>CM053026.1:404784513-405984513 GCA_028564925.1 Lithobates sylvaticus
TAATCCGAGATCAAGCGCCACAGTGACTCAGATCACCCTGATGCCATTGGTCCAACAGGAGACAAACATTGCCAGACCACTGAACCTGAGGGCGGTGTGCCTGCTTCAAACTTCAAGGTCATTTAGCTAGTATAACAGATACATAACAAAGTGACTGTATTAGACAAAGTAATACGCAGTTCCACAAGGATGCAGACCTATACAATTTTGGTCTACCTCTATACAACCCTGTAAGCATGCAGGTATACAAGTATTCTTGCCATTCATGCATCTATGTATGCAGCTCAAGGCAATAAGCACATTTGTATGTAATCCTAGGCAAATAAGCACATATGTATACAGTTTAATATAAATAAGAACATATGTATGCAGTTGAAACTAAGCATATACGTATGCAGTACAAATGAAAACATGCCAGCATGTGTTTAAGCAATATGCATTTATGGAGGCATGCGTTTATGGAAGCATGTAGGTATGTTCTTAAGCAAATATGCGTTTAGGCAAAACACGAAAGCACGTGTTCATGCAAACATGCAATTACACAATACGTGCCCATGGAGACCTGCATTTACAGAATAGGCAAGCATGCGTTTATGAAACGTGTTTATGTAACATATATTACGTAACACGCATCTATGCAAATATGTGTCTATGAACCATGTGTTTATGCAAACATGCATCCATGTATAATCTATGCAACATGCATACACACTTATGCCCACATGTCTATACAAACATATGCTTACAAAAACCTGCGTTTACGCAACACGTCCATGCAAATGCCCAGTCGCAGCCAGCCTTGGGGGGCTGCATGCTGGGCGGATGGGCTCTGCAAAATTGTGCCTATGTAGGCTTGTGTTCTATGCAAGTAAGCATGCATGTATACTAGTTATAGTCAGGATTAGCCAAGTACATAGGCATCCCATGCAGCCTCTATGGTGTTTCAACAGCCTAAGGCCTCTTCCATACCTGTGCGACCCGTCCTGTGACCAGGGACTGCAAGGTCGTCTGACAAGTCGCACCCCATGATTTCCAATGAGTACCCTTCACATCCATGCATCTTCAAGTCGCAGTGACCTAAAAGCAGCCCCTGCACCACTCTGGTCCGACCTCGGCACAACTTGAGGTCCATAGACCTCCAAGATTACACAGGCACTGCTTCATGTCGCTGAAAATTGGCATTAAAGCAGCGGCCAAAATGTGCGACTTTCAAGTCACACAAGTGTGAAAAGGGAGCCCAAAACTAAGCTCCTGCAGACCCAATGCATGCTATTCTGGAGACACAACTCCTTCAAGTGCACCGATGCCCATGTTCTTCCAAACATGTGCTTATGCCTTATGTATGCAAAACATGTGTTTATTCAAGAATGCGTTTAGGCAACAAGTTTGCAAGCATGTATACTATGCTGCACCTGCCCAACTGCACTTGGCCCCATACTAGTTTAGCACATATGCATGTCATGCAGCCTTTTCCTGCTTCAGCCTAAAAGAAAGCTCCTGCAGACCAAATGCACATTATTCTGAAGTTTTGCAAGTATGCACCTGTTCAACTGCACCAGGCCCCATACTATTTTTGTGCCAAATGCACAGTATTCTGAAGACCCAACACTTTAAAGTGCACTGCTAGGGGTGTATCGACTTAGTTGTACAGACCCCCTGGATTAAGCAGTATATAATCAGGATTTGTCTGGCCACACAGATCTCCCATAGTAAGTAAACTGTAAAAATGCCAACTTACCATTCCTGCTGCAGGACTGTGAACATAACAAGAGTCCAATCTTTACCAATCATGGCAAGCTTTGTCATAAAAGACCTTCAGGGACTGGGTCCACCTTAATTTAGGGTACACTCCCCTGGACCTGTATAGCACCCTGCAGGAAAGCACCTTGGTCCGAACAAATTGCACAGGGTTCCATTACACAGGGTCCAGCACCATAAAGCTGCATTACAGGCAAAATCGCAAGGAATCGTCTCTCCTTCCAATGAGGCTTGGGTACCATCCATTTTGGCTGATAGCTTTTTCGAATGGACCCGAATGAAGTCTATTATTCTAAATAGAACCATCCAGACCTCCAAGTATGCACATGCATCACATCAGTAGCCATTCCACCTTACAGACACTGGTAAAAAAAACTGTGGCCCTTCCTGTGTAGGAGGGAGGACTTCCTATTTGACTATCGGCCAGTGTCCATCCACCAGTAGGTGGCGTATAACCCATATAGTCATTATTATGGTTGCTCTGTGTCCCCTGATGTACGATAAAGAAATATATATATTTTTTTTAAATGTACTTTTAACATCACTTTAAAGGTAGTCCGACAGTACAGTATGGTTGTCCCAGAGCAGGTAGTGTATTACTGGCAAGAACACCAGGTGAAAATAAACTCCAAAGAAAACTACTGCAACCACGACACCTAAGGACTGACATGCTGCAATATATTACATTTTTGTTCTGGGGTTTAGATACACATTCTCACTCCCACAGAAGGCCTGTTGGCTGAAGCACAGAGTTAAGCCTCATACACACACACTATGATTGTTGGCAGGGAATTGTCTGTTGACAGACGGTTGTCCTAAAATCTTATCGTTAGTACGGTCCTTTAGACAATTGTTGTCCAATTTTCGACCAACAAATGTTGGATGGCAGGCTAGTAAATTTTCGTATGGTCAGTACACAAATCAGTCACACAAAGGTCGAAAGTACAAACACGCATGCTCGGAATCAATGCTCACAAAACTCGAAATTAGCAGAAAGGGCCCAAAGGGTGGCGCTTAAGAGCTGAAATTCCTCATAGTACATCACTACGTTTGTGTTTGTGCCACAATTGTGTAATACCGTTAGTATGCAAGACAAGATCCTGGCACACGCTCTTTTGACAAAAATCAGACGCTCGATTGGCCAACAATCATACCGTGTGTACCAGGCTTAAGTGGCTATTCAAGTTTTCTCTGCCCATACTCCAAAGGAGCATTCTATATGAACCAGACACTTCCCTATTGCCATTACTTTTACTTTCCTGCTATGTGCTTACATTACTCAGTTGTAGAATGTACTTTCTCCCCTAGTGCAGCTGCTTTATTTTTCAGCTTCCTTTCTCCTCCCCACCCCTGGCTTGATTCAGATTTCCTTCCAGCTTCTTCATTCACTTCTGCTCCACATTCAGCGATTTGTCAAACTCGCACAAACTATCCCTAAACGCTTTACATGTCATAACGTCACTTGAAAAATTATCAATCCCATTCCTACTAAATGTTTCTGCTCTCCTCTTAGCCTTTTAGTATGAAACATTCTTTTTTTTTTTCCACTTTTGTTCTCCAACTTCCCAGCAGTGCTCACTCCCTCGTCTCCCTGCTCCCCAGGCTCTTTGCCAGCAAGTGGATACTTTTAGCCTGAGTAACATCCTCTACGGCAGAGCCTTCTTCCCGTCCTGAGTATTTGAAGTGGAGGCACACAAGAGGGAAGGGAAACTGGTTCCTCTGCTTCGAACACAGGATGTCAGAATGTCCCACACGCTTGGGGAAACAATGTGCGTCTTCTATGGAATTCAGATATATGTATCTATTTATAACTTTCCTTTCAATTTTTTGCCAATCGCATTAAGGGGCACATGTCCACAAACTGTTTATAATTACCTATTCAATGCAACCCGTCTGCTTTAAACATCACTGAACATATGGAAATCAAGTTAGAATTAAAGTACGTGACACTTCAAACACCAAGGAACAGATTAAAAAAGCATCTGTTTTTTTCTCATTGCCAGAACACAATAAATAAGTCTATGTGCAATAGTGATTGTGCTAATTTTTTTTTATGGTAGCAATGTGTTTATTTTATTTTTAATGCTCAACAACAAGCAGAGAATTTGTATTCATATGTGGGTTTAAAACACAAGCTGGAAAATGACAGCTCAAAAGGGAAAGATGGTAAAATTGGGCCAACGTTCTTTGGTGTAATCAGAGTAAAGAAAGTTAAATGCTAAACTTCATACAATATTTTAGGTAAAATAAAATTAAACCAACTTGCAATAGGTCTTTTAATAAAATATGGGATTCACTTGTTATATATTTTACAAAATTTGGTTAAAAGAATCGGACATCTATAAAAGAACACTTAGGCATGTAGCAATTTACTAATTTCTTTTCAGTCCGTTTCTGCCCACAACGTAACAAAATTAATTTAGGATATGTGAATAAAACTCAGTGGTGCTCAGGTACACCGCAGTTTAGTGTGCTCCAAATCAATGTAGCAGTTTCTCTGAAAAAGTGTTAATAAAGGATTGATATTCAACTAAATGAATGCATAATGGCTACATTAATTTAAAAAAGTTAACAGATGTATACAATTTGTATCAATTTGACAAACTGCAAATTTAAAGTTAACTTGCCTATGCAGAACAAACCAATGGAGTTCACTTAATGTGGAATATGAAACCTAGAAAATGCTTGCTCCCCCTCATAACACCTAGTCTGACTAACAAAGATCTGTATACTTACCCATTTTCAGGCAGTTCCAGTCCAATGCAATTTGGTTCCCCTGTGTCAGGAGAGGAGGGGGCGCTGACAACAGATGGGCCAGCAAAGCCCAATGGACGACTTTATGCTCCCAGGCATTACTAGCCATTGTTGGAGCATGCACTCCTCATCTCTGCAGCTGGCACAGGGGCGTTTATGTGACTGGAAAAGAGCAGCCTGAAAAAAAGGTAAAATATACAAATCTTTCTTACACAGGTTAGTTAGAATAAGGGTTAGGAGGGGGAGGGGAGCGTTTTTAAGGTTAGTTTTGTAGTGCCTGGAATTCAACTTTAACAGCCACACTTCTCCAGTTGCACATTCTTGCATTCCCTTTGATCCTCTGACACTGCCCTTAGCTGCCAGAAATTAAAATCACCCCATACAGGGTATGGGATGCATGTACCTCACTTGCCTTTCTCCCATACAACATTGCTGGTGTTTACAGATTGATGCTCAGGCACCCATTACTGTCCTATGGGTCTAGGGAGGCCTTAAGCCTTGTAAAAGCTCCAATATGTGACTTGGAGCTTGCACAGGGGAGTTTACTCTTGGTAGTTTATTGCAGTAACAAGGGCCACAAAATAAAAATAAAAAAATGCTTACGTATGTGCAGATGAGACTGTTAAGTGAAAACTGATTTAGCCTGCCAGGGTAGCACAGATAAAGGGACAACATCCACAGTACTTTGGGTTAAAGCTTAAATTCAGGTTAACATTTAAATATGGAATTAATACACTTCTGTGTTCTGCCTGCCGAGGATTTGCAATTCTGTGCAGCCAGTTTAAGCCTTGTTCACAGCCATGCGAGTACAGCCCCGAATGCAGACAGTGTGCAAATACAGTCCTTGTACGAGTATATGCTGTAGTACGCCCATGCGAACGAGGCCATAGTTTCCGACACCCCACCTCAACCCCCAAGGCCCCATGCAGACAAGACGCAGATGCAAACTCTGCTGAACAAATGTTTTAAAAAGCAGAAACGTGCGTTTTACCACGTTTGTAAAGATATCATATAGACCCCCCCCCCCCCCCCCCCAAGCTCAGAAAGCATGTATTATTAACTATTTCTGCCATTTTGATCAGACTGAGCAGCAGAGAGAGCAGTTGTACACTTGCATTTGCCTCTCTTTCTGTGTTTCTTTTTTTTTTTTGGAAATGGATCCCATATTGAATAATGTCAGGAAATGCTCCCGATGTTGCTCTTGATGAGGCAGCAACGTTGTCGCAAATTGCGTGAGAGCGCATCGGTATTGGACCCAGCCGTTGATGGCACAGCGAATGTCCATTGGATATTTCACAAACATGGTGGGGGATTGGGGCTGACTAGACATTGGTATGCAGGTTTTTCTTTATGAAAAAAAAAAAGACATTGCTATGCTTTGGTCAGACTAGGTGGAGTCACTGATTAGATTAGATGAAGGGTTGGGGCAAAGAAGTGGAGGCATTCCTCATTGTTTAAGCCACCTAAAAAAAAAAAAAAAAAAACCTAGAGTTTTTTTATGGCATTGCATCAGTGAGTATATATGCTCTATGAACTATCTAAAGCAGGGATCTCAAACTGGTGGCCCTCCAGCTGTTCCCATCATGCCTCTGCCTGTGGGAGTCAGGCTTGTAACTGTCAGCCTTGCAATGCCTCATGGGACTTGTAGTTTTGCAACAGCTGGAGGGCCGCCTGTTTGAGACGCCTGATCTAAAGTAATTACGACATTTTAAACCAATTTTTTTTGTATTTTTTTATGGTTTACCATCATATTTCTGAGTTTTATGGTCCAAAAAATTGGGTTCCTTTATAAACGCTTATAAATCACGACTAAACACGGGTGCCGCGTTTTGCGTCCGAAACATGAAAAAGCAAAGTGTCTGAACCCATTTTTTTGCTTCTGGAAAAACGAGGTTAAACGCAACTGCATAAAAACAGGAAAAAACGAGACTGTGTACATGGACACATAGGATAACATTGCATGCGTTCAGGGGCAGTTGAAAAAAAAGTGTCCAACTGCCTCTGAACGCGCGCTTAACATCGTCTCGTGTGCATGGGGCCGACGCTGTTAAACGCGCGTTCAGAGGCAGTTGGACACTTTTTTCAACTGCCCCTGAACGCATGCAATGTTATCCTATGTGTCCAGGTACAGGGGGTCCCCTACTTACAAACATCCGACTTACAAACGACTCCTACTTACAAACGGAGGGAGACAACAGGAAGTGAGAGGAAATCCACCCCTAGGAAGGGAAATTCACTCCTGTAAGAGTTAATATGGGAAAAAGGTATCTCTACTGATGCTTTATCACAAGTCCACGTTTCCCTAACAACCCAAAATTTTCAAAATCCAATTGTCATTGGGACAGAAGGTGAGATGAAATCTTCTGAACAGGGGCACAGACAGCAAAACAAATGTTACAGGGGTGATAACCCTTCCCTATGTTCTCCAAAAAGCTTAACATTTTTTTTGGCTGGAACTACACTTAAAAAATGTACCTGTTCCGACTTACAAACAGATTCAACTTAAGAACAAACCTACAGTCCCTATCTCGTTTGTAACCCGGGGACCCCCTGTACAGTCTCTTTTTTTCCCTGTTTTTATGCAGTTGCGTTTAACCTCGTTTTTCCAGAAGCAAAAAGATGGGTTCAGACACTTTCCTTTCCACGTTTCAGACGCTAAACGCAGCTAACCATGGCACCCGCGTTTAGCTGCCTTTTTAAAGAAACCCAATTTTTTTGGACCAGAAAACTCAGAAATATGATGGTAAAACATAAAAAAATACTAAAAGAAAATTGGTTTAAAATGTCGTAATTACTTTAGATAGTTCATAGAGCATATATACTCACTGATGCAATGCCATAAAAAAAAACTATTTTTTTAGGTGGCTTAGACAATGAGGACTGCCTCCACTTCTTTGCCTCAACCCTTCATCCAATTTGTAATCAGTGACTCCACCTAGTCTGACCAAAGCATAGCGATGTCTTTTTCACAAAGAAAAACCTGCATACCAATGTCTAGTCAGCCCCAACCCCCCACCATGTTTGTGAAATATCCAACAGACATTCGCTGTGCCATCAACGGATGGGTCCAATATCGACGAGCTCCGACTCTGGACCTCTCACGCAATTTGCGACGACGTTGCTGCCTCATCAAGAGCAACATCAGGAGCATTTCCTGACATATATTCAATATGGGATCCATTTCCAAAAAAAAAAAAAAAAAAAAAAACACAGAAAGAGAGGCAAATGCAAGTGAACAACTGCTCTCTCTGCTGCTGCTGCTGCTCACTCTGATCAAAATGGCAGAAATAGTTAATAATACATGCTTTCTGAGCTTGGGGAGGGTCTACATGATGTTATCTTTACAAACGCTTATAGATGCAAACACGGTAAATCGCAGCTAAACGTGGCATTAAAACGCAGCAAAAAACGCGCATTTTTTAAAACATGCGTTCAGCAGAGTTTGCATCTGTGTCTCGTGTGCATGGGGCCTAATACTGAAGGAGCCCAGCCTGGTTAAGAACAGACAGCTAGCTTATTGCAGAATGAAATCAGCACATGTCTGCTGCAGCAGTCCGAATGGCTCCTAGTGCTGTACCTTCTAAGGAATATGGGAGAAATATATTAAAGTGTAACTCCACTGTTGTGGGGAAAAAAAAAAAAAAAATCACAGTAATAGAGATCTCTCTCTCTCTATATATATATATATATATATATATATATATATATATATATATATATATATATATATATATATATATATATATATAGCATTTGGGTGGCAAAAATATATGAATGCAATTTACTCACTGGGGGGAGAACCTCTGGGGGTATCTAGGATGGAAAAGGACCTGGGGTCCTAGTAGATGATAGGCTCAGCAATGGCATATAATGCCAAGCTGCTGCAAGCAAACAGAATATTGGCATGCATTAACCACTAGGCGTCCACGCTATAGCCGAAAGATGGCTGCAGCGCAGACGCCAATTGCTAGGAGGACGTCCTCGTTTACTTCCGCGAGCGCGCATCAGGGAAATTCTGTGCTGGCCGTGTCCCTTGGACACAGCCAGTCACAGCGACCATTTACAGTGCAATCAGCGTGTCCAATGAGAGATGATCTCATATGTAAACATATGAGATCATCTCTCATCGCCGGCTCTCCCTCACAGAGACAGCGTGTGAGGAGGGAGAACAAACGACTGCAGCCATGAGTATATAAAAAAAAAAGAAAAGAAAATAAAGTGCCACAGTACATGGCAGTGCCACTTATAAGTGCCATCTGTCATCAGTGCCACATGTGGGATCTTAATACTCAGGAAGAGTAGCAGAAATTTATTTTGGGGTATACACATGCCATGTGAAAGAAATAACCTATAACAATGACAATTTTGTGGAAAAAAAAATAAATCCTTATTTTGCAAAGACTTGTGGGAAAAAATTACAACATCAAAAACCTCTTGCTAAATACTTTGGAATGTCTACTTTCAAAAAAAGGGGTCATTTGTACTTTCCTGGCTTGTTTGGGTGGCAAGAAATGAGATGGGCCACCAGTACATCAGTTGTGATCAATTTTTTTATGATTTGCACCACAGCTTGTAGACTCTCTAACTTTCACAAAGACCAAATAATATCCACTAATTTGGGTTATTTTTACCAAAGATATGTAGCAGTATAAATTGTGGCCAAAACTTAAGAAAAATTAATAATTTGAAAAATGTTATCACAGAAACAAAGAAAATTTGTTTTTTTTTCAAAAATTTTCTGTCTTTTTCATTTATAGCGCAAAAAATATAAAACCCAGAGGTGATCAAATACCACCAAAAGAAAGCTCTATGTGTATGAAAAAAAGGACAAAAAATGAATTTGGGTACAGTGTTGCATGACTGAGTAATTGTCATTCAAAGTGTGAGCACAGAAAGCTGAAAATTGGTCTGGTCACGAGGGGGGGTTTAAGTGGGTAAAAACGGGATTAACTAGAGATAAAGCGATAATTCTCCCACTCTACAAGACTCTGGTCCGGCCGCACCTAGAGTATACTGTCCAGTTCTGGGCACCAGTCCTCAGCAAGGATGTGCTGGAACTGGAGCAAGTCCAGAGAAGGGCAAAAAAACGAAGGGACTGGAGAACATTAGTTATGAGGAAAGGTTACGAGCACTGAACTTGTTCTCTCTGGAGAAGAGACGCTTGAAAGGGGATATGATTTCAATGTACAAATATCGTACTGGTGACCCCACAATAGGGATATAAAATTCCCTTACGTGGAAAAGTTTTAAGACAGTGGCCATTCACTAAAATTAGAAGAAAAGCGGTTTAACCTTAAACTGTGTAGAGGGTTCTTTACTGCAAGAGCGGTAACGGAGTGGAATTCCCTTCCGCAGGCGGTGGTTTCATCAGAGAGCATCAATAATTTCAAAAAACTATTAGATAAGCACCTGAACGACTACAACATACAAGGATATACAAAGTAATACTGACATAAAAATCACACACATGGGTTGGACTATATACAATTGCAACTCAACTCATATTGTAACTGAGGTTTATTAAAAATTCCTTTAGAACAACAAAACGTAGGAATCAGCAACAAAGTTTTTTTTTAAATCCTTCTAATGTACATAGATCACCCAGAGGGGAATTTTCCTCAACAAAATTGGAGTTGCCCTTTAACCACTTGAGGTCGGCGCTATAGCTGAATGACGGCCACAGCGTGGACCTGAATTTCCCGGGAGGCCGTCATAGGACGTGCTCCCCGCACACCCCCTGCAGGACTCGCGTTGTGATCACCGGTCCGAGTAAGGGGCCGATCCCGGCTCCTTACCACGTGATCCGCTGTCAGCCAATGACAGCTGATCAGGTGTGTACACAAAAGCTTGGTAATCGGCTTTTTTTTCCTCTGTCAGCGTGAGGAGAGAAAAAAGCCGATCACCGGCTTATGCTCAAGGGACATCAGTCCCGAAGAGGAAGGAGGCACATCTGCCTCCTCCTCTGTGCCTACAAGTGCCACCTGCCAGTGCCCACCACTGCCAATGCCCACGAGTGCCACCTATGCCCACAAATGCCACCTAGCAATGCCCACAAGAGGTGCCAATCAGTGCCACCTAGCAGTGCTGCCTTTCAGTTTAATTTACCAGTGACCATCACTGCAACCCATCAGTGCCCATCAATGCCCTTCAGTACCACCTCTGTGCCGCCTATTGGTGCCCACCAGTGCCGCCCCATCGGCGTACATCCATGAAGGATAAAAATTACCTGTTTGCAAAATTTTATAACAAAATATAAATATATATAGGATTAATTTTTTTTAATTCTGTCTTTTAAAAAAAATTTTTAAACAAAAAATAAAAACTGCAGAGGTGATCAAATACCACCAAAAGAAAGCTCTATTTGTGTGAAAAAAATTATAAAAATGTCATTTGGGTAGTGTTGTATGACCACGCAATTGTCATTCAAAGTGCATCAGCACTGAAAGCTGAAAATTGGTCTGGACAGGAGGGGGGTTAAGTGCACAGTAAGCAAGTGGTTAAGTATACTAGCCGTATTTAAAAGTTTAATCCAGTTAAAGGGAGTACATTTAGGTGAATACATAGGGGTTGATTTACCAAAACTGGAGAGTGCAAAATCTGGTGGAGCTGTGCATGGTATGCCAGCTTGTTCAATTAAGCTTTGACAAGAAAACCTAAAAGCTGATTTGTTACCATGCACCAGATGTTGTACTCTCCAGTTTAGAAAAACGACTCTAGTTTTTTTTTTAGATATACATACACACACACACACCTGCCTGGAGTTGAGCTTAACCACTTTTTTTTTTTTTTTAACTGTGAAAAAATAAATAAAATCAAGTAAAATAAATAATTAAAAAAAAGAGATTTTTTTTAAAGCGCATACGTGAGTAGCGCCCGCATATGAAAACGGTGGTCAAACCACACGTGAGGTATCGCTGCAATCGTTAGAGCGAGAGCAATAATTCTAACCCTAGACCTCCTCTAACTCAAAACATGTAACCTGTAGAATTTTTTTAACGTCGCCTATGGAGATTTTTAAGGGTAAATGTTTGACGCCATTCCATGAGCGGGCGTAATTTTGAAGCCTGACATGTTGGGTATCAATTTACTTGGCGTATCTTTCACAATATAAAAGAAAAAATTGGGCTAAATTTACTGTTGTCTTATTTTTTTTATTCAAAAAAAGTGCGCTTGCAAGACCGCTGCGCAAATACGATGTGACAACAAGTATTGCAATGCCTGCCATTTTATTCTCTAGGGTGTTAGAGAAAAAAAAAAAAATGTATAATGTTTGGGGGTTCCAAGTAATTTTGTAGCAAAAAAAAAAAAAAACTGTCGGAAAAAGAGGCCTGGTCTTTAAGTGGTTAAGGACTCATTCCCACATAGTGAGACTTTTCCAAACTCAAATGCTATTCATCACCATTGTACACTAAAAAACAATTCTTTGCTATGTGCCCCATTCACACCACAATGCTGGCGTGATGCCTGGTGCAGAAAGCTGCAGTAAAATGCAGACATGTAGCATTTTTCCACAGTGCACCAACAGGCACTGTGCAGAGAAAAATGCATGAAAGGGCAGATAAAGAAAAAATAAAAACCCCACACATGTCGCACAGCATGCTGGAATTCACACCATAAAGCTGCACCAGACCGGCTCGTCTGAACATAGTCTTAAGCTGGCCAAACTGAATGGTTTTCTCCATCCAGACAAGGTTGATGGAGGAATGCTCTCCACTACTCTACTGTATTCTGACAGCAGTGACTTCATCATTGACAGAATACACCGATCCCTGCCTCCAGGAACAAAAATTTACCAACAATCCAGTTCAAGAGGAGTCAATCATTAGATCGACCCCTCTCAAACAAGAACGGCCAAAGATGGGTCGAGATTTGGCCGGTCCCTTTTGAACTAGACATAAGGGCACACCTGTTCGGCATACATGAGAAAATTTTCTTTTTACAGTATATGCTCCAGGGGTGTCAGTTACCAGGAGCATGCAAATAGTTCAGGTATTGGGCAACTCTAATATTTTTGCCCTGCAAGGTTTCCTGTAACTAATATTTAACTCTACAGTGGGTTGATATGTTCAATTGAAGTTGAATTAGTCATTTACTTCTAAAAACTATTTGTGTAGAAATACAGGTTCCTTGCAGTATAAGGGGTAAGATTTCTCATCCAATGGCATCCCAAGGGGACAATAATATCTTTGGCCATCAAAAGCACTCACCACCACAAAACAATCGTGCTTTCTCTCCTCACTGAACACAGATTACTATACCCATGTATGTCTTTGTATACCACTTATACAGCCGACTGTATTGCAGCACCTTCGAGAACAGGTAAATGTCCCTCAGCTTATCTTCAGGGAGACATCAGGAAGACTATAGTCACCATTTAAAGGGGGGGAATGTTAAGAAAACTTGTTTTATTTTTTTCACACTGTTCATAGGGTGGCAAGAAGCGTGGAGTGACAAAGTCAGGGAGTTCATAAATATAGGAGTGTGCATGTTCAAGGTAGACATGAGGTATGTGCACAAGGTCTTCAAATGGAATAAAAAAATAAAAAAAAAATCACACATACATAAGCAGGTTAGAGTAACAAAGCAACACATTAATAGACGCAGAAACGTTAAACCCATTCACAGCCAAATGAGGATGGGGTGATTGCTTTATTTACAGCCCACAGACTTGGCGTATAGTACATACACAGTTAAACCCAATAAACGTAATATATACAAGTGTTAAGGAGGCTCTTTTTCCTTTAACCTCTCCCCATAGCTCCATAGGTTCTGGTCATTCCTTTGAAAGTGGAGAGGTATAAAGCAGTGGTTTCAATTCAAGTCACACGCATACTCATTCTATGCAAAAAGAAAAGGATAATTGCTCTACTGCGTGATCTCTCCTGCATATAGAAGAAAAGCAGTCAGATTGTACACATCAGAAGAACACAAAATGGACTCATGCACCCACTACGATGCCCAGCTCATACCAAACTTTGGCAGGTAGAGAGTAGGGAAACAAATCACTCCGAATGCCTACATAGCACATACCAATTTTCATATTGCACACAGAGCTCTAATCTTGCTCATTCATTTCATAACAAATAGGAAAGATACTTACAAAACATTCAATCTTATACACAATTCAAATATAGAGATATCAATATTTCTCTCTTTATACATACATTTATATAAAAAGTTACTTTGGCTTTTGTGCTGAAAAAAAGGGATGGTCACAAATTCTCGTTTAAAAAAAACTCAAGCGTGTCTCTTCCAGGAGAGACCCGCCTGTTCTGTCCATTAGCCCCTTGATGCGGCCAGCTGATGTAGATATAGGCCTTCTAGCCAGGGAAAGCTCAACAGTTAAGTTGGTCCAGCTTAGAGGGGCAGAGAAAACTCATGATCCTCCCAGGTATACGAAGTGATTCTGGTCCGTTTCACACAATTGAAGACTTGGTTTAGTCTCAAGAGGGTCTTTGGTACACTGAAGAGGTGGTCTGACTTTGAAGAAATCAGACACATAACGCACCTGTGGAGAAACATTATATAGAAATAGATAAGAAAAATAAACTGATATAAGGGAATTTAAAAGACAGACAGACTTTGACATTTTTCTTAAATGTGCATGTTTGAGGTAGACTTTACACTATAAGAATACATAATGCGGAGGGAGAGAAAATAAAGGATTTTTTTATAAACGTTAAAGTATTACAAAAAAAAAAAAAAGATTCTTTACAAAACAAACATGTTATAATGCACTGTGCAGCTCATTTTGCACAGAGTAGCCCCGAACCTTGTCTTCTAGGGTCTCCTGGCGGCTCCTCCCCGCATCAGAACACCCCCTAGAAGAAGTGTCTCCAAAGGGGGGTAACCTTGTGTGCACGCTCCCGAGTCCAGCATTTGCGTCCACAGACACAAATGCCGACTCGGCCCCGGCGTCATTGGATTTGATTGACAGCAGCGGGAGCCAATGGCTGCGCTGCTATCAATCTATCCAATCAAGAGCTGGGACCCCGTGGAGAGAGGGACAGTGCGTTCCTGCAGAACAGATGAAGGGGCTCAGGAAGTAAAAATGGGGGGGGGGGGGGCTAGTGACTGCCAGGTCACCATAGGATGCATTAAAGCGGGATTCCACCCTAAAGTGGAACTCCTGCTTTTCGGAACCCTCCCCCCCTCCGGTGTCACATTTGGCACCTTTCAGGGGGGAGGGGGGTGCAGATACCTGTCTAAGACAGGTATCTGTACCCACTTCCGGCATAAACTCCCATGGGAGTTTACGCAAAAGTTTCTGTCCCAGCGCGCTGCCGGGACACACACACACACACACACACACACACACACACACACACACACGTGTCCCGGCAGACAGTGCTGAAGATTCTCATTGCGCCGCGCGACTCGCGCATGCGCAGTAGGGAATCGGGAAGTGAAGCCACTTCCTGATTCCCTCACCGAGAATGGCGCCGGCTACAGCAGAGAGCCGAGCGATCGATCGGCCTCTGCTGCCGACGCCGCTGGACTCTGGAACAGCTAAGTGTCCGTTTTTTAAAAGTCAGCAGCTGCAGTATTTGTAGCTGCTGGCTTTTAAAAAAAAAAATTTCAGTACAGTCCCGCTTTAAGGTGAAAAACCACAAGGGTTTACAACTCCTTTAGGTCATAAAAGTAATAACATCACCGATCAGAATCATATACACACACATATATATATATATATATAATATATTTATTATATAATCTGTATAGTTCATACAGTTTATTAGGCTAGTAGTAACAGACTTACTATGAGCGTAGCAACAAGTGCCCCTTGAAGAAGTCCCACCAGAACATCACTCCAATGGTGTTTATAATCAGATACACGTGTATATCCAACATACAAGGCAAAGGACAAAAGGAAGAATTGTACAGTGGGTCTCAGAAGGCGGGCCCACTTTCCACACAACCGGGCCTGGATATATAACTGGGAATAAAAATAATTTTTTTTTATTACAAGGGCTTAATGGAAAGATTTACATTTAATTGACAATAACCTACAGTCTAGGAAAAGAAAACATTTTCTCTGTTTAAAAAAAAAAAAAAGAAGAAGAAGATGTAAAAAAACAGTTCAAGCTACATTTACATCTGACTTTAACCTTGTATTGCATCATTATAGTCCATGGAGCAGAGCTCAGATGGGAAGAGGGAGAAGCAGTACAAGGAGCTCATGAGTCTGCTGCTTTTCTTTCCCCCACTGGCCAGTCACAGGCTGGGGGGGGGGGGGGGGAGGGACAAATCACAGAAAAATCAGGCCCCCTCCTCTGCCAGACAGAGCTGTGCTATGTGAATCTCAGGACTGGATGAACATAGATGCAATTCTTTTGTCAAGCAAAAAACCCCATGTGTATTTATTTGGGGCATTTTAGTCCAAGTCCAAATTTCACTTACTAAATTAGCTGAACTATATACAGTTCATTCAAAACTTAATTTACATTTATTCTTGTGAACTGAGGCAGGGCCAAGTCCCTGCCAGGTGGCTTAATGTCTCTGGGACCTTAAAAGAGGTTGCCGCTACCACTGCTGTAACAATCAGGTTCAGCTTTTTTCCCAAAAGCAATGTCACCTGACCCTGCCTATGACAGTTCTGGTATTGTCCCAACCACCTGCAGCAATATGGTAATGGACTAAATCTTACCAAAGTTTCTTCAAAATAAAGAAATTGGTTTGAGTTCATTAAGACCTTCAAATAAATGACAGATACATACAGAAATTTCGTTCTCAGGTTTAAAAATGAAGATCCTTTTTCTTTTGGTCACATGATAATAAAATGCAGTGCCCACAATACAAAATGATGTACCTCTACTGTATGGCTCAGTATATGTTAAAGGGTTTCTGTTTTGTTACGCAAGACAATTCAAAAGGTGTACATGTAGCATTTCTAAGACGTTTCCAAAACAAGAAGAAACATTTCCTAAAAGAATAGTCACAGAAAAGCAAACGTTGAAGTGGAGATATATTTAATGCATCATAAGAGCACAGGTATAGCTGCAGAAATGCTTACCGAGAGGAACAACATGCAATACATTCCAAACGAAGAGTGCCCAGAATAGAAAGACAGCCTAAAAAAAAAAAAAAATATGAAATAAGAACACTCACAAAACTTTTTTATTTTGCAAAAATAATGAATGCTGTTGATAGGCTGCACTATGGAAGTGGTGCAGAATTCCAAAGGGGAGAGATTATGTGCTACTTGCTGCTGCAATCATAGGTACAGAAAAAGGACTTCTCCAGGTCCCAGTGAACTAGTTAGGATATCATTTGGGCACCTTACCTGTTTACTTGATAGAAGCTGAAAGCACCATAGTTTATACTATGCAATGTAAAATGTCTTTTTGCCACCCTGTGTCAATTGCCTTTACAATGAGCACTGTATGCTATACAATGTGTAATACATGAGTGCATGTTCTGTATTTTGCCTGTACTAAAATTGTTAAAAACACAGTCAAACTTATTATGTGAAAGACTCTTTCCATTTTTCACCTGCCCTACATCAGGGCTCCTCTTCATTCAGAATCCACACTTTGTGCCAGTGGCGGCTGGTGCTCAAAATTTTTTGGGGGGGGGGGGGGGGGGCGAAAAAAACCCCGGCAAACGCAGCCTCACTGTGCCCCATCCAACGCAGCCTCACTGTGCCCCATCCAACACAGCCTCACTGTGCCCCATCCAACGCAGCCTCACTGTGCCCCATCCAACGCAGCCTCACTGTGCCCCATCCAACGCAGCCTCACTGTGCCCCATCCAACGCAGCCTCACTGTGCCCCATCCAACGCAGCCTCACTGTGCCCCATCCAACGCAGCCTCACTGTGCCCCATCCAACGCAGCCTCACTGTGCCCCATCCAACACAGCCTCACTGTGCCCCATCCAACGCAGCCTCACTGTGCCCCATCCAACGCAGCCTCACTGTGCCCCATCCAACGCAGCCCTGAGCCTCACTTGCTTACCTTACAGGCAGCTCCGCTCAGGACATGTGTTCCACGGAGCTGCCGACGTCACTTAACCTCAAGTAACCTCTTAATTTGAACAAAGCTCCCGCGCCGTAGTAACACTATGTGCTGTTCTGCACTTTTGATTACATTGCAAAGCAGGTCAAAAGCCTGCAAATGAAGTGCCTCGTCTGCAATCCCGTGATTGCATTGGCGTGGTGCTTCCCATAGTGCACAGTGTCTGGAGCCCAATCACAGTGCACTCAAAAGAAAATTTTTTATTTTATTTATTTTTTGTGACTGCTGGGGGGGGGTCACACGTGCGCCCCTATGGGAGTGCCGCCACTGCCTTGTGTTATATTTGGGGGAGCAATCCCCACATCTGCAGTGTACTTTCAGCCCCACAGTGACTAATAGATAAATCAGTACAGTACTAAAATTGCCTATTATCCAGCTTTTTTTTAAACTTTGACTTGACAAAAGACTTCAGCACTGCTTCTGTAACAATATCTTTGGTATTGTGAATTAGGTTAATTTTGACGCCTGAAATATTTGTTTTTAATTAATCAAGCAGTATTATCAAAATTAAGTGACTCATGTGGCGTTTACCATATGCAATAAGTGCTACCGCAAGTGCCAAGTGTCTTATGACAACAGATTTCAGCATATGCAATAAAAAAACAAAAACAAACCAAAACTTCCAATTAAAGTAACTGTTTAGTTAAACAAAATACTTTTGTTTATGCCACTCACCTTGACTCTGTTACATTGGCATGGCTGCCCCGACATTCCAATTCTGTCACATATCCAGAGCAGTTAATCATTTTCCAGTCAGGGTCACACACAGCTATAAAGTTGGGACGTGGTCGGCCTATCATGTACTTGGCTAGATCTGTGAGAGACTGACTGACAGAGGCACCAAACAGAAATGTTCCTATCACCTTGTAGAGGGCAGCCACATAGTTATTACACTCTGAGCGGGAGTACAGGCGCTTTGAAAATACCATATACATTTCTCCAGAAGTGATCTGTGGAAAAAGAACAGTCATGAAATTACATTCTCTGTTGTGGACAGGGAAACAATTTGTACTCACCAAGGCTCCATTCATAGAAAACTCGAAAAACTAATGTCGCACTTGTGGTGCCGCTAATTATTAATGGCACCTCAAACACAGGAAGCAAATGCACAAGCTGAAAAGCGGCAAAACCCTGCATGAGCTACTTTGCCGAGTGTAGGGCAGCATATTGAAATCAATGGGCTGCCCTATGTGTGTCCTGGAAAAAACATGTTTCGAATTGCTTGTGTGAACATGGCAACATCTTAATGGCTTTGAAACAAACTTTGGAAGTCATAATAAAAGTAGCTTCAATGATAAACTCTAGACAATAAAATAAATACAGAAATAAAGAAACATGATATATTTAAGAAAATTAAGCCCAAACAATGAAAACAGAGCCAAACAACTTCATAATATACTTTTAAGGGAAACCTGTGTTGAGAGAGTATTTAGGCTCCTACAGCCAACCTCTACTAAAAGCTCTAGTTACCTGGCTGTCTAAATCAGGGACAGACTGACCATTTGGGCAGTCAGGCACTGTTTAAGGGGCCCATGGCCAGCGGGGAGCCCCATGAGGGGCTCCTGGCAGAGAAAAGTTCATGGTTCGGTGTCCAGCAGGGGCATGCAGTGGCTGACTGCAGCTGTCAAAACTGTATTCAGAGTCAGGCATATAGCGCACCCCCCCCCCCTCTTTCCAGAGGAATGGAAGAGAAAGGAGGTGGAGTCTGCTCCAACCCCACCCATATCCCCTTTGTCTGCCCACACTGCAACCCCCGGCGTACAGCCAGTTGTGCTGTGCCTGTGCAGGGGATTGTGTGGGCGGGGAATTTGAAACCAGTAGCAGAGCTACATTGAGAATCCGGAGGGCAGCCTTGTGAGTGAACGGTGACGGAACTCTGTATTAGAAAAGGGGGTATTGTATCGATAAGATAACAGTGCTGGGGGATATCTAGAGTGTATGGGGGAAACAGTTATGATGGGGGGGGGGGGGGATCTGGGGTGGGTATAGTTCTAACAGTATCAGGGGCAAAGAGGGGTGAAAGTAAGAGAACAATGGGCAGAGGGATCCTAATGCAGGGGATTTTGGGTGGAAGTACTGGGTAGAGGGATCACAGTGCGGGGGGTATCGGGGGGGGGGGGGGGTCACAGTGTGGCAGAATATCTGAGGTAGAGAGGTGACAGTAGGGGGGGGTATTAGGGTGAGAATGGGTACAGGGGGTTATCGGGGGAGAATTTGTAGAGGGGTCAGCCCTTGCCATCCCTCAGAAAAGTAATCTGCGGTGGATCGTCAGAGATGCTTCATGGGAGGTGGTATGTTGCCTCCTCACAGTTGCGGTGTGGCTTTGAAAAGAGTGGGAGTTGGATAACAATTTAGCGCAGCCTTATACACTTAAAATGGGTTGTATTAGGTGTGTAATGTGCCATGTGTACAGCCGTGAGGGGCTGCATAACCTTCTTTAGGTGGGTGGTGGGATGGGAATCACAACTCAACAGCCTGATTTTACTGCCACCATTGGCAGCTTCTATACTTTTCTCAGTACTGGTTTTATGTAACTGTTTGGGATCGAAGTGTAACTGCATAAATATAGTTTCCTTTTATGCTCATGATAGTATAAATCCTAATTATAAGCAGGTTCTCTTCAAAGGCATAAACCACTACATTAGGTCTCTGTAAATACTTACAATTATAACTGTGCAGGAAATGGTGACTCCAGCCATTAGACCATGAGTTATGGTGTCTTCTCGGTATGGATATCGAATTGATTCATCATCGCAATAGAAACCTCGTTTGTATGGCCTGTTTACCAGTGTCATAATAATGAACGGCAAGGATGCTGAGGGGAAAAAAAAAATGCAACAGAAAACAGTCAGTTACAGAACAGATACCTTTTCTTTCATGAAGTGTGAGATTATACAGTGATTTTAAAGTGGTTGTGAAGGCTAAGGTTTTTTTGTATTTTTTACCTTAATGCATTCCCTGCTTTAATGTAAAAAAACAAAAAAAAATAATTTGTGCACCCTAAATATTTTTCCGAGCCCAATTGCGATTCGGGACTGTGCCTGAGAGCAATAGCGCTGCACTCTCTCTCTCTCCAGCCTCACTGGACTCTTTATTGGCTCCCACTGCTGTCAAATAAGGGAGGAGGGGGGCGAGCCGCACTGTGTGCGTTAATAGAGGCAAACAGTACGGCTCAGTATCAAGCCTGCACCAGTGCCTCTATAGCAAGCGGCTTACTATGGGGGCACTCAGAAGGCAGGAGGTGCCTGGGGGATTCCTAAAGAGTATCTGGGGTGCGCTATAAAAAAAAAAAAAAATGCACAGTAAAGTATAACAGGTTTGTGATCGTAAAGGTTCTTTTTTTTTTTTTTTTAATCACAATGTATTCTGATAAGCAATAAAATGGTGGGTTTATTTTTTGCACATTTGTTTTCAATGACCACAAGCTCCAGAGTGATGTCACAGTTCAGTGAAACCTGATTTAGTCTATCATCTCATAACGATCTGGGAGAAAGAGGGGAAAAAAAAAAAAAAAAAGTAGACAGGAACGGAAGGTAGTGTGCACACATTTCCTTCAGATGCTTTGTAAAGGGTGAAAGTTAAAAAGGAGAAAATTTACAAAAAGCAGAAAAAAAAAAAAAATACAAACCTTAAATCAAGGGATGTAATTGTAAACAAATTGTCTGGTAGCTGATGTGTTAATTACATACAGAGGGTGCAGCACATGGATTACTAGGACAAGTCTAAACTTTACTTGGTCTTCTACCTGGTCTAGCAGGTTTTGACTGATGGAAAAAGCACCATGTCCCTACACAAGTTCTCTCACCAGATTTCTTTCATCTTGATAGTAGTAATTGGTACAAATACCAGTAGCCCTTTAACCCTAGTTTGCAATATCTACATTACCAACTTTAGTGTCTTGTGCTAGCTTTAAAGATGCCAATACATGGGAAAATGGAGCCATCTACAGAATGAAGAACATGGAGGAGCTGGTCATGATGGGCATTAGGTATCCTCATTTGCATAACAAGTGGCCATCATTTAGGCATGAGATGCAAAGGTTCTGGTTTGATAGGTTTTTCACCATTTTGGAAGCGCATGTATGTAAATGTTGTGCCTGGATAACTTTAATGGTTATTACCAGTCTGTGAATCTGTAGCATATGTGGACTTAAAGTGATTGTAAAGCTTTAATTATTTTTTTTCATTAAAATAACAAATACTTGCCTGCTGTGTGCAGTGGTTTTCCACAGAGTGGGCTGCATCCTCCCCTTCTCCCCCCCCCCCTAACAAGCAGCTTGCTATGGGGGCACCCGAGCCAAGCCGCTGCTCTGTGTGTCCATCCAGACATGGTGCAGCGATGCGGCCCCACCCCCTCCATTTCCTGATTGGCTCACTGGCTGTGACTGGCTCCCGCTGCTGCCACTAGCCAATCCGGGGTGCAAGTCCTCGGAGAGGCAAGGCTCTTTTGACATCGCTGGATCGAGGTGGGCTCAGGTAAGTAATAGGGGGATCTGGGGGGGGGGGGGGGGGGGGGGCTGCTGCACACAGAAGGTTTTTTACTTTCATGCATAGAAGGCATGAAGGTAAAAACTACTTTAAGCAAGTGGTACAGGTCTTAATTGAAAGTTACTGGAAAACAGTAGTGTGACATGTTTAAGTTCAGCAAATATTTAAAAAAAAAATCTGCATTACCAAAAAAAATAAAGCCCAACACTGACTAATCTATTTTGAAGATGTAAAGGTTTCTGTGAAGAACAAAGATGTGCTATGAAATGTATAAATCAGGTACGGTAAAATTAGATTTCTCTAAATGTAACATTCATTTTCTGACTACAATTAGTATTCTTGCGCTTTCCTGAAAATGTGAAGAGACTAGCTTTGTTTTTGTCATTCACGCCAGCATATCTGTTCTAATGAATTCCCAATCCTATTAGGATGGCATAAGACAATTTGATCACAAGAACATCAGCTTACTGAACCTAGGTAATTGGTTGGACATTTACGATTAGGCTGTCTGTACACAGAAGTAGTGCACTAGTGCTTTTGTCAAACATACGATCATCCTAAATACTTTCTGAAAAGCTCTGCTGTTTCAGAACAGTTTGTTCATGATGCCCAGAAAGAGCAATGTGCCAAGAACGGACAAGCCACAGAAAATGTCCAGTCAGCAGCATTTGGCATTCTGGCTTTATCCCATTCACAGTCAAATAAAAAATAAATAAAAAAAAAAGAGTTTTGATGCCTAGGGAATACAGCCAACAGAGGTTCCCCTGTCAGGCATACGAGTTTAAATCAAACTTATATAGAAAAAGAAACAGTTACTTTAAGATTTAGCCTACATTGTATATAGAAACGTTAAGGCCCCTTTCACACTGGGGCGGTTTTTCAGGCGGTACAGCGCTAAAAATAGCGCCTGTGTACCGCCTGAAAAAAACCGGCCCCATTCACTCCAGTGTGAAAGCCGGCGGGCTTTCACACTGGAGCGGTGCGCTAGCAGGACCGCAACAAAAGTCCTGCTAGCAGCATCTTTGGAGCGGTGAAGGAGCGGTGTATTCACCGCTCCTATACCGCTCCTTCCCATTGGAATCAATGGGAAACCGCGGGGATACCGCCCGCAAACCGCCGCTGCAGCGGCGCTTTGCGGAGGTTTTTAACCCTTTTGCGGCCGCTAGCGGGGGTTAAAACCACCCCGCTAGCGGCCGCATACCGCGGGTAAAACGATGGTAAAGCAGCGCTAAATATAGCGCTGCTTTACCGTCGCCGCCCCGCACCGCCCCAGTGTGAAGCCGGCCTTAAGCTAAACTTCAAGCACAAACATTAAAAAAAAAAAAAATTACCATTGGGCAGGTGTGTTTGGCTGCAAATAGAAAATCCTCACAGTTAATCCATACATGTGTCAGAAAGTACACCCTCCTTCACACTGGGGCCGCTCCGTGCAAGCGGTAAAGCGATTCTAGTCTTAGCCGCGCTTTACCGTCGTTTTAGTGGTGCTTTTCGGCTGCTAGCAGGGCGCTTTTATCCCCCACTAGGCTGAAGAATGTTCCACAAGGTTGTACGATTCAAAACAATAGTTCAAATAAATGATGGCTCCTTGACACGCTAATCCTTAGTGACATAACGCCATGACACCAAAGAAGTTGTGACAGGATAGGAAAGATCCTCCACCACTGATGGTACTGCCGCTTACCAGCTTGCTAGATCTCTTATTAAAGAGATCACAAATGCCTGTGGCTTTTGCCCCAACCCCAGGTCTCTGTATAAGGATGGCAGGAAATTCCCAGATGGTCCGCTCGGGATGTCCTCAGAGTAAATGTAAAGAACAAAAAGGCCTCCACAGTGTAACTCTTTAAAAACATTTAATGGTTTAAAAAAAAACCAGTATTGCACTTACAAGAATGCTGTGTATGTAAAAGCGCCTCAGATAAATTTTGAGCCGGCCAACTCTCGATCGCTGCCCATTGCTTCTGGGACAAGCGTGGTATGTGGTGACGTCAGCACGCTGCTCCTCCCTACGCCGTTTCGTCACAGATAACGTCTTCCAGGGGCACGGTCATTAAGATAGAACTTAAGTCAGATAATTAAGCCCTTCTAGATCACTTCAGTCTGGCCCCTTTTGCAGGTACAGCTAAATGAAAGATTAAAATGAAGTGCCTATACTGTTTAACTACTTACCGCCCTTCCACAGTAGTTTTACCGCGGGCAGGCAGCACAGGCAAGGTGGACAATGTACCTGTACATTGCCGACTTGCTACCACGTGCTTCCTGCCGACCCATGCGGTGATTGGACACAGCAAGAATTTGGCAGCTAATTTCAGCCAAAGATTTTGGCTGAAATTAGCAGATTGCCGTTGTCCAATCACAGAGTTCTGTTTTAACAAAAAACACAGGACTCTTGCTACAGGGAACAGCGATCTGGCTGTTTATTCTTCCTGCAGAGTAGGGAGGAAAAAAAAAAGCTATATCAAAAAATAGAAGCAGCACATAACATATTGCTAGGCACACAGTTAGCGCCTTGCTTGCCTCTAGATGTTAACCCCTTCCTAGCCAGCGTCATTAGTACAGTATTGTCACTGTATTAGGGTCACTAGCAATGTAAGTGTCAGTGACCCTCCCAGATAGTGTTTGTTAGCGCCAGATTGCCTGCCACCCTATCACAGTCCCACTATAAGTCTCTGATCACCTTTATTACAGTATAAAGTCTATAGCTCAAAAATACACACACACATATATATATATATATATATATATATATATATATATATATATATATATATATATATATATATATATATATATACATATATACATATATATACACACACATACATACATATACACACACACACACACACATATATACATACATACATACATACACACACACACACACACACAAAACTACAATATGAGCCCTTTATAGTACAAAAAGAGCAAATAATCGCTACTGTAAATATTACTTTCACAGTTCTACAGTAAAAAAAATGAAACCCCTTGTAGTAGTGATTATATGCTTTTTTTGTACTATAAAGGGCTCATTTTAGTTTTTTTTAACCCCATTATGTTACTAAACGTCTTATGCCTGGTTCTCATCTATGTGTTTTTTGGTGCTTTTTGCTGAAACGTACTACAGTTCATTTACATGGTTTCCTATGGGGCACGTTCACATCTATGCTTTTTTTCAGCTGCTGCGTATTTGGAAAGGGTGTGTTTTTTTTAATCTGCCCAACAACAAATTGGCCAAAAAACAGTATGTCTCTATATACAGTACATCTCATCTAATAGTGTATACAGAATCTCTCTTCTGTCTGTTATTCTATTTATCCATATTCTATGGATTCGATATTTTGCTCCCTAACCATATTATATATATATATATATATATATATATAATATATATATATATATATATATATATATATATATATATATATATATATATATATATATATATATATATATATATATATATATAGTTGGTTGTTTATATCACTGCATAGAGATATTTAAGAATAAAATGCTTTTTTTTTTTTTAAACGTTACATATTAGGTAACTAAATCATACACCACACTTTTAAGGTTATTAACCGATTAATCAAAACAATAAATCGGCCGACTAATCGATTATGAAAATAATCGTTAGTTGCAGCCCTAATATATACATACACACACACCATAGGTTTAGACACTAATGTTCACACAAACCAATATACATTTATTGGAGTTTTTTTTTTTTTTTTTTTTTTAAACCAAAGACGTGTAGCAGAATAAATTTTTGCCTACATTTAGGAATACATTTTATTGGCTACGTTTTATAACAGAAAATATTGCTTTTTTTTATAATTTTCAGTCTTTTTCATTTATATAATAAAAACCCAATGGTGATCAAATACCACCAATAGACAATTCTATTTGTGTGAAAATAAATTATATAAAATGTAATTTGCTTACAGTGTTGCACAACTGTGCAACTGACAGTTAAAGTAGCAGTGCTGAATAGCAAAAAAATGCCCTGGTCATGAAGGGGGTACAACCTTCTGGAGGTCAAGTGGTTAAAGTGATTGTAAAGGTTCTATTTTTTTTAATTTAAACAAACAAGTTATACTTGCCTGCACGGTGTAATGTTTTTTTGCACAGAGCAGCCCTGACCCTCCTCTTTTCAGGACCCTGCTGGTGCTCTTGGCTTCTCTCATGCCAAGTGCTCTAATGGGGAACTCGTGCAGGCTTGCTCCCGAGCCACCCTGTCTGCATCTATTGATATAGACAATGGGGCTAGGCCCTGCCCCCCACTCCCTCGTTAAAGGATTTGATTGATGGGAGGGGGGCCAATGGCTCCCGCTGCTATCAATCTGCCCAGTGAGGAGGGCCGGAGGCAGGAGAGTCGCTGCTCTTGCTCAAGATCGGCCTCAAGTACAAGGGGGCTGGGGGGGGTCCTCTGCAACAGGTTTTTATTATCTTATTACAAGGTAAAAACCCTCAAGGCTTTAGAACTTCTTTAAAATCCAGTAATGCACATGCTCAGTTGCTTTCTATTCTTGGCACTGTGCCTAAAAATCAGAGCCACTAGAGGCCAATCAGCTGACTTTTCAAGATTTATTATTGCTGAAGAGAGAAGAAGGCGTCAGACTGTGTCGAGAAAACACAGACTAGAGAGGGAGAAGAGACAAGCAAGAGAGGTGACAGAACAAACTCTGCCAGTGAGAAACAAATGAGTTAAACTTACAAGGATAGTGTCTTATCTTGCTCTCCTGCCTCCCTCATCAGATCTGTGAACTTCAGCACTGTAAAGCCTGTATGAGCAATGTTAGTACAGCGATTTCCCCGCTAAGCTATTGCGTTCTGACAGGGGGGCCGCCCCTCCGCCAGAACACTGGGTCAGAGCTCACAGCCATTGGCTGGGAGTGCTGATCGGATGCCGAACAGCTGCTGTTTTCCAACATTCCCATTGGATAGAAGCCAAAGAGGCTGCTGTACCCACAGGCCGAATGCATTCTCTGCATTAAAGTATTAAACACCCCACCATTTCATCTCCACCTTCGCTAAACACTTACCACTTCCTCTACCGATCCAGTGCTGTACCTAGCTGCAGGTCTTCTCTCCCTTCTTCCTGCTCTTACAGGTTTCAGTGAGGGCTGTGGGAGCCAAGGCTTGTGCTGCTGTCAGTCAAATCCTGTGAGAACGGGGTGAATGGGGCATGAACGAGCAGCACTGTGCGCGTCTATGGACACACACAGCCTGGCTCAGGAGCAAACTCTGGGGGGCCTTCATACACAGAGCTGGTTTACATTCTTAAATGAGTCACACATTTATAAAATGCATGACAGTCATTCTAAGGTCATGCGTACACACACACACAGTCATAGCGCTCCATGTGTGGTTCGCTTGAGCAGTTAAAATTAGATTTTAAAAATAATGCAATAGAACAAAGTCCAGGATCAAAACTTTTACAGATGAACAGCAAAATCTTACATCCCAAGATACATTTAAGAACGTAATTCGTACTATTATATATATATATTTTACCATAATTTTTTTAAATACATTTTTATAATTATTTTTCTATAGAGGGAGGCCCCTTCAGACAAGGGGCCTGGGCCAGTTGCCCTTTTTTACCCCACTTACAAATCGGGCACTGCTTGTGCCCCCACAGAAGCTTGCTTATAGGGGCACTTACACTCAGAAAAGGTAAGGGACAGCTCTGTGCAATATCATTGTACAGAGTAAGTATAAAGTATTCTGCCAGCATAAGCAACCCCTACATTATTAAATTTTACCCATCAGAAGCAGGTTGGCCTGTTGTACGTTTTTTCACATGGTGCTGCTGTATGGACAGTATGATACATAGAGTGACTGACACTTGCTATGCACTGAACATTTGTAACTCACAAGACTAAAAGGCATACTACAAATCCATATCTGGTCAGAGAGCCGTTCGCACTTTGCTCTCAAAAAGCATTCATGAGCAAACTACACTAAACATGGTACAAACAAATACTACATGCCTCTAGCTACAAACAATGGGAAAGTGTGGGTCAAAAAAGAAAAGCAAAAAAATGCACATTTCTGTCCAACCCACAGTTTCCATGAAAAACTGGGCCTGACAATGCCAACATCGGCACAGTTTACCCCAGAGTTTTTTGCATCTAAAACTATTCTGAACACAGGCAGAAAAAAAAATAAAAAAAAAAAAAAAAGTGTTGTTTAATGGTGCAAACGTTGAGAAGCTCTCCATCTCTAGATACAGGAAACTGTTAAATTTATCCAAAGTATGTTTATATCTAGAGTTTGACTTTTATAAATAACTTTTCATGTATTTCAGTCAGTCTGTGGACTGCATTTTATGTTAAGCAGAACTCTAGTAAAGCAGCTAAACATACAACGGAAATGCCCAAAACAGAAGCGGTGTTTCTTTACCTGCTGAAGGATTTGTAATTATGGTCTGCTATAGTCTTGTGATTGAAAAGCTAGGAAGGAAACCACACAAATTATTCTTTTCAACTTACAATTTGAGGTTATAGTGTTGCACTGCACATTTCCAGTTTCCAAAATAGATTGTAGATTTATCCTTGGTGTCACAACTTTGTCCATTTCGTTATTTCCGGTAGGTGCTGTATTTACTCTTGCTATATTTTTATCTACTATAAAGCCCAACTCCAGGAAAAGTTAAAATCCTCCCTTGAAGTGGGGCTGTGCCCATGCCACAAAAGTTAAATACCAATTTAGGTCTAGCAATCAGGGAAATCAGTTTTACTTACCAGATTGACCCCCCATCACATAGGTGACAGATTCTCTTTAATGCAACATCCAGTGTCTAAAAGGCGCTGCAGGTCTCCCCTGTGAATCACTGAATATAATGCAAATCGCATTGCATTACATTCTCTCTCTGACTTGATGGGCGGGGGAACTGTCAACAGGGTCCTGGAAGCAAGTGTCACACGTCACTTCCGGGTCGAAAACTAGAAGGGGAGGAGAGCGGACTGGAGCATTTGAGCGGCAGAATAGGCGCTAGGGCGACCTGGGGTTTGTCAAGCCCTGGGCTAACATTGGGGCCACTATCACCGATGTTAGGGGTTATTATAGCGGTTACTGGCACCAATGTGGGGGGGGGGGGGGTTTGCAATCATTTACACCAACGCAGGGAATAATTGCATCCACTGCCACCAATGCTGGGGATTATGCTTGCTGCCACTTATACTGCTGGGAACTACTATTACTGCCCCTGACACTAATGATGGGGCATATAGTACTTCCACCTTTTTCAGTATATGTAAAAACAAATACAGCAGGACCAAAAATCTTCAAAAAGGTATATTGCAGCCCCTTTATATTGTATAGGCTGCCTAGCTCAGTGCATTCCTCAGATATAATAGGTGTGGTAATACATTGATTTATTTAAACAAAGTAGTGGTATAGAAACGTTAAATAAATTGCCCTTTCCAACCCATCCTTACAACAGATATGAGGCAAAACAAATACATGAAATACTTTATGTGAAATTTACCTTAGCCTGATATACACTTGACCCACCCAGCAGCAGCAGGTCTAACTAAAGCCACGGCACAAGCCCAATAAAACAGCACTCATGAGAAGCAGGGCATGCCAACTATTTCACAAGGCAAACAAATCTACTACTGTAACCTTTTCCTGAGGGCTATTCAATCATTCTAAGGGAAATGGTCATAAAAACAATAGTTATTTGTTGTTATGCCAACTATGTATACAATTTTAATGATATCAATGTGGAAAATTAGAGTTGTATCTGTTTAAACAATTACATTGAAACATAGTGTAACGTTAATTAGATAAGGGTCACAACAGGCACCTGCTCTCTGTAAAAGTGGTGTGTAGTAGTGGGAAAACAAATGGCAATGAAAGATAGTTGGACTTGGGCTACATGCAAAGTCTGCTGTTTACTTTTGCTGACTTTCCCCCTTGCTGAAAAACTGTAAATAAATATACTAAAAACACTTGTAGGGGGGAATAAGATATTGTACTCACCTAGCCTCTAGCTTCCGTGGTGCAGGGGGTAACAATCAGCCTCTGACAAATCTCACCAGAAGTTTCTTTTAGCACATTCTTCGCAACAAGATTTGTAGTACGTTAAGGCTTGTTCACACAGTGTGGTGACCGGAGTTTTGCCGCACTGAAAGAATGTCATCACTAGGACACATAGAAAACAATTGTGTTCTATGTGCCCCGTTCCAACTGCAACAAAGCCAGAAGGTGTGGTTCAGTGAGCTGTGGTAGAATGCAGGCATGCTGCCTTTTATTGCAGGTGCCGCAAGTCAAAAAAAAATCAGTGCATGTCCTACTCCCAGTGCACACCACTGTAAACTGAACAGGCCAGAACACAATTTGACTTGTCCATGTGTTGGGATGGCGCTGGGCAGCCTTGCCCTGCACAGTCCCAACGCACCTGTTGTGAATAGGCTCTCCAGTCCATCTGTTAAAAAGCAGTGGCTGCGAGAAACTCTCAGAGCCCAGACTACATCAAGATAATGAAGGGAAATAGTCTAATTAACTGGACCTGTATAGGGAGACGGAAAAATGATGTCCTAGTTAAACCAGAGTTCCACACAGAAATGGAACTTCTGCGGATCCAATGCCACATTTGGCACCTTTTAAGGGGGAGCAGATACCTGCACCCACTTCCGGAGAAAGATAGCCGCTATCTTGTGCGGTGATCTACGCAATGATGTCCTCCTGCTCCACCCCCCCCCCCCCCCCCCCTGCTGCCTTCTGGGAGACACAGGTCCCAGAAGACAGCAAAAACTATTCAGAAAGCGCAGCGCGACTCACGCATGCGCAGTAGGAAAAAGGCTCTGAAGCTGCAAGTCTTCACTTCCTGCCTACACACGGAGCTGATGGACGGGTCTCGGCTTCGGGTGCCAACAACACAGGCTCCCTAGACAGGTAAGTGTCCTTATATAAGAAGTCAGCCACTGCAGTATTTGTAGCTGCTGACTTAATTTTTTTCACCCAGGCGGAACTCCACTTTAAAGGGTGAGACTGAAATTTCGAAAGGAAGTTCTGAGCCTCAATGCCATCTTTTAGAATTGTGTTCATTCTCAAGGCACACCAGTAGCTGCGTCCAGGTTTTCTTTTTTTTTTTTTTTGATTAATGGGCTGCTTTATACACATGCACAAAAAAAATAAAAAAGTGTTGGCATGATTTTTAAAATTGCGCCACGCCAAAACACATGGTACTGTGCATTTTAGCATGCACAAAACGCATTTGCTAGATGTGCAAAAGGCAGCGCTTCTGTCATTATTCCTGTTAGTAACCAAGTAGCTGTGCCAACAGGAGTAGTGAAAGCAGCTGATAGGAGGAGAGAGCGAGGAGGAGGTGCAGGCTGTGCTCTCTGCATCTTGTCTGTTTATCAACAGTACAGGGTTGGGGCAGTTTTTGTCCTTTTACTACAGAACCCCAGCTGAGAAAGGCTGCCGTAGAGCTGTGATTCTCAACCCTGTTCTCAAGTACCCACAACAGGCCATGTTTTGGGATTTTCTCTTGGATACAATAGCTGTCCAAAATACCAAGCCATAGTCCCTTAACTCCTTCAATCGCTTGCAGACTACTGACGTCAGGCTAACTGGCATCTAGTTCCCAGGGATATATCTCGGCCCTTTTTAACCACATCAATACTGGGCACTTTCGCCACCAATTTTCAGCTTTCAGCGCTCTCGATCTTTCAATGACAATTGCGCGGTCATGCTACACTGTACTCAAATGAAGTTTTTATAATTTTAGAGCTTTCTTTTGGTGGTATTTATTCAAAAGTTAAATTTTTTGCAATATAAGCGAAAAAAAAGAGCAGAAATGTGGGGAAAAAATAAATATATTTTCTTTATTCTATTTAAAAAAATCCAATAAAATCTAATTGTGTCATAAATTTAAGCCAAAATGTACTCTGCTACATGTTTTTGGTAAAAAAAAAAAATCCCGTTAAGTGTACAATTGGTTTGTGTGATCACAGACATATGTACGCAAATGATCATGTACAGATGTGCGCAGGTGATCACAGACCTATGTGTGCAAATGATCATTGGGACATGTGATTTTACTGTTATATATATGTGGGGGACATGTGTTTTGGGGATCATTACTATGTGGGGACATGTGTGTTTTACATTGTGGGGACACTAGACTGGTGATCAGTGAGTAAAAAGCTGTAAAAAACAGCTCATACTCTGATCACCAGCCGGCTGCAGAAATACGCTCTCCTCACCGACAACTTCAGTGTGAGGAGAGGAGATCGCCTAGCAACCGGCTCTGTTTACATCACATGACGGCTGTGATTGGACACAGCAGTCATGTGATCAGGAGGGCCAATCACAGAGCCCTCATGCCGATCTGAGATGTGCAGTGTCCTGGGTGACACAAGAGCATTGGGATCGTGCCGCTGCGTGGGAATGCGCGCAATCCCCATCTTTCTGAGGGACATATCTGAACGTCCACTCAGAAGGAGAGAGTGCCCACCCGGCCGTACATATAGTGGCCGGGTGGGAAGTGGTTAAATATTGGTACAACGTTGGCTTTTCTCCAACTAGCTGGTACCATCCCAGTCAGTATACTGTCCATAATAATTAGGAACAATGGTCTAGTACAGTGTTTCTCAAGCTTTAAAATTATGGACAGTCTCAAAAAACCCCATTCTAAAATGAAAAAAAAAAAAAAAAAAAAAGGAAACGATTCCAATATGTTTACAGAACGCAGCAACATCCACTTGTAGGACACCCAAAGCTAGAGGACATTTATTCTTCCAAAGTAAATACACTTTTGCACACTGGTACTGACTAGTATGTCAAGGTTTTTCTCTCCATCGGTCAGCTAATGTCACTACAGTGCACATGAGGGTCAAACAATAATGCTGTGGCTGCAGACATCCTCCTTATTAACTTATGTCATTGGTTCTTAGGATGCCAGTGTCTAGAAATGCTTTGTGTAACTAAAAGGCAAGTTTGATCAACCTAGCTTGTATTCAATTTGATCATTTTTTTTCCAAGGCATCCTTGAAAAAAAAAAAAAAAAACATCATCAAGGCACCGCAAGGTGACTGGGCACCATGGTTGAAAAAAGGCTGGTCCACCTGGACCCGGTGACTTATTTATGTTAAGTTTTTCAAGTCGATTTCTGATACTGTCTTCTGTTAGCCATGAGGGTGCATTCTGTGACGCGTTATTAACATTACAGTCTTGGGTACTATACCCCCCCCCCCCCCCCCCCCCATTTCCTTTGTGAAAACTGAGGAGAAGAATGCATTTAAAACTTTTGCCTTTCATCATCCTTTATGGGGCCAATATGTTCTGGACTCACTTTCTGTTTGTATATTTAAAAAAATTTATTGTTTTTTTTATATTAACTCTCCTCCGCTATGTGCCTTTTGTAATCTATTTTAGCTGCCCGATTGGCCTCAAACTTCCCATCACATTCTTTGTATTGTTGGAATGCTGACAATAACCCCACAGTTTAGAATGCACTGGCCCAGCAAGGAGCACAATTTAGGGAAGTTGGCCCCTTTGAAGTTTAGTGTCCTTGTATTACCCTTGTGCTTATTTCTGTCATTTATACTGAATCTAATTGACCTGTGGTTGCTGTTTCCCAAGTTGCCCATATTTCCATATCCCTGATCAGGTCTGTATGGTTAGTGATCAGCAAGTCTAGAAATGCGTTCTCTTGTTGGTCCATGCACCCATAAAATTATCCTGCAAACATTAAGAATGAGCAGTTCCCTTCTGCCCAGTCTTAATCTGGGTAATTCAAATGGTTGCCAGCCAATCGTGTGAGTTGTCAAACCAAGTTTCTGAAACTCCCACAAAGCCGAAATAATCCTTGTACATTAGCAACTCCAGTTCTCCCATCTTTTTAGCTAGACATCTAGCGTTGGTTTAAAAGCCTCAGTTTTGTCCTGTTGCATACTATTTCCTTGTTAGTTATGAGGCTGCAATTTGGATTTGCCAGCTTGCTTACTTTGGGTTTTGGGATTCTAGTCGCCCTACCACTAATGCCCCCAATATTACCCGCTGAACCTTGCTCAATGCTGGCTAGCTCTACATCTGCCCCCCCCCCCCCCACCTACTTTAAAAGCCTCTCTAACTTTTCAGCCATCTACTCTCCCAGCAGAGCTCCCCATTTAGGTACGTACAGTCCGTCCCTGCTAAAGAGCTGGTAACCGACTGAGAAGACCCTGCAACAGAGAAGCCAATAATACAGAAGTAGGCATGTATAATATTACTAACTGGCTGTCTTGTGAACATGTTTATCTGCCATTGCCAGATAGGCTTATCAAAATGAAAACAGCAACCCCTTCAATTCCCTCTCTTGGCAAAGCATGTTGTGTTGCATCTTCTACTGCTCTAAAGTTTACAGACAATAAGCTGTTACTTCCTATGAAAATAGCAAAAAGAAAAAAAAACACTAACACTATCAACTTCACAATTCAGAATAGCCAGCTCACTAAAGTTTTAGGTAGTATTGTAGTATATCACCAGACAAAAGCGCCTAACAAAAGGGGCATTACCAGCATGCATTGTTAGGCCCATGTCAAGCTTGGGATCCTTGCTGGTAAAAACAAACCAGTGACAGGATTGTAAAAATGTGCTGTGAGAATGTGCTTATGTGTATTACCCTCTTGCAATTTGGATAGCATAGCACTCCCGCTTGCCGAAAATGTTGCAAAATGTGTATCTCCAGCTAAAGTGTGACCTCCCATGCATCCAGCTGGCAAGAAATCAACCAAGGCAAGCAGGTGAGGGATTCACTGCCTTGCTGTTCTCTTCATAGAAATCCTGCTGCTGGCAAGTTCTCACCAATGGCAGGACTGCAAGCATGGCATGGGCCTTAACCACTTGCCGCCCGCCATATAGCAAAATTACGACGGCAAAGTGGTTGCAATATCCTGACCGGACATCATATCACATCGCCAGGATATCAACACTGATATCCCCGGGGGCGCACATCCCGGCAATCGTTGCGGTGTGTCAGTCTGACACACTGCAACACCGATCTAGGTAAAGAGTCTGACGGAGATTCTTTACCACGTGATCAGCCGCGTCCAATCACGGGTGATCACAGCGTAAACAGGAAGAGCCGTTGATCTGCTTTTCCTCACTCGCGTCGCCGATCGGCTGCTCCTCTGACAGGGGAGGTCTGTGCTGATTGATTATCAGCACAGCCCTCCCAGGATGCCCACACTGGACCACCAGGGATGCCCACCACTAGTCACCATCAGGTATGCCACCCATGGCCACCAGGGATAACAATCAGTGCCCACAATGCCTGCCCATTCGTGCTGCATATTAGTGCCCATCATCAGTGCCTGCCAGGAGCCAAAGCCCTGGTGCATATTCACACACACTTGGAACCTGGTGACGTGCACGCGTTAGTGAAACTGCTTCCTGAGATGTGTGACGTGAACATCCCAGGAGACAGCAAATGTCATGAAGCATTATAGTTTTGCAGTGTTGAACCAGATCTTTATGGGAGTGCTGGCTGCTGTTGGCAAGCTTCAAGATTTGCTAAAGACTTCCAAGCTTGTGCAAACTAGGCCTTAGTGTTAGGTTAGGATTAGCGAAAGTATTTTGATAGCCAAATCAAGACTGACTGTCACATGGTGACAACTTTAAAACTTTAGATTTTCCCCGACTCTGGTGACAGAAAAAGCTTTGTTCTTAAATACATATTTAGTAATGAAAAATGATAAAGGGTGCAAATGACAAAAAACAGATAATATCTAATTAATCAATATACAGTGTGATCCTAATTAAAGTGCACAAATATGTAAACCATTAAAAATGACCATAATAAACATATGTGATCAAATCTTCTTGCGTATACTCCAACACATTTTATATATATATATATATATATATATATATATATATATATATATATATATATATATCTCCACACGTGAGGAAGAGGAATAGAGGCAAAAACCACACTCACAATGAGTCAATTTTGTGAATATAGAATAGGGTAGAAGTTTCAAAATACAATATATTAGCAATGTTAGGGACACCAAAACACAGGCGTTGTGAATACATGAAAAGGACAGATGCAGCATCACAACCCATGAATCCAAATGTATTCTGAACTCACAGGTGATGCGAGTACATACATCGCCCTCTAAAGGACAGATGCAATCCAATCCATGTATCCAAATAGCTGTACAGGGAAAAATACCTATACCCAGCCACACGAATGGTATACTGCATATGATAGACAACTGCACAACTCAATAAAGCCCCCCAACGGAGGCCATAACCAGACAAATTAACCCTTTAGGGTATTTAAAAACTATAACAGTCAAATTAAAAAATTCAGATAAAACCGCATGTTCAGAAATATTAAAAATCAGTAATGAAACAGTTAAGATTTATTTCTATATTCAACCCGGCTGGCATAAGGCAGCCAAGTTCAAAAATCCACCTGGTTTCGGCCAGTGAAACCTGGGTTCTCATATAACCCCCTCTCCAGTGGGGCAGAACCTTATCAATCCCATACAATTTTAACGAGGTGGGGTCCTGATGATGGTGTAACCTGCAATGAATGGAAACATTGTTTTTCTAAAGCCATTTTTAATGTTATTGACATGCTCTTTTATCCTCTTATAAAGACACCTAGTGGTTCTACCCACATCTGGATACATGGGTTGTGATGCTGCATCTGTCCTTTAGAGGGCTATGTATTCACAACGCCTGTGTTTTTGTGTCTATTGACTATTGCGAGTATGGTTTTGCCTCTACCTCTGTTCCTCACATGACTATATATAGGAGAGATGGTTTGTATATTAAAGCGGAGCTGCACCCGCACCAAAAATATTAAAAAAGTCAGCAGCTACAAATACTGCAGCTGCTGACTTTTAATAAATGGACACTTACCTGTTCCAGCGGTGTCAGCAGAATGTGACGAGCAACCGCTCGTCTCTCAGCTGCCTCGCCGCCATCCGATGTCAGGGAATCAGGAAGTGAAGATGCAACGTCTTCACTGCCCGGTTCCCTACTGCGCATGCGCGAGTCGCGCTGCGTGTCTCTATTAGTTACCGCTGTGTCCTGGGAACTGTGTTTCCCAAGACACAACGGGGCATCTCCGGATAGGAGCGGGGCAGCTCCAGATAATTTGTCACGGAAGTGGGTGCAGATACCTGTATTATACAGGTATCTGCACCCCCTCCCCCCTGAAAGGTGCCAATTGTGGCACCAGAGGGGGGGAGGAATCCGATAAGCGGAAGTTCCACTTTAGGGTGGAGCTCCGCTTTAACAGCTGGTATGTAGTTCCTAAGGTGGTTTTTAGCCGTGAGCGTTTTTGTTTTTAAATATGTATTAAAAATTATTTGTGATGTATTAATTCTAAGTACATGCATATGCCCTAAGGGTAAGCAGAATCTGTGTTTTTTTTTTTTTTTGATAATTCCAAACTTCAAGAAATTTTTTTGCTCATGGAAAGCTATGTTACTGATTCTGACCAATAGTGGCCGTCCTACTGGTATTTAGGCTCAGAGAAAATGTCGTTAGACCCACTTCCTGATGCTGCGCGCTCTAGCGTGAAATGCTTAGAAGCGAGGCCTGACACTCAACACTAGGAGCCCTTCACTTACGTTTGGAAAGCTGAGACACAGTGCGCACGCCGCGTGTCTTATAGCTGTGTCTGACCGGCTTCTGCTTCCCCTTGAGCGGATTGTGATCCCTTGCTGGATGTAAATGCTAATTTTAAAGCAATAAAAATTAAGCGGTATAACACTATATCCTGCCTTCTGTGGTGGAGCTATTTCACAGACATACTTGATGCAAGTTGGTTATATGCAGTGGAGAATACATAAGGTGAAGATTTCTACGTTTAAAATCTGCATATTGGATTGGGATCCAGTTTCCCCCATACATGAATTTTTGATTGGAATGAGATCTGAAGGAGATATCCTCCATTGAATGGAGGATCTCTCTTTATAAATGTGGTCACTTTGTGGCCGAGGCTATCTGGTGAGCACAATTTATTATCGCTTCAGATGAAGCATTTTATTATCAAGATTTCTGAAGCACATTTGCACTTTAATTCACGATGTTGGAGTATACGCAAGAAGATTTGATCACATATGTTTATTATGGGCATTTTTTATGGTTTACATATTTGTGCATTTTATTAATTAGGATCACACTGTATATTGATTAGATATCTGTTTTTTGTCATTTGTGCCCTTTATCATTTTCCATTTTCTATTAGTATTAACCAATTCTAGGTGCAGCAGTGGTATTAATATTTTTTTGTGATTAACATTGTGGCGCCGTAAACCCAACACTTCCTCTTTTTTTATACATATTTAGTAATATGTTTAATTGTTAATAGTGTTTCAATACTTCAGCTAACCAGAAACAAGTAGGAGGAAGAGTGATGTGCTACTGTAGAGCAGAATTTGGGTCAACTTTAACCAGTTTGGCACGCTCCCGGGTCCAGCTGCTCTGTCTGTAGACATATACAGCAGGACTCAGCTCTGCCCCCGCATCATTGGATTTGATTGACAGCAGCGGGTTCTAAAGGCAAGACTTTGTTTTACCCTAATGCATTCCTTGCATTAAGGTAAAACATGTCCCAGTAGTTGCATCGCCCCCACCTTCCTATATATTATTATACAGGATTTATATAGTGCCAACAGTTTGCACAGCACTTTACAACATGAGGGCACATACTTACCCGCGTCCTATCCTGATCCAACACTGTGCCCATCTGCAGCGGCGCTGATCTGTTCCTCTCCTCACAGAACATAAAGGCAGCAGAAGCCATTGGCTATTGCTGCTGTCAATCAAATCTTGTGAGGAGGGAGTGGAGGTGGGGCCGTGCTACACTGTATGCGTCTATGGACACATATAGCAGGGCTCAGGAGCATGCACGCACATGTGCTCCCATAGCACACAGCTTGCTGCGGGGCATATACAGAAGAGAAGGAGCAAAGAGTGCTAGTGGGGGTCCCCAGAAGAGGCGGTATGGGGGCACTCAGTGCAATACCAATGATTAAAGCGGGTAAGTAAACAATGTTTATTATTTTAGGGGGGATTAAGCCTTTATAACTACTTTAACCAGTTAACAACCGGCCCATAGCCGAAAAACGGCTACAGGGCGGTTGCTTAACTCTGGGAGGCCGTTAATTAACGGCCTCACAGAATTCTGCTCTTGCGCGCCCCCTGGTGCGCGCACTCGAGAGCATCCATGATCGCCGGGTCCTGAGGACCCGGCGGATCATGGATCACGGTAAACGGCTGAGCATGGATGGATGGATACTCTGCCATGCCCCGCCATACTCTGCCATGCCCCGCCATACTCTGCCATGCCCCGCCATACTCTGCCATGCCCCGCCATACCCTGCCATGCCCCGCCATACCCCGCCATGCCCCGCCATACCCGGCGATGCCCCGCCATACCCGGCGATGCCCCGCCATACCCTGCAATACCCCGCCATACCCGGCGATACCCGGCGATACCCTGCAATACCCGGCGATACCCTGCAATACCCGGCGTTACCCTGCAATACCCGGCGATACCCTGCAATACCCGGCGATACTCTGCAATACCCGGCGATACTCTGCAATACCCGGCGATACTCTGCCATACCCGGCGATACTCTGCAATACCCGGCGATACTCTGCAATACCCGGCGATACTCTGCAATACCCGGCGATACTCTGCAATACCCGGCGATACTCTGCAATACCCGGCGATACTCTGCAATACCCGGCGATACTCTGCAATACCCGGCGATACTCTGCAATACCCGGCGATACTCTGCAATACCCGGCGATACTCTGCAATACTCTACCATACCCTGCGATACTCTGCAATACCCTGCGATACTCTGCAATACCCTGCGATACTCTGCAATACCCTGCGATACTCTGCAATACCCTGCGATACTCTGCAATACCCTGCGATACTCGCTACGATCAAAGCCAGGATCGTTTTTTTTTTTTTTTTTTATTTCAGGCTTTCCAGCCTAGAGGTGAGATGTGGGGTCTTATTGACCCCATATCTCACTGTAAAGAGGACCTGTAATGCCATATTCCTATTACAAGGGATGTTTACATTCCTTGTAATAGGAATAAAAGTGATCAAAAAATTTTTGGGGGGGGGGGGAAAAGGGTCAAACTAAAATAAATAAAGTAAAATGAACAATAAAATATATATATATTTTTTTTAAAGCGTCCCTGTCCCCGTGTGCTCGCACGCAGAAGCGAACGCATACGTAAGTCCCGCCCACATATGAAAACGGTGTTCAAACCACACATGTGAGGTATCGCTGCGAACGTTAGAGCGAGAACAATAATTTTGGTCCTAGACCTCCTCTGTAACTCAAAACATGTAACCAGTAAACAAAATTAAAGCCTATGGGGATTTTTAAGTAGCGAAGTTTGGCGCCATTTCACGAGTGTGTGCAATTTTGAAGCGTGACATGTTGGGTATCTATTTACTCGGCGTAACTTCATCTTTCACATTATGCAAAAACATTGGGCTAAATTTACAGTTTTGTTTTTTGTAAAGCACAAAACATTTTTTTTCCAAATAAAACACGTTCGAAAAATTGCTGCGCAAGTACCGTGCTAGATAAAAAGTTGCAACGACCGCCATTGTATTCTCTAGGGTCTTTGCTAAAAAAACATATATATATTTGGGGTTCTATGTAATTTTCTAGCAAATAAATGATGATTTTTACATGTAGGAGAGAAATGTCAGAATTGTCCTGGGTGCTCCAGAACACCTGATGGCGCTCCCTGCATGTTGGGCCTCTGTATGTGGCCACGCTATGTAAAAGTCTCACACATGTGGTATCGCCATACTCAGGAGTAATAGCAGAATGTGTTTTGGGGTGTAATTTGTGGTATGCATATGCTGTGTGTGAGAAATAACCTGCTAATGACAATTTTGTGAAAAAAAAATAAAAATGTAAAAAAATCTTGATATTGCAAAGAATTGTGGGAAAAAATGACAACTTCAAAAAACTCACCATGCCTCTTTCCAAATACCTTGGAATGTCTTCTTTCCAAAAAGGGGTCATTTGGGGGGTATTTGTACTTTTCTGGCATGTTAGGGTCTCAAGAAATGAGATAGGCCGTCAGTACTTCAGGTGTGATCAATTTTCAGATATTGGCACCACAGCTTGTGGACTCTATAACTTTCACAAAGACCAAATAATATACCCCAATTTGTACTTATTTTTACCAAAGATATGTAGCAGTATAAATTTTGGCCAAAATTTATCAAGAAAAATTACAAATTTGCTAAATTTTATAACAAAAACGAAGAAAAATTCATTTTTTTACAGAATTTTCAGTCATTTTTCTTTTATAGCGCAAAAAATAAAAAACCCAGAGGTGATTAAATACCACCAAAAGAAAGCTCTATTTGTGTGAAAAAAAGGACAAAAAATTCATATGGGTACAGTGTTGTATGAATGAGTAAGGCCCCTTTCACACTGGGGCGTTTTTCATGCGGTGCAGCGCTAAAAAAAGCGCCTGTTCACCGCATGAAAAAATCCTGCCCCTTTAACTCCAGTGTGAAAGCCGGCGGGCTTTCACACTGGAGCGGTGCGCTAGCAGGATGAAAAAAAAAGTCCTGCTAGCAGCATCTTTGGAGCGGGATAGGGGCGGTGTGTTCACCGCTCCTATACCGCTCCTTCCCATTGAAAAGAATGGGAGACCGCGGTAAAACCGCGGCAATACCGCCGCAAAGCGCCGCTACGGCGGCGCTCTGCGGGGGGTGTTTAACCCTTTTTCGGCCGCTCGCGGGGGGTAAAACCGCACCGCGGGCGGCCGAAAACCGCGGTAAAAACGACGGTAAAGCAGCGCTAAATATAGCGCTGCTTTACCGTCACCGCGGCTCACCGCCCCAGTGTGAAAGGGGCCTAATTGTCATTCAAAGTGTGAGAGCACCGAAAGCTGAAAATTGGTCTGGTTATTAAGGGTGTTTAAGTGCCCAGTGGTCAAGTGGTTAATATCTTCTGGGTGATGAAGACCTTTTACTGAAAACAACCAGCATGATTTTCTCAACGCAGATAACCAATAGAACTGGAAAACTAGTGTTGTGGTGCCTTTATGCTGCAACAACCTGAAACAGTACTCTTATCATTTAAAGGTGTTCATAATAGGACTTCTTGCTAAGCCATGAGTGTTACACCTACTCAAAGGTCACACATCAAGACAAGACAAAAGTACAAAGGGAAAATATAATAAACAGGCACATTTTCCAGGACTGAAGCCATTATCGACAGAGCAATAATCAACTTTTTTAATTTATATATATATTTTTATATATATATATATATATATATATATATATATATATATATATATATATATATATATATATATATATATATATATATATATATATATATATATATATATATATATATACACATATATTAAATTAAAAACAAACAAACACACACACTCACCTAATTTTAGCACAGTTGCCTTTGATAACCTCCTCCAAAAAGCAAAAAGGTATGTACCAACAACCCTTCCAACTGATGAAAAATAACTTCCTAGGCAGAGGCTATAATCATCAGGCTGACTGCACTGGGACATACTATCATTTGTACTATTTAATATTTGCATGCATTTTACGGTCACTAAAATAAAGCCAATTTAAAATTGCCACACCCAAACAATTCCTACTTAAAGCAGACCTTCAGTAATTTTTTTCAACTTTCCATTGATTAAAACCTCTGCCCTTGTTGTTTTAACTTTGGATAGTAAAACATTTTTTTTCTGCCAGTAAATACCTTATACAGCCCACTTCCTGTTTCTTGCCTGGTAAAAAGCCTATAATGCACAGCTCTCTCACTCTCGTGAGAGTTTGCCAGGAAGGATGGGTCATAAAAGGGCCAATGAGAGCTGCAGGGCTGAAGGTGTGTGTCTGTGTAAATCCAGGAAGTGAACAGGCAGCAGCTTCAGTTGCCCACAGTTAAAATGGCTGCAGCCAGACTTAGTAGAGGGCGATTTCGGCAGCATATTTGGGAAGTACAGAGCCACAGTATATACAAAATAATATGCAAAGTGGTTGGAGGGAAGCTTCAGAATGGCAAAGATGTTTTTATTACAAATTATATGAGCAGACTGAAGTTCATCTTTAAGCTTGTGTTTTGAAGGAACATGTATTACCCTTTTTTGTTTAACCACTTGCCAACCACTGCATGCCGATTTATGTCGGCACAATGGCAGCAGTGGGCAAATGGGCATACCTGTACGTCCCCTTTAAAAGGCAGGGATAGCAGGCGCGCGCAGCCGCGTACAGCGTTACTGTGCCCACGGGACTGTCGGACTCTACGTCCGCCGGTCTCCGGGAGATCGTGTCACTGAGCCGCAGAACAGGGAAGTGCCTATGTAAACAAGGCACTCCCCGTTTCATGACAGATCGCTGCTCCCCATCATCGGGAGCAGTGATCTCTCATTTTACTGAAAGCCCACCCCCCACCCACAGTTAGAATCACTCCCTAGGACACACTTAACCCCTTCATCACCCCCTAGTGGTTAACCCCTTCACTGCCAGTGTCATTTACACAGTAATCAGTGCATTTTTATAGCACTGATCGCTGTACAAATGACAAGTGCTCTGGTCAAGAAGGGGGTACAATCTTCTGGGGCTGAAGCAGTTAATATAAAAAAGGCATATTACACAGTAAAATCCCATAACCTTATGTGCCCCTGTGTCTGATATATATATATTAAAAAAAAGCTGCCGATCTGTACCCCCTTTTTTTTTTATATCAGAGCGTCTCCCGGTGCTCACGTGACTCCTCAGCTCTCTCCTCAGCCCAGCTAACAGCTATAGTGGGAGGAGAGAGAGAGAGAGCCGAGCAGTAAGGTGAGAACCGGGAGACGCTCTGAGATATAGACACAGGGGCACATAAGGTTATGTTACAGAGGGGAAGGGATGTTTGGATGAGGACAGAGGAGGGTTGCGGATGACGGAGGCACGTAAACTGACCACGGTGTCAAGGCTCAGCAGCCATGATACACAGTGGTTAGTTTACAGAGGGGAGGGTATAGCCAGGCAGGATCAGCCAGGTTTTTTAGGTGATACAGGGGGCCAAATTACACAGCACAAGCACTGTGCTGTTATACATACCTTAAAGAAACAGGATATGTTTTTTCTTCCAAGGTAACACTTTAACATCGGTATATGTATAGTAACATTGGTCCAACCCAGACCAATGTAACTAAAAATATCCATACTTGGCTATAAGTACCAGTGACCACTGCAGAAAAGATATGCCCAAATCCATGTAATTTTAGTAATAAACTGACCTTTAATAACAGTATTCTTTCTATTCTATCCCAGAGCAAGAGGTCGCGGGCCACATCAGAGGGCTCTGCGGGCCACATGTGGCCCCCAGGCCACTGGTTGGGCACCCCTGATGTAGGCAATCTCCCTAGAACTCTGACATGTCCACACAAATCACAGTGCTGATCTCAACTTTTCTTTTCCATTAAATATATTTTAGAAAGAATACACTGAAAAAAACAAAACACAAATAACTCCATAGAGTAAACAATTAACTATTACATGATGTTACCTATAAAAAGGTAAATGTGTTTTGCAATAAATATACATGTATATCTTTAGCATAAGGCACACCTGTCCTACACAGCGACCTCCCTGTACACAGGAGAAGGCTGACACACCTGGGTGAGTTCTGTAAGATCTTGCAGATCAGGTTTCTCTACATGATTTCCTCAGTCGTTTGAAAGCTCTCTATAGCACCTTCAGGAACAAGGGAGGGAGGCAATGGAAATGAAATGCCTCTGTCTGTTTTGCAGTGCCTGTGATTATGGCCGATTTTAAATTGTGGGCCTGTAACTGAGTGCAAAGCTTATTGAACAACAAGTTCAGTCACGTGTCAGTCAGATAGAATAAAATAGTAACTATTAATGTGTTATATTGCAACAGCATTTATCTATGGAGGATAGCCTTGTGAGAGGTTTGTTAAGATAGCTATGCATACCATCAGACTATACAATCTCTGTACAAATGTCTTTAGATTTACCAAAACTATGCAATATAAGGTCAGATGCAAACAATATATTGTATTTGTATCAAATCAGACAGGTCCTTGCACTACATAGTTGATGGTAGCAATGTAGAAGATTGTACAATTAGATTGTACAGTGTATGACCATTTTTAGAGCAACAAAGGTCTGAAATAGAAATTAAAGCTGACCACATAATACAATTGTATAAATTCCTTTATATTTATTGATAACTGTGCAGTGTGAGGTGCATCCCTCATATAAAATAACACTTTGGCAGGCCCTCATACTATTACATTTTTTGGCTATGGTCCCTACATTGGTCTCGATGTCGGGTGTATGTGACCGCCAGACTGCAGGGTAGAAGAAGCTGACGGAATCAGCACAAAGGAGCCTGCAGGAGTGAATGATCAGGTAAGTAAAACTACCTTACCCAGTCCCCTAGAATAGGGGTCTCATATTGGCAGCTCTGCAGCTGTTGCAAAACTACAAGTCCCATGAGGCATTGCAAGGCTGCCACTTACAAGCCTGACTCCCACAGGCAGAGGCATGGGACTTGTAGTTTTGCAACAGCTGGAGGACCACCAGTTTGAGACAGTTCATGCTTGCAGTGTGGGAGCAGCCCCACTGCTAGGGAGGACATTCCGGGACTTCAGCTTAAAAGTTTCCACCCCAGACAAACAAATAGTTTACTGTTTCTTCCTTGCATAAAGTAAAAAGACAAAACATTCAGCTCTCCCACGGACATCATGTTTGCATGAAAAGGCGTACATTAACATACTTTAAACAAGAAGAAAAAAAAGGACATTGACGAAGCAGGCTGCTTCCTGAACATTTCCATAAATTAACATTTAGAAGGTCTTTGGGCTGTGTTTAATTACACTGGACAGACAGCAGTGGTGTACAGTGTGCCAGTCAAGAAAAGCTTCCTGTAATTTTGGACCAACTGAACAATGACTGATACTGGCCAACTGACTGCCCCGAATTGCCCTGTGCCAAAAAATACATTGTATAAGCTTCTACACCACAGTCATGTCCGATCAAAAAATAGAAATTACCTATTGTTAGAAACACTTTCCCAAACATGACAGCCATAGAAGCTCTCCTAAATTCTTCATTTTTTTACAATCTCAAGAGCTGCAAAGTTACAAGAGACCAGCTGAAAAATGCAGGAATGATTACACCCATACAGAAGAATGTACCAGCAGACAACCCATTACAGCTGCATTTCACCAAACAACATCTTCTAATTGAGTAACTGTGAATTTAATTAGACCCCTGGGGATGAAGAGGAAAGGAGGTTACAATAAATATTGGAGGCAATGTCAAGTATAACATGCTAATGTCAGACAAGGCAAAGCCTTTACAAGTACACCAAACACAAATATCATGGTCATATTCATGGATGTTGACAACACATCCGCATTGACCGTCTTTGCTTATTTGCCATCTTATCTGCTCTTGCGCCTGTTAATGCTTAATCACTTGCATGACAGAAAGGGTGTGCACAAACTGATTGAATTTAAAGGCAGCTTATTTAACATAACTTATTTAAAGGCAGCACAGGAACAAATGGCCAGCTGTGAACATGTTAACATTTAACAATAAAACTAAAGTAAAATTTTTACCATAAAATATTTTCCTTTTGAAAAATGCTGACAAAAACGCATATCCTAGATGCTCACATACCTGAATGCTACAAAGCACAGTTTAAAAATAAAAAAGTATGCACAAATGAGCCTTACCTAATAAACTATTAGGCTAAGATCACACTGACATTAAAAAGCAGGTGTTTGAGAGGCGTTAAAAAAAAACACCCCTCACACATGTAAATGATACAATGGACAGCACATAGTGCTGTTCACATTACAAAAGCGTTGCTTCAAAATTGAAGCATTGTGTTGAGTCAGGAGGCGTTTGAAGCCCTTCAACGCCTCCCAATCACATCTATGGTAACTCTCAGCAAACGCCCTGGCAGCCATTTGCTGTGTGGTTGTGGGGCGTTAAAATGAGTTTAAGCTATAACTTTCCATTGTGGAGCAGTTTTACCGTGCCTTAACGCTCATTAAATGCTTCAAAGTTGCATTTAGGGAGCGTTTTTAATGCTTGTAAAACGCCACATACTAACGTTTGACGCCAGACTGTCGCCCATACAAATGCTATAGGAGCGTTTGTTAAGCATTAGAAATTTAGTCAAGTGTGAACAAGCCCTAAAGCAACTATCTACAGCAACCAAAACAAATCAAATATTCTATGTTCATTTATATTACCAAAGAAGTTTAACCACTTCAGCCCCGGACCATTTGGCAGCCAAAGGACCAGAGGTCTTTTTTCAATTTCGCACTGCACTACTTTAACTGGTAATTGCGCGGTCATGCAATTTTGTAACCAAACGAAATTTGCGTCCTTTTCTTCCCACAAATAGAGCTTTCTTTTGATGGTATTTGATTGCCTCTGTGATTTTAATTTTTTGAGATATAAACGGAAAAAGAGCGAAAATTTTGAAAAAAAAAGAGATTTTCTACTTTTTGTTATAAAAAAAATCTAATAAACTCAATTTTAGTCAAACATTTGGGCCAAAATGTATTCAGCCACATGTCTTTAGTAAAAAAAATGCCAATAAGCGTATATTTATTGGTTTGCGCAAAAGTTATAGCGTCTACAAACTAGAGTACATTTTCTGGAATTTACACCGCTTTTAATTTATGACTGCCTATTTCATTTCTTGAGGTGCTAAAATGGCAGAGAAGTACAAAACCCCCCCAAATGACCCCATTTTGGAAAGTAGACACCCCAAGCTATTTGCTGAGAGGCATGTTGAGCCCATTGAATATTTTTTTTTTTAGTCCCAAGTGATTGAATAAAGACAAAAATAAAAAAGATTTTTTTTTTTTTTCAAAAAGTTGTCACTAAATGATATATTGCTCACACATGCCATAGTTATATGTGGAATTGCACCCCAAAATACATTTTGCTGCTTCTCCTGAGTATGGGGATACCACATGTGTGGGACTTTTTGGGAGCCTAGCCGCATACGGGGCCCCGAAACCCAAGCACCGCCTTCAGGATTTCTAAGGGTGCAAATTTTTGATTTCACTCCTCACTACCTATCACCGTTTCGAAGGCCATAAAATGCCAAAATAGCACAAAACCCCCCCAAATGACCCCATTTTGGAAAGTAGACACCCCAAGCTATTTGTTGAGAGGCATGGTGAGTATTTTACAGCTCTCATTTGTTTTTGAAAATGAAGAAAGTAAAGAAAAAAAAAAATTTTTTTTTCTTTTTTCAATTTTCAAAACTTTGTGACAAAAAGCGACATCTGCAAAATACTCACAATACCTCTCAGCAAATAGCTTGGGGTGTCTACTTTCCAAAATGGGGTCATTTTGGGGGGTTTTATGCCATCTGGGCATTCCATGGCCTCCGAAACTGTGATTGGCAGTGAGAAGTGAAATAAAAAAATTACACCCTTAGAAAGCCTGAAGGCGGTGATTGGTTTTTGGGGTTCCGTACGCAGCTAGGCTCCCAAAAAGTCCCACACATGTGGTATCCCCGTACTCAGGAGAAGCAACAGAATGTATTTTGGGGTGTATTTCCACATATGCCCATGACATGTTTGAGCAATATATCATTTAGTGACAACTTTTTGTAAAAAAAATATATATATTTTTTTTTTTTCATTATTCAATCTCTTGGGACAAAAAAAAAAAATATTTAATGGGCTCAACATTGCTCTCATCAAATAGCTTGGGGTGTCTACTTTCCAAAATGGGGTCATTTGGGGGGGGTTTGAACTGTCCTGGCATTTTATGCACAACATTTAGAAGCCTATGTCACACGTCACCCACTCTTCTAACCACTTGTAGACAAAGCCCTTTCTGACACTTTTTGTTTACATGAAAACATATTTTTTTTTTTTTTGCAAGAAAATTACGTTGAACCCCCAAACACTATATATATTGTTAAAGCAAAGGCCCTACAGATTAAAATGGTGGGTGTTGCATTTTTTTTTTTCCACACAGTATTTGCGCAGCGATTTTTCAAACGCATTTTTTGTGGAAAAAATACACTTTTTTTTTATTTTAATGCACTAAAACACACTATATTGCTCAAATTTTTGATGAAATAAAAAATATGATCTTAGGCCGAGTACATGGATACCAAACACGACATGCTTTAAAATTGCGCACAAACACGCAGTGGTGACAAACTACATACATTTTTAAAAGCCTTTAAAAGCCTTTACATGATACCACATTAGATTCACGGAGGAGGTCTACTGCTAAAATTACTGCCCTCGATCTGACCTTCGCGGTGATACCTCACATGCATGGTGCAATTGCTGTTTACATATGACGCCAGACCAACGCTTGTGTACGCCTTTGCGCAAGAGAAGGGGGGGCAGGGGTGCTTTTTTTTTTTTTTTTTGTTTGTTTTTTTATTTATTTAGCTTTTTTATTTTATTTTTAAACTGTTCCTTCCATTTTTTTTCTTTGTTATGATTTTTATTGTTATCTCAGGGAATGTAAATATCCCCTATGATAGCAATAGGCAGTGACAGGTACTCTTTTTTTGAAAAAATTGGGGTCTATTAGACCCTAGATCTTTCCTCTGCCCTCAAAGCATCTGACCACACCAAGATTGGTGTGATAAAATGCTTTCCCAATTTCCCAATGGCGCGGTTTATATCCGGGAGGGGGGACATTCCCTCCCACTGCTTGTAAAAGCAGTCTAGAGGCTAATTACCCGCTAGAATTGCTTTTACATGAAAGCCGATCACTGGCTGAAAAGAATGATACCAAGATGATACCTAAACCTGCAGGCATCATTCTGGTATAACCATTCAAAGTCCAGCAACATACTGGACATATATTGTAATCTTTTTTTTTTCATGCAGCCTCTTGGCTGAACGAAAAAAAGAGATTGATTGGTGGGTATGCCCACCATTAGAATACCTCCCTTCATCCACCCACTTCTAATGATGGGCATACATGCACCATTTATATATGCCGATGCATGGGGGCATCCTCCCGCAAAAGTTATGCCGTGTACACACGGTCGGAATTTCGACCGTATGTACGTGGCATTAGGAGCCAATCGCTCCTCCCCCCCCTGCTGCCCCCATGCTTCGGCATATATGCTCTTTTTTTTAACTGTGGTGGTGAAATCACCTCCTACAGCGTTGGAGTCGCGGCTTTATGTATCGTGGGAGCAAACGCTGTTGCTGTCAAGATAAATAAATCCGCGTTGCAACTGAATGGCGCACCTGAAAACAAAAAAATGCTCAACACTAAAACACAGTAAACAAAATTACATACCTGAAAAGCAAGCGTGATAAAACATGATAAAACATAATAAAACATTGCAGAATAGAATGGAGTAAAAAAAAGAGCAACAATAGAGAGAGAATAGAGTGAGAGAGAGAACAATAAAACGACAACTATTTTTTTTTTTTTATTTTTTTGAGATTCACAGGTAAAAAAGCTCCTGACTGAAGCGACTGAATCAAAACGCTACCACAAAAAAACTGTTAGCGATCGCAGGGATCAGGCCTGACTCTGCGAACGCTGCAGTTATGTGTGCTTAGTGTTTTGTAAGTGACAGTGATCGATCGATACTGCACTTGGGTGGGCTGGGCTGGGCGGAGGGGGAAAACGCAGGTGCTAGCAGGTATCTGGGCTGATCCCGCTAACAATGCGGTTTTTTTTGGAACCCTAAACTGCTGGGACGCTAGTATAGATCTGATCAGATCAGATATCGATCTGTTCAGATACTGTGCCACTAAGGGAGGTGTATGCTTTGCGCGTGGGTGTTTGCGGTACTGGCACTAACCTGGGGCGACGCAGACCTTATTTGACCCTAAAACCTAATTGATATCACCCGCCGGGCGATCAGGGGGTTAAACCGTTATTGGGTAATAAATGGCGGGTGCCCTGACAGTATAAAAAACAAGCTAACTAACCAGCGTTACCCGTAACAGTAATACAAAAAAAACTGGTTACCTAGCGACACTAATGCAGCGATCAGAAAAACGATCGCTTAGTGACACTGGCAAAAGGGGGTGAAAGGGTTAACTAGGGGCAATCAGGGGGTTAAACCTTTATTAGGTAATATATGGGGGTACCTGACGCTATATAAAAACCTGACGGGGAACCTAAATAACGAAATAACTAACTGGCTAACCAGCGTCACCAGTGACAGTTATACAGTGATCACTGGTGAAAGGGTTAACTCTAGGGGCAATCAGGGGGTTAAAACCTTTATTTAGGTTGTAATATGGGGGTACCTGACCTATAAACCTATTTATGAACCTATATAAACATGGCGGTTACCTAAAAAAAAAAAATGGTTACCTAGCGACACTAATGCAGCGATCAGAAAAACGATCGCTTAGTGACACTGGCAAAAGGGGGTGAAAGGGTTAACTAGGGGCAATCAGGGGGTTAAAACCTTTATTAGGTAATATATGGGGGTACCTGACGCTATATAAAAACCTGACGGGGAACCTAAATAACAAAATAACTAACTGGCTAACCAGCGTCACCAGTGACAGTTATACTGTGATCACTGGTGAAAGGGTTAACTCTAGGGGCAATCAGGGGGTTAAAACCTTTATTTAGGTTGTAATATGGGGGTACCTGACCTATAAACCTATTTATGAACCTATATAAACATGGCGGTTACCTAAAAAAAAAAATGGTTACCTAGCGACAGCAGTGACACTAATACAGCGATCAGAAAAACGATCGCTTAGTGACACTGGCAAAAGGGGGTGAAAGGGTTACCTGGGGGGCAATCAAGGGGGTTAAACCTTTATTAGGGGGGGGTAGGGGGCTACCTTGGACCTAAAACTAACTGCCCTGACAGTTATTACAGTCACACTGACACTAAATGCAGTGATCAGTAAATAAATGATCACTGCAATTAGTGACACTGTGACTGGGGGGGGAGGGGGGTGATCTGGGGGGTGATCAGGGGGTGACAGGGGGGTGGAATATGTGCCTAACTGTACTGGTGTCAGTGTAGTGTTGTGCACTAACCTGTACATGTTCGCCGCTCGGCGTCTCCGGTCACATAGACCGGCGCACCGAGCGTGACATCACTTCCGCCTTCCTGTCTATACAATAGACAGGAAGGGGAAGTTTCTCATTGGCCAGGAGCGATCGCGAGGGGGTGGCCAGAAACCACTGGCCGTCCCCTCGTCCCGGATCGCTCCTGAAGCGATCCCGACCGTCCCCGCCGGCGGAGGGGGGTCCGATCGGACCCCCCAACCGCCGGAAGAATGTCACGTACAGGTACGTGATTCTGCCTGTACGTGCCATTCTGCCGACGTAAATATACAGGGGGCGGTCGGGAAGTGGTTAAAATGCAGTGACATTGGGGCTGATTTACTAAAGGCAAACAGATAGGGCTGCAACGATTATTTTTTGAATAATCGATTAATCGGTTAATAACCTTAAAAAAAAAAGTGTGGTGTATAATTTCGTTAATATGTAAAGTTTAAAAAAAAAAAAAGGCAATTATTAAATATCTCTATGCAGTGGTAAATATAAATAACCAACTATATGGTTAGGGAGCAAAATGTTTAATCCACTCTGAGAATAACAGACAGAAGAGATATATACTTTTTTTGGCCAATTAGTTGTTGGGCAGATTAAAAAAAACACAAATTGCTGCAAAAACGCATTACATGCTTTTCTGCAGCTTCTCCATTGAAGTATATTGAACCAAAAAAGCACAGTTTTGCGTTAAAAAAAAAAAAGTCCCTGACCCTTTCCAAACAGCAGTGGTTGAAAAAAGCATAGATGTGAACTTGTCCCATAGGAAACCATGTAAATCAGGGGTCTTCAAAACTACGGCCCTCCAGTTGTTCAGGAACTACAATTCCCATCATGCCTAGTCATGTCTGTGAATGTCAAGAGTTTTACAATGCCTCATGGGATGTGTAGTTCTGCAACAGCTGGAGGGCCGTAGTTTGAGGATCTCTGATGTAAATGAACTGTAGTGCATTTCTGCAAAAAGCACCCAAAAACATATAGATGTGAACCAGGCCTGAGATGTTTAGTAACATAATGGGGGTTAAAAAAAAAAAAACAAAAATTAGCCCTTTATAGTAATAAAAAAAAATAAAAAAAAAAAACAGATAATCACTACTGTAGGGTTCATTTTTTTTTACTGTAGAACTGTAAAGTAATATTTACAGTAGCAATTATTTGCTCTTTTTGTACTATAAAGGGCTCACTTTGTTACTGGCCGATTATTCGATTATGAAAATAGTAATCGATTAATTTCATAATCGATTCAATCTTGTATGTTTAAAAAGTATCACTGAAGGCAAACCTTTTTTAGATTTGTATAGAGATTAAAAAAACGGTCAGGTTTTTTTTATTGCCGTCTGTGCCCCTGTTTGGGAAATTCAGCCTATTTGTTCTGTTTATCATTATTTCCTAAGAGTGAAAGAAAAAAAAATCGTAAATTTTGGGTTGTCACCAAAACAGGAAGAGAATAGTTCAGATAACAGATTTCCTCACTTACTATTTTGGCTTTGGGACAGGAAGTGAAGGGAAATTTCCACAATGGGACACAGAATTTTTTTTTTTTTTAAAAAGCTGTCATAAGTTCTACTTTAAGGGCCAGTTCACACCAGATGCAGCTCCGTGCGCCTTTTTTCTGCACTAAAAATGCATGCACAGTGTTTCCATGTATTCCAATGGCTCTAGTTCACGGTGCAGAAACTGACTGCATGGTGTGAACTAGAGCCATAGGAATACATGGAAAACACTGTGCATGCATTTTGTGCAAAAAAAATAAAAAAAGCGCACGGAACTGCATCTGGTGTGAACTTTGCCCAAGACAACTTTTTTTCTAGATAGAGTAGAGAAGGGTTAGCACCAAGTCTGCATTCACATGTGAGCAGAGTATTCCTAGTGATTTTTAAGCTTTTTTCAGGTCGTTTTACGTGCACTTTTGCATGTAAAACGCCTGAGTCAGGTATACCATTATCACTGGCTAGTTCACAACACAAAAAACGCATAACAGACCCGTTCCAGATGTGTTTCCGCATGTGTTTGGCACATTCCAGTGTGTTTTTTATGCGTTTCCATATGCATTCTAGATGCTTTTTTTTTTTTTAAAAAACAAAATTAGAGAGGTAAGCACATACACAATGGATGATAAAATATGAATTACAAAGTATACACAAATTTAATCAATGGTAGCATTAGGCCATATACAAAGTTGATTAAAAATGATACAAGCATCTCTAAAGCTTTTATGGATCGAGTATGTACAGAAAGCCAACTGGCCCATTACATCCACCTTTTATGCACTCTCGAAGGTCCCCTGGATGCCTGATAGTAGACAGCCAACTAAGACCCCACGTCATGGGATTACCATCTTATTTGAAAGACACTCTGCAGTTGTTAAAAGTAATTGAAGGCCTTACTGTTCCAGCTGGAGCAGTTTTAGTGGCCATCGACATCGAGGCCCTATACTCCAGCATCCCCTATAATAAGGGGATTGAGGTAGTTTCAGGCTGAGGGAACAGGATAGAAATAATTGGCAATTATGTCTCTTTGCTAGAACATATTTTGACATCCAATATCTTCCTGTTTAATGGCTCCACTTACCTCCAGGTGCAGGGGGTTGCGATGGGGACATTGTGTACCCATCGTATGCCAACCTGTACCTGGGGGGTGGGAAAGATCCCTGTTTTTGGATGACGGTGCCTCGATCTACCTCCGCCACATCGACGATGTGCTGGTCATCTGGACAGGAACATTAAATAAACTCTGAGTTTATGACATTCATTTCAGTTAATCAATTTAACGTGAAATTTACTATGCAGACGGATGCATCTAGCATCCCTTTTTTGGATCTATGACTTTCTAAATCCCGATGGATCTCTATATAGCACTTTGTACCGTGCCCATCCTCGTTCTCTGGTACGTAGTATTCCATTCAGTCAGTACCTCAGGCTACGTCAAAACTGTGCCAGAGAGGTGGATTTCGAAATTGAAGCTAAAGCCCTTTTTTGGGCACTTATTAATTAAGGGCTACAGAAAAAAAAAAAAAGTCCTGAAAAAGGCAAATCAGAAAGCAAGGATTAAATCAACAAGAACTTATCTTTAAACCCAGGGCCCAGAACAGTAACTCTGCCACCAAGTTAATCACCACTTTTAGTGCCCACCAGGACCAGTTTCGTACATTACGAGCCCATAATTGGCACTTTCTCGCAGAGGACCCAATAGTTTCTAAATAGATATCAGACCGTCCTGAGATAGTCTACAGGAGATCTCGTTCTGTAAAAGACTTTGGTGCATAGCCACTACTTGCCCCCAGAAGTGCTGGAGAGAGCAGAGGGTGGTAAGGGCACCTATAAATGTGGTAGCTGTGACCAATGCCCCTGGATTAGGGAGGGTGATGGCCGCCCACTACCGTGAGGTAGCTCATATCTAGGACATATGCTGATTGTAGCACCATAGGGGTGGTTTTATTTGGCTACGTGTATTTGTGGCGCTTTTTACATCGGAAAGACTAAAAACGTACCTACAGACGAATACAGAATTACCTGTACTATCTCGATGTGGGCCTACTATATACTCCAATTTGCAAGCACGTGGGTCTTAACCATAGCTATGATCCCTCAGTTGTTTCATTTTTTGACCTAGAAGTAATTCCCCAGCAAGAACGTTGAGGGGACAAAAAGATCCTACAACAGGAGGCAAAGTGGATATATAAATTGGAAAGCTACTAGCCCCCCAGGAATGAATACAGAACTTTCTTCTAGAGGGATTGCTAGGATCCGTTTATACCCTTGCTGGCGGTGAACAGGCGCTGTACCGCCTGAAAACCGCCCCAGTGTGAAAGCAGCCTAAGTCACATGGGACTCCCATTTTTAAAAATCACTATTAATGTAACTTCCACAAACCTACTACTATTCTTTGTTTTGTTTTTAGTGTTTGATTTTTTTTGTGTGAGATTTACATTTTTAATACTACTACTAATTGTTATTTCCATCATCGGGAGTGGGCTGGCCCTCGTCTGGTATGGTTGGTGTGGCATTCGGGTGCCCCTTGTGGACGAGGAGGTTCACTTCTTGTCACCGGTCTGCCTATATCATCTTGGTGGATGGGCGGCACTATGTGCATAGCTCTCTGACCAATCTATGATGCGGCTGATGGCTTGGCGCATGCGCTCTTTACAGGGGCACCCGATCCAAAAGTGACAGTGAGCCATTGCTGGTTCAGTCATTTCCGGCGGGATCATGTCCTATAAAGGCGAAAGTGATAGTCAAAGGCAGTGGGACGCAAACCACGGTGATGGTGAGGCACAGACCTGAGATTGAGGAATACTTGGACATTGTTCATCCATATTATTATGCAGCATATCTCTGCAATACCGAGATAACCAGCATTGGACCGTAACCACTCCTTATAGTGATGCTTAGGCAGTTAAGATATTGGCCCTTGCTGATCTTAGGTGGACCCTTCCAGCGCTTGGCGGGCTACATTTTTATGGCCGTTCTAGCTTCTGGATGTTTTATACACTGTCTCTAATTATGCAAGATTGTGGGATATGTAGGCAGTAGGTTGTATTGATGGCTCCATTTGGTTATGCCTGTGGCCCGGAGATGTATATCCATGCTATTGGGTAGTCACCTTTAGCCACTTAATATGGTGGCGGGATATTTTCTTTCTATATATGGAGAGGCTTAATAGTTAACCTATCGCCCCGCCCCCATGTTACCTCCCCTTTCTCTGTCTTCTCTATGCTCTTTTTTCTCTCTCTCTTTGTCTTTCTATGTCACTTATTACCTAATGTGGATATAGTCAATTTTATGTCCCTACATATATGATGATGGGGTGTGTGTGTGTGTGTGTGTGTGTGTGTGTGTGTGTGTGTGTGTGTGTGTGTGTGTGTGTGTGTGTGTGTGTGTGTGTGTGTGTGTGTGTGTGTGTGTGTGTTCCTATAGATAATCATTTGTTTAATACTATCCTGCCTTGAATACGATCCCCACCAGACCGTTGCGGTGACTGACATCACCATATAATTACCGGATGAGGGTCCGTTCACTCTACTTACACGGTATCCAAACAGAATTTTTATAATTTCCCGAGATCAGTGTTACCGGTGTGTCAGACTAAACACCACCAATCGCCGCAATGCGGGAGCGTGAGAGTGTTCTGGAGGGGTGTCATTTGACAGTGAGCGGGCGGCAAGAACTTAATGATGCAGTCGGTACAGAGTTAATGTCATAGAATTTGGTGAGTACTCATATTGTTAAACAAAATATATATTAGTAATTGGTACTGTTATATTTTTGTAACTTAAATATTGATATAGATACATGTTGAGCTGCCAAGAAGCAGACAAGAAGTCTGCGAAATGCACTTACGGTACACACAAGCATCTCTCAAGCTTTTATGGATTGAATATAATTTTTGTCAAACTTTGTATATGGCCTAATGCTACCATCGATTAAACTTGTATCTTGTGTATACTTTGGAATAAATTCATATTTTATTATCATCCATTGTGTATGTGCTTACCTTAGAGACAGTGACATACCCGGGAAAGTGGTGCTCTCCCCAATTTTGTTTTACCTAAATTTTCTGGGATGTGGATATGACTGTTCCCTAGAATTGATCCAACACACACATACTTTTTTCTTTTGTGTTTTTTCACTGTGCTGGGGTCCGGTGTGTTTTTGATGCATTCCAGTGCATTTTACCATGTTCCAGTACAGCAAGAAAAATGCAGCACGTTTTAACTTTTTTTTCTGGAACTGGAATGCCCTGTAACTGACCGCACTGGTGTTAACTATATCATTGGAAACCATATACATCCATGCATTTTTGATGCAGAAAAAAAAATGCACTGGACTGCATGTGGTGTGAACTGGCCCTGAAAGTTAAAAGAAAATCACACATTTTGTGGAGGCCCCAGAGCCATAGTAGAGAGGAAATCGATTATCCAATGGGGACACAGGGTTTTGCCTTTAGTTCATTTGTCACCATCTCCGGGAATGTGTGTTATGGAAGAGATAGATATATATATATATATATATATATATATATATATATATATATATATATATATATATATATATACACACACACACACACACACACCTGGATCACAACTATGCATTTTTTTAGTGCTTGTTGCAGATTTGCACTACAGTCCATTTAACATGGTTTCCTATGGAACTGCAGCGCAAATCTGCAATAAGCACTAAAAATGCATAGGTGTGAATCAGGCCTATAAAGGCACAATATGAAAATCGGAAGTAAAATTCGTCTGAACAATCTGCTGATTTTCTGATCATTGGCATGGTGCTTCCGACAGCTGATTACGGTTTCTGGTCCAACAAAAGCTGGATGTGCAGACTATCAAATTTTTGTTGGATGTGAACTCAACGTCCGATTTTTGTTCATTAGTATGGTTTTCGTACAAAAAAAACCCTGTAAGAGCAAGTCTAAGCATGCTCAGAAACGAAAGAATACATACAAAACTATTCAACACATTACATCACTTCTGAAGTTGAATTCTGTCGTATGAGATTTTCATATGATGAGCAACCTCTTCACTTTCGAAATGAGACTAGTATGCAACACAAAAAAAAAAAAAAACAGACAAACGGTTGTCTGAAAATCTGATCACGTGTACGAGGCTACACTGGGGTAGCAATCGAATTTTCCCCAGTACGGAAAGCAAGAAAAAAAGTCAACATTTTGAAAACACTAGCAGTACACACCAAACTGAGCATGTGCAGAGTGCCCCCAAGTACTATCAGGAGATGGATTGGGGACAGCGGAAGTAGGGGAGGATCAGAGAAGACAAACAGCTTTATTTAAACAATGCAGAGATTTAACCCCCTTTGTTTCTTTCTTGTGGAACCTGTCTCTTCAATGGGTGCATACCACATGCAAAGGGAAGCACGGTCTGGTAGACAAGTTGGTGAACCTTTACCAGCTTTTCTCCCTTTGCATGTGGTACGCACCCATTAAAGAGACTGTTTCTATGTAAAATATTTGCCCATGTATGGCTACTCTAACTGGACATAGATGTATATTTGCCAACATTCTGGGAAAAAAACTGGGAAGACCTTCCTGTGACAGATTAATAATTGGCTGTGAACCAGGAACACATTTCAAGAATAGGAATAAAGGGGGGCAATCTTCCAATGGGGGGGGGGGGGGGCGCTTGTTGCCGTGACAACTAGGATAGGATTTTCCTCATTCTGGAGAGATTTCCTCTCGCTTCCTGCAATGTTTACAGATCAGGAAGTGATGGGAAATCTCTCTCTAAGGGGGAACACTTACTGTACAGAAATCTGGCAGGGGTTTTTAACTTTCCACCCTGCCTAAAATTAAAGAAAAGAAGGATTTGCCTTAAGACTTAGTTGAAGGTGGTGAGAAATGTGTGCAGGTAAGGGGGCGGCGTGTCCCAGCAGCACACAGGTAAACAGTGCAGACGCCTGGGGGAGGGAGTAGGGAGTGCTGCTGAACCTGGTGGGGGGTTATGTTTGTTATGCAGAGGCTTGCTCCATAGATACGGCTAAGAGGCACAACAAAGACGAAGCAGCACCGGGGGGAAAGGCTCTGGGAGAAGCAGGACAGGGAGCAGCAGGACGGGGAGGGGCGACACACACGGGGCACCGAGTAGGGAATGGGAAGAGCCTCTGACTGGAGCACGGCACAAAGACATGAGGAGCGCAGCACACACTAATCCCCAGGTGGGAGCAAGAAGAAGTCACATACGTGGACGGAGCACAGAGCCAGCAACTTTTACACATTCCCCACCCCCCGGGAAAAACAAACAACTACTCACCGACACACACGCACAGCACATCCAGCAGCACGTAAACGTTCCTCCGGCCGGGCAACATCCTCCCTCCTCCGCCCGCTCCGGTCCGTGCTCCGGGACCAGACTGACTGAAGCGGCCACGCCCACCGCCAAATCCAGGGAGCCTGCCCTTCGGGTGACGTCACGCCGGACTCACCCGCTTCCCTCAATTAACCCCCCGCCCCCTTCTCCCAGCGATAACCAGTAATTAGAACTTGTCACATGGACGGCACTGGGCGCTCCACACAGGGACGCCACTGACCTGGATGACCCTCTTCCTACAAATAATAGGACATACATGACTGCCGGGGTTGCCAACCTCCCTCAGCATTTTTTACTGGCAAAACATGGAAAATTTACTGGCTGAGCAAATTACAGAACTCCTGTTGAAAACTAACACAATACATATCTGAACAGTATAAATGTGATATTATTATTATTATTATTATTATTATACAGGATTTATATAGCGCCAACAGTTTGCGCAGCGCTTTACACCATAAGGGAAGACAGTACAATTACAATACAATTCAATACAGGAGATATGGAAACACTGACAATACCTATAACAACGTCATTTGCTTGATTTACATTTAAAAAGTCAACACAGCATGAAATGATCAGTTTTTATATTTACTGGCAGTTGTAAAAAAAAATCACAGATTTTTACAAACTGTCAGTAAATCTACTAGCGGTTGGCAACCCTGATGACTGCTTATTTATACAGTTCCAAATAGGAAGAAGGAAGTTGTCAAAGGAAATCTTAAAGAGGGAGTCTAGCGAAATTTTTTTTTTTTAAAGTCAGAGAACTGTGAGGGAACTTCACCTTTGCACAGTCATTGGTGAAGTCTTCATCATTACACAGTCGTTGATGAGGAACTCCTGGAGCAGAGGGGCAGGTGAAGCTGTCGGAGCGTACGGTCCAGTTAAATTCTCCATCATGGACTCGGAGCAGAGAGAGGTCGGTGAGTGTACCACAGTGAAGGGCTGGATGTGGAGACATGCCAGGAAGTCTGTAAAAAAACGTCACCTTTATACGTTCATTGGTGAAGTCCTCATCATTACACGGTCATTGATGAGGAGTCCTGGATCAGAGGAGAGACTGTGGGGAATAGTGTCAAATCAATGTGGCCCGAGGGCACAGGATTTGCAAGCTGGGCAAGGTGGGAATAGTAGTCCACCATTCAGCACATGCTTTTAACCTACTAGGCCTCCGGGGAGAGGTACTGCAGGCCCCTGGCCTAGTAGCAGCAAGCAATCAGAGTCAGCATTAGAGACTATTTAGAGTAGGTTCTTTTGCATACAGAAGATGTGACAAGAAATGAATGTGCTACAGTATAAGTTTGTGCAGGAGGAGAGAATTTCTGGGAACTTCACCCTTACACGGTCATGGGTGAAGTCCTCGTCAATACACGGTCATTGATGAGGAATTTCTGGAAGCAATAGTCTGCAGGAGTTACGCAGAGGAGGAGCAATAGTCTGCATGGTGATACAGGGAAGAGACTGTAGCTGTTAAACATGCGCATCATTCCTTCAGGCTCAAACTAATTTATAAAACCTAAAAAAAAGATGGCAAAGTATTTGATTTATGAGCATCCCATATACCCCTTTCCCACACCAAGTTATAACCCCCAATAAACAAAAACAAAACAAAGCAAAGCAAATGACTGTTCATTGTCTCAAATGTGATATATGGAGGTCAGGCAGCAGGGTGATATGGTGGATGTTTGTTACTAGTGGCAACTACACCGCTACATTTGGAGGTCCCACCAAGATCCGCCTTCACGGTTAACCTGCTGGCCGTCGCCCCTAGCAACCGCTAAAAGCCAGGGGAGACTTTGCCTGTTTTGCCAAGTTTGGGGTATAATGAGGAAAGGACTGTGTCTTGCCTGACTTTTGCCACATGCTGTTGCCCTTAGCAACCAAATCCCAATTTGTCGCCAAGTGTTGTTGTCCATAGCAACCATCCAGGATCAGCGCTGCCATCATGCCCCTGCACTCAGTTGTCTCCATGGACACTCACTACAGCAAAAAGCCCTGCAACCAGTGACTGTAACCATGTGCTATAACCCATGGCAACCACGGCGAGCGATCACGCTCCGGATTACAAATATGTCCAACGCTCTGCATGGCGCGGGCATTGCACACTGTATTGCAGAAAGGAAGTTTTTTCTTGTGTGACTTTATTAATTCTGCTTAACATAGTAAAAGGAGTTGTGAATATCTGCTGTTGCCCCTATTAACAGAATGCAACAAGGGGGTGTCTATGATGGGATGTTGCATGGTCAGTCCCACACAGTAGGATGTTACAGCGCTTTAAGGACACTTCCAGTGCTCATATGTATTCCCTGATGAAGTCACGTGATCGTGATGATACACGTCGGAATAGACGGGCACCGGAAGTGACTTCAGGCCACGAGCTTGCTGCTCGTTCATGTTTTACCCTGTTTTAAACTGCTTTATGTGAGTACCTTATTTTCACTGTAAAATAATAAATACTAGTTTTATATACTTCACTATTGGGGTCCCCCGTTCTCCTTTTTTCTCCATCTGCTGATGCTTTTACCTAAGAGGATCTCCACGGCTAGTAATCAATATAATGGAAACATACATATATAAGAAGCATTCACCAGGCCCCATACAGAACGCCATTCATAAGGAAGTACTCAAGGAGACTAATTGCAGGACCCTAGAATCTGGATCACCCCTGGCTATCTTTATGCTGTTACCTTACAGCGGTAAGGTAAGGAGCCACTGTGTCAGGTGCATGTATGGAGATCGAGATGCTAAGAGGGGCTCCCCTTTCGGCTAAGTGCAGCCCGTTCCTGAAGTTGGGAACAGGAAGCGCGGTGCCCAAAGAAGCACGGATGGCCGGGTGCTTGCTTGCAGTTCAATGAGCTCGGCCGCTGAGGGATGGCCGGAGCAGGCGGAGCAGAACTTGCTGTGTTCAGAAGAATAGAGAAACCAGGAGCCAGGCCAGGGGTCATACACAGGTAGATCAGTCCAGAGAATACACAGGGGCGAGCCAAGGTCAAACACAGGCAGCGTCCAAGTACAAGCCGAAAGCCAAGCCGGGAGATCGGGAAGCAGAAACAGAGTCCAGGAGCAGGCCAAGGGTCGGGCTAGAAGATTAGGAAGCAAGGTCAAGGCAAGCCTGGTCACAACGGGTATCTCAGATCAGGAAGCAAGGTCAAGGTACAGAAGGGAGCTGAGGAGATAATCCAGCACCGTCCTGTGGTTACAGGCCGGCTTAAATAGGGCCACTGGTGCCAGCGTCCATCACACAAGTGTGCGCTGTCATGCATGCGCAGTATTGCGCGTGCGTATGCGCTGATGATGTGCACCGGCATGCACCAAATGCGTGCTGATGCACAGCGCATGCTCGTGCACGTCTTGGGATCCTCCGTAGGCATCCATGAGTGTTCTGGGTGGCATTGCCAGCACCGTGACAGCCATGTCCCTGACACACTGCACCTTTAGAAAACAAGGAGTTGTGAATATCTGCTGTTGCCCCTATATCTGCTGTCTGCTGTTGCCCCTATTAACAGAATGCAACAAGGGGGTGTCTATGATGGGATGTTGCATGGTCAGTCCCACACAGTAGGATGTTACAGCGCTTTAAGGACACTTCCAGTGCTCATATGTATTCCCTGATGAAGTCACGTGATCGTGATGATACACGTCGGAATAGACGGGCACCGGAAGTGACTTCAGGCCACGAGCTTGCTGCTCGTTCATGTTTTACCCTGTTTTAAACTGCTTTATGTGAGTACCTTATTTTCACTGTAAAATAATAAATACTAGTTTTATATACTTCACTATTGGGGTCCCCCGTTCTCCTTTTTTCTCCATCTGCTGATGCTTTTACCTAAGAGGATCTCCACGGCTAGTAATCAATATAATGGAAACATACATATATAAGAAGCATTCACCAGGCCCCATACAGAACGCCATTCATAAGGAAGTACTCAAGGAGACTAATTGCAGGACCCTAGAATCTGGATCACCCCTGGCTATCTTTATGCTGTTACCTTACAGCGGTAAGGTAAGGAGCCACTGTGTCAGGTGCATGTATGGAGATCGAGATGCTAAGAGGGGCTCCCCTTTCGGCTAAGTGCAGCCCGTTCCTGAAGTTGGGAACAGGAAGCGCGGTGCCCAAAGAAGCACGGATGGCCGGGTGCTTGCTTGCAGTTCAATGAGCTCGGCCGCTGAGGGATGGCCGGAGCAGGCGGAGCAGAACTTGCTGTGTTCAGAAGAATAGAGAAACCAGGAGCCAGGCCAGGGGTCATACACAGGTAGATCAGTCCAGAGAATACACAGGGGCGAGCCAAGGTCAAACACAGGCAGCGTCCAAGTACAAGCCGAAAGCCAAGCCGGGAGATCGGGAAGCAGAAACAGAGTCCAGGAGCAGGCCAAGGGTCGGGCTAGAAGATTAGGAAGCAAGGTCAAGGCAAGCCTGGTCACAACGGGTATCTCAGATCAGGAAGCAAGGTCAAGGTACAGAAGGGAGCTGAGGAGATAATCCAGCACCGTCCTGTGGTTACAGGCCGGCTTAAATAGGGCCACTGGTGCCAGCGTCCATCACACAAGTGTGCGCTGTCATGCATGCGCAGTATTGCGCGTGCGTATGCGCTGATGATGTGCACCGGCATGCACCAAATGCGTGCTGATGCACAGCGCATGCTCGTGCACGTCTTGGGATCCTCCGTAGGCATCCATGAGTGTTCTGGGTGGCATTGCCAGCACCGTGACAGCCATGTCCCTGACACACTGCACCTTTAGGTGTAATCGCCCTGAAGAAAAGGATCACTCAAGTCACATCCTCACATATGCAAGTTGAAATCCAGCACTTAACACTATAATCACCAGCACCTTTTGTGAAGATAAATATTCACTGTGAACTTTTATGGCACTTGCACTTTATTCCATTTAGACCTATATTGTCTTTGGATACCATACTGGAATATTTTTACTTATTGCATATGTAATATCCATCACTTATTATTTATTCATCACTGTAGATTTGTTATGTATTGTTTTTAGTGTATGAATTGAATTCGTTTTTCTGAAATACTTTTAGTGTATATGATCTTGTACACATAGCACTGTATATGAACTACTATAGCACTTTCATTTTATTTTATTTGGAGCGCAGCACCATATATTGATTTTTTATTATACTTTTTGTTGGGTGGTGTTTGACCCAGTTGATGTTTGCTGCAACCAAGCACTATATATATTTTTTCAGCTCAGGCTGCGCGGGAATATTGATTGTATCTTTTGCAACATAAGGACACTTTTTCACTGAAGTGGGTCCGTTAGCGGTAAAGCGCCGATAGTGTTACCAGTGCTTAGCCGCTGTTATAGCGGTGCTTTGAACCCCCTAGAAGGTGTTAAAAAGGGGTTAAAAGTGCCTGTTTAGCGCTGCTTTCAAAGCGATTTGAAAGTGGCGCTAATTCATTTCAATGGGCAGGGGCGGTGGAGGAGTGGTGTATACCCCGCTCCTGCACCGCCCCAAAGATGCTGCTTGCAGGACTTTTTTTCCGGTCCTGCAAGTGCACCGCCCCAGTGTGAAAACACTTGGGCTTTTTACACTGGGGCTGCAGAAGAGGCAGTTTACAGGCGTTATTTTTAGCTCAAAAATGCCTGTAAAGCGCCTCAGTGTGAAAGTGGCCTAAGTGAAATTCATGATTTTTGTTGTTTGGTCTGCCCTTTTCACACTTTCTTGTCTTGTGCTGCGACTTTGGACTGCAAAGTCGCAGGACGATTTGTACCCCATGATTTCCAACGAGTACCGTTCTTATCTTTGCAACCTTAAAAATAGTCCCAGCATTCAATTGTTACGACTTTGATGCAACTTGAGATCCCTAGACCTCAAGATAACACAGGCATTGCTTCAAGTAGCATATTCTCTTCAAAATCACGCGACTATTGTCTCTCACAAGTGTGAAAAGGGCCTAAAAATATTAGCATACTCCTTGCATATGAGTAGCATAGTTGCTATAGGGTTAGGGTTAGCATAAAGGTTAGCATAGGACTATTGTTAGCATTAGACTAATGTTAGGGTTAGCATAGGACTAGGGTTAGGGTTAACATTGGACTAGGGTTAGGTTAGGGTTAGCATAAGACTAGGGTTAGGTTAGGATTAGCATAGGACTAGGGTTACTAGGGTTAGCATGGGGTTAGGGTTAGCATAGGTTTCGGGTTAGCATATGACTAGGGTTAGGTTAGGATTAGCATATGACTAGGGTTAGCATAGGGTTAGGGTTAGCATAGGACTAGGGTAAGGTTAGGATTAGCATAGGACTAGGGTTAGCATAAGACTAGGGTTAGGGTTAGCATAAGACTAGGGTTAGGGTTAGCATAGGGTTAGGGTTAGCATAGGAATAGGGTTAGGTTAGGGTTAGCATAGGACTAGGGTTAGGTTAGGGTTAGCATAGGACTAGGGTTAGCATAGGACTAGTGTTAGGTTAGGGTTAGGATAGGACTAGGGTTAGCATAAGGTTATCATAGGACTAGGGTTAGGTTAGGGTTAGCATAGGACTAGGGTTAGGTTAGGATTAGCATAGGACTAGGGTTAGCATAGGACTAGGGTTAGGTTAGGATTAGCATAGGACTAGGGTTAGCATAGGACTAGGGTTCGGATTAGCATAGGAATAGGGTTAGGTTAGGGTTAGCATAGGACTCGGGTTAGGTTAGGGTTAGCATAGGACTAGGGTTAGCATAGAACTAGGGTTAGGTTAGGTTAGCATATGACTAGGGTTAGGTTAGGATTAACATAGGACTAGGGTTAGCATAGGGTTAGGGTTAGCATAGGACTAGGGTTAGGTTAGGATTAGCATAGGACTAGGGTTAGCATAGGACTAGGGTTCGGATTAGCATAGGAATAGGGTTAGGTTAGGGTTAGCATAGGACTCTGGTTAGGTTTAGCATAGGACTAGGGTTAGCATAGAACTAGGGTTAGCATAGGACTAGTGTTAGCTTAGGGTTAGAATAGGACTAGGGTTAGCATAGGGTTAGGGTTAGCATAGGACTAGGGTTAGGTTAGGGTAAGCATAGGACTAGGGTTAGGTTAGGATTAGCATAGGACTAGGTTTAGGTTAGGGTTAGTATAGGACTAGGCTTAGGTTAGGATTAGCATAGGACTAGGGTTAGGTTAGGGTTATCATAGGACTAGGGTTAGGTTAGGGTTAGCATAGGACTAGGGTTAGCATAGGACTAGGGTTAGGTTAGGGTCAGCATAGGACTAGGGTTATCTTAGGGTTAGCATAGGACTAGGGTTAGGTTAGGGTTAGCATAGGACTAGGGTTAGCATAGGACTAGTGTTAGGTTAGGGTTAGAATAGGACTAGGGTTAGCATAGGGTTAGGGTTAGCATAGGACTAGGGTTAGGTTAGGGTAAGCATAGGACTAGGGTTAGGTTAGGTTAGGATTAGCATAGGACTAGGTTTAGGTTAGGGTTAGTATAGGACTAGGGTTAGGATTAGCATAGGACTAGGGTTAGGTTAGGGTTATCATAGGACTAGGGTTAGGTTAGGGTTAGCATAGGACTAGGGTTAGCATAGGACTAGGGTTAGGGTTAGCATAGGACTAGGGTTATCATAGGGTTAGGGTTAGCATAGGACTAGGGTTAGGTTGGGGTTAGCATAGGACTAGGGTTAGGTTAGGATTAGCATAGGACTAGGGTTAGGTTAGGGTTAGCATAGGACTAGGGTTAGGTTAGGATTAGCATAGGACTAGGGTTAGGTTAGGGTTAGCAGAGGATTGGGGTTAGGTTAGGGTTAGCATAGGACTAGGGTTTGCGTAGGACAAGGCTTAGGGTTAGCATAGGATTAGGGTTAGCATTGTAAAGGAAATTTGTAAGTTCTGTATATAATTGTATTCTATTTTGTATTTATTGCACACTGCCCTCACTGAGCACACGGCACTAATAATGTTTTCATTACATGTTTGCATTCTTTCGAGTCCTGATTTGAATTAGTCTGTCTATGTTACGCTCCTTGTTACCATAAGCGTACAATTGTAATATTAATGTGATACCTACGTAATCATGTGTATATAAACCTTAAATTGCGTCATAATAAAGCAGAACAGTTATTTGGAAAGATGCAGAGTGTATCTTTTGTGTCTGTTCCATACTGCAGTAGTTAGTACAAATTTTGAACCACTAATCAATATGAGGATAGGAGATGGCGAGCGTTGCCTAGGAGGGGATTTACAAGTGACCCTGAGAATCCGAAACGAGCAGCTTGAGACGATCTGTGAATTTCTTATATTCAGCTGACTGAGGTAAGCATTTTTCTTACATTTGAGTTATCAGACTTCTTTGATTGGTAAGGCATTCTTGGGACAAAGGGTACCTATTTTACTCCCCTTAATCGAACTGTATTGATTGGTGTTTATATGTTATCTTGTCACTGTCTACTGTTCATCGGAGTGTTATAGATAAGAAACGGAAGAATAGTGCTGTTCACAGGTATATGTAGTACATCTGCTAGAAAAAGTAGTTTAGAGGCAAGAGGGTATAGGCACACGTAGAGAAGAGAGAAGACTGACCAGTCATTATGGTCATTCAATTAAGTAAGGGAATGAAGGGTAAGAGACCCTCAAAATTGCCCAACGCAAGAGGAGCTCTATAAAATATAAGAAGAAGGTGCGGTTCCGCCTATACTGAGCCCCTAGATTAATGGCTAGAGTGGACAGGGATCCACAATGGGTAACTGGGTAAGAATCATGCAGAGTAAACAGCTAGAGAAACAGCTATCTATGTGAGCAGTATGGATCAAGAGTGACAATTAACACTAGACAGAAAGAGACATTTTGATGTTAAAGCGGATCTCCACCCTAAAGTGGAACTTCCGCTCATCGGATTCTTTCCCCCTTCCGGTGTCACAATTGGCACCTTTCGGGGGGAGGGGGAACAGGATACCTGTCTTTGACAGGTATCCTTTCCCACTTCCGGAAGTACGCCGCGGCGCGATTGTGCCGTGACGTCACCGCAAGGCTCCCCCCTCCTCCTCCCTCGCCCGCCGGGCTAATAGGAGAGAGGAGCAGGGGCTTTGCGCATGTGTAGTAGGGTTCCCGGGCGTGAAGCCGAAAGGCTACACTGCCGGGTTGCCTTACCCGCAATGGCGGCGGCAGCACTAGACAGCTGATGGAGACATCAGCTGCGGTGCCGACATCGAGGGACAGCAGGAAAGGTAAGTGTCCATTTATTAAAAGCCAGCAGCTGCAGTATGTGTAGCTGCTGGCTTTTAATTTTTTTTTTTCCCGGAACACCCCTTTAAGTTGTGGGGTGAATTTGGGGACAACCCAGCAACCAGGCACTTCTCAGAATGCCAGCTTGTTGGCCCTCCTCCGAAGTGTCCTCCCCCCGTCGCCTGCACGAGCTGCGGTTCCCCTCCAAGTTGAGAGTACACCCAGACACCTTGAATCCTCCCTCAGTTACTGCGCCTCGGACCAGCCGGTTCCGAGAGTCGGGAACAGATGGATCCTTGCCCCAGACCAAGTGGGTCATAGTTATAGTTCATAGTTTCATAGTTAGTAAGGTTGAATAAAGACATCAGTCCATCCAGTTCAACCTGAGCGAGTGTCTACAATTGTCCTCATCCCTGTACATTGCACACTCACATCAGTCCCTACCCTCAAGGAGCCCACAATCCAAGGTCCCCATTCATATACTAGGGCCAATTTTTGGAAAGAAGCCAATTAACCTACCTGCATGTCTTTGGATTGTGGGAGGAAACCGGAGTACCCGGAGGAAACCCACGCAGGCACAGGGAGAACATGCAAACTCCAGGCAGGAAGTGTTGTGGTTGGGATTCGAACCAGCGACCCTTCTTACTGCTAGGTGAGAGTGCTAACCACTACACCACTGTGCCGCCCCACCGTGCCGTCGGTGGGGTCAATGGAACTGAGCATGGTTCGAGGCGGCACACGCTCTCGTGACCGGGACCCCCTTGCGGAGCTACCCCGGTCCAAACTCAGGATCAGGCCGCTATGGCCGAACGAACCCCAAACACGTGATTCCAGCATCTTAAGTACCCTTCCCCAGACTCCTCAGCGGGGCCAAACGCACCCACTGATTGGCTACGGGGAATGCCGGTACCCAAACGTCCAACCAGGCCTGATTCTTAACCTGTCATGTGTACCACACTGCACACATGACCAGGCAGAACCCCAACACAGCCCAGCCAAACTGATGCCAAAGCTAACCTACTCAATTAGCTCTCAGAACCCATTTACTGCTCTGAGAGAAAAATAACTAAATTTACACATAGCGGACACCTTGCAAAGGTGTCACTGCTACATTATGTTATGACATCAGGAAAATAATGTTAGATGGAAACTAAGGACTTGTGTTATCTTGCTAAAACTAACAACAGAGCAAGCAATGAGAAATTATAATATTGCCAGGAAAATATTGCCAGTTGTCTTTTTGAAACATGAAACTGGAGTTCTTACACAAACATCATGATAGAAAACAAGCCATTGTAATATATTTATGCAAGCTGGTCTTAGTAATGAAGGGTTCACACCAACATATCAGAGCTGTAGCTTTATGCAAAGGTGCTATTAGACAAAGTTACAGACATTATTTTGGTCAAATATTAAATTTTTAATGGTCCCACATTCTGCGCAGCAAATATACAGCTAACTATATGTTTGAAAAGGTTCAAAATATGAATTTGTTTTGTTTGTTTATGTACAAATCTTACAATGAAAAATGCGTACATTTGAATCCAGCCACCTTATTGCCTCTATTGGAGGAGGCTAGAGACAAAGGAAAACCACATGTGTTAAATTGATGACGTAGGAATCAGCTGCTGTGAGCCCCAGTGCAGGACACACTCCCTGAAGACCCAGATATTCATTTTTTTGTAGATTTGATCCTGGTTTTATAATGAGGATGGCAATACCCATACTGAGTATGCAGTTTATCACCCAGAAGGATACTCTGTATTCAGAGTCATTTGGATCATTTTTCCCCAGCTCACAAAGCAGAGCTCCATGTTTTAGCAAAGCCTGTGAGCTATAAAAAGAGTATATATTTATATAGATAGTCGAAATTTAGAGAGCTTTGGGTCTCTTTTGAAGGGCCAGAAGTTTGTTTTTACTTCGACAGGTAAACCAATCAAGCATGCCAAGTTAATTTGATTGGCTGTTTTCTGCCTTCCGGCTTCTTGCTGAGGTAGCCATATTAACATTAAAAGTCACACATGGAAGCAGACCAGGCTACTAAGCATGCTGCGTTACAGCCCCCGGACACTTGCTAGGTCTGTGCAACTCACAGATTCCACCCTAGTTCTGGCCCAGTATAGCTGGGATTAATAATTCAACTTTAAGGACCCCAGAACGAGAAGAACAAGTGGTCCACAGTGGGCAACTTCTTATGAAACAGGACTTTGGAAAAAATTGATCGTTTAGGTTTGCCAGCAACTCTTTTCCCTCCAGCCAGACACATGGACTGTGTCATCAGTCACAAGAAGTTATAGCTGCCTTAATAAATGAGCGTGGGATAGAGCCAGGGTTCACCACAGTTGTTTTTTATAACATACCACTTCTTGTTTTACCTGTTACCAAAGGTGTTACCAAAAGCGGAACATCCCTTCCAGAGATTACAAAAGATATCCAAATACCCAAGTCAGGATCTTACAAGTATGCATTTTGTCTGTATGGACATGTTTTCTGGATGTCCAGTGGAAAATGCTACTGCAAAGGCCACAGTAAAAAGTGTTATCAGAAGTAGTTTGTAAGTACAGAGTGCCAGAATCTACAGAGAGTAAAGGAGGAAATCATTTTTTATAGTAGAGTCCTTACTAGATTGAGGTTTTATTTTTACACCCCCTACTGTCTACAATGTAGCGGAAAAAGTAGAGTAAGAAACTAGAAAACTTTTGCCTAAATGTTTTCTTATATTTTATCAAGCCCCTAAGGGGATGGTGGACTCTCTCCTTATGAGTTTTTGTTTGGGAATGTGTTACTCACTTGCTTTTATTTTATCTCAGCAGCTGAAGTCCTCCATTTGGATCTCACAGAGAATGTTGCTGATCTTTTAAGGTTTTTGACAAACTCATTTATGTGTTTTCTCCCCAATTCCAGATCCTAAAAGTTTGGAAGGATCTAAAACTAAAGCCAGGTGACTTGTGGATTGTTAAGAGACACACATATATATATATATACATATATCACAGTCTAGTGTACTACTTATTCAAATACTTTAAGCGCTTGCCGACCGCCGCCTGTACATTTACGTCAACAGAATGGCACAAATGGGCGTACCTGTACGTCCCTTTGAATTTGCTGCCTCGCCATCGTGTGCGCGCCACCGCAAGCTCCTTGAGTAGGATCGCTAGTCCCTCGGACTCAATGTCCGCGGGGATACCCGCAATCGTTTCATGGAGAGGAAGAACGGGGAGATGCTAATGTAAACATGCATCTACCCGTTCTGCCTAGTGACACTGTCACTGATCACAGCTCCCTGTGATCGGGAGCGGTGATCAGTGACGTGTCACTCGTAGCCATGCCCCCTAACAGTTAGAATCACTCCCTAGGACACACTTAACCCCTTCCTATCCAGCTAGTGGTTAAACCCCTTCACTGCCAGTGTAATTTTTACAGTAATCAGTGCAATTTTATAGCACAAATCGCTGTAAAAATGACAATGGTCTCAAAAAATGTGTCAAAATTGTCCGATGTGTCTGCCATAATGTCGCAGTCATGATAAAAATCGCAGGTCACCGCCATTACTAGTAAAAAAAAAATATTAATAAAAATGCTATAAAACTAACCCCTATTTTGTAGACGCTATAACTTTTGCGCAGACCAATCAATAAACGCTTATTGCAATTTTTTTTACAAAAAATATGTAGAAGAATACATATCGGCCTAAACTGAGGAAAAAAAATGTTTTTTTTTTATATATTTTTGGGGGATATTTATTATAGCAAAAAGTAAAAAAATAATGCTTTTTTTTCAAAATTGTCACTCTATTTTTGTTTATAGCGCAAAAAATAAAAACCGCAGAGGTGATCAAATACCACCAAAAGAAAGCTCTATTTGTGGGAAAAAAAGGACGTCAATTTTGTTTGGGAGCCAAGTTGCACGACTGCGCAATTGTCAGTTAAAGCGACGAAGTGCCAAATCGCAAAAAGTGCTCTGGTCTTTGGCTAGCCAAATGGTCTGGGGCTTAAGTGGTTAATTGTAAGGGATATGTATGTATGTATATATATATATATATATATATATATATATATATATATATATGAAAAAAATGTGATTTGAAAAGTAGTTTAGCTATGTTGAAGTCATATTTGTCTTTTGTACGTCTTCCATTTTATGTAGAATTCTCTGTGTTTACATATATGTACAGCCAGTACTCTGTAAATATGTCTTATCAATCATTTGTTTTTCACATTGAAAAGTAATTTTGTATTGAAAAAGCTGCTCAGTTATTATATTCTCCACAATGGAGTTTTGCCTCTTTGGCCACCTCCACCTAAGCGTGTGAAGGTTCCAGGTTAAAGGTGATAGCAGGTATGGTTAGTGATCAAAATATTGATCAAAAGAGAGGAGATTGTAAAGGAAATTTGTAAGTTCTGTATATAATTGTATTCTATTTTGTATGTTTTGCACACTGCCCTCACTGTGCACACGGCACTAATTATGTTTTCATTACATGTTTGCATTCTTTCGAGTCCTGATTAGAATTAGTCTGCCTATGTTACGCCCCTTGTTACCATAAACGTACAATAAACGTAAATTCTAATGTGATACCTACATAATCATGTGTATAAAAACCTTCAATTGCTTCATAATAAAACAGAACAGTTATTTGGAAAGATACAGAGTGTATCTTTTTGTGTCTGTTCCCTACTGCAGTAGTTATTAATAATTTGGAACCACTAATCAATATGAGGTTAGGAGTTCCCAATCTATAAAATTCCATGTCAGCATAGAACTAGGGTTGCATGGTTCTAGGGTCATGGTTATTTAGTGTTAACAAGTGACATATTTTCTTCTCCAGATTTTACTTTCTCAAAATTTTGACGCCTGCCTTGTTGAGACAGGATACAAATTGCAGGGATGCAATACCTCTGTGCGAAAGGTTATTGATTACACTCCGGTAAGTTGACAATTGATGATGAATAGATCTGTCCCATGTTACCCTAGTATCCACAATAAAGAAACAACATACTTCAAATCGCACATTTGTTTTATTGCATAACATATGCAAACAAAAGTGCACTTAAAAAATATTCAACATGAGTGCGCATGCGCGAGTGTTCCGAGATGGCCACTTAACTCGGAGACCAACGGCGCTCACCGAACCTGATTACCGCACACCTGAGCCTTGGGAGAACGGAATCCGACATCCCACAGCACCGGCGACCGTTCCATATGGACCGATCGAACGCCAGGCACAATTTAGGGCCTGAATTCCTGATCTCCACCCCGCCCGGGTGTTCCAAGATGGCTGCCACGGCAGCAGGGTCTTCTCAGCCACAGGCACAAGATTCTGAGGCAAATCCGGACAACAGGCAAGTCCTGGCCCCTGCTCTCCTCACCTACACTCCTGGCTTACAGGGCTATGGCCAACAGCCCTATACCCCGTCCCCGGCATCCACCGAATCCCTCCTGAGCCACTCGTTCAGAGGACAGGCCTTCTCCCAGGCTGGGCCTGCAGACTCCCTCCACATGGGATTTTCTCCTCATGGCCCCACAGGCCCAGATCACTCTTGTGCCTCGGATGATCTATTTCTCAGGATGTCTGCCCTCCTGGAAAAGGGCCTTGCCACCACAGCAGCTAAAATAACCAGAGAAATTAAGGCAGATCTGCAGAATATAGGATCCAGAATGGACACTATCGAATGTAAACTTGATGAAACTGCAGCGGTTACATATCAGAACTCTGACCTCATCCAAACCCTCCACGATCAACTGGATACAGCAAATTCACGCATTGATGACCTTGAGAACAGATCCAGGAGATATAATTTTAGGATCAGGGGTCTGCCTGAATCAATATTGGACGTAGAGACGGCCACACAGTATCTTATGCGTTCCCTGATCCCTAATATCTTCACTCCCCGATGGAAGCTGGACAGGGCCCATAGAGCATTGGGTCCTATGAGAAAACATGACTCCCCCAGGGACATTATTGCAAAACCACACTATTATGCTGTCAAGGAGGCAGTGATAAAAACAAGCACGCACGATGTCCCAAGTGATTTGCCAGGGACACCCAGTACAAATTTTTGCCGATCTTTCCCCTTAAACCATTCAACGCAGAAGAAATGTCAAACCGTTGCTAAATGCTCTGACCCAGAAAGAAGTTAAATATAAGTGGGCCTTTCCCTTTGCGCTTAAATTCACTTACAAAGGTCAGAATCATGCTTTCTCCAACTCAACAAAAACTGCTCCTTAACCTCAAGATTATTTCACAGGAGACGGACATGGAGACTACCACTTCATCTGCAGGATCAAACAAACCTCCACCGCCGAATAGTCCACAAGATCCACTTTGGAACAAGTCCAAGACCCCAAGATCACCGCACAAAGGTCCTCCATGAACGATCGTAGATCTATTCTGTTAGACTTCACAACACATGATGCATTCGCATACATGTTATGCCTTACATGTTATGCCTCCCCCCCCTTTTCTTTTCTTTTTTTTGTTGCTCGTGTTTTTACTATTGCTACTTCTAGCCGTACGGCTCACAGGAGAAAGTAGGAATAGTTTTGACAGATGTTTTGCCCCCGTCTATTGATGTTCTGTGCCTTTTTAGAAAAAAACTGCCTTCACTGATATATGCCAAGGACTGCCGACTGATCCTACAGTATTCAAGATGGAAACTCTTATCTCCTTTTTGGGTCGATAGGCTTAGGTCCACATCTTACATGCTCAAGAAATGAGCACCGCCCCCTCCCCTCTTGTGAGAACAGGAGGGTAGAGGGATGATATTGGGGGGCGGGTGGAGGGGGGTACCCTAGCCCACCCCCCTGAAGTTTTTCCTTCTCCCTACCAATTGTAATTGTTTTCTCATGTTTCTTGTTTGCTATTTAGTTTGGGTTGCTCCTAGAGCTCATATAAATGGTTTTACAGGGTGCCCTGGTCTGGGGTGGTACCCATGTGCCCCCACCTATCCCTTGAACACCGGCTGGTCTTTGAGGGATAGGATCTCCATGGTAACATACCTGGAGTTATTACCTAGTACAATTCGTCTCACGGATTCACGTGAGATGTACCCAAGGAGATTTTCTCTCCCGCAGGGCTTGTTTGTCCCCCGGGGAAAAAAACTTCCTTACTCTCTTTTTCTTCTCTTCCTTTTCTTTTCTTCGCTTTCCTGTCTTGAGCAACGCCTAATCTCATTATTTTTTGCAGAACACACCTCCTGTATGAATTTCCAAACTGAGTGCTTCTGGGAGTTCTGCACCGACAGTCACACCACCGGTTTTGGACCACGTGGGGCCTCACAGGTAAGTGACAGTGGATTTTGTAGCTTCTCTCTCCTCTGGATCCATGGCTGATCAGGTTAAGAAGACCCTAAAGGTCGCTACGCACAATATGCAGGGACTAAATTCCCCCCTCAAATGCAAAAAAATGTTTAACGCTTATAAATCTTCTAACTCAGACATAGTCCTAATACAAGAGACCCATTTCCCGATTCGGTACAGTCCCAATTTCCTCCACTCCCATTTCCCTAACTTTTATTTGGCCAGTGCTCCCAACAAGACCAAAGGGGTGGGCGTTTTATTTGCAAAATCCTGTAATTTCACCTGGATGGCAGACAAAAAAAGACCCAGAGGGCAGATTCATTCTTGTGAAAGGGACCATAGAAGGGCATGTATACTCCCTAATCTCATACTACACTCCCAACAAAGGCCAAACTGCTTTTTTTAAACGGCTATTTAAAACGCTAGCTCCCATGTTAGAAGGAACTGTCATCTTTGGAGGGGACTCTAACACAGCTTTTGACCAGGGCTTAGACAGAACTAAACCTCCGTCATCCCAACTGACAAGGCCTACTAGGGAAAGCCTAAAAATAGCAAAATTAATACACGCACAGGGTCTGACTGATGTTTGGAGAAAACGTAATCCTTCCAAGCGTGATTACACGCACTTCTCACACCCACACAATTCATATGCCTGCATTGATCACCTATTGGTCCCGAACCGCTCTATCCATTTAATTGAAAAATCCCATATTAAGGATATGGTCCTATCAGATCACTCGTTAGTGATCATGTTCATAAAAACCCAAACCTCAGGGCCGGGCCAGAGACAATGGAGGCTAAATTAATCTATCCTCTCAAACCCGGTCCATGTGACCGTGCTAGACAAGGCACTAAAGGAATATTTTTACTTAACAAAGTAGGGGGAGTAAAAGCAGAAACCCTATGGGCAGCTCACAAGGCCTTTATTAGAGGAGAGATCATCAAGTTGTCTGCTCAAATTAAAAGAGAAAGGAAGGTTGACATAGAAAGGCTAGAAGGCATGTATGCACAGTTGAAAGCTCAACATAAAAAGGACCCTTGCCCCGCTACAGCGACACAAATAGATAAAGTCAGGTTAGAACCCAATTTAGCACTCACAGTCAAAGCAGAAAAGCAAATTAGATGGAGTGGGAATACATTTTATACCCACAGGGATAAGATGGGGGTCAATGCTGGCCGCTAAGCTAATGCCCAAATTCAGATCCTACACCATGCCTAAAATTTGAATTACGGGATTAGGCACCACCTCTAGCCCCTCAAAAATTCTAGATGCTTTCCAATCATTTTATGCTAATCTCTACAGCCCACACACAACAGGGACAGATGCTGCCCTAAACAAGTTCCTAGAGGACCTTCCCATTCCTGCATTGTCACCTGAACACAAAGAGGAAATGGAAGCCCGTTTCACAGAGGGGGAAGTAATGGGTGCGATTAAAGAAATGAAACTGGGTTCGGCTCCGGGCCCAGATGGTCTCCCGAATCCATATTATAGAACGTTCACCGAAACACTAGTGCTGCATTTAACACAATTTCTAAACTCCAAAACAAAGGGGGACCCTCTTGACCCGCAGCTTAACACAGCATTTATTACAGTTTTTCCCAAGCCAGACAAAAATCCGTAAGAAATCGGAAATTATCGGCCCATATCCCTGATCAATAGTGATTTGAAAATCTTAACTAAAATATTAGCTACTCGCCGACTTTCGTAAGTAGGTATATCCATAAGGATCAAGTAGGGTTTATCCCTGGCAGGCAAGGTCCAGATCAGGTAAGGCGGGAGATAGACATAGTCTCTATTATGCAAACAAATTGGTTGGGAGGCCCCAAGCAGCAGGGGATGCTTCTATCACTGGATCTAAGCAAGGCCTTCGACTCGGTCTCCTGGCCTTACCTCTTTGCTATACTAGAACGCTGGGGCTTCGGCACACGTTTCTTGGGACTGATGCACATGCTTTACTCTAACCCTACGGCCCACATCAGAATCCAAGGATTCCTCTCTAAATCTATTCCTATACAGACAGGAACGAGGCAAGGCTGTCCTTTATCCCCCCTCATTTTTGCGATAGCCATTGAAACTCTGGCTATCGCAATTCCCCAAAATCCGAACATTCAAGGGGTCTTGTGTGGACCCCAAATACACAAATGTGGATTGTTTGCACACAACATTTTACTATTCATCACCTCTCCCATAACCTCCCTTCCAAACATCTGCAAAACACTAAAGTATTTTCTATCGTTTCGAGCCTAAAAGTGACTTATTCTAAATCCCTAGCCATGAACGTCTCCCTTCGGCCAGAAACAGTGGACCTTCTAAAAAACTCCTTTAAATTAGCTTGGAGCGAATCCTCCATCAGATACCTGGGCATTAACCTAACATCCAAAACGGAATCCCTATTTGCCTATAACTACCCCCCCCCCCCCCCACCTGTACAGGAAGCTAGAGGCAAATATGACAGCCTGGTCTAAAAACAACCTCTCGTGGCTGGGGAGACTGAATTCAATAAAAATGACACTACTCCCTAGGCTGTTGTATCTGTTTTGCTCGCTACCAGTACCTACAAGGAAAGATCACGTTAAAGCGTTCCAGAGTAAGGTATTAAAATTTGTCTGGGGAAAGGCGGGATACAGAATAGCTCAAAAAGTGCTATATTTACATAGGAAAAAAGGTGGCCTAGGTCTACCTCATCTTTATAAATATTACCAGGCTGCAAGACTAGCCTCAACTGTCAGTCGTTTACTCTAGATTTGAAAAGCCGGATTGGATGAACATATATAAACTAGATACATCTTGTTTCATACTAGACTAGCTTCTATGGCACCCTCCAAAAGATAGGCCCCCGATAATGGCCCCAACTCTGTTACACTCCCTCGCTCTCTGGGATATACTACGGACATTAGATACTTTGGTCTCCTCGTACAAACCCCTAACCTCTTTAATAACCCTATTTTTCCCCCTGGGAAGAACACACTGGCTTTCAAATGGTGGTTGGATAAGGGACTGTACCGAATTGGTCACTACTTCACGGCAGCGGGCCCCTTTTCCCGTAGCCACTGTATTCAAAAATTAGATTTACCTAGTTCGAAACTCTATAGGTCTCAACAAATTATTCATTTTCTCCACTCTCTATGGAAAGATAAACCTCTACCCCCAAAGTTTACCGATTATGAAGTATGGTGCGGACAAGCCATGGACCGCGGGGGGAATATCAATAATCTAATCTGGAAGCAATGTAGGATTTTAATTAATGATTTCACTTTTTATTTTTATATAAAATATTCACATATATTTTCATATTAATATTATATTCACTTATTCATATTTTATAGAATATATTCATTTCATATTTTTTAGGATTATGACACATTTTTTCACACTAATATGATATTCATTTATATTTTATACATAGAATATATTCACTTCACTTACCATATATGATATATATAGATCATTTCACTATTTCAAAAGTCATATTGAGCACATATATTTATTTAATTAATTTAGCATGGTCTCATTGGTAATATATGGTCGTTGGTAACGAGATCATGTTCACCAACATTTGTTATAATAAACATATTTAGGGATCTATCATGTAATATATTATTCACATTTATTTTATTATTTGATGGGTTAAATTCTCATTCTCTGGGTCTTCATTACCCGCGTAGAGAGTAGCAGATTGAAACAGCCTGGTCCTGGCTGTTTTGCATCTGGGAAATATTTTGCTGCAGGGTTTTTTTTGTGTTAGTTTATACACAATCTCTTATTTTTAAATATATCTTTTTTTAAGCTTACAATTATTTGTGGGCTTTATAGTTTTCGTTTTGCAGTTTTTAATTATGGGCTCCGTTTTATTTATTTTGAAACTGGATAGCCTAGGTATTGTTGCGTTTAGTCCCATAGCCGTCAAGTACGGGGTTGCCCATAATTAAGATGGCACTAATAGCCGTACTTAATCATCTCAAAGCGAGGCTTGGGCTTTAAAAGGTGGTGCGTCACTGCGTTGCCCGGTCCCCATTGATAACGACATTTATGTTGAAACTAGTCTGGCAGGGCACGCTACAGGACGGAGGACAGGCTCCAGTATTTTGCCGACTGGCAGCTTGATGTTAAATGTGCTTCTAACGAAGTTTCTCTGTGTAAGTGCAAATTTTTAACTTATTTTTAAATAAATTCATACGGAATTATGCTATGGGAGATTTCTCTTTCTTGTCTTAATGGGATCCCAATGAGTGCACGGAAGTAGGAAGTATCCCCCTACCCCAATCGGAGGAGACTGTGGACCGGGAGAGGAACCAGCTGGGGATACCCACACTGGTTTATCGTTTGGCTACTATCTATTTCGATATGGGAAAGTGACACCCCTTGAATATCTTAGTCGATCGAGAGTGAGGATTGGGAGAGAGAAAGCAGTAGGGATATCCACATCGTGCCTGTTGATTGGTCCAATACAAAGCTGTTTATGCTTTGCCTTCTGGTAAGCATATAGTGATTCAGGGTGACGGGCATTTCACAAACTGTATTTTCAAGTCACTGTGGTGCACCTGTTTGAAAACACGCCTGGATGTGTATAGTGCGATTATAATTTATCCATTGCCAGAGGACTTTTGAACTTGGGTCAGGTTCTATTGAGCCATTCCTTTTTCACCATATGAACTATCATATCAGATCCATCAGGGTCTTGTTCATGATCCTGTGTCATATCTGGATTCATATTTTGTTTGTGTACTTTATATAGCTTGATAGCGATTTATGGTTTTAAATGGTTTTTGGCGCTGCTCCTTTGTATATTACTTGTTTTAGTGTGTGTATCCCACCTGAGCGGCAGCCTATATATTTGTTAGTTTCCAGAGAGTAGCGCGGTCTTATTTTTATGGATATCAATAATCTACATGTCACTTATCTCCTCGAACTCCAAGGAAGCTCATATGCATGCCTGGGAATCCGACTTTAAATTCCATTGGGAGCTAGGCAAATGGCACATTGCCTCATTTACATCCATAAAAGGAATCCTCAATACCGCACTTATGGAAGCTAGCCTTAAAGTACTCATGCGGTGGTATTACACCCCTTCTAGACTAGCCTCCATCTTCCCTACAGCGGATCCCACATGCGTCAGGGGATGTAAACATATTGGCACGATGGCCCACATATGGTGGGAGTGCCCAAGAATATGCCCCTTCTGGAAACACGTCTTCAAATTAATAGACAAGCTGGTTGGAAGTCGGATTCCTAGGACCCCAATGATTGCTCTCTTAAATGATCGAATACCATTGCTCTCTAAATCCTCCAGGAGACTAACCCACTTTATCTTGCTAGGAGCCAAGCTCACTATTGCTAGGGCTTGGAAAAAAGCGTCAGTCTCGTTCTCCGCTGCTAAAAAGAAGATTTCTTGGATAATGTTGCAAGAAAAGCTATCCAGTATACTGCTAAATACAACAGAAAACTTTGAACTGGTATGGGAGCCCTGGGCTTAACAGACAGGGGTCACCTTGGTTTCCCCACACGGCGGGAACAATGAAATCTAAAGCCCCATACACACGGTCGGATTTTTCGACGGAAAATGTCCTATCGGACAATGTTGTCGGAAATTCCGACCGTGTGTAGGCTCCATCGGACATTTTCCATCGGATTCTCCGACGGACAAAGTTTTATCTCCTGCTCTCAAATTTTCCGACAACAAAGTCCTATCGGACTTTTTCCGATCGTGTGTAGCGAATTCCGACGGACAAAGTGCCACGCATGCTCAGATCACATTACAAGACCAAAGCTATTGGCTACTAGCCTCTACGTAGTCCCGTCGTAGGCAACAAACGTCACCACGTTCAGAATGATCGGATTTTCCGACAACTTTGTCCGACCGTGTGTATGCAACATTAGTGTCGGACTGAATCCGTCTGAAAAAATCCGATGGATTTTGTGGTCGGATTTTCCGACCGTGTGTACGGGGCATAAGAGTATTAGGCGTTGCTCTTCCTCCTCTTTCTCTTCTGCTCGCTCTGAACTTTCATGCTTTTCCTTTTCCGTTTCCCTTTTCTTTACTCTAACCACAGCTATACTAAACAAGAGGTCAACAAGTTTTAGGTCCTAGGAAGAACCTGCGTCATTTGTACATAACTCTAATCTATTCAGACTCACGTTCCTAGCAGAACTTAGTTTTCTGCCAATGACCTAGGTTACGCCTCTGCCCGGTTGCAGGGCTTCCTCCCTTTAGGGGTGTCGGGGGGGGCGCTGGACCCTGACCCCTTTCTTTTTTGTAAAGCTAAACCTATATCTGAATTAAGGCCAGCTGAAACTCCTATAAGATCTTACACTGTCTGGTATTTAGGTTTCTTCCATCCATTGTATTTCCATGATAAATGACCTCTTCTCAAGTGTTATTGTTATTTCGTTCTGACGTTTCATATTTGTATGATTGTTGCATTTTCCGAAATACATTTTTTTCGAAAGTAAAAAAATATTCAATGCGACTGATCCAATCAGTCAATATAAACGAAAATTTGCAGAGCACCAAACATAGTAACGTTACTTTGGCAACATGCCCCTGGTCAGCATTTTTCATATAAAATGTTCAAGTAGTAGAAAAGTATATTGGACATTGTCTGCATGCTACGCATCTACCACAAGCGTAGAAGCCTGCCAAAAAATCAAAAATTCTATTTTTTCTAAAAATAGGTGGGTTAATCACTCCAGGGACAATGACGTCTCTAAGCTTCGGGGCTTGTCTGTAAATAAATTGAGGGCAATTGGGGAGAACTACACCCAATACCCTATCCTTTCTAAGGACATCCCAATGTTTTAAGATAATCCTCTAAAATTGCCTATATTGCAATTATAGTTTAGAACAATTTTATATTCATGTTTATTTTCACGCTTTCCCGTTTCTCTCTCTCTCAGAAATTGACCTGCTCAGATTGGTACCCCTTTTGGAGGAATCTATTCGCCAAGACCAATGATTGATCCTGATAATTAATCAAGGGCGCAATTACGCCTTAGGTGAATAAACTGGCCCCTGGGGAGGTTACACAACCATGTACTGTGGTGGCAGCTATCAAGTGGGATGTACCTATTTCTATCTGTAGGTTTGAAGTAATTGTGTGTTCTATAATGGTCCCCTTCCTTAAAAATTTCCAAATCAAGGAACACCATACGTACGGTATCAATGTTCCAAGAAAGGGAAATATTCTTGGTGTTGTTGTTCAACCCTAACAGGAAGGTTTCAAGGCTAGGCATATCACCATCCCACACCATAATCAGATCATCAATGTAGCGTTTATAGCATACTAACGGGCCTGGACGATTGTGGAAAATAGACTCCTCCTCCCAAACGGCTATGAATAAATTCACCATACTGGGGGCGAACTCAGCCCCCATGGCTACGCCCATAACTTGGAGAAAAAAATATCATTCACTTTGGGACAGGGGCGTGAACTGCTGACCTTGCTAGATTCTGGAGCCGCTGAGAATTTTATTGATAATACTCTGATTACCACTTTGTCCCTGGAAACTCATGCTCTAGATTGCCCAGTCCGCCTGATTTCTGTAGATAATCGGCCTCTCTCACAAGATCTAGTGCTCCATTCCACCAACTCTTTCCAGTTACAATTGGGGGCTTTGCATTGGTAGAAGATTTCATGTCTTGTCATTGACTCACCATCCACCCCTGTGCCTTCTTGTCCCGTAAATATTCCCCAGCAGAGCGCAATTATGAAATAGGAAACAGAGAACTTCTAGCCATAAAGCTTGCTTTGAAAGAATGGAGACATTGGCTGGAGGGAACTCGCTATCCATTCATAGTTCTGACTGACCACAAAAACCTTGAATACATCTGTTCTGCTAAAAGACTGAACTCACGTCAAGTCAGGTGGTCATCATTCTTCTCCAGATTTGACAATTTACCAGGGCCAAAAAACATTAAGGCTGACGCCTTGTCTCGCAGCTTTTTATCAGAGTCTCCTCCTTTGCTTCCTCCGCAACCCATTATCTCTGAGGATAGGATTTTGGCTTTCACCTGACATCTCTGAGGCCTTGTTACCTGCACAGGCTGAAGCCCCTCCCTCCCCTCCCTCTGGTATGCTTTTTGTGCCCCTGGCTCTTTGTTTGCAGGTATTGCAGCAGGTACATGCATCAAAACCTGCAGCACATCCGGGGGTTTAGACAAACTTTTGAGATTATCTCTCGCAACCTCTGGTGGCCATCGATTAGGCAGGATGTGTTAGCCTTCATCCAGGCCTTTGAAGTTTGTGACAGAAGCAAGAGCAGTACCTCTAAGCCCCCCGGTCTCCTACATCCTCTACCAATACCTACCTGTCCCTGGACCCATTTATCTATGGACTTTATCACTGACTTGCCTCCGTCCCAGGATCTGGGTGGTGGTAGACAGGTTCAGTAAGATAGCCCACTTTGTTCCGCTTCCGAAACTTCTATCTGCTAAAGAACTGGCATCTTTTTCATTAAACATATTTGCAGGCTCTATGGGGCACCAATTAACATTGTCACAGACCGTGGCTCTCAGTTTATAGCCCAGTTTTGGAAGGCCCTTTGCTCTCAGCTGGGAATTAAGTTATCGTATTCTTCAGCATATACTCCTGAGACAAATGGCCAAATAGAAAGGACTAATCAGACTCTAGAGAAGATGGTACGTTGTCTGATGGCCAATGATGAGGTGGAGTGGGTCAACATCCTTCCGTGGGTGGAGTTTGCCTTTAATAATCGTGCCAGCACATCTACAGGGACCTCTCCTTTCTTCTGTGTTTACGGGTCGCATCCTCGTGTGTGCTCCTTTGATCTTCCACCCTTCGATGTTCCAGATGCCAACACTACGATTGAAAATTTCTCCAAAATCTGGTCCGATATTAATCGTGCTATTTCTCACTCTGTGCAGGCTTATAAGAAAATGGATGACAAGAGGCACTCAAAGGCACCAGGATATAAAGTTGGTGACAAAGTGTGGCTATCATCTAGGAATCTGTCCCTGCATGTTCCTTCTAAAAAACTTGGCCCAAAATTCATTGGGCCCTATGAAATTTCGGTGATTGTTAATCCTGTGTCCTATAGATTAAAACTTCCCCCATCCACGCGCATTCCAAATGTCTTTCATGTTTCTTTGTTGAAACCTGTTCATTCCAGCCTCCTTGTAAATGAACCAGAACCTGTGGATGTGTTGGACAGTCAGAAATATGAAGTAGCATTTATTCTTGATTCCAGACGAGTACGCAATTCCTTACAGTATCTCATTCATTGGACAGGTTTCGGCCCAGAGGATCGATCTTGGGTCCCAGCTCGTGATCTTCATGCTGACTGACTTAAGAAGAAGTTCCATCTTCATTATCCAAGTAAGCCTGAGCAACCCCTCGAGAAAGGGGGGGGGGGGTACTGTCAGTACTAGGATCCCTTTAGGACCCAGCACAACTCACCTGACCTGACACAGCCTTTACCTGGGAAACAACAGTGATTGGCCAGCTCACCTTTAAATCACCTGTATTAGCATTCAATCAGTGCTCATGTTAGAGTTTACCTTTGTGTTTGATCCAGCTGATATCTGCTCTGTGTATTTCGTGTATGACCCGGCTCATTTGACCCTGCTTGCTCGCTTCTGATTCGGTACCATTTGGACTGCTTGTCTAGACTATGCTTTGCCTGATTCTACTGTAGTACCTTCATCTGCAGCAGTGAACTACAAGTACCAGCTAACATCTATCCTCATCTGCAGCGGTGAAATACAAGCACCAGCTAACACCTATCCTCATCTGCAGCGGAGAACTACAAGGTCCAGCAAAAATCTACCTTCATCTGCAGCGGTGAACTACAAGTCCCAGCTGACCTGCTGTGCTTAGACCTGCTCATGGTATGTGCTCTTGTTCTTTGAACTCTTTGCATAATCAGCACACCTGAACTGTTACCTGTTTATCTGCTCCTAGCCTGACACCTTTTACACTGGAGGCCACTGTATACACCGCTCCTAAAGCACCCCTGCCCATTGAAATCAATGGGCAGCACCTGCAAAGCACCCTGGTAGCGCCGCAAAAACATTGGTAAAGGGCAGCTAAAACTAGCAATGCTTTACCGCCGACGCCCTGGTGCTGGCAGTGTGAAAGGGCTCTTACTCTCTCAGCTCCATGATGGGCTTCAAAAACATCAGTTCTTTATAATGGCAGTTCATTTGAGATGCTTTTTTAAAATTCTCTCCTAAAGTTGTCACGCATTGTTTTCCAATCGTGTTTTCATTGCTTTAACTGAAAAGATCAAATTTATTTTGATTTGTTTTTATACAGATATCTTGCCACAGGAAATAGCTACACATCTCTACATTATGAATTTTGCACAGAAATGTCTGCCATAAGTGAGATTGTAAAGCTAACTTGTGATGCTATTTGGAATCTAAAGAATGTATTCATGCCTATTCCGACTCAAGAGAAATGGGATGGAGTTGCCCAGCATTTCTGGAGGAAAACCAACTTTCAAAACTGCCTCGGAGCAATTGATGGCAAACACATTAGGCTAATAAAACCCTGTCACAGCGAAAGCCGATATTTTAACTACAAAAAATATTCAATTGTGCTGATGGCTGTGGTAGATGCAGACTACAAATTCCTCTATGTTGATATAGGAGCATTCAGGAGCTGTGCAGACTCTGTCTTCCAGAACTCGAAATTCAGAATGCGGCTTGCTGCAAATCAACACGACTTGCCTGAAAACCGACCATTACCTGGGAAACAAAGTCCTGCTATGCCATTTGTTTTTGTGGCTGATGAGGCTTTCGCAATCAATGAACATCTAATGAAGCTGTACTCACAGAGGAATCTCGACCCCCCGAAGAGAATATTAAATTACCGTCTCTGTCAGGCACGCAGGCTAGTTGAATGTTCATTTAGCATTCTTGCCAACAAATGGCAATTTTCCTCAAACCAATCAATCTAAAGGTCCAAAATGCGTGCAAAGTAGTAAAGGCAGCATGTGTGCTACATAATTTGGTACGGGAAATAGATGGCGTCAATTTTGAAGACATGTTGTTACACAATTTTGAATCTACTGATTTTTCTCATGTCCGTGGTCCAAGAGTGGGTTTCACAATAAGGGATCAGTTGGCAGATAATTTTTTGAGCCTGCTGGTGCACTAAGTTGGCAAGGAGATATGATTTAATCCTTACAAATCCAATTTACCCCAACATTGTAAAGTTGCTTGGACCGTTTTTTGTTTAGTTGGTGTATTCTTGTATATACTTTGACAAATACTTGCAGTTTGTTTTACCTATTCTACATATTTTGAAATGTTACACATTTGCTAGCAGGCATGTAATAAAAAGAACATTTTTGGATATGATTTTTGTCTGTCTTTTATCAAAGTGAATTTAACAATAATAATTAAAAATGATACAACGAATCTCAATCCCCTAATCCCAATCCCCAAATCAACCTAATCTCAATACTCTAGTTCCAATCCCCTAATCCCAATACTCTAGTCCTAATCCCAATACTCTAGTCCCAATCCCCTAATCCCAATATCCGAACTATGCTAAACCTATACCCACACCTTTGCACTTTTACTGGCTTTTGATGTTGGCGAAGGATGCTCCAATCTGGGATGTGATGGACAGCTATTTCATCCTATTATTTCCTTTTTCTGTTCCTGTTGGCATAGTTGGTGTTCTTCAGATCCCACAGTTCAGGATGGATACGTAAGGAGTGGAGTAACTCTTCTGACTCAAAGCAAGAAGTTATTGCCTGTCTGTCACTCTCTGCTCTGACCTGACTCTCATCAATTCTGTCTCCCTCCATTCTCTGATGGTTTTATCCCTCCAGGCTGTCTTCCTTCTTCCTCTCAACAGGATTTCCTGATATCCCAGCATCCTACACTGACCTTCTTCACCTGCGGGGGGCTTTTAAGGTGCTTTTCTAGCGCTTTCGAAGCAATTCCAATTCATTTCAATGAAGAGGGGCATTTTTGAAGTGCTTTTTTAAGCTCTCCAAACATGCTCCAAAGATGCTGCCTGCAGGACTTTTCTCACCGATCCGCCAGCGCACTGCCCCAGTGTGAAAGCATCCATTGATATTAATGGGAAGCAGTTTTCAAAAGCCTTCCAGGTGCTTTTTTAGCGCCTCAGTGTGAAAGGGGTCAAAATACAAACACATTTTTATTTTAGAGAGATCAGGGAATGGTTGCATTTCCTTGCCAGCATTTTGTCTTGTCCCCTGTGCCGTAGGTGAGATATGCTTTCTCTTCCTGTCCTAGAGACACAACAGGAAGTCAGAGGAAATCGTAGTGAGGGAAATCCTTTCCTACAGGCTGCACCTTTTACCTTAACCAAGGTTTTACCCCCCCTTCATGACCAGGCCATTGTTTGCTATTCAGCACTGTGCTATTTCAACTGGCAAGGTTTTACCCCCCCCCCCCCTTCATGACCAGGCCATTGTTTGCTATTCAGCACTGTGCTATTTTAACTGGCAATTGTGTGGTCATGCAATGCTGTACACAAATGAAATTTATATAATTTTTGTCACACAAATATAGCTTTCTTTTGGTGGTATTTGATCACAACTTGTTTTTTTTATTTTTTTTGCACTAAAACCAAAAAATACATTGCATGTTTGTCACACTTAAGTGTTTCGGAACATCAAACCAATATAAACAAAAAAAAAAAAAAAAAAAAATTACCTTCTGCTATAAAACATATCCAATAAAAAAATTAAGAAAATCTACTTTTTTATTATTATTATTCAGCTACATGTTTTTGATATAAAAAAATCCCAATAAGTGTGTATTGATTGGTTTGCGTGAACGTTATAGTGCCTACAAACTATGGTATATATGTATATATATATATATACACGTTCGGACTTTTTATATATATATATATATATACAACTTTCTGCCAACAAAATACGAACACACAAACCACACATACTACAGTGCACATTCTTTGTATTTTTAATGTTTTTAGATTGCATCGTATTTGTTGGTGATACCTACAAAGAACGAACATACATATACATATATATATATATATATATATATATATATATATATATATTCCTCCTTTGTGAAAAAATATGTCATCAATCACAAACCTTTCATCTCTTTACTTTTCTAATTTTGAATGTGTCCAATTATTAAAGACTATCAATTTTTTTATACATTGATATGTAACTTTTTTAAACTAATTATTAGGCATACTAGCATCTAATTAGCAACATATCTAAGATATATAGATAGATAGATAGTGATTTTCTTGGGACCGTTTGGTCTTTTAAAAAAGCAAAAAAGCAAGAACGCTTGGATTCCTCAATTCTCTTGAGTTCCCTTTTGTGGACACTTCTGAGGGCACCAATTTGTTTTTGACCATAGTGTCGGTTGCACAACAAGTTGTAGCCATGCTGCCATCCTTTTATTTTTGTCAGAGTAGTCTTTATTTTTATACAGGTGAGCTCCCTATACTTCTCAATAAATTGAGCAATAAATTCTGGTGAATTCAATTTTGATTTCATCGTTTGGATTGCTGCAAAACAGTAAAAAACAAACCATAATGGGTGGGGTATAGTTCAGAAGCTGCTCACAATATGGGCATTTATTTAAGCCAGGGGTGCCCAACCTTTTAAGAGCGAGGACCATCGAAACTGGTCATGGGCCAAAATAATTGTAATGGACAGATGACAGGTTTGGATCTACCCCACATGTGGACACAGCCCATGCTACTCTATGGGCCCTCCAATTCAATCTGTCAGGAGGGGACGTTTCCCCTTATTTTTTTGCGTATCTGATTGAAGGTAAGCAGGGGTAAAGGGACATAGAGGGTGCATGGACCCGAGGCCTGCGCACATACATATGGGGGTAAAGGGACATAGAGGGTGCATGGAGGGTCCGATTGGGTCCTAAGGCTGCTTTCACTATGATATGCCACGTGCACCTGTGACTTACCTGCAGATTATCTGTACTTTATAGTGCAGCAAAGCCACATGTAATTACTAGACTTGTTCCAAAAAATAAAAAAAAGTTTGTGTACACTGTTATCTTCAAAATAGCTAATTTCGGTAGGTTGTATTCGTTAATTAAAGTTACTACGTTTTTAAAAAACTAGTTAGTAATAGTATACAATATTCGTTAGAAAGAATCTCAAATCCTATCGAATTCATTTGTTATAAACGATAGAATTTATTTCGTATATTTGGAAATGCCTTCCTTTTAGTTAGACATTCTGATGCATTCGTTTGTCGGCAAGCTGCCAACTTCGTCCGAACTTCCATTCGTTCCGAAACGAATTGTACAAGCCTAGTATTAACCAAACTCTATACAGCTCAGTGCAGGTAACCTGCAGGTGTGTGTTTCAAGGTGGGTGTTTGCGCATGTTTACTATATTTAACAACAGTCCGAGTACTAAATTACATCTTCAAAGCAAAAGACAATCATTTGAAAGTACCAGCGGTAAAGAGAAATTAATAAAATGTACCTTTCGTCCGTGTCTACCTTCGTACTGCGTCGGCTTGCGTCGTTTAGCGTCGGCTTGCGTTCGTCTCCCGCCAGAACGGTACATTGCACCACACGTTCGTGCTTTATACACGGCGTATGCGTGACCCTCTGCCCTCCAAGCGTCATGACGTCAAGCCTTGACCATACACATTCAGCAAACCATCGTTATTACTAATTAACATTAGTGTCCCATCGACGTTATTTTTTTGCTTTCTTCATGTCCCGAATATATTCATTCATAAATATTTAGCTTCTTTCATTTACATGCAAAGACTTCGTAAAAAGAGAAAAGACTCCGTAAAAAGAGAATTTCAGTGCGTCAACATTTATATCGTGTATGTAGTGAATTCCTTCGTATCTTCCGTTCGTAAATTGCTATAGGCCGCGCGTTAAGCATGGATATACCATTACGCGTGCGCCAACCACCGCTTGCGTCGCCCGCCCCCGACGTTCCTTTTCTCGGCTATTCCCCGCCCCTTATCCCCTCGTTGCGTAGTCGGAGAAAATATGGCGGAAGAACAACGTGCGAGGAGGAGGTTTAAGGCCACAAACATGGCCTTTGAGGAAATGGTGGAGATGGTGCACATTCTCGTTAAGGACGACTATGATGGCAAGCATGGGCCATACCTGCACCCCAACATGGTGAAGGACAGAATCCTCACCAAAGTAGTGAGAAGGCTGGAGGAGAAGTTCGGGGTCCATCGGTCCAAAGACCAGCTTCGCAAACGATGGTCGGACATCAAAACCAGGGAGCCGGACCAGTTTATGAAAATTAAAAAGGCGCTGAAAAATAGTAAGTACCTGGCGTACATAAGTCTATTGCCGTTCGTATGTGTGTGTCATCGTTCGTACGGTGGCTGTTTTGTAAATGCGTGGCTGTTTTAGAAAATGCGATGTTTTGATATTTAATACGTGATTGTTGATGAATATGTGCACTGAGTATATTTTTGATTTAATTCCATGTTATTTTTTTCAGCTTTGCATTTTTTGTGTATATTTAGTAATGTTATTTCGGGATGTTCCGAATGTCAACTGTTGAGAGTTGAGAATGGACGTATTTACGAAAAGAAACATTCGTAAATACGTCCATTCTCAACTCTCAACAGTTGATAATTCGGAACATTCACAAATAACGACAGTTTCCAAGTATCGTTGGTTCTGGATGTTCAGAATTATCAACTGTTGAGAGTTGAGAATGGACGTATTTGCGAAAAGAAACATTCGTAAATACGTCCATTCTCAACTCTCAACAGTTGATAATTCTGAACATCCAGAACCAACGATACTTGGAAACTGTCGTTATTTGTGAATGTTCCGAATTATCAAGTGTTGAGAGTTGAGAATGGACGTATTTACGAATGTTTCTTTTCGTAAATACGTCCATTCTCAACTCTCAACAGTTGACATTCGGAACATTCACAAATAACGACAGTTTCCAAGTATCGTTGGTTCTGGATGTTCCGAATTATCAAGTGTTGAGAGTTGAGAATGGACGTATTTACGAATGTTTCTTTTCGTAAATACGTCCATTCTCAACTCTCAACATTTCATAATTCAGAACCAACGATACTTGTAAACTGTCGTTATTTCTGGATGTTCCGAATGTCAAATGTTGAGAGTTCAGAATGGGAATGTTTCTTTTCGTAAATACGACCATTCTTCAGAATGGTCAAAATATAGTAAATTGGAATGTAAGGAGAGGGCATTCAACAGCTTTTTACACAGCTGGATTCAGGAGCACTAGTGTGCGACATCAGAGAATTTTGGTCAAGAAAGGTTAATTCTTTATGTTTTATTAAAAGGGAAATTTCATCATGTCTTGAACTTAGATCTCTTGATATAAACAGACAATTGTACACCACCGCAAAGCAATGTTTACCGTCTGTGTGCTAAAAGTATACCTTTTGTTTGATTCTCATAGGGAAGCAAAGACTCAGGCACCCAAATCGCAGGGACGCCCCAGCTCAGCCAGACCCCCACCCTCACCGGGGCCACCACCCTCACCGGGCCAAACATCGGCGCCAGGACCCCCATCCTCGCCAGGACCCCCACCCACGCCCGGCCCCCCCACCCGCCCCCGCCCCCCCACCCTCGCCAGGACACCCATCCTCGCCAGGACACCCATCCTCGCCAGGACACCCATCCTCGCCAGGACCCCCAGCCTCGCCAGGACCCCCACCCTCGCCAGGACACCCATCCTCGCCAGGACACCCATCCTCGCCAGGACCCCCAGCCTCGCCAGGACACCCACCCTCACCGGCCTGTTTGGGGAATTAGTCCCAGCGATGTGGAGGATGTTGTTGAAGAGGAGGTGGAGGAAGTGACAGAGATGTCACCAGGTGAGTGTCTGACACCACTGTTTCACCACTGTTGCACATAATCTATGTCTGGCCACACCTTTATTAATACATTTTTTTTCTTACTTTTTTTAGATGATGTGCTGGTTTTGGAGCACCCGTTCACACAGGACAGTGCGCAGAGGCTCATCGGGCAAATAATGGGGTGGAACGGGGAAATAGATGCCATGCGCAATCGACTGAACATCATGCAGCAGCAAATGAAAGATATGATTGATATTTTGGCCAGAATAAATTAAATTAAAAAAATTAAAGTTTACAATCATATCTAGTTCCTCATTTGCTGCTGCATGATGTTGACTCGATTGCGCATCATCATCCTTGCTAAGTTTATTTGTTTTTATTGTTTTTATATTTTTAAAAAAATTGATTATAAAAAAAAAGAAAAAATATTTTTGATGTTCCCAAAAAAATAATCAAAAAATAACAAAAAAATATATTTTTCATGTTAAAAAAAAATAATCAAAAAATAACAAAAAAATATATTTTTCATGTTAAAAAAAAATAATCAAAAAATAACAAAAAAATATATTTTTCATGTTAAAAAAAAATAATCAAAAAAAAAAAAAAAAATATATATTTTTCATGTTAAAAAAAAAATAATCAAAAAATAACAAAAAAATATATTTTTCATGTTAAAAAAAAATAATCAAAAAATAACAAAAAAATATATTTTTCATGTTAAAAAAAAATAATCAAAAAAAAAAAAAAAAAAAAATATATATTTTTCATGTTAAAAAAAAATAATCAAAAAAAAAAAAAAAAAAGATATTTTTCATGTTAAAAAAAAATAATCCAAAAAAAAAAAAAAAAAAATATTTTTCATGTTAAAAAAAAATAATCAAAAAAAAAAAACAAAATATTTTTCATGTTGAAAAAAAATAATCAAAAAATAATCCAAAAAAAAAAAAAAAAAAAAAGGCACATGTGAATGTGCACAGAATAAAAAAAGTTGAAACAAAACCAATGTGTGCCTTCTTATTTCAATGCTCAATATCAGTATATTTGTTACGTGGTTGTAGTTGCATTGACCATGTACTCAAAAATGTGTGTAGGTGAAATACAGCACAATCTACAAGTTAGCTGGAATTGAGATGGATACCTCATGTTGCACATCAGGTTGGTTCAAACTAGTGGCAAAAAGGACAAAGATCATGGCTAGTTGCAAACATATAAGAAACAGACAACAGTCATTCAAATTAAAGAATATTTTATTTTTTTCTTACAATTGGAACTAATTCTCCAAAACATTTTGCTGCCAAGGCACTGCCCCTCGACCAATAAAATAGTCGGCGTATTGTTGGCGGACAACACGCCCATTCTGTACGCCAAAACCAGCATGTGCACTTTCAAGTGCTGGCATCAAGGACTCTTCAACTGGTTCACCCGTTGCCCCTAAGCCAATGTAGGTGGAAGCATTCCGCCGTAGAAAGTTGTGCAGGATGCAGCAGCATAATACCACATGATTTAGTTTATATTCAGCCAAATTTATGGCTGTTAAAAAGATCCGGAATCGGCTGGACATGATGCCAAAGGCATTTTCGACTACCCTTCGGGCACGAGAGAGCCTGTAATTAAAAATCCGTTGCTCTGGGGTCAGATTCCGCATTGGGAAGGGCTTTAAAATATGTGGCCCCAAAGAAAAAGCATCATCTGCGACAAAAACAAAATTGAGGCCCTCCACATTGTCCTCAGCACGTGGCAAATTTAAAGTTCCTCTCTGCAGCCGGTCATAAAATTCAGTGTTCATCATAACTCCTCCATCTGAGTGACGACCATTAATGCCAACGTCGACATATAAAAACTCATATTTGGCTGACACCACAGCAAGGAGGACAATGCTCGAAAAACCTTTATAATTAAAAAAATAGGATCCAGAATTTGGTGGTGGCACTATCCTCACATGTTTGCCATCTATGGCACCTCCACAGTTGGGGAAATCCCATAAATGGGCAAACTGCGCAGCAACATCCTGCCATTCCTGGCTGTTTTTCGGAAACTGTGGAGTCAAACAAATAAAGCAAAAATTAATACCGGAGTACATTAAATTGCAAACATATTTGACACAAACATTGTGGGCCAAAATAATATTCTAACATGTAAAAGTGCATTTCAAGAACAAAATAAAAAGGTACAATTATATGGTCCCTCACCCCCTCTGGTGGCACATTAAAAAAAGCTTATGAAGGGGGAGTTGAATGAGTATCTGTTTTGGACAAGTAAACCTCAACACTTCCAGGAGAACTAAAGGCATTAAAATTTAAGTTTAATTTGGGTAAGCCATCCATCTTGACAAGATTATCAGGCCAGTGGACAGCAGTGGCGGTGCGTGCATAGAGGGCGCAGGAGCGCCGCCCCCCCCCTCTCCTGCACCGCTCTATCACCAATAGATAGATTAATGCATTGCATGAATCTAGCTATTGTCACCGCTGCCGCCCCCCTATTCAGGTGTCCGGCCCCTTGTCGGGCGCCGGGCATGTGAATTACAGCGGGGGGGGGGGTGTTTCTGGAAGCGCCCTTTTAGAGCTGTAAAGCTCAAATAGGGGACCTTATTAGAGCGGTGTGCTCTAATAGGCTTCCAGAAGTGTAAACAGCGGGCGCAATGCTTGGCGTTCGCTGCTTACACAGTATTGTGTTAGCGAAGCGAATACATCGCTTCCCTAACACAGACCCGCCTCTCAGCCAATCAGGTTGCCGGTCTGTGTTACCGGTCCCCTGATTGGCTGAAGTCACAAGCACTGTGAAGACAGGAGCACGGGAGAAGATGAGGAGACACCGCTCGCCACCTGACAAGGTAAGTGCCATTGGCAGCATTTAATGGGCACAGTGACAGCGTTAGATGGGCATAGTGGCAGTGTTAGATGGGCACAGTGGCAGCGTTTGATGGCACAGTGAGGCTGTTTGTTTTGCGCCCCCCCAAAAAATTGGAGCACCAGCTGCCACTGGTGGACAGGTAAGAAGTGGAATAAAACAAAAATATGAATGCACATTGACAAAATCTATACACATTTTGACATACATCGTACTAAATAATAAAAAGGATAATTAATTATGAGTATTTGTTAAGATGAACTTAAAAAGCAAGGAAGTTGGCACAGCACAGGGATGTTGGGAGCTATTCAGAATGAGAAAAAAAACATGATGAAAGTCTAATTTGTCGATTTTAAAGCTAATCAGGCAGGCCATTACACTACATTTAGGCCACAATCTTAAGTCAAAAAATAAGGTACACAGTATATGTGTTTTGCCAAATCTGCAGATGGAGGAGTTGTGTTGGTTGACTCTGCATTTTCTAATATTTTATTACATTTTCTTTCAATTTTTTGGCAGGTTGGGGGGGTGTGGGGGGAGGGGGGGGAGTGTTTCAAACTAAATAAGAGACTCTTTTTAAGGGCAGGAAGAATATTGGGACACATTTTAGGCGGTGTTTAGGGTAACGAAGGAAGCATAATAAATACAGTGTTAAGTACTAGACTACGTGTGGATGGGCCCAGTGTAGCATGCTGTGGAGGTTAGGGGAGGAAAATATGCATGTAGGCCACGAAAACGGTTAAGGCATGCATGAGGACAAAGAGGACATTCAATCACACCATATTCCTAAAATGTGGAGGATGGAATGGCCAAAAACTATAAAATGCATTACTAAACATGACAGTGATATTAAATCAAAAATACTTACACGAATATAGTCCTTCTGCAATACTTGAATGATAGCACAACATGTGTCAGGGATAATGACTCCCAGAGCCTGGGGAGAGATACCTGTTGTGAATTTTATATCCTGGAGACTCCTCCCTGTTGCCAAATACCGCAAAGTGGCTATGAGCCTTTGCTCTGCTGGTATTGCAGCCCGCATGCATGTGTCCTGCTTGGAAATATAGGGGGACAGCAAGGACAATAACTGCTGAAAGCAGGAGTCCGTCATTCTCAGATAATTCCGGAAATCATCCGGATTGTTCTCCTGTAGCTCACGCAGTAATGGCATATGGCTGAATTGGTCACGATTAAGTAGCCAAGTTTTGGTCCAAACACTCCTTAACCCAGTATTGCGCCTATTTCTCGACTGGGCTCGAGTCACAGCAATGACTCCAAGCCCATAAACAGCACGCTCTCTCCTAGGATCGCGCAACATGGCTGGCCAAAACGGTCGGAAAGTAACACGGACCGAAAATCGCGAATCACCACTGACCAAACGTCTGCTAGCTCGAAGTTAGCAGACGGAGCCCGAAGGGTGACGCGAGAGAATTGAACGTCCTCTTTTGAAGCGTCGTCAGTACGTTGAAACGTCATTACGTTCGTGTTGGTTGTCTCAAAAGTCCGACCGTGTGTATGCAGTACCAACTTGAGGGCCAACGCCCTTTGGACAAAAGTCCAAGGGAAAGTTGGTCCACGGTCCGACCGTGTGTATGGGGCTTAAGTGTGACAAACATGCAAAGGAACAGGAAATGAGGAAGGGGGCAAACACTTTTTCACACCACTGTATATATATATATATATATATATATATATATATATACACTGTTTTTTTATACTACTAATGAGGACGATCAGCTTCCTATGGACCCGAGGCCTGCGCACATACATATGGTGGAGAGATTCTCACCTAGGCAAGAAATTCCAGAATTACTGCTTTGCAGCACAAATAAAGCACTTTAAAAAAAAAAGAAAATCTATTTATAGGAGAAGGTGGAGGGAGGGCAGCACAACATGCCCTTCAGGGTGAAGGTCTTCTTTAACCACTTCAATACTAGGCACTTTTACCCCCTTCCTGCCCAGGCCAATTTTCAGCTTTCAGTGCTGTCACAATTTGAATGACAATTACGCGGGCATGCAATGCTGTACCCAAATGAAATTTTTGTCTTTTTTCACACAAATAGAGTTTTCTTTTGGTGGTATTTGATCACAACTTGATTTTAAATTTTTTGCACTATAAACAAAAAAATACAGAAATAAAAAATATATTTTTTTTACTTTCTGCTATAAAACATATCCAATAAAAAAAATAAAGAAAATATATTTTTTTATTATTATTATTTATTCTGCTACATGTTTTTGATATAAAAAAATCCCAATAAGTGTGTATTGATTGGTTTGCATGAACGTTATAGTGCCTACAAACTATGGTATATATATATATATATATATATATATATATATATATATATATATATATATATATATATATATACACATATATACACACTGGCATTTTTTTTATACTACTAATGAGGGCGATCAGCTTACTTAGGACCCAAGGTCTGCACACATGCATATATTGAAGAGAGATTCTCACATTCTCACCTAGGCAAGAAATTCCGGAATTACTGCTTTGCAGCACAAATTAAGCACTTAATTTAACCACTTCAATACTAGCACTTTTACCCCCTTCCTGCTCAGGCCAATTTTCAGCTTTCAGCGCTGTCACACTTTGAATGACAATTGTGCAGTCATGCAATGCTGTACCCAAATAAAAATGTTGTCTTTTTTCACACAAATAGAGTTTTCTTTTGGTGGTATTTAATCACTGCTGTTTTTTTTTTTTTTTTTTTTTTGCTAAAAAAGACAGATAATTGTGAAAAAAAAGTTTTTCTTAGTTTCTGTCATACATTTTGTAAATAAGCATTTTTTTCTCCTTCACTGATGTGCGTTGATGAGGCAGCACTGAAGGGCATGGATGAGGTGGCACTAATATGCAACTCTGAAGGGCACTGATAGGTGGCAATGATAGGTGGATAGCATGGATAGGTGGCACTGATGAGCAGGCATAGATAGGCACTGAAAGGCAACACTGACTTGCATCACTGATGGGCACAGATTGGCCTCACTGATGGGCACAAATTGGCATCACTGAAGGGCACAAATTGGCATCACTAATGTGCATAGACTGGCATCACTGCTGGGCACTATTGGGGCTGCACTGATCATCAGTGCCCTGATAACCTCTACAGGTCACCCCTGGGAGGAAATGTCGCTAATCGGCTCTTCTCTCCTCACCCCTGGGAGGAAATGTCCTTGTTTACATGTGATCAGCTGTGATTTAGATACAGCTGATCACATGGGTAAAGAGCCACGTCATCGGCTCTTTACTGAAATCGTGGTTGTGTGTTGTCCCAGTTATATGTCATCATCCCAGAACAACAGATCAAACCCGCTGCCGTCATTTGTCTATACGGCGGGTAGGAGGTAGTTAAAGTAATTGTAAAGAAAACATTTTTTATTTAAAAATAAATAAATAACAAACATTTTAAACATACCTGCTCTGTGCAATGGTTTTGCACAGAGCAGCCCCAATCCTCCTCTTTTCGGGTCCCCCGATGGCGCTCTGGGCTCCTCCCCCCTGCTGAGTGCCCCAGAGCAAGCCGATTGCTGTGCGTGCTCGCTCCCAAGCTGGCTCTCTGCGTCCATAAGAAACAGAGGGCGTGGCTCAGCTCCCACCTTACTGCCTGTGATTGACAGCAGCGGGAATCAATGGCTCCTGCTGTTGCATCTCAACCAATCAGGAGGGAGAGACCCGGGAGAGCCTCGGGTCTCGTGCACATCACTGGTTTGAGATTGGACTTAGGTAAGTATTAGGGGGGCTGAGGTGGGGAGCTGCACACTGAAGGTTTTTTACCTTCATGTATGGAAATCGCGGCTTTGTGGGCGTGTGCGCCCGCAGGTCATGCGGACTCGATGACCTGTAAACAAGACATTTCCCTGTTCTGCCTAGCAACATGACAGAGATATACTACTCCCTGTCATCGGGAGCAGTGATCTCTGTCATGTTCTAGTGAGGCAATCCCCCCCACAGATAGAATTACTCCCTAGGACACACTTAACCCCTTGATCGCCCCCTAGTGTTTAAACCCATCCCTGCCAGTGTCATTTACACAGTAATCAGTGCATTTTTATAGCTATTTTATTCTATATTATTTTTATAGGGTCCCAAAATAGTGTTAAAAGTGTCCGATGTGTCCGCCATAATGTCGCAGTCATGATAAAAACTGCAGATTGCCGCCATTACTAATAAAAAAAATCATAATAAAAATGCCATAAATCTATCCCCTATTTTGTAGACGTTATAACTTTTGGGTAAACCAATCGATATACGCTTATTGCGATTTTATTTTTACCAAACATATGTAGAAGAATACATATCGGCCTAAACTGAGAAAGAAATTTGTTTTTTTATATTTTTTTGCGGGATATTTATTATAGCAAAAAGGTAAAAATATTGTGTTTTTTTCAAAAAGGTCACTCTTTTTTTGTTTATAGCGCAAAAAATAAAAACTCCAGAGGTGATCAAATACCACCAAAACAAAGCTCTATCTGTGGGGAACAAAGGACGTCAATTTTGTTTGGGTGCAATGTCGCATGACCATGCAATTGTCAGTTAAAGAGATGCAGTGCCGTATCGCAAAAAGTGCTCTGGTCAGGAATGGGGTAAATCCTTCCGGGGCTGAAGTGGTTAAGTCATGGATGTGTATTGATTATTATTGGAGAATAATAATGCACACTCATGCACACTTAAGCGCAAAAAAACTGTATTACAGACATCAAAACATTAGTACTCAATACTTTCACGAGCGCCTAAATGCAGGTAAGTACGTATAAACGTGCGTTAATGCTAGGCGCTGTAACCTGGGGGACAGGTAGCAGGTACAAAGCTCACTGGGATGGGCTGTTTAGTAAGGCACAGATACCAAATCCACTTGAGGTAGTGAAAACAGTGTTGGGTTTATTTGATTTAAATACAAGTCCATACACAGGTGCTGCACAGTCTTCCAGAAAACACATCAAAACAGAAATAACCAAACAAAAGTCCTAGCCGTGTCTCGGCTCTAACTATAACATACACCGTCTCTAACTATCAAGCTGAGCAAGCCTACCGCTTGTCAGCTTCTGTAAAGAGTTTTTAAAGGGTTTTACCAACCTTTTGGCTCCTCACAAACCATCCCTGTTTGTGTGTCCCAGGCAGAGAGCAAAGGCTGTTTGCTCAGGTGAGCTTAAATTAGCCTGGAGAGGAGGACTAAGATCCGAACTGGATCATGTCTCAGAGACCTCTGAATGTATATGAGAGGAGCCTGGGAGATGTATAAACCCCGAACAAGACTTCTCCTGGCTCTCTCTGGGACGCTCTGCTACATATCCTCCCCCCTTGTTTCAACCCCAGGGTTGGAACACCTGTGGCCCAACAGGAGTGAACACGGGACAGGGCATCTACATTCCCCATCTCCACACCTGGCCTGTGTTTTACGGTGAAGGAGTAATCCTGTAGAGCCAAAAACCACCGGTTCACCCGTCTATTAGTCTCCTTCTTTTGGGCCATCCATTTCAGGGGAGCATGGTCAGTTATCAAGTCAAACTGGCGCCCTAACAAATAGTACCTGAGCGCGTCCAGGGCCCATTTTATGGCTAAACATTCTTTTTCAATGACTGCATGCTTTTTCTCATGGTCATTGAGCTTTCTGCTTAGGTATACGACAGGGTGTTCTTCCCCATTGTATAAATGTGACAGTACCGCCCCGATACCAACATCAGACGCATCCGTCTGAACCAAAAACTCTATGGAGAAATCGGGAGAGTACAGTACTGGCTGTGCACACAGAGCCTTCTTCAGGACCTGGAAAGACTCCTCTGCTACTGGGGACCATTTCACCATTACCGAGTCTTTCCCTTTCGTAAGGTCTGTCAGAGGGGCAGCTATAGTTGCAAAATTTGGGATAAATCTTCTATAATACCCCGCAATACCAAGAAAGGCCCTGACCTGCTTTTTGTTTGCAGGGCGTGGACATTCCTGGATGGCTGCTATTTTACTCACTTGTGGTTTTATGACACCACGGCCAATAGTGTAGCCCAAATACTTGGCTTCCTCTAGACCAATGGCACTTTTTTTTGGATTTGCCGTAAAACCTTCTTTGAAGAGGGAATCAAGAACAGCCTGGACACGAGGCAAGTGCGACTCCCAGTCAGTACTATGTACCACTATGTCATCTAGATAGGCTGCTGCATATCGTCGGTGGGGTTTTAGGGTCCTGTCCATGGCCCTCTGAAATGTCGCGGGGGCATTTTGCAACCCAAAAGGCATTTTTTTATATTGAAAGGAACCGTCTGGGGTCACAAACGCAGTCTTCTCTTTGGCGCTACCAGTTAGGGGTATTTGCCAATACCCTTTTGTCAAGTCCAAAGTGGTAAGATAGCGAGCCTTGCCAAGTCGGTCTATAAGTTCGTCTACTCTGGGCATTGGGTATGTGTCAAACTTTGTCACCGCATTAAGCTTCCTGAAGTCGTTACAGAACCTCCAAGTGCCATCCGGTTTTGGGACTAGCACGATGGGGCTAGACCAGTCACTATTGGATTCCTCAATGACATCTAGCTCCAACATTTTTTTAACTTCCTTGCTGATGTCCTTTCTCCTCGCTTCAGGAATTCGGTAAGGTTTGAGCTTGACACGTACCCCAGGTTCAGTAACAATATCATGCTGAACTGCTGAAGTCGTCCCAGGTAACTCTGAAAACTTCTCTCTATTCCTTATCAGGAATTCTCTAGTGTCCTGTTTTTGGGAACATGAGAGGGTGTCTGGAATCGTGACCTCAGGGATGAGAGGGGACTCAGTACCCGTAGGCGTTACTGGGAGAGGCCTCGCAGTTAACGCCATTCTATCTTTCCAGGGTTTTAACAGGTTTATATGGTAAACCTGTTCGGGCTTCCTTTTTCCTGGTTGATAAACCTTGTAGTTGACCTCCTCAACTCTCTCAATTACTTCAAAGGGACCCTGCCACTTAGCCAGGAACTTGCTCTCAACAGTGGGAACTAACACCAGGACCCTGTCACCAGGTGAGAAAAACACGGAGTTGGGCCCCCCTGTTGTATATTCTCTGTTGGGCTGCCTGGGCCTGCAGTAAGTGTTCTTTTACCACTGGCATGACTGCTGCAATCCTCTCCTGCATTTGGGCAATATGCTCAATGACACTTTTATGGGGTGTCTGTTCTCCCTCCCAAGTTTCTTTGGCTATGTCTAAGAGTCCCCGAGGGTGTCTCCCATAAAGCAACTCAAATGGGGAGTACCCCGTAGAGGACTGGGGAACCTCCCTGATGGCAAACATCAAGTATGGTATCAGGAAGTCCCAGTTTTTCCCATCCTTGTCCACAACCTTTTTTAACATGCTCTTTAACGTCTTATTGAAGCGTTCCACTAAGCCATCCGTTTGAGGATGATACACTGAGGTTCGCAGCTGCGTCACTTTAAATAACTTACAGAGCTCCCTAGTTATTCGCAACATAAACGGGGTGCCCTGGTCTGTAAGGATTTCTTTCGGGATGCCAACCCGACTGAACACCATAAACAGTTCTTTGGCAATGTTTTTAGCAGACGCGGCACGTAAGGGAACTGCTTCAGGGTAACGGGTAGCATAATCCATGATTACGAGGATATGCTGATGACCCCGGGCAGACTTGGGAAGTGGGCCCACAAGGTCCATGGCAATCCTCTCAAAGGGCACTTCAATAATAGGCAAGGGCACTAAAGGACTTCGGAAGTGGGATAGTGGGGCTGACATCTGACACACAGGACAGGATTGACAATAATTCTTAACATCTTTCTGTATCCCGGGCCAGTAAAACCTGCGCAACACCCTTTCAGTAGTTTTTTCAACCCCTAAATGGCCTCCTAGCAAGTGCCCATGGGCAAGTTCTAACACCAGCCGTCTGTATGGCTTAGGGACCACCAACTGTTCAACCACTTCATCATTCATTTTACATACACGATACAGTAAATCCTCATTGCTGCTGAAATAAGGAAAACAGGGCCTGTCCCCGGGTTCGACAGGTACACCATTAATCACTATTACATTTTCCCAGGCCCTGGAAAGGGTATGGTCTTTTCTCTGCTCAGTACCAAAATTTTCCTTATGCACATTAAGGTCATCAAACTCTAACATAGGCTCGGGGTCAGCAGACGGCTGTCCGGCTCTACTGGTAGTGGGAACTTCCTCAGGGTCCTCCAGCTCTCCTGCCATAACCGATAGAGGAAAAGCCGGGGAGCCCTGAGAAGAGTCCCCTGAAACCACATTGTCAGTAGTGGCCAGGAATTCTGGCTCTGCGACTGAGTCAGGTACTGCAACCGAGTTGGGATGATCCCACGGTTCCCAAAACTTAGGGAAGTTCCTACCAATGATGGCCTCATGCACCAAGTGGGGAACAAGTCCAACCGGATGGGTCACTGTACCTAAACCAGTTTTAAACTGAACAGTTGTTACAGGATACTCCCGGGTATTCCCATGTATACAGATCACAGCAACATTTTTAGCATGATAATTTACAGGTTCAATCATTTCAGCTGTAACCAAAGTCACTAGACTTCCAGAGTCCAGCAAGGCTGTAATAGGCTTATCATTCACAGTCATTTGGCACATTGGTTTTCTCATATTTGGGGTTGCAGTGCATGAAACCGCTGCAAACATAGACTGCCTTCTAATAGATAAATCACACTGCATTGGTTCATCTGTCAATGGACAATTTGCCGCAACATGTCCCATTTCTTGGCAACGAAAACACCTGACGTTTCCCCAGTTTGTTTTGCTGACAGGCACTGGCTTCCCTTGTTTGGGATGCCAAGCTTCAGTCCTGGCACCAAAAATCCTCCCCCCTATTTCCTTGCCATGCTTACCACCCACTTCCCCTGGAACAGTCTTACCGGTTGCCTGGGGAGACCGTGGCTTTGGGTGGAAAGTCCGTGCGGCTGTAGGGGTGGTGACCAGGTTCTTTGCAGCAAAATATCTCTCAACCAGTTCCACCACTTGGTTCGCCGAATTGGGGTCTCCTTGACTCACCCACTCCTGCAGGGGAATTGGTAGTGACCTCAGGAACTGGTCCATGACCACACGCTCCACTATTTGTGGCCCAGACAGGGACTCCGGCTGTAGCCATTTCCTCACCAGGTGAATTAGGTCGAACATCTGCGATCTTGGGGGCTTCTTGTCTTGGAAGGACCAGCTGTGGTCCCGCTGTGCTCGAACTGCCAAAGTGACACCAAGTCGTGCCAGTATTTCCTGTTTGACCTTTTCATAGTCTGCTGCTTCTGCTGACTCCAAATCATAGTAGGCCTTCTGCGATTCCCAAGTAAGCAACGGGGCGACCAGTCCTGCCCACTGGGTTTTAGGCCAACCTTCCCTCTCAGCGGTCCGTTCAAACGTTAGCAGAAAGGCCTCTGGATCATCCTATGTAGTCATCTTGGACAAAAAGCGAGCCACATGGATGGCTGAGGGCTTGTCTCCAACATTATCAACGTTAGCAGGTGACCACTGTGCTATTGTCTCCACAACCTCAGACAAGGTTTTCCTATCTGCTTTTGCATCAGTGGCTAGCTGTTCAAACAGCCTCTGCGTTTGTTCCTGTGCGATAGCATTAGCTTGATGTTGTGCCGCGTGGAGTGCAGCGTTTGTTTTCTGCTGTTCAGCGTGGAGTGCAGCGCTTGTTTTCTGCTGTACAGCGTTTACTTGCTGTAGTGCAGCATTTGTTTTCTGCTGTTCAGCGTTTGTTTTCTGCAGTGCAGCGTTTGTTTGCTGTTGCGCAGCGTTGGATATCATCAATTGTTTTAGGATTTCCTCCATGTTTAGTCACTCTAGGTACTGGCCTTTTAAAGCGGGAGTAAACCCGCTGACATTTTTTTCTTTTTTCTACACCTGTAAGGGAAAAGGCATAATGAGCTAGTATGCACCGCATACTAGCTCATTATGAAATACTTACCTTAGAACGAGGCGTCGGTGACTCACCTGGTCCACGCCGAGGTAGCTGACATGTTGCCTCAGCGAGTCTTCCGGGTATCGCGACTCCAGTGCTGTGAGTGGCTGGAGCTGCGATGTTGTCACTGCCGCACATGCGCACGAGAGACTTCTTCCCGGCAAGGTTCGGATTCTGCCGGCCTTTCGGCGGAGAATCCCCCGTGTGCATGCGCCGCTGCAGTCAGCGGCGCATTGCACGGGGAATATCTCCTAAACCGTACAGGTTTAGGAGATATTTTTTTTACCTACAGGTAAGCCTCATTATAGGCTTACCTGTAGGTAAATGTCCCATTTTTGACTTTACTACCACTTTAAGTAGTAACTTACTACAGCTGCCCGCTGAAATCCACCATATGTAACCTGGGGGACAGGTAGTAGGTACAAAGCTCACTGGGATGGGCTGTTTAGTAAGGCACAGATACCAAATCCACTTGAGGTAGTGAAAACAGTGTTGGGTTTATTTGATTTAAATACAAGTCCATACACAGGTGCTGCACAGTCTTCCAGAAAACACATCAAAACAGAAATAACCAAACAAAAGTCCTAGCCGTGTCTCGGCTCTAACTATAACATACGCCGTCTCTAACTATCAAGCTGAGCAAGCCTACCGCTTGTCAGCTTCTGTAAAGAGTTTTTAAAGGGTTTTACCAACCTTTTGGCTCCTCACAAACCATCCCTGTTTGTGTGTCCCAGGCAGAGAGCAAAGGCTGTTTGCTCAGGTGAGCTTAAATTAGCCTGGAGAGGAAGACTAAGATCCGAACTGGATCATGTCTCAGAGACCTCTGAATGTATATGAGAGGAGCCTGGGAGATGTATAAACCCCGAACAAGACTTCTCCTGGCTCTCTCTGGGACGCTCTGCTACAGCGCTTTTAGCAATTGAGCGTCTTTTCATTTGAATGGTCAGAATAAAGGAATATTCTGGCCACTTAAATTAATAAGCACTCAAGCGCTTAAAAAAACATGGCTTAAGAGTGTTTTTGTAGCGGCTTTTCTCCTGCTAGGAGAAAAGCATTTATAAGAGCATTTATAAGAGCCCCAGTGTACAGGAAGTCTAATGCTGCGTACACACGATCCGCCAGCAAAAGTCCAATTAGAGCTTTTGGTTGGAAAATGCGACCGTGTGTATGCTCCATCGGACTTTTGCTGGCGGAATTCCAGCCAGCAAAAGATTGAGAGCAGGTTCTTAATTTTTCGGTCGGAAAAAGTTCTGATCGTCTGTACCAATTACGACGTGCAAAATTCCTACGCATGCTCGGAAACAATTTGACGCATGCTCGGACGCATTGAAATAAATTTTCTCGGCTCGTCGTAGTGTTGTACGTCACCGCGTTCTTGACGGACGAAAGTTCAGCGAACTTTTGTGTGACCGTGTGTATGCAAGCCAAGCTTGAGCGCAATTCCGTTGGAAAAATCTTGCTCGTGTTTATGCTGCATAAGCCCTGGTACACACGGTATGTTTTTTTCTGTTTAACCCAGTAGGCTGAATGAAAAAAAAAACTGAAGAGCTTGCAAGGAGCAGGCTGTACTAACTATGCAGTGTTAGTACAGAGATTTACGCTGAGCTATTCTGTTCTGACAGGTGGACTGCCCCCCGCCAGAACACACTGGTCAGGGCTCGCATCCATCAGCTGAAACCGCTGATCAGATGTCGATCGGCTTCTGGTTCTCTAGGACCTATACACAGGGGCCAAATGTCGGGCGATTTCTACTGTACCTGATGATTTCAGCCGATATTCAGCCTGTGTGTACGGAGCTTTAGAATATCATTTATATCACTTTAAAGTATATGTGAACCCTCGCCTGGTAAAAATAACACATTCAATGGCAAAAGCATTTGTGTGTGTGTATATATATATATATTATATATATATATATATATATAAACACACACAGTATTTCACAATTGTGAGTACACCCTTCACATTTTTGTAAATATTTTATTATATCTTATCTTTACATGTGACAACACTGAAGAAATTACACTTTGCTACAAAGTGCGCCTCAGCAAAATCAGGTGTGATTTTCATTGCGCTGAATACTGGCTGTGGCTTAAAGGGACACAGAGTGCAGGGGTTCAGTAGTAAGTGAAGCAAAGTTCAGGTGTAAGTGATGCAGAGTTCAGAGGTTGGGAGTAGGTGATGCAGAGATGAGGGGTCAGTAATAAGTGACACATACACACAAACACACACACACATATGTATATATATATATATATATATATATATATATATTGTGGCAAAGCGTTGCCCTGCCAGGGTCTAGAAGAAGGATGTGACCCAACCAGACGGGTTGAGGGGCTCTAGGGAGCATGTAACATGAAGAGGAAACTGGCCTTTCAGTTTCCTTAGGGCTCTTTCACACGCACGGACCGTATGTCCGTTTTTCATCCATCCGTTTTCGGATGAAAAACGGACATACATGTATCCCTATGGGATAGCGGGTGTCAGCGGATGAGCATCTGCTGACACCCGCTCTCGTCCGTGCCCGCTATGCTCCGTTTCTGCAGACAGAGGAAAACCCTATTTTTTCATCCGTCTGCAGAGCGGATCGGATGATGACGGACTCTACGGTCCGTCGTCACCCGATCTCCCATAGGGGAGAGCGGCGCTCTGACAGGTCCGTCCCTGCACGGAGTGCAGAGACGGACCTGTCATCTTCCTGCTCAGTGGAGATCGCTCCGGCGATCCCCGCTGAGCAAGCGGCTATCCACGGGGCGGATCAGTACTGATCCGCCCCGTGTGAAAGAGCCCTTAGTGTTTTGTAAAGTCCACTTTGGGACCTGGAGCTCAGGGATTTCTACGAGATCCAGGTGGGATGAAATCCCTAGTACTGGGTCCTGATTTTGAGAACAGCCAGCATACTGATTGGTCAGGTGTGTGCTGGTCTTTTAGTAGTAACTTGACCATGGTTCTGGGCTCCACCCCAGCAGACAGGAAGTTTAAGTACCAGGAGTCAGGAGGGCAATAGGCTGTTAGCTTTGTGCACCAAGGTGGTTGCTGAAACAGTCTGTATGAGACAGACAAGGGCCTGGAGGGTAAGGCCAGAGCAGCAGTGCTGCAAGTGAGAGCCAACTAGGCTGAATGTCATTTTGTTGATGAAAAGGAATGCTGAAACCCCTGCGGGGCAAACCTATCTTTGTTTGTTGAACTTTCTATTTAATAAAAATGGGCAAACAAAGCCCTTAAAAAGAAGAACCAGCGAGTGGCCGAGTCCTTCAAGCTCTACATTTGATGCTGATCCTTTACAATATATATATATATATATATATATATATATATATATATATATATATATATATATATATATTATATATATTTATTTTTCAATAAAGTTCCCAGAAGCGCAACAATAATTCCACAAACTGTCACCTGATTGTGGTTTTCTCGATCACAGTGAAATCCCTTCTTTCTGTGATTGGTAGTGGCAACCAAGCGTGTCATCTTCCTCCATGGTGGGCGGGGCTAAGAGGACTGTGATTGGCTGTGGAAGTGGCCAATCACAGTCCTCCTACTCCTGGAAACAGGGACCGCCCCCCTAGAAGAACTGCACCCAATCTCTTCCCCATCACAAGAGCTGACAATCGCAGCTACAACAAAGTTAGATAGCCAATCAATGTTTCCCATTGTTTACAATGTGTGGGGGAATAGTGCCTTCACCCAGTGCAGGTGCGACATGGGAAAATTGTGAGATTGGTATGTATTAGCCTCTCACTTACACTTGCTGATCCCTCTTCTCATCTCTTCCACCACTGTACACATCTGCCCCACCATCGTACCTCCCTGCTCTTCTGTCCCACTGCTAAACCCCCTTCTCATTTGCCCCACCACTGTACCTCCTGCACATCTGTCTCACCTCTGTAACCCCTGCTCTTCTGCCCCACCACTGTAACCCCCTGCTCATCTGTCCCACCAATGTACCTCCTTTCTCCTCTGCCCCGCCTCTGTACTCCCCTGCACAACTGCCCCACCTCTGTACCCCCTGCTCTTTTGCCCCACCAGTGTAACCCCCTTCTCATCTGGACCATCACTGACCCCCCCTGCTCCCCTGTCCTACCACTGTAACCCCCTCCTCATCTGCCACAACATTGAACTCCCCCGCTCATCTGCCCCATCATTGTAACCCACTTGCTCTTCTGTCCCACTGCTGATCCCCCTTCTCATCTCTTCCACCACTGTACCCCCTGCACATATACCCCACCCATGTACCCTCCGCTGTACTGTCCTACTCATCTGCTCCACTACATCATGGGTGTTGAGTTATTTTGAGGGGACAGGGGACAAATTTACACTGTTATACAAGTTGTACACTCAGTGTAAGTGAAATTTCCTCAGTGTTGTCATATGAAAAGATATAATAAAATATTTACAAAAAATGTGAGAGGTGTACTCACTTGTGATATATATATATATATATATATATATAATATAGTGTAATAAACTCTCAGTGTAGCACTGCCCCTGTAGGGGTTGCTGAGTATAGTCTGCCCTGTTCCTCCCTCTGATTATCCAGCAGCAGACACTTGGGTATTTTCACACTATCACCCACACACTCTTCCGCTCATTATCCATTGGTCAGTCTAGGGTATTTGATTTTTTTGGCATTTATTGGTAGAACTTGGATAGGGGAAGGGATTAGTGGCAAACAACTTCCCCCCTTCCCACTGTCTGTCGGTCTGTCCGGCACTTACCCCATCTATGTGGCAGGGGGCGGGTAGCAGCTCCTGTGTCCTCTCCTCCATCACGGCGGCTTCCGCTGTGCATCTCCTCCCCTCCTCCTAGGCGTCCAATAGGATTGCCTGTCCTTTCAGCCAATCGGGTGACGGGTCTCAAAACCCGCTTCCTGATTGGCCGGGAGGAGGATCAGTGTTACAATGGTGAATATTAATTTGCTATTAGAAGAGAAACAAAATGTTACCCCAGCTCCACTGCCAATATGAAAGTCCACGAGCTGTGATCTGGTGCTCTAGCCAGGACGTTCAGGCCCCAAATACAATACTTGAATCAAAAAGGGCTGGCAACTCGGATGTTCTTGAATAAAAGTCCTTTATTGGTTATATGGGTATATGGGTACAGGCTATACATTAACACGTTTTGGCTAAGGAGCATTCATCATTCGCTATTGTAGCATTCTCTGCGCCCCAAGTCCACCCTATTTTGAAGCCTATTAGAGCCTCTGGCTCTAATCAGGTGCTTAACCCCCCCCCCAATTGGAATCAATGCATCAGTTGACATCCGTGTGCCTTTAATGGATGGGCCGCCCCTGATTAGTGGGATATTCCAACTTGAACTATGCACAGATGAGGACAACTCTCACTTGACCCCATTAAATTGATCCAGTTAGTAGATTACCTGTTGAACCACGCTATAGCTGTGTGGAAAGATAAGTCCTTTGCTTGCTCTGGCAGCAGACTCAATGCGCCACTTTTCTTCAGGACACTCACTAGTATCCTTTTTAGCTGACACCCGTCCACTTACTTCACTAGCCTGAAGGGATGGCCCTCACAGAACAGGCCCCTGGACGCAGGTCTGTACTCATTGTAGCCAGAAACAGATCCTTCTAGGCGTGTCTAGTCAGCTTTACAGGACATCTGGGTTGCAGCTTCCTCAGGTCGACCACATTCCATGCCGCATGGAACCTTGCACAGGGGAGGGGCAGCAGCCACCTGCCTTCAGAAACTACAAGAAAAACAGAAATGCAAGGCTCGCACACCTAGTGCGTTACCAAAGATAAATTTAATAATAAGACATTTTTATATAAAAGTGGGTACTCACAAAATGCAACTGACAAAAGACCATAAACACAGTGCATGGACATGCACAGAACGCGGGTTACAGCTAACGCGCACCCCCTTCTTCAGAGCTAGGCTAGTCTTGTGCACTAATATATATATATATATATATATATATATATATATATATATATATATATGTAGCGCTGACATCCTCGCCTGTGAGGACCTATGCAGAGGCCTCCCGGAGAAAGCGCCCTACAGCCATCGCGGAGTGCATCTCCACCTGCTTGTGTGAGTGACTGGACGGTGCACCCAGATACAGTGACCGGATTGGAAGAGATCCAGGTACCCTCGTTTGAGTATCGGAGAACCGGGCTCGCCCAGTCCGGAGCGGACTGATGAAGCCAGCTGACGGAGAAGCAAGCTACAGTCACCGGACCAAAGCTACTATACAGAGCTCTGATACAGTTGGTGAGCGGGCTACGGCCCACAGTTTGTTAACTTTTACACCCAGTCAGACTTATACACAGGCCTCGCTGGGATTTATAGTTCCACGCAGGAGGAGCATAGCAACTGACACTAGGCAGGCATGAAGCCTATCTGCTGTGGCATCTAAAGCTTTGTACTATAGTTTACTGAGGTTATACCAGGAGCATCTTCAACCCAACTTGACTTACCTTAACCTTTGGATTTCAAATCACAAGGAGTTACTCTAGCTAGCGAAGACACGAAGATCCAAGATTAAGTACTTTAAGTGAGATCTCATGCATAGCTATAAAAGTAAGGGGAGCTCCCGTGTATTTATATTGTTTGAAATTGTTATACTAATATCTATTGTGCTGTCATTCTATGTTGGGATGACAGCAAAATTACTGTAATCACCTGTTTGAAAATATATTTACAGTAAAACATCTTTTGGTTAAGTACCCAGTTGTGTGGAGTGTTGTTTTCTCCCAGCAGGTGGAGCCAGTGGATCCTGTGGTTACAATACAGGTATATTGTATTATATTATATTGTACTGTATTGTATTGCACCACAGCTGTGTCAAGGGGATTGAGCCAAGTTAGTGGGGTTCATCAGCAGAGTGCAGGCCCAAATCAACTCAGCAGCTCCTTCGGGGGTTAGTGCTACATGTGGGGGCTCGTCCAGGATCCTGTCACTCTGCAAGCAAGCCCGCCCCCTTGGTGCCAGTATGGACCCCACCACAGTGGTCCAGTGGTGCAAAGTGGAAGGTGCATGCTCAGAAGTGAGCGTGGCAAGTAAGCTCCCTGGCGAGGCCTGGGATGAAGAGGAGGTCAGTAGAGTTGAGAAGTTACTGTCCCCAGACAGAAAAGCATGGGTGATTGCCGTCAAGCAAGATACTGAGACTTCTCGCACTCATGCATTGTTAGAGTGGAAAAAGGGAGTACCTGAAAGCTTCAGAGGCAAAAGTGTACAACTAGGAAACAAATCAAAGTTTTACATAGTACACCCAAGAGTCCTACAAGAGGGCCCTCTCAATGCTGGTCAGGTAGAGCCAACTAGAGACAGCGCCACCTCCTCAACACCTCTGACCATGATAGGGCCAGAGCTCCTCACAGCTCTGGGGGACTTCATATCAAAGTGCCAGAAAAGCAACACAGTGTGTGTGGAGACTGGGTACAGTAAGTTGAGGATCTTCTCAGGAAAACAGCCTGTGCCGGCTGGGGAGGAAGAATTTGATGTCTGGATAGAGCAAGCCATGCAGGCCCTGGAAGAATGGGAACTGCCAGAGGCCCAAAAGAAACAGCTTATAAGTGAGAGCCTGCGAGGAGCTACCGCAGAAGCTGTCAGGAACTTGAGGTTCAGCAATACCGCCTGCACAGCCTATGATTACTTAGTCATGCTGCAAGAAGAGTTTGGGCGATTAGAAAAGGCGGGTGATTTAATCTACCAGTTTGAACACACCCTTCAGCATCAAGGAGAGCGTCACTCTGAATACATCAAGCGTCTGAATAAAATGTTATATTAGATCGTGCTAAAGAAAGAAATTACGCCCTCTGCTATAGACCAAGCCAGGATACAGCAGATCTTAAGAGGGGCTCTACGCTCTGACCCAGTCTGGCTTCATTTGAAAACCTCCGTGGGTGCCATGTCACTGAGATACCTTGACCTTATCCGAGTGGTGAGGGATGAAGAGGCGCTGCTAGATGGCCAGCAGGCAACTATTCGAACAACCCCCACCTCTCTCGTTGGAATCAGATCTGCGAAGACAGTCGAACAGGACTCTGAAATAGCCACTTTAAAGTCCCAAATTACACAAGTGATGAAAATGCTGACTTCACTGCTGGCAGAGGTCTCTCAAACAGTTAAAGAGGAAGAGGGATAAACGGTGACAGAAGTCATTCAGGCCACACCCATTCCCTCCACTCGGAGTTCGATGGGTGACAAGGTTTGTCTCAACTGTGGAGGAGTTTGACATTTTCGGCGAGTGTGCCCAAGTCCAGAGAAGTCTGAGACACAACGTCAAAAGCCGGCGGGAAACTTCAGAGGGCCCCGGTGAGGGAGTCAACCGGGTGCCCTTTAGTGTCAGCTAACTCCAAAAAACGTAATGACGTAAAGAAAGCCTTAAAGAAGAGATCGAACCCCATAGAGAAAACCCCTGAAGCCATCTCAGCCTCCCTGGCTCAAACCAAGAGGCGTCGACGACCCAGTACACGCCAGACTCACAGGGTATCACAGGAAGCCCAACGGAACTCAAACCCCTACAAGAAGAGAGTACAGGTCTGCTCCAACAAGCAAATTAGTGGGACCTTCCCCAGATGTCCCCATACAGGTGGAGGGAATTTACACAAAGGGCCTACTGTATACTGAGCCCAAGTGACATTACTTTATAGGGACTTCTATGATAAGCACCTCCAACATCTGCCCCTCCATGAACTAGAGGAACTGAAGATCTGGGGCATTGGGACTCAAAATTTCCCCTACGATGGGTACTTGCCAATCAAACTGACTTTCGACCCCTGTGTTGCCGGGAAGGCAGAAACATTTGATACTCTAGCAGTGGTTTGCCCTCGCCCTCCAGGTGCCGGAATAAACTCTATCATTATTGGAACCAATACTGACCTAGTTCGGAGATTACTTATGCCACTGGTACAGGAGAAGAGCACCTGTTCCCCGAAAATGCACCCCATGCTAACGCGGGTGTACCAGGATCTTGTAAAGGAGCAGAAGGTCCCACCAGAAGGATTGGGAAAGATCTGGCATCTGGACAAGAGAGAAAAGCTGGTGCCACCGGGTGAGGTAGTCTGCCTAATAGCCTCCATCAAGCTGAGTTGGAAACAGCCTGGTCCCTTCATTGTCCTTGATACGGACAGGCAGAAGGAGGGTAAAGGCCAGGAGATTATCCCTGAAGTATTATCAACAAAGGCACTAAAGAGAAGTAAGGGAAGAATCTCAGTCAGTGTTCGCAACACGACAGCCTTGCCCATGAGGATGCCCGCCAGAGTGATGTTGGGACAGGTCAGTCAAGCAACTCCAGTCGCACCGTGTGACCTCATGGGAAAACAGGTGGAGAAATTCCCCCGGAAGAATTCTATCCGAAGAACACATCTCTCACTCCTGCCTGGATGGAGAGAGCAAAAACCCAACTCCTGAGATGGAAGACAGCTTTCTCCAAAAGTGAGTTTGACGTGGGACTGGTGAAGAGTGCAACCCACCGAATTCGGGTGGAGGAAGACAAGACCTTTTGGGAGAGAGTCAGACGAATCCCACAGGGGGATCTTGAAGACTTGAGGGAACAGTTGGCTGAACTAAAAAGGGCGGGCATTATCAGAGAGTCCCGGAGTCCTTACGCCTCTCCAATAGTGGTGGTAAGAAAGAAAAATTGGTCCCTACGACTATGCATCGACTATAGGACCCTGAACCTGAGGACCATTCCTGACCAGTACACCACACCTCGGATAGAGGATGCTTTACAGAGCCTGTCGGGGGAGAAGTGGTTCAGTGTGCTGGACCTAAAGAGTGGGTACTATCAGATCCCCATGTGCTCTGAAGATAGAGAGAAGACCGCTTTTATCACCAATGTGGGCTTCTTCGAGTTTAATAGGATGCCGCAGGGTCTGTCTGGAGCCCCAGCAACCTTTCAGAGGTTGATGGAAAAGACAGTGGGCGACATGAACCTGACTGAAGTGCTGGTATACCTGGATGATGTCATAGTGTTTAGGAGAACGTTGGAAGAACACGAAGAACGCCTGGAGAAGGTCCTGAAAAGACTTCACGATGAAGGCCTGAAGCTTTCCATGGAGAAATGCCAATTCTACCAACCCTCAGTGAACTACCTAGGACACATTGTGTCTGAAGAAGGAGTGGCAACAGATCCCGAGAAGTTGGAAGCTGTCACTTCTTGGCCCAGGCCTACCAACGTGACTGAACTCAGATCATTCCTAGGCTTCTGCTCGTACTACAGGAGGTTCGTGGAAGGGTTTGGCAAAATAGACCACCCCCTCACTGAGCTTCTAAAGAACCAGGAAGAAGCTGGTGCAGACCCGGATCAGTCTGGGAAGCCAAAGGAAGGACCCAGGAAGAAGAAATTGTCCACCCAGGACCAGTGGACTTCACAATGTGAGGAAACCTTCAGGCAATTGAAGTGGAGTCTTACCACTGCTCCGGCTTTAGCCTACGCAGACCCTACCAAACCCTATGAGTTGCATGTGGATGCCAGCCGAGACGGTCTAGGTGGAGTGCTATACCAAGAATATGATGGGTGCCTGAGGCCTGAGATGTGAGCAGAAGCCTAATTCCTGCTTAAAGTAACTATCCTACTCACAAACTTGAATTTCTGGCTCTGAAGTGGGCAGTGGTGGACAAGTTGAAAGATTATCTCTACGGAGCGGAGTTCCTAGTCAAGACGGACAACAACCCCCTCACATACTTACTCACCACCGCAAAGTTAGACGCCACCGGTCACAGATGGTTGGCTGCCCTCTCTGCGTTTACCTTCAGCCTGAAATAGAGACCAGGGGTTGGTAACCGAGATGCGGACGCTTTGTCGAGAAGGCCCCACTATTCCCGAGACCACTCCGAAGACTGGACCCAACTTACCCCTGAAGGAGTAAGAGCCCTCTGTGAAGGGACAGAACATCAGTCAAAAGGGGGAGCCAGAGCTGAAGAAGTTGGAGTATCTACAGTGGAGGTGCCCAAATGTTATTGTAACGTCTCTCAGATCATGCAAGAGGGCCTTCCCAAACGATCTAAAAAGGACCTCAGAAGAGATCAGCAGGAAGATTCACTTTGTGGGCTAGTACTGAAAGCTTTGGAAAGCCAACAGCCTGATCTGCTGCTGAAGAGCCCCCAGAGAGAAGCCCGGCTACTACAGAAAGAGTGGGATGGGTTGCAGTTACAACAAGGGGTGGTCTACCGAAGGGGCCCCTCTGAAGATCCCGAAGAGAAGTGGCAACTATTTCTGCCGCAGAAACACAGAGAGAAGGTGCTGATCGCCCTGCATGATCACCATGGTCATTTGGGATCAGAAAGGACTCTTCAACTTGTAAGAGACAGGTTCTACTGGCCTTACATGAGGACTGAAGTGGAGAGCTACTGTCATTCCTGCCTCAGGTGCATACAGCGGAAGACCTTGCCCCAGCGAGCCGCCCCAATGGGCCACTTAGAGAGCCAAGGGCCGATGGATCTGGTCTGCATAGACTTTCTATGTCTGGAATCCTACCTGAGTGGGCAAGGCAAGGGAACATATTAGTAGTCACGGATCACTTAACCCGCTATGCTCAGGCGTTCCCTACTAAAGATCAGCAAGCAGCCACAATAGCAAAAACTCCGGTGGAGAAGTTCTTCGTCCATTATGGTCTACCTCAATGGATACATTCGGACCAAGGAAGAGACTTTGAGAGCACGCTGATAAAAGGACTGTTGGGTCTACTAGGCATACAAAAGTAATATACAAAAAGGCAGAGAGGGTCCACTAGATAATACAGCACCTCATCCCTTAATATAAGAATATCAACAAGAGGGGGATGGTGGACTAGGGATTATAGCGGTGCAAAGGTAATGTAAGAGAGTCGGGGTAGACTCACAGTTCAAGGCTCGTAATACTCGTTAGTTAATAAAACAATTTTTAGTACATATAAACAATTGTATCAATACACACAAAAGGAAAAAATATATATAAATGAAAAAATATTAGCAATATATATTTTTTTAAAGATAAGACTCAATTAAATAGGTCAAGACAGATGATTAAAATGTCACTTACAACAATTTACAATCATTGGTATAGAAAACAGTACAAAATCAGCGATAGAGTCAAATTATGCACATGGAGTTAGAGGTACAGTTCACATTTGATGTGAAAAAAAGACCTGAGATGGACTAAATAAGTCTTAGTAGACTGTTCCGACATGTTTCGCCATAACAATGGCTTCCTCAGGGTATGTCTACTTTGCGTACTTGATGTGTCTATTGAAGAAAGTATCATAGTTAGTTCCATACTCGGTGAGAGAGGAAATTAGAGCCATTTGGATAGATAAAGATCAATAAAAAGGACAAGTGTAGTATAGAGTGGAATATCGCCAATTTCCAGCACAAAGGAAGTGCTTGTGCCCCTCCTTCCCGAGATGGAAAAAAGAAGGGAAAAAGGGAAAAATCCCCCTTAGCACCTTCCCAAGCTTACCCTGATCGAGGTGTGGATCAGATTCAGCCGCAACCGTAGGGTAGGGTAGTCATATAGGGTGCCAAAATTGCCTAGTAGAAGGCGGGAGTCACCAGATTAGACATTTGATGTGTTATCTAATTAGAGAAGGATAAACCAAAGAAATATAAACAGATAATAAAAAGTAATTTAAATAGTGTTGTGAGTCCATGAAAAATTGGTTCATGGACATAACGCCATACACTACATAGAGGACAATGTCTCAAATAATTACTTACTTTCGTTTGTTTGGAGAAGCGGTTAGAAAAAAATAAATAAAAAGGAACCAAAGGGTTCTGAAAAAATAACCAGAATGTAAACAGGAGGCACCTGAGGAGACAATGAATAGGCAAGAGATTACGTTGTTGAGCAGGGAATTGGTTAAAGGTGAAGGAAGGGAAAGGTATTGGGTTAGGTAAAATTGTAAAGAGGGGGAATCAAATACCTGTTTTTAAAGTATGAGATACAAGGCCCAGTTCTGCTTATAATATACAATTATAAGCACCCTTAAAGCAAGGGGGAAAGGAGAAAGTGTCCGGTCAGTCAAGGGTCTGCAAGAGGCTAAAAAAAAAAAAGGATGATATTCAGATGGCCCTAATAAGTATTCAATAGACTGAGAGAGATACCAAAGGGAGATAACAAAAAGATTTGGTTGCTTACTTGGATGCGGACAGGTGTAGTGCGTCAGGTGCCTCCAGAGTCCTGTAGTGGACTGAGGTAGCAGGCTGGTTTAAATACCGCCTTCCAGATCGAGGAGGCGTGGGACCGCCCCTCGATCAGCGGACATAGAGGCCTAAGCGCATGCGCACAGCGCGTCATAGCCGGGAGCCTACAGTACCCATAGTTCCCGGCGATAGGCGCGCAGCGGGCGTGATGACGTCATCGCCGTATAACGGCGAGTGAATGGCAGAGGCTAGAGGTGGGCGGGCTTAGAAAGTCCGCCCTCGGGCGTCCATACTAGGCAGCAGGGCTGTCCCCAAACGTGACATGTCCGCCCCCTGGGCGGCGGCCGAATCCATACACCGAATGATGGTAGGAGGGCACCTGGAAAGGAAGGGGAGGGGGGAGAGAAAAAGGGCTAGAATGGAAAGAGGCCAATAATGGCTGTATATTAGCGACATTCCTGTGGGTTGGAGAAATTGGGGGCATTCTCACCGGCAAAAAGTCCAAGGTTATCAATACCAAGTACAATAAAATTTAGGCATGTTTAAATCATAGCTAAATGGAGACCTTAGCTGGTTAGGTCTGTGAAAACATGACAAATTTGAGCAAGAGTATATAAAGGAGTCAGACATATCAAGCCAAATTAAAGTTGGTCAAGCGTCTATTACAAAAGTCAGGGGCAGTTTAACAAGAGAGAGTGTATGCAGTCAGGATTCAATACCCATACAGTATGTTTAGGAAGGTTTCAAGATAGTTTCTATGCGTGATACAGAGCATAATATATTAATTGAAAGTAAGCAATAGAGACAAATTGCATAGGACAATGAAAACAGACAAAACGGAGCGGGCTTTGGCGCATGATGGCGGGGACATCACCGGGCGAGACTCCAGAAAGGGGAACTATGGGTACTGTAGGCTCCCGGCTATGACGCGCTGTGCGCATGCGCTTAGGCCTCTATGTCCGCTGATCGAGGGGCGGTCCCACGCCTCCTCGATCTGGAAGGCGGTATTTAAACCAGCCTGCTACCTCAGTCCACTACAGGACTCTGGAGGCACCTGACGCACTACACCTGTCCGCATCCAAGTAAGCAACCAAATCTTTTTGTTATCTCCCTTTGGTATCTCTCTCAGTCTATTGAATACTTATTAGGGCCATCTGAATATCATCCTTTTTTTTTTTTAGCCTCTTGCAGACCCTTGACTGACCGGACACTTTCTCCTTTCCCCCTTGCTTTAAGGGTGCTTATAATTGTATATTATAAGCAGAACTGGGCCTTGTATCTCATACTTTAAAAACAGGTATTTGATTCCCCCTCTTTACAATTTTACCTAACCCAATACCTTTCCCTTCCTTCACCTTTAACCAATTCCCTGCTCAACAACGTAATCTCTTGCCTATTCATTGTCTCCTCAGGTGCCTCCTGTTTACATTCTGGTTATTTTTTCAGAACCCTTTGGTTCCTTTTTATTTATTTTTTTCTAACCGCTTCTCCAAACAAACGAAAGTAAGTAATTATTTGAGACATTGTCCTCTATGTAGTGTATGGCGTTATGTCCATGAACCAATTTTTCATGGACTCACAACACTATTTAAATTACTTTTTATTATCTGTTTATATTTCTTTGGTTTATCCTTCTCTAATTAGATAACACATCAAATGTCTAATCTGGTGACTCCCGCCTTCTACTAGGCAATTTTGGCACCCTATATGACTACCCTACCCTACGGTTGCGGCTGAATCTGATCCACACCTCGATCAGGGTAAGCTTGGGAAGGTGCTAAGGGGGATTTTTCCCTTTTTCCCTTCTTTTTTCCATCTCGGGAAGGAGGGGCACAAGCACTTCCTTTGTGCTGGAAATTGGCGATATTCCACTCTATACTACACTTGTCCTTTTTATTGATCTTTATCTATCCAAATGGCTCTAATTTCCTCTCTCACCGAGTATGGAACTAACTATGATACTTTCTTCAATAGACACATCAAGTACGCAAAGTAGACATACCCTGAGGAAGCCATTGCTATGGCGAAACATGTCGGAACAGTCTACTAAGACTTATTTAGTCCATCTCAGGTCTTTTTTTCACATCAAATGTGAACTGTACCTCTAACTCCATGTGCATAATTTGACTCTATCGCTGATTTTGTACTGTTTTCTATACCAATGATTGTAAATTGTTGTAAGTGACATTTTAATCATCTGTCTTGACCTATTTAATTGAGTCTTATCTTTAAAAAAATATATATTGCTAATATTTTTTCATTTATATATATTTTTTCCTTTTGTGTGTATTGATACAATTGTTTATATGTAATAAAAATTGTTTTATTAACTAACGAGTATTACGAGCCTTGAACTGTGAGTCTACCCCGACTCTCTTACATTACCTTTGCACCGCTATAATCCCTAGTCCACCATCCCCCTCTTGTTGATAGGCATACAAAAGTCCAGGACTACTCTTTACCACCCACAAGGGGACCCTCAACCGGAAAGGTTCAACAGAACTCTCCTGAACATGTTTGGGACTTTGACTGCAGAGCAGAAACCCCATTGGAGTAGGCACATCACCGCATTGGTTCATACAACAGCACCAAGAGTTATGCTACTGGGTATTCGCCTTACAGACTAATGTTCGGCCGTGAAGCCAGGCTACCAGTAGATTTAGCCTTTGGGACCTCCTTGGACTACACATCACAGACCTCCCATAGAGGGTATGTGGACAGACTGCGGAGGAACTTGAAGATAGCTTATGAGCAGGCTCAAGCCACCTCGAATTCCTGAGAACATAGAAATAAGAGGAATTTTCATCTAAAAGTAAGAGTTCAGGATCTTCAACCAGGTGACCGTGTCCTACTAAGGAATCTGGGCATCCCAGGCAAACATAAGTTGGCTGACCGCTGGAGATCACAGCCATATGTTGTGTGCAGGAAGCTCCCAGGACTCCCAGTGCATGAAATCAAGCCAGAAGGAAACACTGGGCCAGTAAAAACCTGGCACCGAAATCATCTCTTACCCCTCACAGAAGCAGTCAGGGTAAATCCAGAAGAGGAACTCCCCTCCACGTTCACTGTTGTGCTCAGACCAGCAACTAGGTCCCAGCCTGTACCCTCTATAGATGAGGATGAAGAAATGGAGATGAGTTGGTTATGGTCATCTGACGCACCAGGAACTGAAGCCAGTTTCACCTCAGGCAGAAGGAGGAGACAATGGGACTCTTATGTACACACGGTCGGAAATTCTGACGGAAAATGTCCGATCGGACCATTTTGTCGGAAAATCCGCCCGTGTGTGGGCTCCATCTGACCTTTTCCGCTCTCAAATTTTCCGACAACAAAATCCGATCAGACTTTTTTTGATCGTGTGTAGAGAATTCCGACAAAGCTATTGGCTACTAGCCTCTACGTAGTTCCGTCGTACGCAACGAACGTCACCACGTTCAGAATGATTGGATTTTCTGACAACTTTGTCCGACCGTGTGTATGCAACACCAGTGTCGGACAAAATCCGTCGGAAAAAATCTGACGGATTTTGTGGTCGGAATTTCCGACCGTGTGTATGGGGGCTTAGACCTGAAGCCCCCAAGTTCGTACCTCAAGACAGGTCAACAGACAGTTCAGAGGAGTCTCAAACTTCTATGTTAGAAACAAATTCTGAGAATTTCCCTGATGGTACTAAAATTGAAATATAGGACACAGAGTTGAGTGAACAGGAGAGTGAGGAAATCGAAGAAGATGCCAGCCTACCTGAGACGCCAAAAGAACAGAGAACCAAAAGAGTGATTCACCTCCCAAAAAGACTGACATATGACACATTGGGCGAATGCTCTGAAGCGGCTCAAATTACCAGTAAAAGAAATCCTGAAGCGCCTGGTCCTTCTACTGATAATTCAGGAAGGGACAACCCCAATTCACCCCTTGACACATCTGTACCAGCCACTATAGTGACAGCTGTGAGTGCACAGGACAGCTCCATCACATTTGAATTGGTGGGAGGCTCCTCTGTCCAACTTATGTTATGGTATGACACACTTGAGTTTAAACTCGAGTTATGGAAATACAGATTGTTTATTATCATGTTAACCAATTTTCTCCGCATGTAAGTTATAACATGTAACAGGCCAAAATGGGTTGTGAAACAAAGACCCGAATATCTTTGGAGGACCAAAGATTAAAAGTAGGGGGAGTGTGTAGTGCTGACATCCTCACTTATTAATGTGTGTTTCATGCTATAATCAAAAGTCTATGGACATTTTCTTTGGTTTAGTATTTGGCACCATCTAGCGGCCAAATACTGGTAGTGAACTCAAATGATTATTGTTTGGAAGAAAACACAAAAGACATATACAGGAAGTGACTGTTGTTTTGATCAGAAGGTTGACCTTTTTACCCAGGAGGCTTGGTGACCTACCCATGAACACTCTCTCTAGCAGTGCATGCTGGGTAGGACATAAAAGGAACCCGAGCGGCCATTTTAGCTCTCTTGGGATCGCATGGCCTGCCTGTGAGGACCTATGCAGAGGCCTCCCGGAGAAAGCGACCTACAGCCATCGTGGAGCGCAACTCCGCCTGCTTGTGTGAGTGACTGGACGGTGCCCCAGATACAGTGACCGGATTGGAAGAGATCCAGGTACCCTCATTTGAGTATCGGAGAACCGGGCTTGCCCAGCGGACTGACGGAGCCAGCTGACGGTAGAAGCAAGCTACAGTCACCGGACCAAAGCTACTATACAGAGCTCCAATACAGTTGGTGAACGGGCTACGGCCCACAGTTTGTTAACTTTTACACCCAGTCAGACTTATACACAGGCCTCGCTGGGATTTATAGTTACATGCAGGAGGAGCATAGCAACTGACACTAGGCAGGCATGAGGCCTATCTGCTGTGGCATCTAAAGCTTTGTACTATAGTTTACTGAGGTTATACCAGGAGCATCTTCAACCCAACTTGACTTACCTTAACCTTTGGACTACAAATCACAAGGAGTTACTCTAGCTAGCGAAGACACGAAGATCCAAGATTAAGTACTTTAAGTGAGATCTCACGCATAGCTGTAAAAGTAAGGGGAGCTCCCGTGTATTTATATTGTTTGAAATTGTTATACTAATATCCATTGTGCTGTCATTCTTTTTTTTTTTTTTTTCTTCTTTATTTCAATAAAAAGGTGCATAACAGAAAGCATAGTCAACATTAATACAATACATGTGGCAAGTCAGAGAATTAGAATGCATTACATTGTTTAGTCAGCAATTACATTAACTAATCCTATACCCTGTTTAAGTCACAGTAGAAAGATGCATCGCCAAGGCAATGCTACGGCGTGCAGGGTCTTATAGGCTTTCCAATCATCGTTATTTCTGACGTGAGGTTGATTATGAGCATGTTAAGCTATACAATGCAGTAGCATGGGCAAACATTTTCTATTTTATATGGAAGTATAGTAATTCGGCTATCTGATTGGCCCAGACATGAGAAATATGTTAATTCTGTTGTTTCAAGCGTATTTCCATTATCCTGTCATATACTCATGGGTGGGTAGCAGCTACTGAGTCAAAAGTGTACTACATGGGGGGAGGGGGATGGTTGGTCAAACAATATTGACAGGTTAGGAGCAAGGGGTAAGAGGAGGGAAGGGAGGGCGGGGGGGGCGGGGGGCAGATGGGAGGAGAGGGGGGAGAGGGACTACAGAAGTGGAAGGGGCTTTAGAAGATAAGCGGGATTGGCAGTGTAGCGAATGTAAGGTGAGAGAAAGGGAGGCAAGATGGAAAGAGCAAGTTTAAGGTGGTGCTCTCTGCCTGGGGGGTGGAAGAGAGGAGACCAGCCCAATGGGTCCAGAGTTTTCGGCCATTTCTTGGAGATATGTGTCTGTATATATGAAATATTGCCAGGGTCTCCAGGTCTCCCGGAATATCTCCTCCCTGTTATGCAGTGGCGGTGAGGTCCTCCATGTCCCTTAACTCGTTCACTTTAGCGAACCATAAGGATTTTGCCAGTGGGTTCTCCGATCTCCAACATAGGGGGATGCAGGCTTTCGCCGCGTTCAGCAGCTGGATAGTCAGGGAGTTCTTATATTTTTTGATGGGTCATTCCGTCAGGTGGAGCAGACAGGCCGCCGGGTTCCCCTATAGCGAAAAAAATGGTTAGGTGTTTGATCGTGCCAATCACCTCACACCAAAATGAGGAAAGCTTGGGGCAGGACCAGAAGATATGCAACATTGTGCCTTCCTCATTGCCGCATCGCCAGCAGCGATCCGATACCTGCGGAAAGATACGGTGTAGGGTAGTGGGTACCCTGTACCATCGAGTCGTTATTTTATAACAAGTCTCTTGGACTATGGTGGCGATGGACGATTTCTGGGCAAAATGAAGGATTTTCTTTCTTTGGTCATCAGTAAAGTGGGTAGCGAGTTCCGCCTCCCACTTAGCTAGAAACGGGGGAGCAGATCCCTCTGTTGGTTGGGTTAAGGAGGAATATATGAATGAGAGGCAATGCCGCACTGACTCCCCACAGTGGCAGATGCGCTCTAGTTCTGTGAGTTGACGGGAGATGCCCGGTTTTCGCAGACAGCTGCGTAAGAAGTTCCGTAGCTGTAAGCCACTCCAGAAGTCCAGAGGGGGGTCTGTTGCTGACGTCCTGGCCTCTGAGGAGAGCCGGCCATCTGGTCCCAGGAAATCACACAGGTGTAGCCTGGTGCCTGTCGCTAGACGTTGTAAGTTAGGACTCTGTAGGCCCAGCACAAACTCTGGATTGCCCAGCACTGGCATCAATGGTGAGGGCGCTGGGGACAAGAGGAATGCTTGAAGGCTTCCCTCGCCACTGATAAAGTACTTCCCAATGTGGGGTGGTCCACCAAATCCCTTGGCAAGGGAGCTGTGATCCAAGGCCGGCTTCTGTGTCACCCGAGTCCTCCCCCTCCATGGCCACCCAGTGCTTTGCCCCCGCATGGCAGTGCCAATCCACTATCCTAGTGAGATGGACCGCTCTATAAGCCTTTATGTCTGGGAGGCCTAGCCCACCACTGTTTTTCGCCATGTGTAGGAGCTGAAGTTTGATGCGTGGCTTGCGATGTGACCATATAAATGCCCGGAACATGGCGTCAATGCGCTTGAAAAAATCTGAGGGCAAGCGAATAGGTAGCGCCTGCATCAAGTACAGCACCCTTGGCAATAAAGTCATCTTAAGGGCATTGCAGCGGCCAAACCATGTCAAAGTGAGTGTGTGCCAGTGCAGGAGGTCTGTCTTGAGGCGATCAAGCATTGGTGCAAAGTTCACAACGTATAGGTCTGCTGGGTCGGAGGTGATGTCTACTCCCAAATAGCGAATGCGGTCGGCTGCCCATCTCAGAGGGAAGGCCGACCTCAGACGCTACACCACGTCATTACCCACTGTTATATTCAGGATGGAGGATTTGGTCAAGTTAATTTGAAAGAGAGAGAGGGTGCCATATTCACGCAGGGACTGGAGCAGATTAGGGAGGGATGTAAGAGGCTCTGTTACGAAAAAAAATCAGGTCGTCCGCAAAAGCGGCCACCTTGTGATTTCCCGAGGGCTTGGGGTAGCCAGTAATGCCCGCATCCACCCTAATGTGGCACAGGAGGGGCTCCAGGGATAGGATGAAGACCAACGGAGACAAGGGGCAACCTTGACGTGTGCCATTGCGTATGTTAAAAAAGTCAAATCTCGTCTCGTTAACTTTGACCGACGCAGTAGGGTTCGTATACAGGGACAATATCCAACTCACCATGGATGACTGCAGTCCAATGTGTTCCAGGGTAGCCCCTATGAATGACCAGTCCACGCGGTCAAATGCCTTCTCCGCGTTAGGAAAAGACAGCAGGAGAAGGGCCTGTTTAGATGTCTTGGCCGCGTGGATCAGATTGAGCACTCAGATAGTGTTGTCTAGTGGCACTCGCAATGGGACAAAACCCGCCTGGTCTCTATGAATAAGATTCGGGACATGTGGGAGTAGCCTGTTAGCCAGGATTCTGGCGAAGAGTTTCTAGTCTGCATTTAAAAGTGCAATCGGTCGGTAATTCCCACATCGCAGTAAGTCTTTCCCTTCCTTTGGGATGAGGGAGATACATGCCCTCAAAGAGTGTACTGGAAAGGAATTCCCCTCTGTGATGGAGTTAAGAGCGGAGACTAAAGGCTGTGTCAAAAAGTTTTGTAATATGATGGAGTTAGGCCATCAGGGCCAGGTGCCTTTTTGGGTTTCGATGTTGCCAGAGCCTCCCCCAGTTCTGTAACAGTGATTGGCTCCTCTAGCTCTTCTTGTATAGCCCTGGGGAGTGAGGGCATACCCGATGTGGTGAAGTACGACAGAGGAGTAAAGCCCCATACACACGGTCGGAAAATCCGACCACCAAATCCATTGGATTTGGTCCGACGGATTTAGTCCGACACTGGTGTTGCATACACACGGTTGGACAAAGTTGACGGAAAATCCGATCATTCTGAACGTGGTGATGTTTGTTGCCTACGACGGGACTACGTAGAGGCTAGTAGCCAATAGCTTTGGTCTTGTAATGTGATCTGAGCATGCGTGGCACTTTGTCCGTCGGAATTCGCTACACACGATCGGAATTGGTGTGATCGGACTTTGTTGTCGGAAAATCTATCCAGCAGGAGATAGAACTTTGTCCGTCGGACAATCCGATGGAAACTGTCCGATGGTGCCTACACACGGTCGGAATTTCCGACAACATTGTCCGATAGGACAGAATCAATCGGAAAATCCAAACGTGTGTATGGTGCTTTAGAATGTCTGTCGTCATGGGGTCTGTGGGGGACGGCTTGTCCAAGTTATAAAGGCCTTCATAGTAAGACCGGAACTCTTTTGCAATGTCAGAGGAGACATTCAATCGTTGGCCAGTCGAGGCCAGAATGTGGGGGATATATGTCTTAGTGCGTGGGCCCCAAAAAGCCCTGGCTAGCAGTGAACCAGGTTTGTTTGAGAATTCATACATGGTACGCTGTGCCCAGGCCAGTTTCTGTTTCGTTTTATGAAATAATAATGTGAGTAGTTCCTCACAGGCCTTGAGAAGGTCCTAAAGGGTGGCTTGGGCAAGACTCGCCTTATGCGTGCACTCTAGTCTGTGAATTAGGGCCAGGAGGTCTTCTGTGCGAAGAGATCTCGCGTTTAAGGCGTGCTCCTATTTTGATCAGTGCGCCCCTAACAACCACCTTGTGGGCTTCCCAGAGGATTAGCTACTGACAGAGTGCTCAATATCTCTAAATGAATTTCCTCTGATTGGAGTAGGGCTTCATTTAGTTTCCATGATAGCGGAGGTCGGTATTCCGGTCCCAGCTGCAATATCAAGTGGACTGGTGCATGATCCGAAAATGACATGGCATCAATGGATGTGGACACCACTTTGGACAGGTCTTTGTGAGACAATAGCAGGTAGTCCAGTCGAGAATAGGTGTGATGGACCTGTAAGAAGAACGTATAATCTCGTTCTTGCGTGTGCAGCAACCGCCAGGGATCTACTAAGTGCAGCGCATGAATGCCGGTCTTCAGTCGCGAGTACGAAAGGTGGGATGCGCCCCTCAACACGTCGAGGGATGGATCCATGGCAAAATTGAGATCTCCACCAAACACCTCTGTAAACTCAAGGAGTTCAGGGAGGAGCCTCCGCAGAAATTGCGGTTGGGGAATTACACGTTGGCGAAGGTGACCAGCACACCAGACATCCTCCCTTTCAGCAAGAGGAAACGGCCAAGTGTGTCTGTCCGCTGTGCCTCGAACGACCAGGGTACTGATTTAACAAGCAGAATACTCACCCCCTTTGACTTGGAGATCGTAGAAACACTGTGGTAGGCCAGCGGAAAAGCCCTGTTGGTCAGCTTTGGTGTGCTATCTGCACGAAAGTGCGTTTCTTGGAGGAACGCCACCTGTGTTTTGCCCTTACGCAGGTCAGTCAAGGGCTGCGAGCGCTTTTCCGGTATGTGTTCAGACCACGTACATTAAGGGAGGTGACCTTGAGGAGACCCATCATAGCTTCTGACACAGGTTGATCACCACTAGATTTGTGTGGAGGTCCCAAGTAGAAGGGCCCCCCCACAGCAGAGGGCCACAGCAGATAGGAAAAGCGGAGAGGTAAGGTACCAGTGGTAAATAGAGAGAAAGGAAGAAAAAGAGAAGAAAAGAAGAAAAGGGCAAGGGGGCGGAGGGGGGAGGTTTCAAAGAGGGGAAACTACAGGGGGTGGGAAAGAAGGGGAGGGGAAGGCAAGGGTTAGGTAAGAGGGAGGGGAAAGCGAACTGTTTCTGTTAGGTAATTTCTGAGGACCCCTTTTGAGCACGAAAGGAGTCCACACAGGGGCCTACCCTAATGGGGGGTGAATGGAGTGTTAAGACTTGTTTTTTCTCTCCTCTCTTTTCCCCTTTTAAAAGAGAAAGAAAACAGAGAAAGGCTAACCAGCCAAAAATCAGTGGATATAAATCTCAATATTAATGGAGATGCAGGGGGTTAGACCAAGAGAACCTTATACTATAAAACAAAACATATGTGCCAACGTAACATGCGTGTCGACATAACAGAACCAAAATCTTCAAACACAGACTAAAATTTTGTGCATTTTAACATTAGTGCTGGGTGCCCACAGCCTCAATCTCATAATTCTGGATGTACCCAACCCCTACGGACTCCAGCCCCCAGTACAAACCTGGAGCCCACTGTATTTCAGTCTCGGCACTGGGGTCTGGAGCCCACATCAGCCACTCGTATGGGGGGGCGTAGCAAATGACAATTAACTTGTATATAGCGGGGAAAACTGGCCCTGTGCACTCTATCCGGACCCCCTCCCCAGCCCAACACAGGAAGATAAGGCCACATAATAAACCGCCGTCTCAACACCCTGAGCAGACCACAGTTGCTTTAGCTGATTACGGCGATGTTGCGAGGAGATAGCGGCTTTGCAATTGTCTGGAGGGATGTTATAGACCAAATCGTGGGTGATCAGAAGCATGGGGGGGGGGGGTGATCTCCGTAGTTGGATCTCCGGGGTGCTCAGCTGATGGTGGGGGGGAGGTGGGAGGGGGGGGAATTACATTGCAACTGAGTATGATCAGGGGTGTTGGAGCTCAGTGCCTCCCCTACAAACTTCCAACCCACCAACCCCCCGTGAACAGAGTACATTGAGAAGCTCCCTCAGATACCTTACCACTGCCCCCCCCCCCCCCCCCCCCCCCTACTCAGCATAAGTCAATAGGAGAAGTAACATCCCTTAGCCATGAGTCCGTATGCGGGCACTCGTTGTGGAAAGATCAGCTAACCGCACAAAGTATGCTCACCGACCATGTAAAACTCGAACAGCTAATGAAATGTTCCATCATCAAGCTAGTGGTGTGTCAGTCAGGGTATCTTACCAGTCCCTGGGGCGAGGAAGTCTGTCAGTCCTCCGATGACATCGGGTGAGGTCTGAAGTTCTCCTGGCTGGTAGCACGTGAACGGGGTCGACGGATCCGCTGTGATCTGGGTAGTGGTGGCCCAAGTGCCTCCTGTGTAAGCAAGTAATCAAACCATGAATGAGTGGTGTTTTTGAGATTCCGCCCTCCTATGCTCAACACCTTTCTGCGCTACTAGGGTGCGTGTACTTACAATATTTGGGGTCGTGGGTATTGTAGGCCCCAAATAGTAGTGTGATAGACAAATATATAAATAAATAAATAGATATAAATTGTGTGAATAAATAAATAAATGAATAAATATTCAATATAAAATATATAAATAAATAAATATAAATTGTATATAGATGTAGTATAATGTGATTTCAAAAATTAATTTCAGTGATGTGCTAAATATATTTTGTGTAGCAGCTGCTTAAAATTGACAGTAAGATTGGAATAATATAAATAAAGGGTTAAACATCAAAATGCTCTATGGCTGTGTCTATCCGATACTTATAGCAGCGCTCAGCGATGATTTTTCAACTAGATTTGAAAAATTGTGCGTATATATAAACGTGGGTATATATATAAAAAAAGGGGGGGGTAAACAAAGGTAGGAAAAGTGCACCTTTAAATACACCTTACAGAGTGAACAATACCTTTAAATTACGCCTTAAAATGTGCATGAATTGATCAAAAGTGCACGTGAACAAATAAGAAAATGAATAAATAAATAAATAAATGAATTGCACTGCGTGTCTTCATAAACAAAGAGTCCGCGTGATAAACAAATGATCCTTCAATCTGCTGGATCGGCAATATGGCAATAGTGACAGTTCAAATAAACATGCGACAGTCTGATTCTGCGTGGGTGTTCCGTGAGTGATCCAAAACCTTCCACCTTAGCTATCACCGTGTTTAGAGGGTTTTATCCCCTTTTGGGGGTACACTCACCAGAAGTATACTTAAATAACGCCTGTAGTATTTGGACCATGCGGACCTTCTCCACCAGCATCAGCCACGGATTTCACCAACACGTACAATACAACCAGACCATCAACCTCCTTCTCCAGTGTTATTCAGTCGTATCTCCCTCAACGCAGTTAATAAAGTTGTGCATGAAAATAAACATGGGGCCACATAGCGTAATATTGCTAAAAATTCATTTATTGAAACAATTTCCCCTAAAACATAAAAATTCCCCCTAGTGGGTTAAGCGTACCAGAAATGGTTAAAATTGCAGCATTTGGTTAAATGTAGGTGCGATACTGTGCCTGCTCTATAGCGCCGGATATGGAGCCTTTTCCGATTCTCTGAAGGAGAGAGAGTGGCGTCCTTCCTGTCCGGACCCGCTGGAGCGCACCGTGGACCGCAAACGTATGACGTCACTTCCTGTTGACCTACGCCGTGACGCGTTTCGTCATTTCCGACTTCTTCTCGAGGGCGCCCTCGAGGCGGTCCACGGTGCGCTCCAGCGGGTCCGGACAGGAAGGACGCCACTCTCTCTCCTTCAGAGAATCGGAAAAGGCTCCATATCCGGCGCTATAGAGCAGGCACAGTATCGCACCTACATTTAACCAAATGCTGCAATTTTAACCATTTCTGGTACGCTTAACCCACTAGGGGGAATTTTTATGTTTTAGGGGAAATTGTTTCAATAAATGAATTTTTAGCAATATTACGCTATGTGGCCCCATGTTTATTTTCATGCACAACTTTATTAACTGCGTTGAGGGAGATACGACTGAATAACACTGGAGAAGGAGGTTGATGGTCTGGTTGTATTGTACGTGTTGGTGAAATCCGTGGCTGATGCTGGTGGAGAAGGTCCGCATGGTCCAAATACTACAGGCGTTATTTAAGTATACTTCTGGTGAGTGTACCCCCAAAAGGGGATAAAACCCTCTAAACACGGTGATATCTAAGGTGGAAGGTTTTGGATCACTCACGGAACACCCACGCAGAATCAGACTGTCGCATGTTTATTTGAACTGTCACTATTGCCATATTGCCGATCCAGCAGATTGAAGGATCATTTGTTTATCACGCGGACTCTTTGTTTATGAAGACACGCAGTGCAATTCATTTATTTATTTATTTATTCATTTTCTTATTTGTTCACGTGCACTTTTGATCAATTCATGCACATTTTAAGGCGTAATTTAAAGGTATTGTTCACTCTGTAAGGTGTATTTAAAGGTGCACTTTTCCTACCTTTGTTTACCCCCCCCCTTTTTTTATATATATACCCACGTTTATATATACGCACAATTTTTCAAATCTAGTTGAAAAATCATCGCTGAGCGCTGCTATAAGTATCGGATAGACACAGCCATAGAGCATTTTGATGTTTAACCCTTTATTTATATTATTCCAAGTAATCAAACCAGTTGGGTACATTAACTGCAGGCTTGTTGAGGAAGTCAAACAGGTTCGGCAGTTGATCAGGCGTGCGGAGATGGAACTCCGCACCTCTCCTCCGCACGATCAGATGAAAGGGGTGCGCCCACCGGTATGTAGCTTCAGCTTCTCGGATCACTTCAAGCAGGGGGCGCATAAGTCCCCACACTGCCCTCTTTTGCCTGGAGACGTCTGGGTAGATCTGGATAAGCGCGCCATCAATGTCAATAGGGCCCCTTTCCCAAGCTAGGCAAGATCTCCTCCTTTATGGTGAAGAAATGCACCCTGCAAAGGACGTCACGGGGGGGGGGGGGGGGGTCTGCAACTGCAGGGTCCTGAAAATCCATGGGAGCTGCTCTGGGACCCGGGATCCGGTGCACCCTATCCAGCTCCAATTCCGAGGCTGGCGGCTTCCCCAGAACCTGGTTTAAAAGGGCCACTACCGTGGCGCGGAGGTCTGGTCTCATGGTAGCCTCTGGGATGCCACGGAGGCACAGGTTGTTCCTCCTGTTTTCCCCATCGTCCAGCCTCAATTGTACCTCCACAAGTTGCCGACAAATAGCCTGCTGCCCTGCCTCGAGGGAGGTGATGCAGGTTTCAGATGTGGAGCTAGAGGATTCCAGTAAAGTGACTCTCTCCTCTACAGCGTCCACTTGCTGGTGCAGGTCGTGCAGTTCCCTGGATAATGTGCTGACTATAGAGGCCGCCATCTCCTGTAAGTCCTGCTTGGAAGGTAAACCCACCACAATGTCTCGCAGGGCGCCTTCTTACATAGTTACATAGTTAGTTAGGTTGAAAAAAGACACAAGTCCATCCAGTTCAACCACAAATTAAACAAAAAAAAATATATATATATATATATATATATATATCATACAATCCCATATACCCCATTCTATACCCACAGTTGATCCAGAGGAAGGCAAAAAAAACCCCAGCAGAGCATTCTCCAATTTGCTAAAGCAGGGGAAAAAAATTCCTTCCTGATCCCCCGAGAGGCAATCGGATTTTCCCTGGATAAATGTCAGTACCCAGTTATATTATGTACATTTAGGAAAGTATCCAGGCCTTTTTCTGCATTGCTATCTGGCCCCCCTCTGTAGGCAGAGCTAAGTTGCAGTTCTAGGTTTGGCGAAGCAGGTGACAGGATGGGAGATGGTGCCCGATCGCTCTGTGAAGGCTGTGGGACATTTGCTGCGGTACTCGCTGACATACCTTTCCCATGCTGTGCAGCGGCGCTTGCATAGGAGACTCGCGGCGGCACCATCTTGGCCAGTGCGGCGGGAGAAGAGGTACCGTGCTGACGGAGGAAATAGTGGGCAATTCCAGGACCCCTCTGTTCCCCCATGTCCAGCGGGTGTTTACGCTCCCCTGGCATGTATTTGTTGGCGTTTTCTGATGAGCTGGCGGGCTGTTCTCTGGGCTAATCTCTGCAGCGTTCCGGGCTGTGCGTTCTCACGCTTCCATTGCTAAGCCACGCCCATTGTTCTGTCATTCTATGTTAGGATGACAGCACAATTACTGTAATCACCTGTTTGAAAATATATTTACAGTAAAACATCTTTTGGTTAAGTACCCAGTTGTGTGGAGTGTTGTTTTCTTCCAGCAGGTGGAGCCAGTGGATCCTGAGGTTACAATACAGGTATATTGTATTATATTATACTGTACTGTATTGTATTGCACCACAGCTGTGTTATCAGGGACCTCGTCCGCTGCGCGCTATAGGGCGCATGCGCACGGGGCTGGCGCTCCGGCCTGCCTTGACCCTGCCTTATCTCTCTGCCTGGTTACCTCGTTCTGGACTGTCTACCCGTGTTTGACCCCCTAGCTTGTGCCTGACTAATCTTCTGTGTTTCACCCCCAGCCTGCCTACCAGTGTTTGAGCCTCAGCCAGGATTCCAGTTTCCAGCACCTGTCCTGTCTACAGCACCTGAGCCCACGCCTAGCCATCACCAACAGGTGGCTTGTGCCTCTTGGTGCCAACTGCCTTCTGTACCATCTCCAGGGGCAGTGGGCGCTGAGTCGCAAGGGCAACCGCTCTCGGCATCTTGGCCTCGGTGAGTACTTGATTCCTGATAGTACGAACCAGCCATGACAGAGGCCAACAGAGCGGGATCTCCTTTGGAGATGTTATGTCAACAGGTGTCATCTCTCATGGAGGCGGTGCAGAAATTGCAGGAAGGCTATGCCCAGGTTGATACCCGCCTCCAACAACTAGCAACTGCTTCTCCTCCGGCCAACCCAGCTTCCGGGTCAGCCAGCGGGGCCTCCGCACCTCAAATGCAAAATCCACCTGCTATGATGATGGCTGTACCAGAACCCAGGGTTCCTATCCCTGAGCGTTTTTCAGGCGACCGAAGAAAATTCAGATCATTCAAAAACGCCTGCTCCTTGTATCTCGCCTTACAACCCCGGACTTTCGCCTCTGAAATTGTAAAGGTGGGATTCATCATTTCTCTGCTTTCAGAAGAACCCCAGACCTGGGCTCACGGTCTCATGGAGCAAAGGAACCCCTTGCTCAACACCGTGGATTCTTTTTTTGAAGCTATGGGCCAACTGTATGATGACCCCCAACGTACTGCCACAGCCGAAGCCACTCTTCATACCCTCTCCCAGGGGAGAAGACCAGTAGAGGACTATACTGCGGAGTTCCGTAAATGGTCGGCCGATACAACATGGAATGAGGCAGCCCTCCGCTACCAGTTCCGGCTAGGATTGAACGAGAGCCTCAAGGATGAATTAGCTCGTGTTGAGACCCCCACGACCTTAGAAGAACTCATCCAGTTGACCACCAAACTGGACCGGCGCATGCGTGAGCGCCGTTCCGAGCGCCTACAAGGGTCTCGGCCAGTGTGGGGGTCCCCAAGAGGTCCTTCCATGTACCCAACCACTCCCTTGCCTACCGGCACCTTGGCATCAGACGGGGAACCTATGCAGCTAGGTCTAGTCCGCCCCCGGCTGTCTCAGGAGGAACGCCAACGTAGACGCAGATCCAACCTATGTCTCTACTGTGGAGGATCCGGTCATTTCCTACAGAATTGCCCCATCCGGCCCAGTAAGTTGCCATCTCAGCACACTATGAACTGTCAAAAACCTAACCTTACTCAGGCTTATGTGACTCTCTCTGTCTCCCTACAGCTGGCGGAAAAGAGGATTCGATTACCGGCCGTAATTGACTCCGGGGCTTGCAGTTGCTTTTTAGATGTCTCCGTTGCCAAGGAATGGCAGATCCCATTTGTTAATAAAGGAAGACCACTATTGGTTCACTTGGCTGACGGGTCTCTGCCACACTCAGGGCCAGTCACTCTGGAGACAACACCTATCCTCACCACCACAGATTCTGGACATCAGGAGCTTCTACGCTTCGACCTTATCTCATCCCCTATGTTCCCTATTATTCTAGGACTTCCTTGGCTACAAGCCCATGATCCTCAGATCCATTGGGACCGGAAAGAAGTCTCTTTCTCCTCTCCATACTGCCACTCACATTGCCTGGCACCACCTCCAAAAGCTCATCTGGCTGTTGTCATGGCACCTGAAAACTTGCAACACATTCCCCCAGCATACCAGGACTTTAAAGATGTGTTCGATAAAAAAAAGGCCGATCATCTACCTCCACACCGGGCCTATGACTGCCCTATTGAATTACTCACTGGGTCTGAGATCCCTTTCGGGCGCATATTTCCCCTGTCGGAGACTGAGCTAAGAGCTCTTAAAGCTTATATTGATGAGAACCTCGAGAAGGGTTTTATTCGGCCATCTACTTCTCCAGCCGGGGCTGGCATTTTCTTTGTAGGCAAAAAGGATGGCTCTCTTCGACCCTGCATCGATTATAGGGAGTTAAACAAAATTACTGTCAAGAATCGGTACCCACTACCGCTTATCCCAGAGCTCTTCCAGCGGTTTCGAACAGCCAAGGTATTTTCCAAGCTCGACCTGCGAGGTGCCTACAATCTCGTCCGGATCCGCGCAGGGGATGAATGGAAGACTGCTTTCAGGTCCAGGTTTGGCCACTTTGAATATCTTGTGATGCCTTTCGGCCTATGCAACGCTCCGGCCACTTTCCAACACTTGGTGAACGACATCTTCAGAGAGCACCTGGATGACTTCCTAGTCGTTTATCTAGATGACATCCTCATCTTTTCAGCAACCTTGGAACTCCATCGGGAACATGTCCGATGGGTACTTACCGTCCTCAGGGCCCATCAACTATATCTCAAAGCGGAGAAATGCGAATTTGAAAGATCTACAGTCCAATTCTTAGGTTTTATCATCTCCACCAAAGGTACGTCGATGGATCCCCAGAAAGTCAAGGCAGTGGTAGAGTGGTCACCTCCCAAAGATAAAAAGTCGGTGCAACGATTCATTGGCTTCGCCAATTTCTATCGGCGGTTCATCGTGGGATTCTCTGCTATCGTTGCCCCGATTACTCAACTAACCCGCCAGCAAAGTCGTTTCCAGTGGACACCGGAGGCTCAGGAGGCCTTTATCAAGTTGAAAACACTTTTCACCACTGCTCCCATTTTACGGCATCCGGACCCACTGCTCCCTTTCGTATTGGAGGTAGATGCCTCAGATTCGGCCACTGGGGCCATTCTTTCTCAACGGCATGGGCCAAAGGCTCTTCTCCATCCAGTGGCTTTCGCCTCTCGGAGATTAAGCCCTCCCGAGAGGAACTATGACGTGGGTGATCGGGAATTACTAGCTATTAAAAATGCTTTAGAAGAATGGAGGTATCTTCTCGAAGGGGCGGTCCATCCGATTACCATCTTCACCGATCATAAAAACCTCGAATATTTACGGACTGCCAAGAGGTTAAGACCTCGCCAAGCCCGATGGGCACTCTTCTTTTCAAGATTCAGGTTCCACATCTCCTACCGGCCAGGGTCCAAGAATGGCAAGGCAGATGCTCTCTCCCGCATCTCTTCGGAATCCGCCCAAATAACAGAACCCAGCACCATCCTAGCTCCCCAGAATTTTTTACTACTTACCCCGACGGACCTATCTTCTGCTCTCCATACAGCATCAACTCTTTGCAGAGATCCTATTGTGGCTTCCTTGGAAAGGCGTGAGAACCTGCTTTGGCATCAAGACAAAGTCTTTGTCCCTCAAGAAGTGAGACCCTTAGTCCTAAGAACCCTCCATGACCACAAGCTAGCGGGGCACTTCGGAGTCCGGAAAACAGCGGAACTCATCTCCCGCACCTTCTGGTGGCCAGGCTGGCGACAGGACTGTCAAAACTATATCTCCTCCTGCATACCTTGCCAACGGAACAAGGGGGCCAAGAATAGACCTTGGGGGTTACTAAAACCACTACCCATCCCGGAGCGCCCCTGGGCCGACATCTCGATGGACTTCATCGTAGACTTACCACCCTCAGAGGGGTTTTCTACCATCCTGGTGGTGGTGGACCGGCTGTCCAAGATGAGTCACTTCCTGCCTATGGTTGGCACTCCTACGGCTCTAGAAACGGCCAACATTTTTATTAAAGAGGTTGTCAGGCTCCATGGGGTCCCCAAGAGCATTGTCTCAGACAGAGGCTCTCAATTTACTTCAAAATTTTGGAAGGAACTGTGCAAGTCTCTAGGAATCAAGGTCTGCCTTTCATCAGCCTACCATCCACAGAGCAATGGACAAACAGAGCGTACTAACCAGACGCTTGAGCAGTATTTACGCTGTTTTTGTTCCGCAGCGCAAGACGACTGGGCTTCCCTACTGGCGTATGCAGAATTCGCGTATAATGACTCCGCCCATTCAACCACTAATCAAACTCCCTTCTGGGCAAATTTTGGTTTTCATCCATCTTTCCTTCCAAACGCCTTCCCTGAATCACCAGCTCCAGCGGTACAAGAAAGGCTAGAATCCATCCAGTCCAACTTTCAGGAACTCCGGAAAACAATGCAGCAGGCACAAGAGGATTACAAGAAATTTCACGACAAAGGTAGAAAGGCTAATCCCTCCTTCAAAACAGGGGAGAAGGTATGGTTGTCAACCACCCATCTCAAACTCTCGTGTCCTTCACGCAAACTGGGCCCTAAATTCATCGGGCCATTCGAGATCAAGAAGATGATAAATCCTGTGGCTTTTGAGCTTTCACTACCCAAGACATACAGAATACACCCGGTATTTCATGCCTCGTTGCTAAGACCTCTGGTTCCCAGTCCTTTTCCGGATAGAGAAGAACTTCCGCCACCTCCTGTCACAGTGGATGGTAACGAAGAGTATGAAGTGGAGTCGCTACTGGGTTGCAGGAAGGTGGGCCGCCAGCTCCAATACCTGGTAAAATGGAAGGGGTACCCGCCAGAAGACAACTCCTGGGAACCATCCAAAAATTTCCATGCCCCTAGGATGATCAGGATCTTCCACCAAGAACATCCTGAGTTGATGGATAGCTTGGGCGTCCGGAGTCCGCCCCTCAGGGGGGGGCACTATCAGGGACCTCGTCCGCTGCGCGCTATAGGGCGCATGCGCACGGGGCTGGCGCTCCGGCGCACAGGAAGAGATGGGGTAATGCTGCGGCGGCGCACGCGCGCTCGCGGCTCCACTGAGCGGCGCGCGCGCATGCGCACTAGCGTGCGTCCCATGTGACCAATCAGCTGGCCTATAAAAGAGAGGCCTTCACACAAAAACAATGCTGGTTCGTCTCTCAGCTGTCCTTGTTCCTTGTACCTGTACCTGCTGTTTGCTTCTTTGATTGATTACCCGCTGCCGACCCGGATCACCTTGACCATCCTGCCTCTCTCCAAACCTGTGTCAAGGGGTTTGAGCCAACTTAGTGGGGTTTATCAGCAGAGTGCAGGCCCAAATCAACTCAGAAGCTCCTTCGGGGGTTAGTGCTATATATATATATATATATATATATATTTCACTAATAAAAAAGCGCAAAATCCATATCAAATACCTACAACCAAAACAAAAATCTCCATCATAAATACACAAATAAATAATGATAATTTATTCAAATCCATGATATATTGCGCATTCATTTATATTTAGTGAATACAGGTGTAGGAACACATAAGCAAAAAAGGATGCAGGATTGATAAATGGGTCAATCCATGTCTCACCTCTACATGTCTGAAGTAGCTGTGGGGGGAGGGGGAGGGGGGTTGGGCACTCAGAGGTGTCCAAAAACCACACACTAGGATCACCCAAAAGGAAGCTTCAGAATTTCCAGGAAGGGGGGAAAAACCCCAACAGACACCAGCAGGATCATCCCCGCTGTAGCGCACCGATCAGTGAACACCCAATGTCACACAGGCATCTTACAAGACCCCAGGAAACCAGCTCAGTGCCAGGGGGAATCCACTTACTGGAAACTCATGAAGATGCCTGATGACACGTGACAATCAGGAGGCCTGGATGTAATACCAGGCACCTGATTGGCTGAAGGTAGAGGCGATCTCATTGGTGCCTAGCAAAACAGGAAAAAGACACGCAAGGAGGACACAGCATCCATCGCCGCACTACACATCCCACATCTCACTGCCTGACCCACCACCCCGATGGAGTAAGTGCCGGGCAAACAGCGGGCGGGCAGGGGGGGGGGGGAACAGTGGCTGCATATTATGGGCACAAAAGATACAATTGATGGAGCATGGTTGGCTGCATTTGTGGGGCACAGTGGATGCATATTATGGGCACAGAGGCTGCAATTGATGGGGCACAGTTGGCTGCATTTGATGAGCACAGAGGCTGCATATGATGGGCACAGAGGCATGATGGGCACAGTTGGCTGCATATGACAGGCACAGTTGGCTGCATATGATGGGCACAGTTGGCTGCAAATGATGGACACAGTTGGCTGCAAATGATGGGCACAGTTGGCTGCAAATGATGGGCACAGTTGGCTGCATATGATGGGCAGAGTGGATGCATATGATGGGCAGAGTGGCTGCATATGATCGGCACAGTGAGGCTGCAATTGATGTTTTTGTTTTAGTATTTTTCAGCTTGTTTGCGCGCCCCCCCCCCAAAAAAAAATATTGAGTACCAGCTGCCTGTCATTAAATCAGGTGTGACCAGAACTGCGTGGATAGCAACAGAGGAAACCAAACGCATGTAAAGTGAAAATATTGTGATTTATTAAGATAATAAATAAGTGAATAAGTGAAAATATAAAACACAACCACCTCCAATATAACACAGTGCACAACAAACCAACTCGCAGACAGAGACCCACAAATAACAATAGTCAGACAGGTATATATAATAAATGGGGAATACTGGAATCATAAACTAAGACAGGCCAGGGTCATCAACGGAAGATCAGAAGATGGGCACAGGGAACAAACAGGACAATGAGAGGATGGATGGATAAGGCTGCAAGGCAAAGGTAAGGGTAACAGGGTCACAGGAGGGACAGGGTTCATGTGCAGGGCACAGGGTTCAGGTACCAGGTACAGAGTCAGGATCAGGGCTCACATGTTCAGGTCAGGGCGCAAGGAAGATACCAAGGCAACTGTGTGTGTGTGTTGCCGGGTATTTATACACATCTCCTGCAATCAGGCTCAGGTGATGCCTGATCCCAGGAGATGACGTCGGCTCCACACTGCCGGGAACCACCCACTGGTGGATGCCAGTACTGCGGCCCAAGGATTAGATAGTGCCACCAGCACATGAAAGCTCTCCTGACAGTTCCAGACTGCCAGGAGACACCTGCTGGTGGACATCAGTACTGCAACCCAAATGTCCGACAGCGCCACCAGCAAGTGGAACCTTTCCTGACAGTACCGCCCCTCGAAGGAGCGGCCTCCGGACGCCCCAACTAGCCACTGCTGGGAAAAGTCCATGGCATCAAGTGGGCAGAGTCACACCAAGCTGGGCATGTAAAAGGTCCATGGCTTTAAACTGGGCAACTAGCAGAGGCACCTCAAGCTGCTCAGCAGGCAGCTGCATGTCAAGCTGGGCAGCGAGCAGTGGCACATCAAGCCGGGCAGCGGGCACATCAAGCTGGACAACGGGCACAGACACATCAGGCTGGGCAGCGGGCACATCAAGCTGGCAGCAGGCATAGACATATCAAGCTTGGCAGTGTGTACAGGCACATCAAGCTGGGTAGCAGGCACAGGCACATCAAGCTGGGTAGCTAGCACAGGCACATCAAGCTGGGCAGCAGGCACATCAAGCTGGGCAGCAGGCACAGGCACATCAAGCTGGGCAGCAGGCACAGGCACATCAAGCTGAGCAACGGCACATCAAGCTTGGCAGTAAGCACATCAAACTGGGCAGCGGTCACATCAGGCTGGGCAGCAGGCATGGGCACATCAGGCTGGGCAGCAGGCACATCAGGCTGGGCAGCAGGCACAGGCACATCAAGCTGGGCAGTAAGCACATCAAACTGGGCAGCGGGCACATCAAGCTGGGAAGCAGGCACATCAAGCTGGGCAGCAGGCACAGGCACATCAAGCTGGGCAGCAGGCACATAAAGCTGGGCAGTAAGCACATCAAACTGGGCAGCAGACAGAGGCACATTAGGCTGGGCAGAAGACAGAGCCACATCTAGCCGGGCAGCGGGCTCCCGGTCATCTGGCCGGGCAGCGGGCTCTGGGTTATCTGGCCGTGCAGCAGGCTCCGGGTCATCTGGCCGGGCAGCGGGCTCCGGGTTATCTGGCCGGGCAGCAGGCTGCGGTTCATCTGTCTGGGCAGCGAACACTGTATCAGCAGGCTGGGTAATGGGCATCGGCCCAATAAGCTGGGTAATAGGCACTGGCCCAGTAGGCTGGGTAACGGGCACCGGCTCAGCAAGCTGGGTGATGGGCATCAACTTGAATCGAATGGCGGGTACTGGCTCAACAGGCCGGGTGACGGACAATGATTCAGCAGACTAGGTAGCGGGCACCGGCTCCACAGACCGGAAAATGGGCACCGGCTCCATAGGCTGGGAAACGGGCATTGGAACTTCAGGCTGGGAAACGGGCACCAGAACTTCAGGCTGGGACACGGGCACTGGAACTTCAGGCTGGGACACGGGCACCGGAACTTCAGGCTGGACAGCAGGCAGAAAGTTGTCAGAGTTAGGTTCAGTATCATCAGAGGCCAACTTGGCTCCATTGGTAATCATGGAGGTAGACTGGAGCAGGTCGGTCAGTGCGGAAGCAGGCTAGAGCAGATTGGCTGGTGTGGAGGCAGGTTGGATTACTGGCAGGATCGTATGAGTTGAAAAGAACTTCCATTTCTTCTTTGGCTTAGCTACTGAAGTTCTGTAGATGGCTGCAGGACTGTAGGTAAGGGGTGAAGCAGACTGAAGAGAGGGGCTGGAATATGGTAAGGAAGGGGGAACAGTGGCTAGAGGAAGTTCTTGTGGGGTAGTTGTAGGTAGCAGAGGAGAGGCAGGTGGATTAAAGGCAGGATAGGTGCAGCGAGTAGAAACAGGGTATTGATATTTAGTGGGAAGCAGAGTATACTGGGCTGAGACTGAGGTTGCCATGGGTGAGGGGGAAAAAACATTTGGGCAGGCAGGTGTCTGGTAGCAGAGATGGTTTGTTGTGGGCTGGCTGGGGCTGATTGCAATATATCAGACCATGCTAGGAGTAGTGGTTGCACAAACTGCAGTTTACATTCTGCCTGTCTGACAAGGGACTGTACAGAATCAACACACTCTATTATCACATGTTGGGATCAAGCTGAGTAATGTTCAAAAAAGTATGTGGAGTCATCTTCCAAAAGCCATACCAGAGATACGACCTGATTAACACTGAAAGGGGGAGAAAAATCATCCCGGCCCTTTTGAATACAGGGCAGGGCCAGCTCTGTACATGTTTGAATTAAAGGCTGAACATCCCCAAACAGCATACAGCCCTGCTCAACCAAGGAGTGAGCTAAACAAATGATCTCTAGCAGCTGGTCATTGGTCCACTCTTTCAGTGTCTGGCGGAGATATTCACCACTCTCTGACGCCAGCAGAGCATAATAAACAATCACATCAGAATTGATCTCAGTAAAGCAAACAGAACTGAGATGGTTCCTCTGTGCAGCCACTTCTGGTCACTGATGGCCTTGGTATATTGTCACGAATCAGGTGTGACCAGAACTGCGTAGACAGCAACAGAGGAAACCAAACGCGTGTAAAGTGAAAATATTGTGATTTATTAAGATAAGTGAAAATATAAACACAACCACCTCCAAAATAATACCGTGCACAACAAACCAACTCACAGACAGAGACCTACAAATAACTAGACATGTGCATTCGTTTTCGTCCAAATGCATTTTCGTCCGAATTTCAGGTATAAGTGCAGAATCCGAAAAACGAAAGATCCGACATAAACAAATGCTTTATTTTCGTTTTCGTTGTGACAACAGTTCGATATAGATAGGAGATTCGACGCCAGTGTTGCCAACCCCTCAAAGTGAAATTTACTGGCAGGATGCCAAAATTTACAAACGGCTCCAATTTTTTACTGGCAAAAATCATGCAATTTACTGGCAGAGAAGCATTTTTCACTGGCGTTGCTAATAAGTACCTAAAATTGCTGTTTTCAGTGCTAATCAGTGTAAATATCAGTATTTTAAACTATAAACATGTAGCTAGTGCTATTAGTAATGTGTTTAATTAATGTGTTTAATTTAAACCTAAAAGTCAAAAACCATATTTCTCCCTTTACTATCCAGCACAGAGTTCCCCCTTACAGAGTCCGCAGGATTCCCCCTTACAGCGCAAGGGAACTCTGACATAGGGAAATGCTGCAGACCATGATTTAAGAGGGAACTCTGATGTAAGGTGGGGGCTCTGGTGACCAGAGACCACCATCCGCAGAGTGCATACACCAAGGTAAGGGGGTCACTGACCTCCTCTCAGGTACACTGTGCAGGGCTCAGTCAGACGGCTCCAGGTTGGTGGCTTTGGTGTTATCCTATAATCTCCTCTCCACAGTCCACACACATCTGACTCCTCCTGGAATTCCCATCCCGGGGGCGCTCCCACTCTTGCTTACTCTCCAGACTACCCCTTACAGACTGCAGACATGATAAAAGACAAGAGATGGTCCGAGATTGCAGGCATGATATAAGAGATGGTCCGAGATTGCAGGCATGATATAAGAGATGGTCCGAGATTGCAGACATGATACAAGAGATGGTCCGAGATTGCAGGCATGATATAAGAGATGGTCCGAGATTGCAGGCATGATATAAGAGATGGTCAGAAATTGCAGGCATGATATAAGGCTGCTTTCACACTGGAGCGGTGGGGGCGCTGGCGGTAAAGCGGCGCTATATTTAGCGCCGCTTTACCGGCGTTTTAGCGGCGCATTTCGGCCGCTATCGGGGTGGTTTTACCCCCCGCGAGCGGCCGAAAAAGGGTCAATACCGCCCGCAAACCGCCGCTGCAGCTGCGTTTTGCGGGCGGGTTCCATTGTTTTCAATGGGACCGGGCGCTATAGGAGCGGTAAATATACCGCTCCTATAGCGAGCCAAAGATGCGGCTTGCAGGACATTTTTGAGCGTCCTGCAAGCGCACCGCTTCAGTGTGAAAGCCAGCAACAGCTGTTTCGGGTCGGTTTGCAGGCGCTATTCTTAGCGCAATAACGCCTGCAAACCGGCCCAGTGTGAAAGCAGCCTAAGAGATGGTCAAAGGATGCAGACAGGGTACAGGAGGTGGACAGTAAATAAGTAAATAGTGAGTTAAACGTATATATGAGGAAATACATGATTCATGGAAAATTATTGTAATACAGGGGGTCCCCGACTTACGAACACCCGACCTACGAACAACCCCTACTTACGAACGGGGTGCTGCGGGGACCCTCCGCCATTTTTCGGTGGTTTTCGGCATCTTTCGGCCGTTCTGCGCATGCGCGGCCATACGGAGCGTCGAAAAATGCCGGAAATGTCCGTAATTTGCCGCGCATGCGCAGAACGGCAACAGACGGAACATCGGAAATGTCCGGAAATCTCCGTATTTGTCGGTCTGCGCATGCGCGCCGACTTACGAACATTTCCGACTTCCGTACACGGGGCCAGTCCCTAACGAGTTCGTAACTCGGGGACCCCCTGTATATAAGATGGTCCAAAATCCTAAGAAAACCACTGGTCACTTTGGCTGTTATCTATGTGATGGCCACAGACAGGCACAGGCAACAGTTACCAAATAAAAATGACAGTGATGAGATTGTACAAAATAAATAATTAATAAAGTGTCCTAATTCAGTGAATAAAATATGACTCATATTTTATTCACTAAATTAAGACACTTTATTATTTGGTAGAACGGCAAGCACTGTTAGGTAAGGACAGGTTGTGTGCACGTTTTCAAACTTTTCATATTTTACTCACATGGCTGCAGCCAGGGCAGGGTGTGCTCAGTGCTGGGCCTGGCCACTGGCACTGGTCAGGCCGGGTCTTGTGTGTCTGTTCAGGGCAGGGGGTGACTGTGAGTCTGACAGGACAGGTCCACGCTGTCTATCTCACTCGTGGTCGCGGTCCGCGGACGGTGCCGCTGTCAGCCCTCGTCGGCTCCACTCCACTGAATTTGCAACTCCGAGGCTCCTCCTTCAGCCCGCTCGGCTCACGGTATCAAATCAACAGCGAGCTTGAGCGGGTCAGGCGGTGCAGAGTCAGCATCGGATGGTCTCAGGGATTTCCTGAACTGCATGCACATGCGCAGTTCTCACCCGATCCAGTCACAGACATTTTTACTGGCAGTGTTCGGCTTCTACGGCATTTACGGGCACGAAAAAAAGGGCCTATTTTTACTGGCTGTCCGTAAATCTACGGGCGGTTGGCAACAGACGCTGACAATAACAATCTGTGTCCATCGAACCTGTGGTCGAATGTGCCTAACCTTAACTCTATTAGTCCAAGATTATTCTACATAGAGAGAAAAGATTTGACGTAGAGAGAAAAGATTTGACGTAGAGAGAAAAGATCGCTGCTGGAATTGGGTGGGGAAAGTAAAAAAAAAATGATGATGATGATGATGAATGTTATTGGCTGATTGTAACCAAAGAGGAGGAGCAGTAAAATAGCTAGAACTAAGTACACACGTACAGCCAACTTACTTTCACTTACAATTGCTAGCAGAGAGAGACACACACTGAATCATTTCAGAAGACAGTCAATCTTAGCTGGTCCGTTTGTCAGAGAACCTGAATTATTTAGCAATTAAGCATAAGCACAGCAGCAGAACAATAGTGAAGCAAACTACAGTTCAACCTAACTTTTTCATAATAATCTGCTGCTATTGTATTAGTGTTGTGAACTTGATAGTGATACTAGTGTTGCTAGTGTTGTGATAGCTTCAGAGGCTGCCCGTGTTGTGGGGGAGGAGATTTATTATTATAGATTCTATATTATAGATTGAGATTCTATATAGATTCTATATACCCTATCTTGTTACCTGTCTGATCAGTGATCACTATCACCAGTCCATTTTCTGTTTAAACTATATACATTCAACATGAATGACAGAGATTCGACAAAGCATCGAAAAACATACAAACGTCGAATCTTAAGCCCCATACACACGGTCGGATTTTCCGATGGATTCTGTCCTATCGGACAATGTTGTTGGAAATTCCGACCGTGTGTAGGCACCATCGGACAGTTTCCATCGGATTGTCCGACGGACAAAGTTCTATCTCCTGCTGCATAGATTTTTCAACAACAAAGTCCGATCACACCAATTCCGATCGTGTGTAGCGAATTCCGACGGACAAAGTGCTACGCATGCTCAGATCACATTGCAAGACCAAAGCTATTGGCTACTAGCCTCTACGTAGTCCCGTCGTACGCAACGAACGTCACCACGTTCAGAATGATCGGATTTTCCGACAACGTTGTCCGACCGTGTGTACGCAAAACCAACATCGGACAAAGTACGACGGACATGATCCGACGGACCTGGCCCTCGGATAATCCGAGCGTGTGTATGGGGCTTTAGGCTTATGGTGTCTGTCGAAAGATCTAAGAAGATTCGACGGAGCAGCTAAACTATACAGAGTCATACAGTTTAGCTGCTCCGTCGAATCTTCTCTGAACATTTGACAGACACCATAAGCCTTCAATGACAGATTTGACCTTAATTCATTTGGATTTTCGAACGAATGCAATTTTTAACGAAAAACAAAATAAATAAAAACTAATTTCGGGAGTAACTAAATAAATTTATTTTTCGGACGAAAACGAAATTCCGAAACGAAATATTTCAGTGTGCACATGTCTACAAATAACAATAGTCAGATAGGTACATATAATAAATGGGGAATACCGTAATCATAAACATAGCCAGGCCAGAGTCATCAACGGGAGATCAGCAGATGGGGACAGGGAACAAACAGAACAGGGAGAGGATGGATGGATATGGCTGCAAGGCAAAGGTAAGGGTAACAGGGTCACAGGAGGGACAGGGTTCAGGTGCAGGGCACAGGGTTCAGGTACCAGGTACAGAGTCAGGCTCAGGATCAGGGCTCACATGTTCAGGTCAGGGTGCAAGGAAGATACCAAGCCAACTGTGTGTGTGTTGCCAGGCATTTATACACATCTCCTTCAATCAGGCTCAGGTGACGCCTGATCCCAGGAGATGATGTCGGCTCCACACTGCCGGGAACCACCCGCTGGTGGACACCAGTACTGCAGCCCAAGGATCAGATAGTGCCACCAGCAGGTGAAAGCTCTCCTGACAGTTCCAGACTGCCAGGAGACACCCGCTGGTGGACATCAGTACTGCAAGCCAAATGTCCGACAGCGCCACCAGCAGGTGGAACCTTTCCTGGCACGGCCACTGGTAGTACTATATATTTCTGCAGGGCTTATTCTCTCAGAGAAAAGGTGCAGGAACTCAACTATGCCCCCACCAAACCGCAAACAGTGGATGTGGCCAAGTTGCAGTGGGAGGATCTTAAAGAGGCAATAATACCAGTAATTAGTTCTTGCAAAGTTCAGGGATGCGCTACATGAAGAGTTCAGGGGTGCGCTGCGTGCAGAGTGCAGAGTTCAGGGGTGCGCTACATACAGAGTGAAGAGTTTAGGGGTGCACTACATTCAGAGTGCAGAGTTTGTGTTTGCTCCAACAAACATTTGCTGTCGGAATTTCCTCACACAAATGTTTGAGAGCATTTTCCGACAACAAAGGAAAGTCGTGTGTGCACAAGTCCGACGCACAAAAGTCCATGCATGCTCAGAAACAGCTCGGTCTTGTAAAACTAGCGTTCGTAATGGCAATAGCACACTCTTTACACAGCAAATTTTTTAATCTTTTAATGCAGCGCATTCGCTTCATCTTTATAATGCTAGAATAATTAAGTTGCTTTGCTGCTGATATTCACATAGAGTTCTGACAAACTGATTTTTTATTATTTTTCGTGATCCCATGAATAATGTTTGTTTGTGTTGTTTTTTTTATCAAGATCTCCAGAATAATCTTTTTTTTTAATTTTTATAATGATCTATTCAAAAAAAAAAAAAAAAAATTCTCCAGATCTCCAGAATAAAAGCTTTTTTTTTTTTTTTTTCTCGTGATCTCCATAATTATTTTTTGTGTGTCAAGTTACCATAACACCATTATTATCTTGTATTTTTTTACCTCAAAGAGGTTGGTTGGTGTTGGTGTCCCTTGTTAATTTGACATTGTATTTTTGAAATGTACCTCCCTACTCACAAACAAACTGTCCTGTTTGAAGTAAAACATAGCCAAATATTTGTCAAAACAAAAATTTTAAATTTATTAGGGGTCCTAACAAAATAAAGAAGGCAACGCTGGAGAAACAGTTGGAATTGTTGAAGCCTTTGTACCCCAGGGCAGACATCAATTATTTGACTGTCAAAATTGGTAACCTGAGGAGTCCATTTAATAGGGCGCACAATGCGGTCCAGGACTCCGAGAGATCGGGAGCAGCAGCAGATGACAAATATGTCCCAAGGCTGTGGTCTTACAACAGCCTGCATCTTTTGGCAGACCAAACCAAGGCCATCACTCTCAACACTTCCTTCCTGGCTTTCTTGCTGGCTGCTGTCATGGGTTGGGTGGCTGTGTTGTTGGAGGTGTTGCTGGAGGTGGTGTTGGTATTGATGGAGGTGGTGGAGGAGTAATATGGTCCAACTCACACATGTGGCTTTTAGTTGTGAGTTGGCCCCTCATCCCCTTGTTTAGGGCCTGAAGTATTACCTCCTCACAGATGAAACGTTGGCCCTCCTCCATTTGTTCCAGTTTACTGGCTGTCAGACAGCCATACAACTCAGGGCCACCAGGGGTTGTTGTGAGGACTGCAGTAGCCTGCCGAATCAAAACAGTCGCTGACTCCTCCAGGTTCTTCACCTTTCTGGTCCTTTTTGTTGGCGGAGGGGAGGAACCTGGGATTTGGTCAGGCTGCTTTCCACGGCCACCTCCTGGCTGCCACTTTCAATTGCCTCCTCCTGGCTGAGACTTTCCTGTGTATGAAAATGGGACATCGTTTTAGTTTTTTGGTCATCAATCACACACAATTTTTAGCTCATGACTGTTGCAAATTAAATGTTAACAAATAGAAAAGACTATCATTCTGACCCCAGCATTTTTAATTCTTGTTCCAATAATTTTTGGCTACTATTGTCTATTGATATGTAAACCACTTTGTTAAATCAGAAATGAGTGATCATGCTATACCTGGCTCAAGCTGGGCTCCTCCACATCTTCTTCCTGGGTGGAAGGCCCAGGTTGGACTTCTGAAGCCTCATCTGATGTGGAAGGAAATGTGGAAGGAAGTATAGATAGTGGTGGTCTGGGTTCACTCTGGTCTGACAAAAAACGCAGTCTGTCGTAGTTCCACAGCCTGGGTACATATACGTCATCTGCTGCTGCTCCTGATCTCATGGAATCCTGGACCTTTTTGCGCTCCCTATTATATGTGCTCCTCAGGCAACCAATTTTGGCATTCAAATAGGTAATGTCTGCCGTGGGAGTCACCGGCTTCACTAATTCCAACAGTTGCTCCAGCGCTGCCTTCCTCTTTAACTTGTTGGAGTATTCTGTGTTTGACTTGCCAGAGACATGGCAGCTCCCTGTACATGTCTATAAAGTTTGGCAGGAAGTCTGGGTCTGTAAATGTATTCATTTTATCTCCAAGACACAACACAAGACAAACCCTAATGTCAGGCGAAACTCTCCTAATCTTGTCCCAATATAGGCCTCAATCTACAAAAGCAGTATAGGGCACTAACCACTGATGCCCCAAGTTAAAATTGTACCGTCATTTGCACGATTGGCACTTACGCTACTCCGTCCTCCGCTCACAGATTGTACGTACGAAGCACGAGTGTTGTGCTTTATATACACTGCAAATGCGTGAAACTCCGACCCCTGACCTTCTTTCTAGTGTATTCCTGCCCTTTCTCTTTCAGCGCAGTGGGGGAGCACATGACAGAGCAGGTGCATGCAGAGAGCAGCAACGAGGAGGATGAGGAAAGCCCGGAGCAAGGCAGCTCCACATCCAGGACGAGATATAAGGCCTCAAATATGTCCTGTAGAGATGGTGGAGATGGTGGAGATGGTGGACATCTTGAAGTGGGCCGACTATGATGGGAAGCATGGACCATACAGAAACCCAAATGTGAGAAAGGCCAAGATCATGACTAAAGTTGTGAGAAGTCTGCCCAGGAATTTTGGGGTATGACGATCCAAGGAGCAATTGAGGAAATGCTGGTCAGACCTGAAATTGAGGGAGCATGATCAGTACGGAAGGATCAGGAAACTGCTTCTAAAAAGAAAGTTTTTGTCATGTGTTCCTATTATTATTATTACTTTAGTGCTGCTCCATGTGCTTTTCTTTACTGCTGTACAGTTTAAAATGGCAAGTTGGAGGTTTGTGGTTACAGTAATCATTCGTATTAAACATCGTTTGTTCGACCACTAATACAACGTTTTTGGCACATGCAGGTTAACTACGTTTGTTTGTGCCTATTTGTATGAAAAGAAGTTTAGTACATTGTTGTCTAGATGTGTTTGTGTCTAGAAATGCAAACTTGATTTAGTGTAAGGAGAGGACACTCAGCAGCTGTTTACATATCTGGACGCAGGAGCACTAGTGTGGCACACCAGAACACCTTTTTTATGGTGTCCGACGCAGGTGCTCCAGTGGATACTAGGGGTCATAGTCTTCATAGTTAGTAAGGTTGAATAAAGACCCCAGTCCATCCAGTTCAACCTGAGTGAGTGTCTACAATTGTCCCTATCCCTGTACATTGCACACTCACATCAGTCCCTACCCTCAAGGAGCCCACAATTCAAGGTCCCCATTCATATACTAGGGTCAATTTTTGGACAGAAGCCAATTAACCTACCTGCATGTCTTTGGATTGTGGGAGGAAACCGGAGTACCCGGAGGAAACCCACGCAGGCACAGGGAGAACATGCAAACTCCAGGCAGGTAGTGTCGTGGTTGGGATTCGAACCAGCGACCCTTGTTACTGCTAGGTGAGAGTGCTAACCACTACACCACTGTGCCGCCCTAGTGTGTGAAACTTGCACAAAACAGTTAAGTATTCCAGCTTTGGAAAGAGAAAAAATCATGTCTTCAGCTTGTAACTCTGCCAAAACAGACAATTGGACAACACTTCCAAGCAATGTTTCATATTACTATTTCTTGCCTCAAATATCTGGGTGCTAAGTATACCTTTTTTGTATTCACATAGGGCAGAAAAGAATCAGGACATCTGAGGACACCAGGAACCCCACTACACATGAAGAAGGGGAAATCCCCACACACCATGAAGAAGATGTGGATTCCGAGGTACATGAAGTGGGCGAAATGGTGACCACAACAGGTCAGTGTATGAGACCACAGCTTCAGGTAATAGATGTAAAATGTTTTATACTCAACAATGTGTGGCTTCTTCTTTCAATGCTCAATACCAGTGCAGCGCTGATATTCTTGTCTACTAATGTAATGTTAGCATGTTATAGTGAAAGTCTATGGAAAATTCTACAGCTTAGTATTTGGCGCCATCTAGCGGCCAAATACTGAACGTGGACTGGATGACTTTTGTTTTCAAAGAAAACTGAATTAAATACAGGAAGTGACTGGTTTATTTACTTTGGAGAGTTGACCTATTTACCCAGAATGCCAGGTGACCTACCCATGGACACCCTCTCTTGCACTGCATGCTGGGTAGGACATAAAAGGACCCTGAGTAGCCATCTTAGGTCTCTTCTGGACGCGTGGCCTGCCTGTGAGGACCTCTGAGGAGGTCTCCCAGAAGAAGCGGCCTACAGCCATTGCGGATCGCTCCTTTGACAGATTGTGTGAGCGACCTGGCGGTGTGAAAGACACAGTGATTGGATTGGGAAGATCCAGAGACACTCGTCTGAGTACCGGAGGACCGGGTTCACCCAGCGGAACAGAGCGGAGTGACGGAGACGGCCGGCATTGAAGCAAGCCACAGATACCGAACCAGAGCTACTATACAGAGCTTCGTATCCAGTTCGTGAGCGGTTTACGGCCCACAGTTTATTCCACTTTTGCATCCAGTCAGACTAACATACAGCTTCGCTGGGGCCTGTAGTCCCACTGAGGAGGATTACAGTAACTGACATTAGGCAGGCATAAGGCCTATTTCTTATTACATCTTAAGTGTTGTACTATACTTAAGGAAACACTTCCTGGAACACTTACAGAAACATTATCAGGACCACCGTTAAATCAATCCTAATCTCTTTGCCCTTTTGGATTACAATTGTTAAGGAACCATCGTAGCTAGCAGAAGACCAGAAAATGAAAGACTGTATTTTTATTGAGATCTCACAATTAGCTATAAAAGAAGGGGGAGCTCCCTTGTAGTTACACTGTGTATAATTGTTGTTAAAAAAAAACTTATTGTCCTGTCATCTCATGTTGAGATGACAGTACAATTATTGTAACCACCTGTTTATCAGAAAGTGCAGTAAAGTACATGTTTGGTTAAGTACCCTATTGTGTGGAGTATTGTTATTTTCCCATTGCAGGTGGAGCCAGAGGATCCTGGAGGTAATAATACAGGTATAATACATTGTATGGTGAATTGTATTTAATTGCACCACAGCTGTGTCAAGGGGACTGAGACAAGTCAGTGGGGGTTTATTAGTATAGTATAGTATAGTATAGTATAGTATAGTGCAGTCCCAAATTAAACCAGCAGCTCCTTCGGGGGTCAGTGCTACACCAGTTTTTGGAGTAAGTTGGTATAGGTTACAGTGACAATCAGGGTTATTTACTAAAGGCAAATCCACTTTGCACTCCAAGTGCACTTTCACTGCAGTTTCAGTGCACTTTCAAGTGCATTTGGAGTACACTTGTAGTGCAAAGTGCATTTGCCTTTAGTAAATAACCCCCACAGTGCTCTAAAATTTGCCCCAATCAGGCTATTTTAGGGACTCCAAGCAATTAGTTCATTGTTGAAAAGGATGATTATTTATATTATTAAAGTGGTGTTTCCCCCCCCAAAAAAATAAAATGCTTAAAATTCCAACTCACCTCTAAAAGCCTGTTGCTAGGGGGTCCCTCATAGTCTGCCTCCTTCGGTGCCTGGGCTGATGACATCACTTCCCCTCGACGCAGGAGGTGCTCCCTCCCTCCTGTCAGTCATCTGGGACACGTGACAGGTCCCAGATGACTGGGCGGCAAATCACGCCGCTCACGCATGCGCAGTGGGTACACGGCTGTGAAGCCACAGCCGGGTGCCCACAGTTGCAATGCCGGCGCCGCCTAGCGGATCAGGGGATGAGCAGAGCTTCGACCCCCCACATCGCTGGACCCTGGAACAGGTAAGTGTCCGATTATTAAAAGTCAGCAGCTGCAGTATTTGTAGCTGCTGACTTTTAATTTTTTTTTATGGGTACTCCTCTTTAGCCACTTCAGCCCCGGACGATTTTACCCCCTTCCCCACCAGAGCACTTTTTGCGATTCGGCACTGCGTCGCTTTAACTGACAATTGCGCAGTCATGCAACGTTGCACCCAAACAAAATTGACGTCCTTTTTTCCCCACAAATAGAGCTTTCTTTTGGTGGTATTTGATCACCTCTGCGGTTTTTATTTTTTGCGCTATAAACAAAAGAAGAGCAACAATTTTGAAAAAAAAAAACACAATATTTTTTACTTTCTGCTATAATAAATATCCCATTTTTTTTCTTAAAAACAAATTTTTACTCAGTTTGGGCCGATACTTATTCTTCTACATATTTCACAAAATCGCAATAAGCGTATATAGATTGGTTTGCGCAAAAGTTATAGCGTCTACAAAATAGGGGATAGATTTATTGCATTGTTTTTTTTTTGTTTTTTTTTACTAGTAATGGCGGTGATCTGCGATTTTTTTTCATGACTGCAACATTGCGGTGGACACTTCAGACACTTTTGACACATTTTTGGGACCATTCACATTTACACAGCGATCGTTGCTATAAAATTGCACTGATTACTGTGTAAATGTGACTTGCAGGGAAGGGGTTAACACTAGGGGGCGCTGCAAGGGTTAATATGTTCCCTATGTGAGTGATTCTAACTGTGGGGGGAGGGGACTCACAAGGGGAGGAGACCGATCAGTGTTCCTCTGCACTTGGAACACACCATCGGTCTCCTCTCCAATGACAGGACGTGGAGCTGTGTGTTTACACACACAGCTCCACGGTCCTTCTGTTTTCCCGGGCAATTGCGGGTGCCCGGCGGACAACGCGGCCGCCGGGTACACGCACCGGGTCCCGAGCGACGCCGCGGGCGCGCGCGTGCCCCCTAGGTGGCCGGGAATGGGAGGACGTCATATGACGCCCACCCAGGATGGGAGATCCACCTTGTGGGCGTCATATGACTATGGGTGGGTATTGAAGCGGTTATTGCATTACATACATTAACAACAAAAACAATGTGTGTGTGTGTAGCAGACCCACAGCACAACATAATAGTTAGCTGAAGAAGAGATTGTCACCTCATGTATCAAATAAGTTTGCACCATTGAAGAAAATGGCCAAAAATCAAAGGCCATTGGAGAACCTAGGAGACAGCTAAAAAAAACACAAGCAGTAAATCAAATAAAATACGAGTTCAGTTTATTAAAAAAATTATTATTTAAAACATGTTTAGACATTCTCTGGCATATCAATGGCCCCCCTACCCACAAAGTACTCTAGACACTTCTGACGTACTTCACGGGCGCTTTGGGAGGGCAAGCCAGAATGGCCAGCTTCAAGCGCCATCAGAGTTGTTGGATCCGGTAAGCCGGCCTCAGTGCCAAATGAGGCCACATAGTTTGATGCATTTTTGCACAAAAAGTTATGTAAAATGCAGCATGTCTTCTGGAAGTGGCAAGCCCAAGCTGGGCGATGACTCCACCATTCGACATCCGGCCATTTTTCCCCACGTCTACAAAACTTGTACATCGCCGACACTACTGCCAACAACACTATACTACTATACCCCCTTATAATTATAACAGTATGACCCCGTTCCCCCATCTTTTGTCCCACCGCAGTTGGGGAAGACCCACTGCTGGGCAAACTGGGAAGCCACAGTCTGCCATTCCTGTGGGTTTGAAGGAAACTGTGGAGTCAAACAAGAAAAAAAAAAAATAGTACTTTTGCACATAACATTGCAAGCAGATTAGACACAAACATTCTTGGCCAACATAAGTATAAATTAATTTTAAGGAGTATTTAAAGACAAAAGTATAAGGTCGACTTATCAATTCCCCCCCCCCCCCCTCTGATGGCCCAGTGTTAACATTTTAGGGGGGGGCGGGGGTGTTTTGGACAGGTAACCCTCTCCACTTCATTGAGGGCTGAATGCATAAATAGCGTGTGTTACTTTGGCCAGACCCTCCTTACTTACACTATTGGCAGCGCACTGGACAGGTAAGAAGTTTCATAATCCAAAAATATGAATACACACTGTCCAAATTGAAGCACATTTTTCTAGATAATAGGAAAACAAAACTTTAAACAGTACCATTTGAAAGTATTCAGACAGGCCCTTGCACTACATGCTTTGGTGAATTCATCCATAAATCTGACCACAAAAGAGGTAGTTTGTATGGGTTTGGCAAAGTCAGCAGATAGAGTATTGGTATCAATTGACTTAGTGGTTGGGGGGAGGGATGATTCCAAATGAGTTTGGGCCCACAAAAAAAGCCTCTTGCACTCTGCCTGAATTGAACCACTTAGAAACCGACCCATAGCCGAATGACGGCTACAGGGCGGTTGCTTAACCCTGGGAAGGCATACTATGACGTCCTCCTAAGATTCCGCTCTCACGCGACCCCTGGGGCGCGCAGCCGAGAACATCCATGGCTTATTGCGGCCGTTTACCATGTGATCGCTCCGTCAAATGATGGAGCATTTCACTTGCAAACAAATTGGCGTCATGTCATGATGCCGATTCCTCTCTATGTACTGATCGGTACAGTGTGAGAGGAGAGGGGAGAGAGCGGATGGCAGCAGCGCTGTAGACTGGATCTGTAGTGCCCACAGCGCTGCTATCCAGCCATCCATGCTTAGCCATCCCACCATGCTCAGCCATACCCTGCAATACTCTGCCAATACTCTGCTATACTCTGCCATACTCAACCATACTCTGCAATGCCCAGCCATACTCTGCAATGCCCAGCCATACTCTGCAATGCCCAGCCATACTCTGCAATACCTAGCCACTACTCTGCAATACCCAGCCATACCCAACCATACTCTGCAATGCCCAGCCATACCCAACCATACTCTGCAATACCCAGCCATACCCAGCCATACCCAGCCATACTCTGCGATACCCAGCCATACTCTGCGATACCCAGCCATACCCAGCCATGCACAGCCATTCTCAGCCATGCTCAGCCTCTGTATGTGGAAGTCTCCCACGTGTGGTATCGCCGTACTCAGGAGGAGTAGGAGAATCTATTTTGGGGTGTAATTTTTGGTATGTACATGCTATGTGTTAAAAAAAAATGTTTTGGGGTGTAATTTGGGGTATGCTTATGCTGTGTGTGAGAAATAACCTGCTAATATGACAATTTTGTTTAAAAAAAATAAAAATAAAAAATACATTTTGATTGTGCAGAGAATTGTGGGAACAAAAATTACATTTTCAAAAAACTCACCATGCCTCTTTCTAAATACCTTGGAATGTCTTCCTTCCAAAAAGGGGTCATTTGGGGGGTATTTGTACTTTTCTGGTATGTTAGGGTCTCAAGAAATGAGGCCGCCAGTACTTCAGGTGTGATCAATTTTCAGATATTGGCACCATAGCTTTTGGCAGGGTCGCATTAACATAGGGGCTATTGGAGCTGCAGCTGCAGGCCCCTTTCTCGAGATAGGCCCATTTGCCAAAAAAAGAGAAAGAAAAAAAGATAGACTTCGAGGCTTGTAGCTCGGCGATCAGGAGTCAGAGACCCCACATTTGGGGAGTGGGTAGCTAAAGATGGTTAAAATATGGTTCCGGAGATACAGGGCTCCTTGCGCAGCCTGTCAGAAGCTACATACAGAGCGGCCAGTTTAAATACAAGCTGGAACACTCTGCAGCAGACTGAGAGGATGAGCTCACAGTGCTTATAATAATTATTTGTATATTACTTATGATAATTAACCCCTTGCCACCCAGGCCAATTCTGACACTTCTCTCCTACATGTAAAAATCATAATTTTTTTGATAGAAAATTGCTCAGAACCCTCAAGCATTATATATATTGTTTTAGCAGACACCCTATGGAATAAAATGGTGGTCTTTGCAACTTTTTATGTTACACGATATTTGCGCAACAATTTTTCAAACGTTTTTATTTTTTAAAGAAACTGTTTCATTCCTAAAAAAAAAACACTAAAGTTAGCATGATTTTTTTTGTGTACCAAGCGATGCTTTAAATTTTGTTTACAGGTTACATGTTTACAGAGTTACAGAGGAGGTCTAGCTCAAGAATTATTGCTCTTGCTCTAATGATCGTGGCGTATGTAACCTGTGTGTATCTGGCTCTGATACTAACCAGTGCCTACCCAGCCACTGACTAGTATCTCTCCCCAGCCTGTCCCGCACACCCTCTCACCTGCTGACCTGTGAATGGGGCAATCACTCCCGCAGTGTTATTGTGTTCTGCCAGCGAATACAATGATTAGTGTTGCTAACTATAGCTCGCAGCACTGATTGTTTTGGGAAAAACCTGACAGACTGGTTGTACTCAAGTCGGTTAATAGGTTGACTTGTGTAAAACCAGCTAGCCCATACATAGATCAACTATGGCTTGGTTTCTGCTTAATTGGTGTAATTTCAATCCATGTATGGTCCCCTTAACCACTACGCAGTCCCTAAACATCCTTCCACAAACCTTTAAATTTTTCCTTCCCAAATTACTTCATCCTCCTCTCCTATACATAGTGCTCACTGTCATACTCTCCACATTTCTCTCCTATACATATCGCCCGCTGTCATATCCTACACACTCCTCTCCTGTACATAGTGCTTGCTGTCATACATATGGGCAAACTCTACCCAAGACCCGATCGCGTCCGCCTGCATCAGCCAACTGGAAGAACTGGGTCTCCAGCAACTGATAAAGACCCCCACACACGGGTCAGGACACACTCTGGACCTCATCTTCAAACAAAATCTGGACATCAACACAGTAGACAACATACCATTACCAAGGACAGATCACCACGCCAACCTGCAACAACAACTCATTGGACCAGATGGCAGAAAAAACTGCACTCTGATACCTTCAAAACCACCTTATCTAACAAAATAGCAACTCTGAATTTATCCCACTCATCGGAGCAAACTCTCAGCGCCCTAAACAATGTATTACTACAATCAGCAGACTCAGTGGCTCCAAAACGCAGAACACTCATCAAGAGAAAAAACGCAGGATGGTTCAATAGCTCGCTCACGCTCCTCAAGCAAGAACGCAGAAGAGCCGAAAGAGCATGGAGAATAAATCCCACCAAGGAAAAATCACACAAAATACAAAGGACTGACACAGAATTATCAGAAGGCAATCTTCAAAGCAAAAAAAGGCTATTTCTCAAATACCATCTCAGCGGCCTTAAACCGCTCCTGGGAACCCCCTTAAAATAGTCGCTCAGTCGATGAACCCGGCATGCTTAGAGCCCCCCGCTAATGAAACCCAAGATTTCTGCAATGAACTATCAGATTTTTTCATCAATAAAATTGACAACATCAGGAAAACAATTGATCAGAAAAAGACATCCGACGGCAGGCATTCAGAGCAAAAAGTCGATAACGACACAAACTTCCCACAACCACCAAAGTTTTCTCTGATCCCAATCACCACGGAGACTACTAAAAACATCATCAAAAATCTCAGAGACAGCACATCCTCCATTGACATCATCCCCACAAAACTCCTGAATGAATGCTCCGACATCCTGGCTCCCACCATAACGCACCTCATAAACCAATTGTTCAAAGAAGGGATTGTTCCAGGCGCCCTCAAACAAGGCATCATTAAACCCCTGCTAAAGAAACCCAACCTCGACCCCCGGGACCCTAACCACCGCAGACCGATAACTAGCCTCAACAACATCTCCAAGATTATGGAGAAAGCGGTAGTACAACAGATACAACGCCACCTGGACACACACACACTCCTGGACCCTCTACAATCAGGATTCCGCCCAGGCCATGGGACAGAACCCGCACTCCTGAAGATTTGGGATGATGCCCTCGAAGCAGCGGATGACGGAGATTCATGTCTCCTGGTACTATTGGACCTCAGTGCAGCGTTCGATACTGTGGACCACAATACTCTACTCATCCGCCTTACAGAAGTAGCAGGAGTCACTGGCTCAGATCTACAATGGTTCGCATCCTTCTTAAGAAATCGTTCTCAGACAGTGAAACTGGGAGCTTTCACCTCTGAAACCAGGGCAATCTCCTGTGGAGTCCCTCAAGGATCACCCTTGTCGCCAGTGCTCTTCAACATCTACATTCGCCCACTCCTCAACATCATCAGAACATCAGACCTCTGCTTCCACTCGTACGCCGACGACACTCAAGTATATTTTCGTATCACCGGACAAAAAGACCATCATCAGCAATTAGGAAAATGCCTCACCATGATAGACGACTGGATGACCACTAGCTCCCTTAAACTTAATGAATCAAAAACAGAACTTCTTATTCTACATGCAAATCATAACCCCCTAACCAAGATCCCTTGGACACCTCCTACCATCTTTGGACGGACCATCACCACTAGGACCAAGGCCAAGAGTCTCGGAGTCATTTTTGACTCAGAAATGTCAATGGATGCCCAAATAGGAGCAGTGGTCAGTGGATCTCACCATCTACTCCGCCTGCTACGCATACTTATCCCCTTCATTCCAAAGGAGGACAAAGCAGTGGTAGTTGGAACAGTCATCAATTCTCGACTTGACTATGCTAACTCCCTTTACATAGGATTACCCCAATATCAACTTGCACGCTTACAACTTATCCAAAACACTGCGGCAAGACTGATAACAGGGAAAAAACCCTGGGAATCGATCTCCCCTTCCCTGAGGAACCTACATTGGCTAAATGTAAGGAATCGGGTCGCATTCAAGACCCTCTGCCTCACCCACAAATGCGCAAATGGAAACGCTCCGCAATACCTTCGCGAGAAAATAAAACACTACACACCGAATCGCAGTCTTCGATCGGCTAATCAAAATCTTCTCCTCATTCCTAAATTCCGCTACAAATCAAAGGGGGAACGGAGATTCGCTGTCCAAGGACCACGGCTATGGAACGCTCTACCAACCGACATTCGCATGAAAGAAAACCATCAGGCCTTCAGGAAGAAACTCAAGACCTACCTCTTCTAGAAGCTCGACAACCAAACGCCAATACAGCGCCTTGAGGCGATTCAGTTCGCATTGTAGCGCTATACAAGTTATTCATTCATACACTTCTCTCCTGTACATAGTGCCCACTGTCGTACCCTCCACACTCCTCTCCTGTACATACTGCTCACTGTCATACCCTCCACACTCCTCTCCTATACATAGTGCCCTCCGTCATACCCTCCACACTCCTCTCCTATACATAGTGCCCACGATTATACCCTCCACACTCCTCTCCTGTACATACCACTCACTGTCATACCCTCCATACTCCTCTCCTGTACATACTGCTCACTTTCATACCCTCCACACTCCTCTCCTATACATAGTGCCCACTGTCATACCCCCAACACTTCTCTCCTATACATAGTGCCCACTGTCATACCCTCCACACTCATCTCCTGTACATACTACTCACTGTCATACTCTCCATACTCCTCTCCTGTACATAGTACCTACTGTCATACCCTCCACACTTCTCTCCTGTACATAGTGCCCACTGGCATACCCTCCACACTCCTCTGCTGTGCATACTGCCCACTGTCATACCCTTCACACTACTCTGCTGTACATAGTGCCTACTGTCATACCCTCCACACTCCTCTTCTGTACATACTACTCACCGTCATACCCTCCACACTCCTCTCCTGTAATTACTGCTTACTGTCCTACTCTCCACACTTCTCTCCTGTACATAGTGCCCACTGTCATACCCTACACACACCTCTCCTGTATATATTGCTCACTGTCAAAACCTCCACACTCTTCTCATATACATATTGCCCACTGTCATACCCTCTACACTTCTCTGCTGTGCATACTGCACACTGTCATACCCTTTACACTCCTCTCCTGTACATAGTGCCTTCTGTCATACCCCCCACAATCCTCTCCTGTACATACTGCCCACTGTCATACCCTTCACACTCCTCTACTGTACATACTGCCCACTGTCATACCCTCCACACTCCTCTCCGGTACAAACTGCCCACTGGCATACCCACCACACTCCTCTGCTGTGCATACTGCCCACTGTCATACCCTTCACACTACTCTGCTGTACATAGTGCCTTCTGCCATACCCTCCGCACTCCTCTCATGTACATAGTGACCACTGTTAGACCCTCCTCCACATTCCTCTCCCTCACCTGCACATACTTCCCACTTTTATACCATCCATACTCCTCTCCTATGCCTCTTACCCACAAAAACACTTTTGTTAGTTCAACTAAAGGACATCTTCTCAGTCCTCATATTTGTTCTGTCCATTATTGGTACTTATTTAATTTGTTAATTACTATTGTAATGTATAGAGGGACATAGGGGATGTCAGCTACTCTAAATATAGCACTTGTAAAAAAAGTGTCCCTGAAAATATTTTTGAAATGTTGGCAACTATGCACTTAAGCACTGCTCAAGGGCCACAGGGTCAGTAGGGGGCCCCATGAGAGGCTCCTGTGATATTAAAGTGGTAATAAACCTTTCTAACATTACTACTTTTTAGAGGCCCTGAGGTAGGTTATGCCATAATGTACAAATATGCACAGCATATTAGCACTTTAGGGTACACCTAAATTGTCAGACTGAGCCCTTCAGTGCTGTACTGTGATCAATCCGGTGGGGCCCGGGCGCTTCCATCTTCACTCGGTCTTCCTACCGGTTCTGTGCCTTCGGTCACTTGCCTTGGTGGGGCTGCGTTGATGTCATTCTCACGCATGCTCATGTGCATCCTCTTTCTCTCATCCCCCCTTTCTCTCTCATCCTCCCTCCCTTACCCCTCACACCTCTTTCATTCCCTTTCTCTCTCTCGCTCTTTTTTCCTCTCTCTCTTAAATTTAATTTGTTATAACAAAAAATTGTTTGCATTTTTATTTATTGTTTATAAAAAGCCCATGATGTTCTTAATCTGGCCCTGGCTTTTGGACTCTATAACTATAACTTTCACAAAGACCAAATAGTATACACCAATTTGTAATTATTTTTACCAAAGATATGTAGCAGTATACATTTTGGGCAAAATGTATCAAGAAAAATTACTAATTTGCTAAATTTTATAACAGAAACAAAGAAAAAATTCATTTTTTTACAGAATTTTCAGTCTTTTTTCTTTTATAGTGCAAAAAATAAAAAACCCAACGGTGATTGAATACCACCAAAAGAAAGCTCTATTTGTGTGAAAAAAAGGACAAAAATGTCATATGGGTACAGTGTTGTATGACTGAGTAATTGTCATTCAAAATCTGAGAGCACTGAAAGCTGAAAATTGGTCTGGTTATTAAGGGGGTTTAAATGCCTAGTGGTCAAGTGGTTAAGGACAACAAAAACATTTGTACACATTTTCGGGGGTGTTTAGAGTAAACACTAAAATGGAGCTGACAAAATACATTGTTAAGTGACTAGGCTAGGTGTGTATGGGCCCAGGATAGAATGCTGGGGAGGTTAGTGAAAGCAAATATGCATGAAGGACAAAAAAGGAGCATTAAAAGCTTCCAGCATGCATGAGGACAAAGATGACATTCACAGCATATTACAATCATGGCAATTAGGGGATGATGAAATAAATACAATACATTAGCAAACATTAAATACATAGAATGTGATGTTAAAGGATACAACTTACCTTAATATAGTCCTTCTGCAGGACTTGTATGATGGCAGAACAGGTCTCTGGAATAATGATTCCCAGAGCCTGGGGGGATATTCCAGTTGTGAACTTAATATCCTGGAGACTTCTTCCCGTCGCCAAGTACCGCAAGGTTGCGACGAGCCTCTGCTCGGGAGTGATGGCTTGCCGTATGCAGGTTTCCTGAATCCTAATATAAGGGGACAGCAAAGCCAACAGACGGTGAAAAATGGGGTCCGTCATCCAGAGATAATTCATGAAATCATCAGGATTATTCTCCTGGATCTCCCGCAGCAAAGGCATGTGCGAGAATTGGTCACGCTGGAGCAACCAATTCTTCGTCCATGAACTCCTCCTCGCCTTGTTCATGGACTGGAATTGGGTCAAAGCAAGAACTCCAACACCAAGCCCAAGCACAGCACAAACTCTACGACGAATACTTACCCGCAACATGGCTTGAAAACGGTCGGCTGGTCAGAACGAACTGACAGAACGCACTGAGAAGAACAAGCTGAAAATCAGAAACGAGTGGACAAAAACGCACTGAAAAACAGAAGCAAACTATTAAATAGAACACACTGAAAGACAGGAACGAACTGACAACACGCAGAACTGACACGAACCCACAAGCACAAACTGAAAAGCAGAAACAAACTGAAAAGCACAAGGCTGAAAAGCATGAATCGTCTCTCACCAAACTTCTACTAACACGAGATAAACACGAGATTAGCAGAAGGAGCCCAAAGGGTGGCGCACTGGCTATTGAACTTCCTTTTTATAGTCCCGTCATATGTGTTGTACGTCACCGCGTTCTTGACGTTCGGAATTTCCGACAACATTTGTGTGACCGTGTGTATGCAAGAAAAGTTTGAGCCAACATCCTTTGGAAAAAAATCCACGGTTTTGTTGTCGGAATGTCCGATCGTGTGTACGGGGCATTACAGTATAGAACCCTCTACGCAGTTTAAGGTTAAACCTCTTTTCTTCTAATTTTAATGAGTGGCCACGTGTCTTATTAAACTCCCTTCCGCAGAAACGTTTTATCCATATTGTGGGGTCACCAGTATGGTATTTGTAAATTGAAATCATATCCCCTCTCAAGCATCTCTTCTCCAGAGAGAATAGGTTCAGTTCTCGCAACCTTTCTTTATAACTAACATCCTCCAGTCCCTTTATCAGCTTTGTTGCCCTTCTCTGTACTCACTCCATTTCCAGTACATGCTTCCTCAGGACTGGTGCCCAGAATTGGACAGCATACTCGAGGTGAGGAAGGAACAGAGTAATGTAGAGTGGGAGAATTATCGCTTTATCTCTTGAGCTAATCCCCTTTTTAATGCATGCCAATATTCTTTTTGCTTTGTTAGCAGCAGCCTGGCATTGCATGCCATTGCTGAGCCTATCATTTACTAGTATCCCAGGTCCTTTTCCATCCTTGATTCACCCAGAGGTTCTTCCCCCCAGTGAGTAGATTGCATTCATATTTTTTTAAACAGTTTACCCCATCCTCCAGGTCGTTAATAGAATTGGTCCCAGCACAGGACCCTGGGGGACCCCACTTTCCATCCCTGAGCATTCTGAGTACTCCCCATTTATCACCACCCTCTGAACTCGCCCTTGTAGCCAGTTTTCAATCCGTGTACTCACCCTATGGTCAATGCCAACGGACCTTACTTTGTACAGTAAACATTTATGGGGAACTGTGTCAAATGCTTTTGCAAAATCCAGATACACCACATCTACAGGGCCTTCCTTTATCTAGATGACAGCTCACCTCCTCATAAAAGGTTAAAAGATTGGTTTGGCAAGAACGATTCTTCATGAATCCATGCTGATTACTGCTAATGATACCGTTCTCATTACTAAAATCTTGTATACAGTCCCTTATCATCCCCTCCAAGAGTTTATATACTATTGATGTTATGCGAACTGGCATATAATTCCCAGGGATGTATTTTGGTCCTTTTTTAAATATTGGTGCTACATTGGCTTTACTCCAATCAGCTGGTACAATTCCAGTCACTTCCCTAAAGACCCTCGGGTGCAAGCCATCTGGTCTCGGTGACTTATTAATGTTAATTTTTCCAGTCTATTTCTAATTCTGTCCTCTGTTAGCCATGAGGGTACTTCCTGTGATGTCTCATGAGGATAAACACTGCAGTTTTGGTTACTGAAGCCCCCCCGATTCCCTCGTGAAGACTGAGGAGAAGAATAAATTCAATACCTTCGTCATCCTTTGTAACCAGACTTCCTTCCTTATTCTTTATGGGGCCAATATGGTCTGTCCTCCCTTTTTTACTGTTTAGTGTGCTGGATTTGAAAAGTGGGCATTATCAAATACTGATGCACGCTGAAGATAAAGAGCAGGCTGCTTTCATCTGCCCACTTGGTTTCTTTGGATGCCTCAAGGACTTTTGGGGGCACCAGCAACATTCCAACAACTAATGGAGAGAACTGTAGGAGATATGAATCTGATCAAACTTCTGGTATATCTGGAGGACATCATAGTGTTTGGAAAGACATTAGAAGAACATGAGGCACGATTGGAGAAAGTGTTTGAAAGACTACACAAGGAAGGGTTTAAATTATCTTGGGGAAAAAGTGTCAGTTTTACAGAACGTCGGTCACCTATTTAGGCCATATTGTTTCTGCCAATGGAGTGGCTACCGATCCAAAGAAGCTGGGAGCCGCCACTGCATGGCTTACACCCGAGACTATAACGGAACTAAGGTCCTTCCTGGGGTTTTGTTCCTATTACTGAAGGTTTGCGGCTAACTTTGCAAAGATTGCCAGACCCTTTAATGAGTTGCTACGGGTGGTTTTGGGTGAGGAGGAAGGAAAGATGAAGGTGAAGAAGTCGGGAACGAGAGGAAAAAAGGAAATCATCAGAGAACAATGGACTCGCCCATGTTAAGAGGGTTATCAGCATTTAAAGAGGAGTCTCACAGGAGCCCCAGTCTTGGCATATGCTGATCCATCTAAGCCCTATGAGCTCCATGTGGATGCTAGCCGACATGGGTTAGGGGGTGTCCTTTACCAAAAACAAGATGGTGGACTTAGACCAGTGGCGTATGTGAGCCGAAGCCTTATTCCCTGAGAAGAACTACCTGGTACATAAATTGGAGTTTTTGGCTCTGAAATTGGTGCTAGTTGACAAGCTGAAAGATAATTTGCATGGGGTAAGTTTGTAGTGAACAGACCCTTTGACCTACCTCCTGACCTCTCCTAAGCTAGCTGCCACTGGACACCGATGGTTACCTGTTTTGGCTGGGTTACGGTTTAGTTTGAAGTATCTACCTGGAATTGGCAATAGAAAGGCGGATGCACTGTCCCATAGGCCTCATTGGCCAGTAGAAGAGTTCAGAGAATGGACTTTTGTGCCTACAGAAGGAGTCCAAGCTTTCTGCAGAGGTCTGGTCCAATGCTTGAAAGGAACTGTCGGGGCCAAATCTATAGGAGTTCCCCCCTCTGGAGTGCCTTGGTCTTACTGTGGACTAACACAAGTGAGGAGTGAGGGTCTCCCTCGATTATCAAAAAGAGATATAAAAACTGATTAAGAGCAGGATCCCCAATGCCACTTAGCCCTTGAAGCTCTGACCAAGCAAGATCCAACGCTGCTGTTGAAGAGTCCTATAGTTAACGCCAAGGTATTACACAGAGAGTGGAATTGGCTGCAGTTAAGAGATGGTCTGCTAGACAGGAGGGGCCTTGCCGAGGAGTTTGAGGAAACATGGTAGCTGTTCCTCCCTGAAAAGCATTGCACTTCAGTATTGGTATCTTGCATGACGAACATGGACATTTGGGCATAGAAAGGACTTTTCACCTAGTTAGAGATAGGTTCTTTTGGCCTGATATGAGAAGGGATAGAGAGCTATTGCCGTTCCTGTTTACCTTGCATCCAGAGGAAAACTCTCCCAGTTCAAGCTGCTCCTACCCCTTACCCTACCAAAGATCAACAAGCTTCTCCTGTGGCAAAGGTCCTTATAGAAAAGTTCTTCATCCACTACAGGCTACCTGCCAGGATTCATTCTGATCAAGGAAGAGATTTCAGATGTGGGGATGTGGGCCTCATCCCCACAACCTTGGCCCAGTGGTTTGGGGCTCTGTGAGTGGGGGGTTTGTCGGAATCCTCCCAGATCCCATGTGAATGGGTAAAAAAAAAAAGTGTCCCGCGATGTCCATCCATCTTCAATCACGCCTCCCGACGGACCCTAAGGGCCTGGTATGGACTGGGAGGGGGGACCCACTGCAATTTTTTCCTTGATCTTTATCTATATTGCCGGGATCCAGCAATACATTACAGCCGCAAGCAATTTTAAATTACATTTTTTCCTTTAGAAATTAAATTTTGCTGCGACAATGTAAAAACACATCAAACAGATGCGCCACTTTACAGGCAGACTAATCTTTTTAGAAAGGGAAGATACCCTAATACAAACCCAAACCAATTTTATTATGGAATTACTGAACTTTGCCACTCATCACAACTATTTCTGGTTTGATGGACGTTTTTATTTGCAAGAGAAAGGGGTAGCCATGGGTGCCAAGTTTGCCCCAAGCTTGGCAAATATATTTATGGCCAAATGGGAGGAGGATGTCGTCTATGCCATGGAAAGGCCTCAATTGATACTTTGGGCACAATATATTGACGACATCCTCCTCCTATGGAACGGGACCTCAGAATCCTTAGAAGCCTTTTTTATGTCTCTCAACAATAACGATAGAGGTATAGTCCTCTCATATGAATCAAGCAAAAGTAAGATACACTTTCTAGACTTGGAGATTACAATAAGAGAACGCCAGTTTGAATTCAGTACATACTTCAAATCCACAGATCGCAGTGGCTACATACCGATCGACAGCTGTCATCATAAAGCATGGTTGCGATCTCTCCCTAAGAGCCAGTTTCTGCGATTACGCAGAAACTGCACAGACATTACTAGATTCAAAGAACAGGCCAACACATTGAGAGACCGATTCGAAGAAAAAGGTTACAATATGGATGTAGTCGATCAAGACCTACATAAAGCTTTAGAAGTCGATCGAGCAACGCTACTGACAGATAAACCGAGCCAACCTCGTAATGATAATTTTAGATGGTCTTTCCTCACTTCGTATTCAATACAACACAGGCAAATCAAATCTATCTTCGAACGACATTGGGGTATCCTTAGGAATGATAAAGTTTTGGGTAACCTCATACCCGATAGAGCGAAAGTCATCTATAAGGGAGCTCCATCTCTCAATAGTCAGATCGCATCGACAATTATCAACCCACCCATGAAGCCCCCTTTCTTCCACAACCTTACGGGTTATTATCCCTGCAAAAAATGCACAGTGTGTCATTTTAACATAAGTGGCAGACGAAATACTAAGGAATTCGAATCTACAGTTACTAAGCAAAAGTTCCCAATTAAGAACTTTTGCACTTGCCCCACAACCCATGTAGTATATCTGATCACATGCCTGTGTTCAAAACAGTACGTAGGGCGTATGTCAGAGGTACTCACCCGGGCCGAAATGCTGAGAGCTGCTCCCCTTGCGACTAGGTGCACGATGCCTCTGGAGTGGATACAGAGGTCACGGGCACAAAGATGCACGGGTTGCCAGCAGGTGTGTTGCAGGTGGTGTGCAGTAGCGACGTTGACCAGGAGAGGCTGATGCTGCACTGGAAGTAGACACCTGGCAGGACCGTGATGAGGCAGAGGCTATGTAGATACCAGAACGTGTGCTGGAGGAGAACCCTTAGGTGCATGTGAGAACTGGAAGTCCAGAACCCCAAGGCAGGGGGTTGAGCACAGGTAATTCAGAGAAAGTCCGGAAGGCAAGCCGAGGGTCAAGCACAGGTAATCAGGCAGCAGGGGTATCCAGGAAGCAGGCCAGGGGTCAAACACAGGTAAGTAACTCAGAGAATGTCCAGTAAGCAGGCTGAGGGTCAAGCACAGGTAATCAGGCAGAAGAGGTATCCAGGAAGCAGGCCAGGGATCAAACACAGGTAAGTAACTCAGAGAATGTCCAGTAAGCAGGCCGAGGGTCAAGCACAGGTAATCAGGCATAAGAGGTATCCAGGAAGCAGGCCAGGGGTCAAACACAGGTAAGTAACTCAGAGAATGTCCAGTAAGCAGGCCGAGGGTCAAGCACAGGTAATCAGGCAGAAGAGGTATCCAGGAAGCACGCCAGGGGTCAAACACAGGTAACAGCAGCGGTGGTCAAGCGGATTCTGGGTCAGGCACAGGTAATCAAGCAGGTACAGGATACGGGGTACTGGATACAAGGTACTGGATACTGGATACTGGATACAGGGACTGGAGCCAAGACTCAGGAAGAGACAACAAACCAGCGATTTGTGAAGAGACAGAGAAAGCCTTTTATAGGTCAGGTAAGTGGTCAAGTGGGATACCCGGATGAGTGCGCATGCGCACTCGTCCTCTGTCAGCGCCGCGCACAGCGGTGAGCCGCACTGGCTGAGCTGCATCAGATACCCGAGCGCCATGGACCCACGCATGCGCACCCGCTACCCGGCGTACTTGTACTGTTCGCTTAGCCGCTCTACCGCGCGTGCGCATTCTTGGAACCCGGCGACGAAGTACGGTATTTCCCTGACAGCGTACTATACGTTCCTTTACGACACGGGTCACGGAACACATCACTAAGATTAAAAGTGGCAGCATAAAGCATACTGTTCCAAGGCACTACCGACAGTATCATAATCGAGATCCCGTGGCACTCAGTTTTTAATCATCGACAAATTCATTATGCCATGGAGGGGTGGTGCCAGAACTAGAGGGGTATTGAAATTGGAAACATACTGGATATATCAGTTACAATCCCACTCCCCGTTGGGTATGAATGTGGAGTGGGATATTAATGCTTTTATAAATAAGGCCTGATTTTTTTCCCTCCCAGTCTCATTGCAAGCCATAGCAGCCACTTTTTAATTTTTAATTTTTTTAATTTTAATTTCAATTTTAATTTTAATATTTCAATATTTCAATATATTTTGGCTATATGTCCATTTATAACCATGACATTCCTTTGTTTATAATTGCTGCTGCTTTTATACAAAACATTTTTACATATAATTTATAAGATTAGCTCGCTTTTATATGTATTTGTTTTATCTACACAAATTTTTTGGTAGATCTTTTTAATATTTTATTTATCTTACATATATATTGGAGTTTTTATGGAAATTTTATATATGCATATTTTTTACATATTTTGTGGACTTATGTTTTTACATGTCTATATATATATATATATATATGTTTTTATGTGTTTTTATACACTCTAAATACACATAGATTTAGCCAGCATGGTTGACGTATATTCAACCGTTTTATGGTTTTCATATATGATTTTCCTCTATATATTTCATTCTCCATTTGATGTACATGAATTTATATACACCAGTATAATATATATATATATATACACATACACATGTGTATACATGGGTTAAGAGGGTGAGGAGTGACCCTTCTCTGACTCCCCCCCCCCCACTTATATCCCAGTATATCATAAAATTACTCCTTATATTTTTTTCTTTATTTGTTTTAAGTTTGGGCCATGTCCCCACTGAAATTCTGATCCCCGGGATCACCGCTGAGCAGTGTCAACAATATATGCCTATCTACACTCGGCTGGGTGCGGCGCATGCGCACTTACGAGTGAGTACTTGAGAGTGAGGCTTGGCTTTTGCATAGTATGTGGAGCGGCCCCGACGTGCTGTCGTCACGCGCGGCCGCTCGGCCCTCCCTCACATTGAGGCTTAGCTAACACAAGCTTAGCCAGCGGTGGGCGGACGTGACGTCACGACGTCACGCATGTCGTGCGTTCCACCGCCCGAAACCACCATACTGGATCGAGGAGCGGACATTTCACTGTGTCTCTCCTCGATTACATACAATTTTATTACAATTTTCATATAAAGTTAATCCCCAGTACCATAGCAATATTGTTTTTAAATACACTAAGCACTTTTATGCAAATTTAACATTGCAACACCGCCAGACCGGAAGTGAGGTCAACTTCCGGTCATACGAACTTCTGAATCAGATTGGGGTCACTCTCCCTATAAATTGCACTGCTGATGCGTGTAGTCCACACCCCAGACGAAGTCCCAGAGGACGAAACGCGTTGGGTGGACTACAGCAGCAGCACTTCCGATATCCACTACTATTTTCTATGAGCCTGAATATTACTACTAAAATGTGAGTGTATTTAATCTGTTTTTACCACATTAAAAGTATTTATTACGGTATCACACTATGTGAGTTTTTTTCTCTCAAATATGACCCAATATTTATGAACACGGGAGAATTATTGGAGTTTTTGATGACCGCATCCCTCCTGCCCTTTAATACGCATATACCTATCTTGGAATCCATCCGTGGAACAGGGACCTGGTAACCCTCCACAACAAAGCTTGTCACGACTTATGAGGCGTACGTCTCATTAAGTCTTTGACCTCCGGTAAGCCTCTTTTCAATAAGCACTGACGCCGACAGGACAGGATCACCATCACCCCACCTAGAAATACCATTATTGTCTACGGCTACTCACATATATTGTGTCACCCACTGGACTATACCACTGTATAACCTACACATACAGTTTGGCGCCTTTTTCACCTAATATCCACTTGTCATTTATTTTCTGAATGGTTTTATGTTTATATATTCACAATATCAACAGTTTTTACTGTTCACCATTTTTTTGAATTTTATCAGTCACAGGATCACTTTCACAGTTACTTATTCACACTTTATTCAGTTTTATAACATATATATTTTTATATAAAATTTGATACATTTTATATAATCTATGATATATATTTACGTTTTTATCATAACCTATATGTATGCAAATAATATGTAGGGGTGATTTTATACGTATACCATCATCTTAGCGCAACATATACATCTTCTCCAGACTAAGGGGACCCCCAGGCACGATATTTAAAGGAATATTTCATTTTTATTGTTTCACTTTAAGCATTATTAAAATCATTGCTCCTGAAAAAACTGTCCTGTGTTCTGGGACCTGTGTGTTTCCCAGAACACAGCTGGGGGTGACGCGAAGGGGCGTGACTCCTGCAGGAGTCTATTCCCGGAAGTGGGTGCAGATACCCGTATTATACAGGTATCTGCACCCCCTCCCCCCTGAAAGGTACCAAATGTGACACCGGAGGGGGGGGGGTTCCGAAAAGCGGAAGCCTAAATATATATTTTCTTAAAAATATCCCCCCCCCCCCCATACACACACACCCCTTCTACCCATCCTGTATAAAAAAAAGATCTGTGCACTTACCTAATTTTAATGCTGTCCTGTCACGTGGTCCCACAGCTTCGGCTCCCCTGTGTCAGTGAGTGACTGCTGCAGGGAAGAGTGCCAATGACTGCTGGGTTATGGATGACATCTCAGCTCCCTGAATTCACATAGTGCCCTTTTCTCCACTGCTCCAAGTCTGTTTTCTACTAAGTAAAATATATGTTTTAAAGTAGAACTATAGGCAAAACAGTTTTTCTTTTCATTTTGTAAGGTTTATTTTTGCAATTTGTGTCCCATTTAGGAGATTTACCTTTACTTCATGTCCCATAGCCAAAACAAGAAGTGAGAGGAGATCCCTGCAAATAAAGGGAATCTCTTGGGGTCCCCCCAGGTCATTAGAACTATTATTATTGCTGTAGTGCTACCCCCCAGAGGAGCCAGTTGAATATATTTGATTCTGTACTCTGTCTCTCAACCCCAAGAACAGTCTCAGCCCCTCTGCCACACCTGGCAATAATCTTAGTGCAAACAGCATCAATGAAAAACACACGTTTTTGTAAAACACAGAAATAGTCTTTACTGTGAAATTTCTTTGAAATGGTAACAAACAATAGCAACAGTAGACAAATATATCTCAAATAGGTCAACTGTGTAATAATGACTGAAAATCAAGAGCAATAGAACTCAATAGTACTGTCTGGCTGCTTTCAGGGTACTCCTCATGACGAATAACCCAGAGAGCAGAGGTAAACACTTTAACAATGACAGATCACAAAATAACAGACACTGCATTGGATTGACCACCCCTCTATTTAAATTTAGCTCTATGAGTACAGGCAGGAGGAGGGCCTAGGAATGTCACATTTCTTATGTCAGACCTCTCCCTTCTGTCTCCTGACACCACAGGCCCACAAAATCCTAAACACTGCACCTAACTCAGTGGTCAATAGCGTACCTCCCAAATCAGACCTCGCCCGCTCATGCACTACCTATACTGAGCCTTGGGTATGTATGTGTGTGCCCGTATGGCACCAGTAACTTCAGTCCCTTGGAAGAAGAAGGCCTCTAATGTTCAGCTAGCCACTTTAGTTGGTGCACATAGATATCCTGTTTGGTAGGAGTGATGCAAAGTGTTCTGTGTAATTCCTGGAGCAGAAAGAAAAATGTTACTGCCTGGCAGCAGATGAGTGCAGCACAGTGTTCTTTCAGTGTAGGTAACCACCAGCAACGTTGTATCCATGCAGTGTCTCTGTATCTCTGTAAAACTGGCAAGTGGCCGCTCACCAATCATGCGATCAAGGCCCAAACGAAATGTCCTGGATCAGGCATGCTCTTCAGGTAGCCCGATTGGCCTGGAGATTGCACCTGGGATCCCCCTCTCAGGCAGGATGGATGCTTGAAAGGAACGGTACGCCAACCTGGAGAGGGTCCGGTTTTCTCCTTGTCTCATGGCGTCTGACTAACTCCCAGTCAGCCTCTAGGTGACTTCTTCTCTTCTTCCCCAACTGCATGCTGGGGTGTGTAGTCCTGTCCCCTATAAAAGGCTATGGGGCCGTTTTGTGATGGAGACTACATGTCGCAAGGTGTATTGCTGCAGCAGGTTTGGCTGGTGATTGGCTCTCTCTCCCCTCTGCCAATGAGAAAGCAGGGGAGGGAGCAAGTAAGGCAGCTGCCCGTGTGAGCACCGCTCACACACAGCAAAATCAGTGAGGAGAGGGAGGGGGGCTAATTCCCCCGCAAGGAGCTGACAGGCGCGCTTACTCTTCTGAGAGCCGATCTGTGCCTGTGTTAAAACTGGCAGCGGCCGGCTGGAAATGGAGGGCCGCAGGGACCCCCGCTACATTACTATTCATTTTCTAGGGACAACCCCAAATTTTACTTTCATGATTGATAATAATGGTAAACAGGACAAATTGAGAGCATGAATCTCCCTAACAGAGACACAGACAGCAATAAAAAAAAACCGACAGGGGCTCTAATCCCTCTCCACTCTATCCAAAACAATAAAAAAAAAAGGTTTTGCCTTTAGTTGTGCTTTAGGCTGGGTTCACACTAGTGTGAATTGGATACGGATTTCCAGCATCCAATTCCCACAGCAGGAGATTTTAACAGGCTCTCTATGGAGCCGGTTCACATATCTCTGCAGCAGCTCTGGTGCGATTTGCACGGGAGCCCTGTGCGTCTTTTGGTCCGTTTCAGGTCCGAATTCAGACAAATATTGGGCTAAAATCGGACCTGAAACGGTGAACAGGGATGCATCGGACTCCTGCTGTAAGAAGCTGCATGCTCATATGTAAACCCAGCCTTAATGTTGTATCGTGGCTCCACTAAAATAATATTTAAGAACATCTTCAATGACGAACAGTGGTAACTATTGTGGTTTCATGTTCTTAGAAACGAACAGAAATACAAGAAGACACCGCTATTAAAAAAAAACAAAAAAAAACACATTTACCACTATCTGAGGCAGACACTTGTCTTTCTCGAGTGAACACTGCATTATCAGGCAATACTTATGATGATGTTAAAGCAGCTCTGTATGTTATCTGACCAACTTGTTGCGACATCTATAGAGCTGCGCGGCAAATAAACAAACGTCATGTTAACACTGGTAAAATTATATTAAAGCATATCCAAATCCTAAAACAAAAATTTAATATATTGCAGCTTACTAGTCTTTAGATGTGGTGGCTGCATTTATAGGTTAAGAACATTTCCAGTAAATACAGAAAATACTTGTTGATCTTGCAAGAAATGCAGTAGCTGAAAAGAAACTTCAAACATCCTTGTCTTTCTTTTGTAAACTACTAGCCATCAATCCACCATATCTTGGAGATGAACAAAGGAAGATATATTTATATCTATATAAGTCAAGCTTGTGTGATGACCATGGCTCCTTTCATAGATACCATGGAAAAGTGAGTGTGAACATGATGGGGCAGGAAGTGTGTTATCTGCAGGATCAGGTGAAAATAAAGGGAAAAAGCCTTAAAAGAAGAAAATTAATTTAGCCACCGCACATAGGGACTTGTAAACTGCAGTTTATTAAATTTTTTGGTTTTATGTTTGAATACTTTTTAATGCTTAATACAAATAACCAGGCCAGCAGCCTGACAGCATAACAGGCATTTGGAACATGTTTTATACATGAGTATGTATATGATTTTCTGTTCTAGTTTGGTACAGGTGATGAATGAAGTATATGCACAGTTGCTAGCTGTCCCGATTTAGCCGGGACAGTCACGTATTTAACCGGCTGCCCGAGACAACCTTGTCCTGGGCTGCGACCCAGAATTCAAGGTCGATCACGGACAGACAGTGTGCCGTGTGTGTCCGCATCTGTGTTTCACATTGGGGCATGTGTGAGGAGCATGGGTGTGCTGCTGGGTGGGGTCATGGTGCCCACAAGAGATGGAGAATAAACAACATGCTGGGGACAGATCTCTTCCCCTACCTCCTCCCCCAGCAGCTGATGTTTAGGCGGTGCTCTCATTGTGGAATCGCTCTAACTGAGAACATCCCCAGCTGAGGCAGAGCCTGCGAGGCTCGCAGTTTTATTAGACGGGACACAGGGATGATCATGCCTGACTTGCCTTCTGCTCAGTTGTGGTGTACATGGAGGCTGCAGTGAGAGGTAAGTTTGTGCTCAGCAACAGCTAAAAACTGGACATGTCTGCAGACAGTCCATTATAGACAGTTTGGCCTCTTGGATTTCTATTGGATACATAGGCGTACGCACAGGGTGTGCCAGATGTGCCTGGGCACACCCTAAACACCCTGTGCGGTGCTAATTCTCCCTGCTTCCTGGCGCCCCCTGTCTCCCCCCTGCAGTGCCGGCAGCTTCCCCCCTCTCCTGCCAGCTGCTGTGGGGGATGTTTCAGGATGGAGATTGGGGGAAGAGACCAGTACATATTTAATTTACCCCTTCCATTTCTTAATGAACAGAGTGAGTGATTTGTACCGCTCCTGTGTTCATTCTTAACCAAAGCATCGTAAACTATGTTTGTTTGTGAGACATCAGGGGTCTGTTTAGACTCTTGACATTTCACCAAAGCCCCCCAACAGGGCTCCTAAAAAATTGTAAAAAAATTAAAAAAAATTATTTTGTACAAAAGAATTACAAAAATAAAATTGTAAAAAATAGTAAAAATAAAAAACTACTGACACCGTCCACTGCCCTATTGCCACCAATCTCTGCTCTACTCACACCTTCCACTGCTCTGCTGATATACACACATGTGAGTTTGTGCTCTGGGGTGCACACACTAATGAAATAGGGTGCGCACACCAATGGTGGGTTAAAGGTCTGACAGTATGTTGCCTATAGCAACCTGATCATTTCATTCACAAAATCCTTCCTCCTCATGAACTATTCACTTTCAATAATTGATGGTGAAATAAAGGCAAATAAAGGCTGTTCACTTTTGCAAGCAAATTTGCACTTTGCAAGGGAATTTATTGTGGTGACAGTCACTAATTTACTTTGCAAAGCCTATCTAAACATGCAAGAAAACAAGGATAGAAAACTGTCTTTTGGCTTTTGTACATGATCGGATGATGGAGATGAGCAGTGTCACCTCATTCACTAAGCTAAGGGTGAATTTTCTTTCCATGTCCAGATTCCCTTGCAAAGTGAACAGACTATTTGCTTTTAGTTAATCAACCCCAATGTGTAAAATGATATATATCATTGCAGCCCTAATGTAAATATTCAGTACTATGAAATGGCAATGGTGATCTCCTGGCACATGCATCATAACTGGCTCATTAAAGTGATATAGAAATGGACTTCTGCGCTACTAATTAAAAATGATAAAAAGTGCTGCTGAGTCAAATAATGATCACCAATCAAATAAAGCACTAAAGTGTACGTGACTCAGCGCATATCCTGGGTGATCTGTCTCATAGATAAAGTGCTGGTGTATCAATAAATAGGATCTTCAGTGTATCCACTAAAGTGCTTGCATAGATAAATAAGTATATCCAATAAGTGCATAAATCAAATAAAGTGCATAAAATTCCAAAATTCAATATTGTAACCGGGGTCCAAAGCCAAGTTGTTTTTGCAACTTCTTCCAGTAATCAGCAGTGAACCTTGTATCCATAAAAGTGCTCACAGAGCACTTACCTTCAGGATGTATACAAAGCGCTTCAGTAATTTGTGATGATCTGTCCCCACTTTCAGCGTTGTCCTTTAGGAGTAATGGATGGATATCTGCTTGTATTCCATATAGGTAACCATATGCAAAAAGATGGGGCTCAGATAGTGCATTACCCAACAAAACAAAATGTTTATTAAAGACAAATGGGCTGCTTACATGTAGCTCTATAAAATTAGGCCAGATTCAATGTACAGCAGTGTTTTTTCTCGATACACAGCAGCGCTTTTTACGATACTTCTCACTGTTATTTCCGGTCCGCGGCACCTACTTTCGTTCTGCGGTGCTTACTTCCGGTTTGCGTGCTACGCGTTACGTCACGTTGCGTACCAGTTTTGTTAGTTAATGCCCCATTTTTTTGCATATGGATACCTATATGGAATACAAGCCGATATCCATCCATTACTCCTAAAGGACAACACTGAAACTGGGGACAGATCATCACATATTACTGAAGCGCTTTGTATACATCCTGAAGGTAAGAGCTCTGTGAGCACTTTTATGGATACAAGGTTCACTGCTGATTACTGGAAGAAGTTGCAAAAACATTTTGGCTTTGGACCCCGGTTACAATATTGAATTTTGGCCTGTGGAACCTAGCACATTATGCACTTTATTTATTGACTTTCATTTATTTTGTGCACAATATTATTAGTGCATTTGATTGTGCACATTACACTGGACATTTTAGCATACTGGGGCAGTTTGTATGTAGTTGATCCATTGGATACATCTTCTGCTATGCACTTTTATCTAAGTGGATTCTCTACAAATTGATACGTTTGACTGTATGCACTTTATTTAATTGGATGCACTTGTTTTCATGCACTTTTTTTTCTTCTCATGCATTTTATTTGATTTATGCACTTTATTGGATATACTTATTTATCTATGTAAGCACTTTAGTGGATACACTGAAGATCCTATTTATTGATACACCAGAACTTTATCTATGAGACAGATCACCCAGGATATGCGCTGAGTCACGTACAGTTTAGTACACATTTATTTATAACTGGCTCATTACATAATTTATTGGCTTTGTGTTTCTTAGGCCAGCCATAGATCGAGCAAATGCCTTTCCTGCAACCAGGGTGTTGACAGGGGAATCCCTCCCGCTGAGCCATAGCGTTCTCCCGGGGGGGGGGGGGGGGAGCCACGATTATTGATAGCGGCTATAACAGCTATAACAACCACTTGCAAAAATTGCATGTAAAATCCGACAGCAGGGTGGTCCCGAGTTGATTGATCGATCAACTTGGGTACATTCAGCCTGCCCATACATAGTTTGAATTTCAGCTTTTTCCTGCTAAACCAGCCGAGAAACAAACCGTCTATGGCCAGCTTTAGGGAAAGTGACAGCTTTGTGTAAATAAATCATCTTATCAGTGCATGTTAATGTTTTATAAAATAATGTTTATTTATAATGTTGTCATTTTAAATGTACATAGAGGCAGTCATACGTGCTCATTAAATATGAAAAAAGTCAGTGAGCCATCTGGCTTATTGAAAACAATACTCTTCCTATGTGGTTGATATCATATCTCAACAGCTGTCAAGGTAGACAAAGTTATTGTGAGAGATGGAGCTACCTCCAGTGGCTAATCTACAAATCTCTATATTTTGAAGTGTATATATCCAGTGAGAAAAATGATATATACCTTTTTATTTTAGATTGGGGAATAATTTGAAACTCTGTACTAAGCGATTTATTCTCATTAAGGCAGGCCATAGAAGGTGCAAATTTCTTTCCTACAATAATGGCTGGCTGTAGCAGCGATGACCTCCAGTAAAACCTGGCAGGCTCTTTGTACCCAAGTTGATTCAGCTTACCCATACACCAGGGCCGGCCCTACCACGGTTCCCCAGGTGGCACTTTGAGAAGGGCAGCAAATTGATGCCCAAGAAGATTTTTTTTTTCCAGCACCAGATCAGATGTTTAGCTTTCCTCCACCTGGCCCAGCAGGCGCGGCAGGTCTGTCCTTTCCATAAGATCGTAGCACTCCTCCTCCCCTACCTTATTTACACAAGACAGGAAACATAGCAGGTCCAGACAAATGGCGGGACTTTTCAAGTTAAGAAGCAGTGATTGGTTACTAGACAGTGTGGCGGTCCCAGCAATTAATTACCTGCCTTTCACATGAAAAGTCCCGTCCGGAGCTGCCTTGCTTCCCGTCTTGTGTAACTAAGGTAGGGGAGGGGAGTGCTGTGATCTTATGGAAGGGGCAATCTGTAATATCGATGCAAGACGTGATGAGGGGGGTCTGGGGTGGGGGGGGAGTCTGTGATGGGGGGGATCTGTGATGGAGAGGAGTCTGTGATGGGGGGATCTGTGATGGAGAGGAGTCTGTGATGGGGGGAGTATGTGATGGGGGGTATCTGTGATGAAGAGATGGGTGGGGAAATCTGTGATGGGAGAGGAGTCTGTTAGGGGGGGGGATCTGTGACATAGGGGAGTCTGTGATGGAGGGGGATCTGTGTTGGGATGGTCTGTGATGAGGGGAGTCTGTGATATGGAGTTTGTGGTTTGGATTTGAATGTAATGGTATGTCATATAATTTTGCATATAGACAAGGTTCTGTTGCATGTAAATCTGACTTCCTTATAAATATAAATGTAATTTTAGTTTTAATTATCATGACATAAAATAATAGATGTGAGGGGCCTTTTGGTGGGTGTGATTTTTTTTTTGGGGGGGGGGCAGCATTTCATTCTTGGACCCAAGCAGCACAATGTCTTGGGCCAGCCCTGCCATACACGGTTCCTGCTAAACTGGCCGAGATTCAAACAATCTATAACCGGCCTTATTGTCAACAGTTTCACCAGACAATGAGGGACCATCTTCATCAACAACAGAGACAGAAATAAAAACACTCTTTTTAAAGTGATATTAAAGCCTTGTTTTTTTTAAAATAACAAACATGTAATATTTACCTGCTTTGTGCAGTGGGTTTGCACAGAGCACCCAGATCCTTCTCTTCTCGGGTCCCACGCCGACACTCCGGGCTCCTCCCTCCTGCCGGGTGCCCCCACAGCAAGCTGCTTGCTGTGGGGGCACCCAGGCAGGCGTGCTCCTGAGCCACGGCTCTGTGTGTCCATTCACACATTGAGCCGCAGCTCAGCCTCATCCCCTCTGTCTCCTGATTGGTGCACTGGCTGTGATTGACAGCAGTGGGAGCCATTGGTAAAAGCCACTCAGGAGTGCAAGTCCCCAGAGAGGCAAGGCTCTTGTGGACATTGCCGGATCGAGAGGGGGCTCAGGTAAGTAATAGGGAGGCTCCTGCACACAGAAGTTTTTTTTTACCTTCATGCATAGAAATACATGAAGGTAAAAAAACTTGTGTCATTACAACCACTTTAAGTAAACTCATAGCTTCCAAGTGTCCTTCATTTGGATTAACTATATGTCTTTTCTCCACAAGTGTTCCTCTTTTTGGTCTGATGTGTGGACCTTTAAAAAAAATGTACTCTTAGCTATCAAAAGTGTTTTACTATCCTGTTTCTCTCCAACAATAGCACAATGGTTAAGCCTTGTGCAGGTCATCAGATTGATTGAAGATTTGACAAGACTTACATTCCAAATTTAGAACCAAATGGTTTTATTGGTCAGAGTTTACACTCGCAGACTAGTGCAAACAACTACTTTAAGATAAAAGACTTCCCACACCGTTCATACATACAGCTTGCTAACTTAGACCCACAGACTCATCGCTACTATTCACTACATTACCTCATTCTTTGTATTTACCCTTACCTGCAATAAGGAGAAGCCTTTCCTACCGGGTAAACCCCCAATTCCACTTCTTCCACGTTACTCTTCCCCTCTTTCCTTGGTTGTGTCTTCCTATCCCACGGCAATTTATATACACAACCTAATTAAGTGACTACCATTCCTTTGCTTGGGATCAGTTTTACCCCCAACGCCCCAATAAACACATTTCTATAAGTGGGAGCACTTCTGACTCTGCACTCATCATTATCTGATTGTCTCATCTGTAAATCTCTTCCCTCATTCTACAGGTATGTCTGTGCTAACTGAACCATCTCCACCCAAAAACTGAAACACTGCTATCTGCTTTGCTTATGTGTCTTTAATAATTGCTGGTATGTTATTTTTGCTTAACTGTCTGTAGACCTGTCCACATTACAATGCTTTATTATCTCCCTTGTCTTACCCAAAATTATGGCCCATTAACTTTAGTGCCCTCTTGCTAGTCTGTTTCTGAAGTAAGAATTTTGCCCTGTTAACCAGCCAACCTTTATTACCTCTTGATTGCTAATTGAAATCCACCCCTATCAGTATAAATTTAAGGCTCTTTCAAACGGACGGACCGTATGTCCGTTTTTCATCCTTCCGTTTTTGGATGAAAAACGGACATACAGGTATCCCTATGGGATAGCGGGTGTCAGCGGATGAGCATCCGCTGACACCCGCTCTCGTCCGTGCCCGCTCTGCTCCGTTTCTGCAGACGGAGGAAAACCCTATTTTTTCATCCGTCTGCAGAGCGGATCGGGTGACGACGGACTCTACGGTCCGTCGTCACCCAATCTCCCATAGGGGAGAGCGGCGCTCTGACAGGTCCGTCCCTGCACGGAGTGCAGAGACGGACCTGTCATCTTCCTGTTCAGCGGAGATCGATCCGGCGATCCCCGCTGAGCAAGCGGCTATCCACGGGGCGGATCTGCACTGATCCGCCCCGTGTGAAAGAGCCCATAAGCTTCTTTTGAGGGAAGCATTTGCATGGGACACATTTGCAACTGGGGCCCTTTCTCAAAGTGGGGCTATTTCTATAAGTGGGAGCACTTCTGCCTCTGCACTTCAGCAAATTCACAAAGCGAAGGGACACAAGAAAATAGTTTGAAAAACACCACACAGACATTAGGTGACCTTGTTGACCCCTTCAGCTTTTTCTCCTTGTAACATGCACTCTCTACCATTCCTTTTGACAGCTCTGTCCTCTATCCTTAAACTATCTCTCCTATACCCCCCCCCCCACAGCATATATATCACCCTCACTTCTGTACTCTCCTTATTACTGCACCCACCAACTAATTCTAAATCCACACACACTAAAAATCCCCAAGACCCTGGGCCATGTCCCTTCATATAAATCCCATTCCCATTTTACCTCCCTCACCCTCCTGCTTCTCCTAACCTCTGGAGATATATCCCCAAACCCCTGGCCTCCATCATTTAACTCCCTTTCTCTTGTGCCCTTTGGAACTCACCTCTCTCCATGACCTCTTTATCGCCAACTCATTTAACCTACTCGCCATTACCGAAACCTGGCTCCACGAATCTGACACTGCGCCTTCTGCTGCCCTATGCCATGGTGGTCTTCTCTGGACTTACTCCCCCAGATCCAGTGGACGTAAGGGAGGAGGTGTCGGTATCCTTTTAGCCCCACATAGCACCTTTCAGGTACTTCACCCACCTCCCTCTCTGTCACTCTCCTCTTTCGAAGCACACTGCATTCGTCTTTTCACTCCAATTTCTCTAAGGATAGCTGTGATCTACAGGCCCACTGGACCAGTATCAACCTTTCTTGATGACTTCTCTGCCTAGCTACCCTATTTTCTTTCTTATGCAATCCCTACAATCATTCTCGGGGACTTCAACATCCCTATTAATACTAACACTCCTGCCCCTTCCAAACTTCTCAGCCTAACATCCTCCTTTGACCTGAAGCAGTGGATACACGCTCCTACTCAATACAATACCCTTGACCTCGTTTTCCCTCACCTTTGCTTTCCATGCAACCTCTCTAACTATCCATTGCCTCTCTCTGATCACCACCCAATTAGTTTCACTCTCTCCCTCTCCTCCACCTCCTCTCCCTCCAACTGCCTAAAAGCTACTTGCAGAAACCTACGTCATCTCAACCCTTCTCTTCTCTACTCTATTGACAACCTCTACGACAAAATCTCACCCCTATCCTGCACCAACCTAGGCAATTCTGTCTACAACGCCTCACTTCTAGCCTCACTGGACTCACTGGCCCCCCCTCACTACACACAGAATCAGGCCCGACCCCTTCAACCTTGGCAAACAGATAATAATAGAAGTCTGAAAAAATGTTGTCTTGCTCATGAGCGCCTGAGGTGTAAGGCCCCTTTCACACGAGGCGGGCTCCGCTTGCACGGAGCCCGCCTCTGTCCGCCGGCTCAGCGGGAGATCTCTCCGTTGATCTCCGCTGAACCGGCGGATGACAAGCCTCTCTCCGCTCACTGAGCGGGGAGGGGCTTGCGAGCGCCGCTGATCTCTATGGAGAGATCGGATGAAAACGGACAGTGTGTCCGTTTTCATCAGATCTCACCCGATCCGATCCGCCAGCGACGGATCTGGACGTATAGCCATACGTCTGCTTTTGGCGGATCGGACCGGGTCGGATGTCAGCGGAGATGTCTCCGCTGACATCCGACGCTCCATAGACTAACATGGAGCGCCCGTTCAGATCCGCCGTCAAAACTGACAGGCGGATCTGAACGGTCCGACCGTGTGAAAGGGGCCTAAGACTAAGTCTCAGAGAGATTTCAACCAATATAAATCTGCCCTCCAAAAATACAATTCCAGCCTCCTCACTGCCAAGCAGACCTATTTTATCACTCTTATTAGCAACTTATGCTAAATAACGCCTCCACCTGCCAACTCACTTACTGCCCAGGAGATCGCCAATCACTTCAAACAGAAGATTGATACAATTTGCGAGGAGATCTCTACTGTTCCAATATCCTCCACACTTTACACTTACACAGGTACAATCATTATTTCCCTCTTTCAACCCCACCACTATAGACGAGGTTGCTAAACTACTTGCTAATGTCCACCTTACCACCTTCCCTCTGTATCCTGTTCCCTCACAAATGCTACGTTCACCCTCTAGCTCTATGCTACACTCTCTAACCCACATCTTCAATCTCTCCCTGTCTTCTGGCAACTTCCACAACTCTCTAAAACATGCACTTGTCAGACCCATACTTAAAAAGCCCTCACTGGACCCATCCAATGTTAACAAACTACGCCCTATGTCCTTGCTCCCCTTCTTATCCAAACTCTTCAAATGTCTGGTCTACAACCGACGGAGCATCCACCTTGCTGATAATAGCCTTCTTGATCCCCTTTAGTCTGGATTTCATCATCAACACTCCACAGAAACTGCTCTCCTAAAACTAACAAACGATCTACTAACGGCCAAAACCAATCAACACTATTCTGTACTAATACTCCTGGACCTCCCTGCTGCCTTTGATACGGTTGACCACCCCCTCCTCCTCAAAAAACTCCACGCCTTTGGTCTCCGTGACTGTACTCTTCGTTGGTTCTCTTCCTACTTATCCAACCGCACCGCGTTTCTTACAACTCTACTTCCTCCTCTCCTCTTCCTTTCTCGGTTGGGGTCCCCCAAGGTTCTGTTCTTGGACTGCTCCTATTGGGTCAGCTGATAGCCTCCCATGGCTTCCAATACCACCTCTACGCTGATGGCCCCCAAATCTATTTCTCTACCCCTAAGCTCACTCCTTCTCTCTCCTCACGTATCAACTAATTTACTATCAGATATATCAGTCTGGTTGTCACACCACTTTCTCAAACTCAATCTATCCAAAACTGAACTTATAATTTTTCCTCCCCCATATGCCCCTTCCCCTGATCACTCTGTCAAAATCCATGGCACAACTATAAGCCCATCCCCACATGCCAAGGTTTGAGGTGTAGTCCTGGACTCTGAACTCTCTTTTAAGCACCACGTCTAATCACTGTCCAAAACCTACCGCCTCAACCTCCGCAACATCTCCAAAATACGCCCCTTTCTAACCAATGACACAACAAAGCTCTTAATTCACTCGCTGATCATCTCTCGCCTCGGCTACTGCAACTCCCTTCTCATTGACTTACATAGTCTATCACCTCTTCAATCCATCATGAATGCTGCTGCCAGAGTCATCCACCTTACCAATCGCTTTGTCTCTGCTACCCATCTCTGTCAATCCCTCCACTGGCTTCCGCTCAGCCAAAGAATTAAGTTCAAAATACTAACAACTACGTACAAAGCCATCCACAATTTAGCCCCTAGCTACATCACTAGCCTAGTCTCTAAATACCAACCTTCTCGTTCTCTTCGTTCCTCTCAAGACCTTCTGCTCTCTAGCTCCCTTGTCACCTCCTCCCATGCTCGGCTCCGGGACTTTTCCAAAGCCTCTCCAATCCTATGGAATGCCCTACCACAATATGTGCGCTTATCTCCTACTCTATTAGCTTTTAGATGATCCCTGAAAACCCTTCTCTTCAGAGAAGCCTACCCTACCCACACCTAACAACTGTTTTTTCATTTTCTCCATCAGCTCACCCCCTACAGTTATTACCTTTTGTTTAGACTTGACCATCCTTTCTAGAATGTAAGCCCTAACGAGCAAGGCCCTCTGATCCCTCCTGTATTGATTTGTATCGTAAGTGTACTGCCTGCCCTCATGTTGTAAATCGCTGCGCAAACTGTTGGCACTTTCTAAATCCTGTATAGTAATAATAATAATAATATATTCAGGCAGTACCATATTGTAACTGTCAGGAATCAGCAGCAGTGATGGCTAGATCTGCATGGCTACACTCAGAAAACTGTGACTAGAAAAAAATCCTTCGAAACACCAGCGCACAGCAAACATGAACATTTAAGTTAACCCACCAAGCAGGGCCTTCTTTAATAATGATTGGACCCTGGGCAAACATTTTCTTGGGCCCCCCCTTCATGCAATTTCACTATCCACCTGCCTACACACCATGGACTGGGGTGGTGAGGGGACTCATCAATAGACAGATAACTCCTAGAACTCTTGGGATCAGTGGCTGTGCAACTGCATCATTTCGAAAAAGCGTTAGGGACTTTCTTACAAATTGTTAGCACATAGAGCAGCCCATTGAAATAATCGGGCTGCCCTACACGTGACCTACATCTTTATCCACCCTGTCAGTACACCTTTGCATCCTAAAACCCCTATTAACCTCTGCACCCCAAACCTTCCCCATCCTCTCCACTTCAACCCTCCACACTTTTGACTCTACCTGCCTCCTCTGCTCATCTTTGCACCCAGATTCCTTGATTCCTTACCTCTATACATCCCCTCATTGCTCACCTGTGCACCCAAACTGCAATTCACTCACTGCCTACCTCTGCACACCCCACAACTCCCCCCCCCCCCCACTAATTTGCTTACCTTTGCAGAACAGGCTCTATTTACATATGAATGAATGCCTCCGGTCCGCGGCTATTTACATATGAATGCAGATGCTTTTTACATATTAATGCCGGTTATTTACATGTAAACACAGGGTATGCAGGTCAGTAATCTGTACACAACAATAGGGCAGAGCTGGGCAGCATTAATAGCAACACTTCACACTGTGATATCGGGACACAGCACAGTAAAACTTCAAGGGACAAGGGAATTTAAACCAGGATAGTTGTCAAGTATGAGGTAGGTGCTTTGGGCCCCACAACAATGACAGGGCCCATCTGCCCCTTTTGCCCTGCCTTAAAGAAGGCCCTGCAACCAAGTGACTAATAACTAACAAACAGAAGCCTAAATAACTATATACAATATGTACAAAAAGGAGAACAAAAAGGAGAACACCGAAAAGAAAAGGAAAATCTGAGGGCAAAGGAGCAGATGGGAAGGGAGAAACAAAACTGGGATCATAAAAATGGAGGAGCATGTACAAGGCATCAGGATACTGGGCACAGCATACAGGGCAGGAGTAGGAACAGGATAACAGCTAGCAGTCCCTGGTAGCAAGCAAAACAATGAAGCAAGAGGCACTAATAGGGGAGAATCTAAACCACTTCCAGCTGCCAGCAACAGGTGGAAACTGATTATTGGAGTCTGCTGGCTGCTTAAAGACACCCACTGGTGGACATTGGAATTACAACCCTTGTCCCAGGGAAACACAGTGCCACCAACAGGTGATCCAGGTCCTGACAGTAAGGCCCCTTTCACACTGGGGCAGGAGCCGCGGTGACGGTAAAGCAGCGCTATATTTAGCGCTGCTTTACCGTCGTTTTAGCCGCGGGATTCGGCCACTCGCGGTGCGGTTTTACCCCCTGCGAGCGGCTGAAAAAGGGTTAAAATCCCCCGCAAAGCACCGCCGTAGCGGCGCTTTGCAGCGGTATTGCCGCGGTTTCCCATTGAAATCAATGGGTAGGAGCGGTATAGGAGCGGTGAATACACCGCTCCTATACCGCTCCAAGGATGCTGCTAGCAGGACTTTTTTTACCGCCCTGCTAGCGCACCGCTCCAGTGTGAAAGCCCGCCGGCTTTCACACTGGAATGAATGGGGCCGTTTTTTTCAGGCGGTGTACAGGCGCTATTTTTAGCGCTGTACCGCCTGAAAACCGCCCCAGTGTGAAAGGGGCCTAACCCATCTGAGCGATCAGGATTGGCATTGTTGATGTTATGAATACACTGAGCTTTAATTCAATTGCAAAAAACGTGGCATATTGGGGGAGATTTACTAAAACGATGCACACAAAATCTAGTGCAGCTGTCCATAGTAACCAATTAGGTTCTAACTTCTGAAACGCTTGTTCAAATAAATGTTGACAATAAAACCTAGAAGCTGATTGGTTACTATGCACAGTGTTCTCCAGTTTTAGTAAATTTCCCCTATTTTGTCAGAAAATGCAAGTACTGTATTTAGATTTCTGATTTCAGCTTAATGAGGAAAACTTGTGATTTAATGTAAAATGTTATATGTTACAATATATACTATGCTGTATTTGTACCCTGTTTTTGAAAAATAAAGAATGCAAAAAGAAAAAGTGTTATATTACACTCACCTTTTCATTCAACCTCTATAGTATTGTATTTGTTACAATACCCCACCTGTGGGGTTTTTTTTTTTAAATTCTTTTTATACATTTTTCACACAGTTAAACATACATACACGGGTAGGTAACATGCCTTAGCGGAATCACGCAAGGCCATAAACAGAACTAACATACCCCACCTGTGGGTTTAACCAATCTTTATATTAGTTCTACGTAGTCCACGAAAGTGGGAGCATGACTGAGATGTGTCTTTTACCTACACACATTGTGCTAAAAGGTGTCGCTCTTTTCCATTTTAGAAAGTTGGGAGGTGTGCTGAATTCACTTACTATTTGCTAGTTCTGTGTTAGTAACTGAAGGTATTAAAGCAAGAGACAGCCATGCAGAAGGGGGTAAGCAAGGACAGTCTATTTTTTTTGGTACTGGTTTCATAAAAGAAAAATAGCACAAAGAGCTTCAGACTGGGAATATTACACCCCGGTGTCACTATTTACACTTAGCTCAAAACAAATTTACTAGCAATTTTTGTTCGCTCACATTCTTTTTTATTTTTTTTTATTTGTAATAACATTAAACTATCAGTGTTCCTTTAATTTTCTTAGCAAACGACTGAATTAGCAGTAATCCGCTTCCTGATGCAATGATTTTCCATATGGACTGCCAGCTACAGAATAAGCATGTAGCTACTTTGAATTACTGTAATGTAAAATATGAAGCCCTCAAAGACATGAAGTCATGGTCTTGTGCATGCTGCCAGGATATCCCCAGATTGGTCAAAAGCCAGACTTCTCTTCACGACCATGAGGCTTGACATACAGCGCATGAATAATACTCCCAGTTTATAACCAAGAAGAGCAGAAACTCAATGTATAGTTCTCACTTTAACACCGGCTTTACAAAAACTACAGCTTTATGTCAACAGAATAATTATTGCCTGAGCACATGTCACTGCTTTTCCTACATTCATTACACTGTTAATGATCTGTATTTGTTATTACTTTTAATTTCATCATTGTTTATGAGTTTTGGACAAACTTGAAATTCACTTTAGATCTGTCTGATAGTTTACTTCACTTTATATGGATCAAAAATAGGGTTTTTCATAATAGCTAGGCAACAATGTTGCATTCAGTGTGGCATATCCTCAGTGTTGCTGCTAAAATCACTGGGCTCCGTACAGCCTTCCTAAAGGGCCCACCTGGTCCCTAACCCCATCTACACACCACCCCCCCCAGTCCCCAAACCCCTCCTACACACCGCCCCCGGTCCCCAAACCCCTCCTACACACCGCCCCCCACACTCAGCTACACAGTTTTAGCGCCCCTCTCCCAAATGAGAATCTCACTGTGCCTATGATCATAGCAGTACAACAAGTGTTCTTTAACCCTTTCATCACTAAGCCTATTTCTGACATTTGGTGTTTACAAGTTAAAATCCGTATTTTTTGCGCGAAAATTTCTTAGAACCCCCAAACATTATATATATATTTTTAGCAGAGAATATAGACAATAAAATGGCGATTGTTGCAATATTTTATGTCACACGGTATTTGTGCAGCGGTGTTTTAAGCGCAACTTTTTGGGAAAAAGATACATTCATGAATTTTTAAAAAACAAAACAGTAAAGTTAGCCCAATTTTTTTGTATAATGTGAAAGATGATGTTACGCCGAGTAAATAGATACAAAACATGTCACGCTTTATAATTGCACGCACTCGTGGAATGGCGACAAACTAAGGTACCTAAAAATCTCCATAGGCAACGCTTTAAAAATGTTTTACGGTTCCCAGGTTAGAGTTATGGAGGGGGTCTAGTGCTAGAATTATTTCTCTCGCTCTGACAATCGTGGTGATACCTCACATGTGTGATTTGAACACCGTTTACATATGCGGGCGCGACTTCCGTATGCGTTTTCTTTGCTGCGCAAGCTCGCGGGGAAGGGGGCGCTTTTTTTCTTATTTATTTAATTTAATTTTAGATAATTAAATTGTGTTTTTTTTTTTTATTTGATCACTTTTATTGCTGTCACAAGGAATGTAAACATCCCTTGTGACAGTAATAGGTGGTGACAGTTACTCTTTATGGAGGGACCCTCCTTTGCACTTCAAAGTATTCAGATCACCGAAAACGGTGTATCTGACTACTGTGTACCTTTTTAAATCTGGCGCCATTGGCAGCCGAGTAAACAGGAAGTAACGTTGTGATGTCGCTTCCGTGTTTACATACAGGAGACTGGAACCAAGCCGTTTTCGACTTCGTTCCAGTCTGTCTCTAGCAGCCGGAAGCGGCGGTTGTTCGATCAGGTCTCCTGATGGAACGGGAGGCCCGTTAAGAGCGGCGTGAGGCTGGGGGGGGGGGGTGACGTCCCCTCCCGCTCCTCCAGTATAACAGCCGAACGGCTTTTAGCGGCATCGGTTGTTATACCCGGATAGCCAATCGCCCGCTCTAAACAACGGTACCGGGATGAGGCCTGCAGCTGTGGGCATCATCCCGGTATAACCCTCGAAAGCCGAGTACGCATATATGCGCACGCTCGGCGGGAAAAACGATGCACACAAACCTCTGTGTGTGTGTTACAGTGAGGAGTCTGAGGACTGTACCTTCTAGAATAGCAAGTCAGGGTGCCATCAGCATGTCGCTGTGTGCCGCTTGCTGTTCACCTTCACCAGCCACTGGTATCTTAGAGCTGCTCTCCCACACATTCACTGTGCCTTGCTGCCTCAAGTCTCTCCTTCAGTCCACAGCTCCGCACTTACTGAGGGAGGAGTGGGGAAAGTATGAAGAATCACTGGCAACTGTGCAGGGGTATATGCAGCGCTGGCTTTATCCGTCTGAGCCCTGAAAAAGTGAAAAAAGTCCCGCCTCTGCTGTCGCCTCCTGATGCCCTTTGTTGACCTAATGCGGCCCTGGGATATGTATTTTAAGCCCTGGCAAGCAAATAGGAGTGGAGGTGGTCTAATAAATACATTTACTAATGTATCAAAAAACAAACAATAAAGCTGCCCGGGGCACCCTGCTGAGCTGATGGGGCCAGACCCGGTACAGGAAGACCGTCTGTACTGCCTTATTAGCGGCACTGCATGTCCTTGTGTATGTAGTACTAAAAATAGCAAGGAAACAATGCAGGACCGGTGGCCACTGGGCTGCTGGACCTCCATTTTATGTGATGATGATGGCACTGGAGAGCAGAGCGAGGGACAGTTGGTTGCTGCAGAACCCTGGATGGGGGTAAGTATTCCTCTTTATTTCATCACTACCTAGGGTGGAACTCCGCTCTAAGGCTGGGTTCACGCTGCCACATGGAACAGCTCACAGTAGGGGGTCCGGTGTGTGCCTGTTTACTATTTCAGGTCCGATTTCAGACGATTTACCTGAATTTGGACCTCAAAGGGACCAGAAGACGCACAGAGCTCCTGTGCAATTCGCACCAGAGCCGCTCCGGAGATGTGTGAACTGGCTCCAGAGAGTGCCGGTCACAATCTCCTGACATGCGAACTGGATGCGGGGAAACCGGCATCCAATTCACAATAGTGTGAACTATTAGTTTAACTTCTTCAAAACAGGACACTTACACCCCCTTCCTGTCCAAGCCAATTTTCAGCTTTCATCGCTGTCGCTGTTTAAATGACAATTGCGCGATCATGCTACACTGTACCCAAACAGAATTTTTATAATTTTGTTCCCACAAATAGAGCTTTCTTTTGCTGGTATTTGATCACCTCTGCATTTTTTATTTTTTGCTAAACAAATAAAAAAAGAACAAAAATTTTGAATTTTTTTTTTCGTTTGTTTCTGTTATAAAATTTTGCAAACAAGTAAGTTTTCTCCTTCACTGATGGGCACTGATAAGGTGGCACTGATGAGCACTGATAAAGCGGCACCGATGAGGTGGCACCAATGAGGTGGCACTGATGGGCACTGGTAGGCAGCACTGATGGTTGGCACTGATATGCAGCACTGATGGGCATTGATAGGCAGCACTGATGGGCACTCATGGGTGGCACTGGTGGGCACTGATGGGCACTGATAGGTGACACTGATGGGCACTGAAAGGCTGCACTGATGGATACTGATAGGCGGCACTGATACGTGGCACTGTTGGGCACTGATATGCAGCACTGATAGATGGCACTGATTGGCAGCTGCCTGGGCACTGATTGACATTTCCCTGGTGGTCTAGGGTGGCATACCTGGTGGTCCAGTGTGGTGGCATCCTTGGTGGTCCTGGCGGTATCCTGGTGGTCCTGGGTGGGCATCCGAAGGGGGGCTGCGCTGATAAACAATCAGCACAGACCCCCCTGTCAGGAGAGCAGCCGATCGTCTCTCCTCTACTCGCGTCTGTCAGATGTGAGTGAGGAAAAGCTGATCAACGGCTCTTCCTGTTTACATCGTGATCAGCCGTGATTGGACACGGCTGATCATGTGGTAAAGAGCCTTGGGCACGCAAGAGTGGTCGTTCTGGAGGGCCGTCATATGACATCCACCCAGAACGAGAGCCGCGCAGCCCAGTCGTCATTTGACAGCCGATGGACAGGAAGCGGTTAATTATGCCCTGATTTTCACTTAAAAGTCTTAAAAACAGGAATTATAAAAACAGACAGTGACAGTTGAATATTATGTATAAATTACATTTACCTCAATGCTAGGATACAGCTGTGAGTACAGTGATACAGTTTATGAGACATTTCACTCATTGAAAACAATGCACTCCCTATGTGGCTGATATAGCTGCTCAATAGGGATGGGCCCGGTGTTCGATTCGAACCCATGTTCGAATCGAGCACCGGGCGTTTGCTCGCTCGGCGAGCCCAGAACTATTGGGGCCGCTCGCATCAAATTCGTGTGATGCGAGGGGCCCCGCAATGCATTGCGCTAGTCGCAGTGCAATGCTGGCTGATGATTGGCCAAGCATGCACTGTGACCCCCGCATGCTTGGCCAATCACAGCGCCGGCAGCGAGGAGAGCCATAATTGGCTACAGGCAGGATGAGCCAATTATAGCTCAGGGGCTTTAGTACACGCCCCACGGTATAAGAGGCCGCCGCGCCGGCGGCCTCGCATATTATGTTTCAGTCAGTGTCAGGGTGTCAGTGTGCTGCTGACAATATGTGCTCTATTTCTGGGGATATGTGTGTGCGTGCTGTTAGAACAGCATTGCAGTATCACATCTGGGGGGTGTCTATAGGTGGCCTGTGAAGGGGGGCAGGTTTCCTGTGCTTAGAACTTTCCCTGCAAAAAAGTGTAATTTTTGCAGGAAAAAAGCTATTTAAAAGCACTCGCGGCTAATGAATTGATGGCTCCTGTAACACAGAGAACTGTCATTCATTAATAAAAAACAAAAAAAAAAGCGTAGGGGTCCCCCTAATTCAATAACCAGGCCCTTCAGGTCTGGGATGGATATTAAGGGGGACCCCAGCCAAAAAAAAAAAAAAAAATGGCGTAGGGTCCCCCTCAAAATCCATACCAGACCCTTGAGGTCTGGTATGGATTTTAAGGGGAACCCTAGCCAAAAAAAATGGCGTGGGGTCCCCCTCAAAATCCATACCAGACCCTAATCCGAGCACGCAACCTGGCAGGCCGCAGGAAAAGAGGGGGGGACGAGAGCGGCCCCCCTCCCGCCTGAACCGTACCAGGCCACATGCCCTCAACATTGGGAGGATGCTTTGGGGGTCTAAGACCCCCAAAGCACCTTGTCCCCATGTTGATGAGGACAAGGGCCTCTTCCCCACAACCCTGGCCATTGGGTGGGGGTCCGCCCCCCCCTGTGTGAAATGGTAAGGGGGTACAAAAGTACCCCTACCATTTCACCAAAAAAGTGGCAAAAATTGTAAAAATGACAGGAGACGGTCTTTGACAATTCCTTTATTAAAATCTTCTTTCTTCTTTCTTCATCCTTCGGTTTCTTCATCTTCTCCTTCCGTCATCTTCTTCCATCTTCTTCCATCTTCTTCTTCCTCCGATCCGCTTCTTCTTGCGCTGGTCTTCTCGTCCTTCTCGTCCGGCATCTTCTTCCGTCGGCGTCGGTGTCCGTGTCTCTTCTTGGGCAATGGGAGGCTCCCGCTGTGTGAGGCTCCGCTCCGTCTGACAGGTCTTTTATAACGGAGGGCACCTGGTGACCCCGCCCCCTCTGATGCACGGGGACGTCATGGGGAATTCCATGATGGCTTTCCCCATGACGTCAGAGGGGGGCGGGGTCACCAGGTGCCCTCCGTTATAAAAGACCTGTCAGACGGAGCGGAGCCTCACACAGCGGGAGCCTCCCATTGCGCGGAGCGGCCCAAGAAGAGACAGAGACACCGACACCGACGCCGACGCCTAAAATGGCCATAGTCTAAAATGGCCATAGATGGATCGAAATTTGACTGGTTCAGCAGGGACTGATTGAATTTCCATCTATCTATGGCCATTTCCGTTCGAGATGAGTTAATCTAGTGATCAACTCCTCTCGAACAGGAATGTTTGAAAATTTGTGTTTGATCAGGGTATGTAGCCAGTCGGGTGCAGCGCCTGCTGTCAGAATACAATAGCACAGCAGGGTGGATTACTTTATCCACCTCTATTGTGTGGATGGGGGAAGCTGTTTGTTTTTTTTTTGATCGGCCATCCCTGTATTTCTGCACACAGCCCAACTTTGGCAATCAATCACGCAGATTAAAGCAACAACTGATAACTGAATCAGGCAAGGTAATGGTGAGGGGGCGCACTGGATACCTTTGTTTCCCTTGTGCTATTGCTGTCCAGTGCATCCCTGTACCTTTAAGGAGGAGTGGACTCCCTCTAGGCATAACTAGGACTGCAGTACACTTGGGTGCCATGACGTGGCTGCTGCAGCTTACGCATGTATTTGCAAATGTGTGCAAATTAACTTGTTGGTTTTAACTTAACCACTTGCCGTCCGCCATATAGCAAAATGACGGCGGCAAAGTGGTTTCAATAACCTAATCAGGATATTGAGCCGCTGTGCGCCCCGGGCGATCGTTGTTGCAGGGTGTCAGTCTGACACCCCGCAACACCGATCTAGGTAAAGAGTCTCTGGCTGAGACTCTTTACCACGTGATCAGCTGTGATCAATCACAGCTGAACACAGTGTAAACAGGAAGAGCCGGTGATCGGCTTTTCCTCACTCGTGTCTGTCAGGTGCGAGTAGAGGAGAGCCGATCGGCTGCTCCTCTGATGGGGGGTCTGTGCTGAGCGATTATCAGCGCAGCCCCCCCCCCCTCGAGGATGCCCACACTGGACCACCAGGGATGCCACTAGGACCACCAGGGATGACAATTAGTGCTCACAATAGATGCCAATCCGTGCCCACAATGGGCATCACTGATTGGCAGGCATTATTGTTTGGCACTGATTGGCATCCATCAGTGACTTACATTACAGTACATCAGTGCCACCTATCAGTGCCCATCCATGCCCATCCGTGCCACCTATCAGTGCCCATCCGTGCCGCCTATCAGTGCCCATCCATGCTGCCTATCAGTGCCCATCCGTACCACTTATCAGTGCCCATCCATGCCGCCTATTAGTGCCCATTTGTGCCGCATATCAGTGCCACCTATCAGTGCCCATCAGTGCCACCTATCAGTGCCGCATATTAGTGCCCATCATCAGTGCCCATCAATGCCACCTCATCGGTGCCCATCAGTGCCGCCTTATCAGTGCCCATTAGTGAAGGAGAAAACTTACTTATTTACAAAGTATTGTAAATGAAACTTTTTTATTTGTTTAGCAGAAAATAAAAATCCCAGAGGTGATCAAATACCACCAAAAGAAAGCTCTATTTGTAGGAACAACAATTTGTAGGAACAAAATGATAAACAAAATGATAAAAATTTAGTTTGGGTACAGTATAGCATGACCGCGCAATTGTCATTTAAGTGCGACAGCACTGAAAGCTGAAAATTGGTCTGGGCAGGAAGGGGGGGAAGTGCACTGTATTGAAGTGGTCAGACTGTTTGACAAGGTCAGTTCGGTTTGTTGTAGGCTGGCTTGTAAGTGAGCTGGGAATTTTTCTTTGTTGTTTTTTTGACACGAGTCGCCCTTCCTTGTGCTCCTTGCTGCAAAGGCCAGTTATAGGGGTGGTTGCCATTTGTTTGTACTGTTGGTAATTGGTCAGGGAACGCACTGGATACCTTCGCTGCAATTGTGCTATTGCTGGGTGTCCAGTAAGTCCCTTTACTTTTAAGGAGGGGTCGGCTCCCTTTAGGCATACCTGCCCTTAATCTATTAATTTTTCTATATGTGCTCCAACTCAGGAGACTCTCCAAATCTTAGTAGAGTTATGACTCCAGTACACTGGGGTGCCGTGACATGGCCGCTGCAGCTTACGCATGTAATTGCAATTGTGTGCAAGCTAACTATCTGACATTAGTGCAGCGATCTCCCCTGCTGTGCTATTGTGTTCTGACAAGGGGACAACCCCCCCGCCAGAATACTTTGGTCAGCGCTCTCAGCCATTGGCTGAAAGCGCTGATCACGAGTCAATCGGCAGAACTTTTTCGTTCATGCCACTTCGGTTTCTGTCGGACCGACTCCACTAAAAGTCAGCCCGTGTGTACTAGGCTTAAAGGTGCCCAAAGATGAGTCAGTTATTTTTATTCAAAATTATGAAAATGTGGCACCCGCAAATGTTAATAAACATGTGTAACCAAATGTGGATGAGTGCAGATGTGAATATACAAAACAAAAAACATAAATAACCACTTTGCGCCCGCGCTATAGTCGAAAGACGGCTACGGCGCAGACGCTACCTGCCGGGAGGGCGTCCCTGGACGTCCTCCTGTTTACTTCTGCAATGTGCGCTCCTGAGAGCGGGCATCGGGGAAGTTCTGTGCTGGCCATGTCTCTTGGACACAGCCAGTCACACATCGCTGTAAACGGCCAATCACAGCGGCCGCTTACAGCGCGATCGGCGTGTCCAATGAGAGATGATCTCATATGTACATATGAGATCATCTCTCATCGCTGTTCTCCCTCCTCACACAGAGACAGCGTGTAAAAATGAAAGAAAAAAATAAAGAAAATAAAGTGCCAATCTGTCCCCACTGCATCTGTCTCCACTGTCATCTGTCCCCACTGCATATGTCCCCAGTGCCACCTGTCCTCAGTGCCACCTGTCCCCAGTGCCACCTGTCGTCAGTGCCATCTGTCCCCAGCGCCATCTGTCCCCAGTGCCACCTGTCCCCAGTGCCACTTGTCAGTGCCATTTGTCCCCATTGCCACCTGTCAGTGCCATCTGTCCCCAGTTCCATCTGTCATCAGTGCCACGTATAGGTGCATCTGTCATCAGTGCCACATCAGTGCCACGTGCCATCAGTGCCACATAGTGCCATCTGTTATTAGTGCCATATCAGTGTCACGTGTCATCAGTGCCACATATTAGTGCCACCTGTCATCAGTGCCACGTATCAGTGCCATATGTCATCAGTGCCATCTGTCAGTGTCACGTGCCATCTGTTATCATTGTCACGTGTCATCAATGCCAGGTATCAGTGCCATCTGTCATTAGTGTCATTAGTGCCATCTGTCATCAGTGCCACGTATTAGTGCCATCTGTCATCAGTGCCACGTATTAGTGCCACGTATAAGTGCCATCTGTCATCAGTGCCACATATTAGTCCTATCTGTCATTAGTGTCACGTGTCATCAGTGCCTCGTATTAGTGGCATCTGTCATCAGTGCCACATCAGTGTCACGTGTCAACAGTGCCACGCATCAGTGCCATCTGTCATTAGTGCCACGTCAGTGTCACATGTCATTGTCCTGGTGCTCCAGGGCCTTCAAAAGTGTAATAGGTAGTCAACAAGTTAGATATGTAATTTATGCTCCTAGAACACCTGATGGCGCTCCCAGTATGTTGGGCCTCTCTAAGTGGCCAGGCTGTGTAAAAGTCCCACACATGTGGTATCCTAATACTCAGGAGGAGTAGCAGAATGTATTTTGGGGTGTCATTTGTGGTATACACATGCCATGTGAGAGAAATAACCTATTACAATGACAATTTTGTGGAAAAATAGAAAAAGAAAAAAAATCTTTATTTTGCAAAGAATTGTGGGAAAAATGACAACATCAAAAACCTCACCATGCCTCTTACTAAATACCTTGGAATGTCCACTTTCAAAAAAGGGGTCATTTGGGGGGCATTTGTACTTTCCTGGCTTGTTCGGGTCGCAAGAAATAAGATAGGCCACCAGTACTAGTGATGGACGAACTTCCGACGGGATGTTTCGCGAACGCGATCCGAGTACGTGCCCAAATATTCGCGAACCGCAGGTTCGCGGTGGGCCCCATTGACTTTAAGGGCAAGTGAACCTTAAAAACCTCCAGGTCATATTTTCAGCCACAAAATACTTACTAGCTGCACACACATAGTCCCACAACATGGACACTGACATACCAGAAGTATTAAGTGAATCTGGGATTGACAACGACAAGCATTCTTTTTTTATCTGTGAAATTTTGGCAATTCAGGAACGCATGAAGGCCATGGAGGAGAGGCAAGGACAGGCCAGGCTATGAAGGGGGTGCAGGAGATGATCAGTGCCACAGTCAGGGCAGCCCAGTTCTGTGCCAGTGTCCCAGTGTGCCAACCTGTGCTTGAGCCCTGACCCCTCCCTCTGCCCGGCCCTTACCCCCACCTATGCAGGGCTCCACTGTGGTGGTCCGGAGGTGCCAGTCCAATGCTGATCCTCAGCCATGGTGCTGGCACTGGCTGCTGATTGGCTTCTCCGCTGCTATCTCCCTCACTGACACCAGCACTGAGATAGAACACTGACACCAGCACCGCGATAGAGACTGAGCACTGACACCAGCACCGAGATAGAGTGCACTGACACCAGCAATGAGATAGAGAGCACTGACACCAGCACCGAGATAGAGAGAACTGACACCAGCACTGACACCAGCACCGAGATAGAGAGCACTGACACCCAGTGTTGGTCATCTTACTTTAAAAAAGTAATTAGTTACGTTACAAATTACTTCTCCCAAAAAGTAATTGAGTTAGTAACTCAGTTACTACATTGGAAAAGTAATTAGTTACTCAGCAAAGTAACTGTGACTTTTTTTTTTAAATATTCTATACGTGTAACTAAGGGGCGGGTCTAGTATTACTGTAACCAAGGGGTGCATTTATTATTATTGTTATATATCGTGTAACCAAGGGGCTGCTCTATTATTACTCTAACCAAGGGGCAGATCTGTTATAGCGTGTAAGCAAGGGGCGGGTCTATTATTATTATATCGTCTAAGGGGCGGATGGCTACAGAAGAGGGCGAATGTTAAATTAATGGGCAGAGCTCGATATATAACAATAATAATAAATGCGCCCCTTGGTTACAGTAATACTAGACCCGCCCCTTAGTTACACGATAGACGCCCCTTGCAGAGTAGCACGAGCATCGGGAGCGTGCGGCATCGCCTCGTACAATTACATGTTAACTGCGCCTGCGCGGTGTAGAGTTCACTCAGAGCTGTTTAGGTTTGGCAATTTTCGGGAAGCTCCGTAGTCCTTCGTACTGCGCAAGCCCTGCGCCTGCACAGTACAGGGGGTCCTTATACGGCGGGGGAACTTTTTCGGCAGGACACCGGAATTACACTACTGCCATCTAGTGGCGGTAGATGTAATTGGGGTAACTAAGCCAAAGTAATGGTAACTGAGTTACCATGAGGGGAAAAGTAATTAGTTAGATTACTAGTTACCCTCTAAAGTAACTGAGTTACGTAACTCAGTTTATTTTAACTCAGTTACTTACATCACTGCTGACACCAGCACTGAGATAGAGAGCACTGACACCAGCACCGTGATAGAGAGCACTGACACCAGTACCGAGATAGAGAGCACTGACACCAGCACTGACACCAGCAACTCTCTGCGGGACCCAAAAATATGACACCGCTCAACCTCTTCAAAAAGGAGGGTACGGGCATAGAGTACGGTGTGCTTTTTTTGTACAAGTGAGCCAAAGGTAGAAAAAAGGTCAGTGTGCTAGATTATATAAATCGTTTATAGAGTTATGCATATACATGGTCTACTGGTCACATGTGTTGAATTCCTCCGAGATCCATGCCTCATTGATTTTTAGAAATGTGAGGTATTCAACACTGTCGTGAGCTAGGCGTGTGCGCTTATCGGTCACGATCCCCCCTGCTGCGATGAACGTCCTTTCGGACAGGACACTGGATGAGGGGCAAGCCAACAGTTCCACTGCAAATTGTGCAAGCTCTGGCCAGAAGTCAAGCCTGCCCACCCAGTAGTCCAGGGGTTCATCACTTCTCAGAGCGTCCACATCGGCCGTTAACCCGATGTAGTCAGACACCTGTCGGTCTAGGCGTTCCCTGATGCTGGATCCAGATGACACCTGTCGATGGGTCGGCTGAAAGAATGATCTCATATCAGGAGTGACCAACACATCTTCAAACCGCCCTCTTCTTGCAGGCCCTGTTGGATTGGTACCCGCAACTCTTTCTCTGGGAGTGGGAATTCCTCTGCCAGCGCACGCAAAAGCAGAATGCAGCATTTCTCTAAGCAAGGCCTGTAAGTGCTCCATTCTGACAGCCCTCTGTGATGGTGATAACATTTCCGCCATTTTGTGTTTGTACCGGGGGTCTAAGTACGTTGCCACCCAGTATTGGTCCTTGACCTTTATGCTTTTTATATGAGGGTCCCTGTTAAAACACTGGAGCATGAAGGCCCTCATTTGCACTAAACTGGAAGCGGTGTGGTGGCCTGGCTCCTGCTCATCATCCAGGATAATGTCATCCTCCTAGTTCTCCTCCCCCTATCCACGGACAACAACAGGGATCCCAGAAAGGTTTAAAGGATGCTCTTCTTGCTCCTCCTCATCCGCCCCCACAACATCCTCCTCTGACTACGATTTAAGACGTGTGCCATGCATGTCACAGGTGTCATTTTTGTCATGTGTCATTTTGCCCTGTTTCAACGCGCTACGCAGATTGGCACCGTTGTCGCACACCACTTTACCAACTGTCAAATTGAGCGGTGTTAGCCACTGATCTGCCTGTGAACGCAAAGCTGAATAGAGTGCAGGGCCAGTGTGGATCTTGGCTTCCAGGCACAACCGACGCAGCACAGCATGGCAACGTCTCACCTGGCATGTCAAATAGGTTCTGGGGATCTTGGGCGGCGCAGCGGAAGAGACGCTAGCAGCAGAAAAGGAGGAGTCAGCCGAGGAGGAGAGGGAGGATGGAGTAGGATGAGGAGAAGAAGAGGCAGGCCTGCATGCAATCCGTGGCGGTAAAACCAAATCTACACGGGTGCCACGGGTTACATGCTTGACGGCCATCAGAAGGTTCACCCAGTGGGCAGTAAAAGTTATATATACCTTCCCTGCCCGTGTTTGCTAGACCACGTGACTGTGGTCAGATGTATCTTGGCACTGACACTGTGTGCTAGAGATAGTTACATAGTTACATAGTTACATAGTTAGTTAGGTTGAAAAAAGACACAAGTCCATCCAGTTCAACAACAAATAAAAAAAAAATATATATATATACATATATATATATATATTTCATACAATCCCATATACCCTATTCTATACCCACAGTTGATCCAGAGGAAGGCAAAAAAAAACCCAGCAGAGCATTCTCCAATTTGCTAAAGCAGGGGAAAAAAATTCCTTCCTGATCCCCCGAGAGGCAATCGGATTTTCCCTGGATCAACTTTACCTATAAATGTTAGTACCCAGTTATATTATGTACATTTAGGAAAGTATCCAGGCCTTTCTTAAAGCAATCTACTGAGCTGGCTAGAACCACCTCTGCAGGGAGTCTATTCCACATTTTCACAGCTCTTACTGTGAAGAAACCTTTCCTTATTTGGAGATGAAATCTCTTTTCCTCCAGACGTAAAGAGTGCCCCCTTGTCCTCTTTGTTGACCGTAAAGTGAATAACTCAACACCAAGTTCACTATATGGACCCCTTATATATTTATACATGTTGATCATATCCCCCCTTAATCTCCTCTTATCAAGGGTGAATAAATTCAGTTCCTCTAATCTTTCCTCATAGCTGAGCTCCTCCATGCCTCTTATCAGTTTGGTTGCCCTTCTCTGCACTTTCTCCAGTTCCCCAATATCCTTTTTGAGAACTGGTGCCCAGAACTGCATATTCCAGATGAGGTCTTACTAATGCCGCTGAACATGGCCATAAAGCTCTGGGTTGCCCTTCTGCGAGAAATACTTTCTTCCTGGGACCTTCCATTGTGGTGTTCCAATGGCCACAAATTTTCAAAAGGCCTCCGAGTCCACCAGTTTATATGGCAGTAGTTGGCGGGCTATCAGTTCTGACAAGCCAGCGGTCAACCATTGGGCAAGAGGGTTATCCGGCGTCATCATTTTTTTTACGCTCGAACATTTGGCCCACGGAAGCCTGCCTTTTTTCAGAAAAACGTGAGGACGGCATCATGGAAGGTGGAGTGGAGGACAATTCTGAGGAGAGAGGAGAAGTAGAAGAGGCTGGACGGTGGGAGCCTGAGTGTGGCTTTGTGGGTTCTGACGGCGTTGCTCCCACTGGGCTCGGTAATGGCAGCTCATGTGCCTTCTTAAGGCGGTCGTCCCTAGGTGAGTGCAAAGGCTGCAGATGGCAACACTATTGTCAGCAGCGGACACGTTAAAAAAAGCCCACACTGCGGAGCCATGTGCCGGCGTCCTGGGAGGGCCAGATGTGACCGTACATGGTTGATGCCTCGCTCCTGATACATTAGCAGTCTGGTTTGTCCCTCCTGTGCAATGTAAGTTCCGCCTGCTTCTCCTCCTTATCTGCTGGTCCATCTCTCCCTCTGAACTCCCCTCCTCTTGTTCTCTTGTGGGCACCCACGTGACGTCCCTAGACACGTCATCATCAACGTCACCTTCCCCACCGCTATAATTAGAGATCTCGGAGTAGGCAGCAACAGCGGGGACCAACCTCCTTGGGCTGATCTGGGTACTGTCGTCAGACTGCTGAGTGGCGGTTGTTGCTACCCCCTCTTCCTGATCCAATGCCAAGAATGGCTGCGCATCGGAAATGTCTTGTGATGATGGATCGGAAAATAATTCCTGTGACTCAAGCGGAGGGTATATGGTGGTGGTGGTGTTGGTGGTAGTGTCTTTGGGGGTGCACACAGCAGAGAGTGAAGAGGGTGCAGATCAAGAGGATAAGGAGGGTGTAGAAGAGTAATGCCGCGTACACACGGTCGGAATTCTCGTCGGAAAAAGCTCTGAGGGTTTTCCCGTCGGAATTCCGATGGAATTTCGCTCAAACTGTCTTGCCTACACACGGTCACACCAAATCCTGACGGTCAGTAACACAGCGGCATAAAACACATTCGACAGCACTATAAAAGGGAAGTTTAATGCTTCCGAGCATGCGTTGAATTGTTTCCGAGCATGCGTCGGAATTTTGCGTGTCAGAATTGCATACACACGATCGGAAAATCCGATAGAAAGGTTTTCCGTCGGAAAAATTGAGAACAGGTTCTCAATCCAAAGTTCGTCGGAAATTCCGACAGAAAAAGACAGATGGGCATACACACGGTCGGAAAATACGTTGAAAAGCTCCCATCGGACTGTTTCCATCGGAAATTCCGACCGTGTGTACGCGGCATAAGGCTGAGTGAGCCACTCAACCAAGTCTGGTGCCTCCTTTGACGTAATGGAAAGCCTTCTGCAACTTCCCACTTTGGCTCAAGCCTGGTGCTCCTGCCCTACCCCTACCACCCCTGCCTCTTCCTCTGCCTGTCATTTTTTAAATTACCCTGTGACAAAAGTCTATAGAGAAGTGCAGTATATGTGGAAGAAGGTATATAACACCCCGCTTCAAAGTCGTTTTGGGGGGCCACTGGTCTATCACACCAGTTATAATACTTTTTTATAATTGCGTTTGACACTCTTTGTAGTATCGCTGCAGAACCGCTCAGCAGTCACAATGCTGCACAGTAAAAATGCACTATAATATGCTTTCTATATTTGAAAGTATAATAAGTGTATTACAAGCCTATATACTGTACACCTATACCAGTCCTTAAAAGGACTTTTGTGGACCTAATAGTAGCTAGCTAGTGAATTACAGACTGTCCCTGCTCCAAACACCAAACTGTCCCTACACTGAGAAAAGAGCTGCAGAATGGGTCAGCACTGTAGTCACTATAATATGTTTTCTATATTTGAAAGAAAGTATATTATAAGTGTATTACAACCCTATATACTGTACACCTATACCAGTCCTTAAAAGGACTTTTGTGGACCTAATAGTAATAGCTAGTGATTACACAGACTGACTGCCCCTGCTCCACGCAGTGTCCTTTCCCTACACTGACAAAAGACAGAATGTAAAATGGCCGCCAGATCAGGTCTATTTTTTAGGTAGGGGGTATGTCCATGTCCTGAAATGTCTCAATTGGCTGTCCTGTACCCCATGATGGATGTGTCATGGGTCAAAGTTCTTCACAATGTAAACGAATATGGCCGCCGCGAACAGTGCCATAAGTCCGCCGGTTTGGCTAATCGCGAACGAGCAAAGTTTGCCGCAAACCGACCGCCGGGCGAACCGCAAGGCCATCTCTAACCAGTACATCAGGTGTGATCAATTTTGTTTGATTTGCACCACAGCTTGTAGACTCTCTAGCTTTCACAAAGACCAAATAATATCCACTAATTTGGGTTATTTTTACCAAAGATATGTAGCAGTATAAATTGTGCCCAAAATTTATGAAGAAAAATTAATAATTTGCTACATTTTATCACAAAAACAAAAAAAGTGTGTTTTTTTTCTAAATTTTCGGTCTTTTTTCATCTATAGCGCAAAAAATAAAAAACCCAGATATGATCAAATACCACCAAAAGAAAGCTCTATTTGGGGGAAAAAAAGGACAAAAAATTCATTTGGATACAGTGTTGCATGACTGAGTAATTGTCATTCAAAGTGTGAGAGCACCGAAAGCTGAAAATTGGTCTGGGCAGAAGGGGGGTTTAAGTGCCCAGTAAGCAAGTGGATAAAGTCCAAATAAATGTGCTGAATGTTCTAATCCGCAATGGGAAAAAATGTTTGAAGTGCAATGGACCACAGACACTCCAGGACTTTTCTGGTGCAGAAACGCCACCCCCAGTCACCAAATGGCGATGACCCCCAGCTTTGCAGTCTGGGGGTCACTTCAGGCTTATGTGATGGTATCCAAAGAAGCTCAGGAGTGGTCTGACGTATGACGTAATTCCGGTGGCACTGACGTAATTTCCTACTCCTGGGAACGCACTTCCTGGTTTCTGGAACGCACGCCGTGAGCAGCATCTGGATCCATCCCTTTACATGCCTGTTTTTATCAACTATTTTTTAAGTACCCATTTGTATATGGAATAAATCCCTTTTCAAACGGTACTTTTCACTATTAGTTTCATTTTTTATCCTTTTTTGGTGCCTGGTGATTCTGCTGAGAAATTCCAACAAGAAATCCTTTGATCTGCACAACACCACTCCTGAGCTTCTTTGGATACCATCACATAAGCCTGAAGTAACCCCCAGACTGCAAAGCTGGCGGTCATCGCCATTTGGTGAGTGGGGACACATGTGGGGGTGGCGTTTCTGTACCTGAAAAGTCCTGGAGCGTCTGTGGTCCATTGCACTTCAAAAGATTTTTTCCCATTGCGGATTAGAACATTCAGCACATTTATTTGGACTTTATTTACATGTGTTTTGCTTTGTATATTCACATCTGCACTCATCCACATTTGGCTACACGTGTTAATTAATATTTGCGAGCGCCACACTTTCATAATTTTTCACATTTACATTTCTAGTGAGTAGCACTTTGTGTGTGGCAGCTGCTTTACTTTTCCTTTTCACAGTTTTTTCACCATTCAGCGCAAATTTTAATTTTATATTATTCACAGTTATTTTTATTCGACCCTTTGTTCAGCTAGATCAACAGCTAGGCCGCGAAGTACAGGAACCTCCGGCAGAGGCAGAGTCAGGATACAAGCTGGGGTCAGTTCACAGCTGGGCAGCAAGGTACAGGAATGTGAGGCAGAAGTAATCAGGGTAAGAGTCAAGGTCACAACAAGTAGGCAGGAATCCAAAGACAGGTCAGAGGCAAGCGGGGTCCTGCACAGAAAGACAAATATAGGAGGTCAGGTCAAAGGTAAAAGTAGAACTAGCTGAAGACCACTCAGGAATCCGTTCTTGTCACAATCCAGCCTAAATAGGGCATTTGGCACCAATACCAGTGTGCATGAACATGCAAAAGTTTTCTTGTTTAGATGTGTACAGGGTTTTTCTTACAGGGTGGATGAGAGAATCCTACCCCACTGAGCTATTGTATTCTGACAGCAGGGAGACTTCCCCACTGTCAGAATACACTGATCTCAGTTGCAGGCTATAGTCTGTGGCTCTGATTGAATGGGGAAAATCGGATAAGGCGGTTGTACAGAAGTCAATTGGTAGATCAACTTCTGTGTCTAACAGTGTCCATACATGGTTCGAAATTCGGCCAGTCCCTACTGAACTGGCCAATATGGTCAACTTAAAGTGACAAGTTTCATTTGGTTGTTGTTTTTTTTAATAAACATGTCATACTTACCTGCTCTGTGCAGTGGCTTTGCACAGAGCAGCCCTAATCCTCCTCTTCTTGGGTCCCCCACCAGCACTCCAGGCCCCTCCCTCCTGCCTAGTGTCCTCCTAGCAAGCAGCTTGCTATGGGGGCACCCAAGCAGGCTTGCTCCCAAGCAACTGCTCCATGTGTCCATTCACACACGGAGAACAGCTCGGCCTCACCCCCGTTTTCTTCTCAATGGTCACTGGCTGTGATTGACAGTAGCGGGAGTCAATGGCTAGCGCTACTGTCTCAGCCAATGAGGAGGGATAGACCCAGGAGAGGCGAGGCTGTTGTGCACATCTCTGGATCGAGGGTAAGGTAAGGGGGGCTGGGGGCCCTGCTGCACACAGAAGGTTTTTTACCTTCATGCATAGAATGCATGAAGGTAAAAAACCTTGAGCCTTTACAACCACTTTAACTCTTGTACCTGCACTGCAAGTTATTAAATCCATTAATTTGGGGGTGACTAAATCTCCCTCATCCACTGGGAATTGCAATGTTTATATATGCAATCTAAGAACTTTTTTGCTCCATATAATGCCCCTCAAATACCAGTAATCTTTCAAAAGTGCTCTTTGGAATCCACATTGTGCAATATATACGGTAATTGAAGCATCCAAAAAATCTTATTAAGATTAAATCTACCTGTTATAGATAAAAGTTGTGGCCTTTGTGGGTATAAATTAGATATAAACTAGATATGGAGTACCATCAACCAATTAAGGGAGATTAAGGAAGCTGGGAGATCGGTACCCAACCGATCACCCAAAAAAGAGAACAAAATGACTATCTCGGTACTGGCTTAGACAGCATAAACACAATTTGTAATAGTCAAATAGATCATTTTTATTAATACACAATTAAAAAAACACATAATTTATGTACATCATAAAAATGCATAGCAATCCATGTGTGTCACCAACATTATGGTCCCCTAAAAGGGAGGGTCACATTATGATGAGTATTCACGGATATCATAATTCCCAACATGTTTTGCGGCCTTATTACCGCTTCATCAGGAGAATATCTGTAATTGGTAAATAGAATATTAAACAATAAATCAGAATAATATAGAACATGAAAGTGAAAGGTTTGTTTAGCAAAGCGTAAGAAAAGGGGGGGACTACAGCTCTAATACTTACCCACAGCCCAGGACCAACCAAAGCCGGAGCGCCACCAGGGTACCCCCGCAGTGGCTAAGGGGGACGTGCAAACAATGGACGTGTATCTAAATTCAATGGTAATAATATATAAGTATTATGCAACCATAGAGAGGCCATAGAGAGAGAAAAAAAAAGAACGGAACAGGAAAAAGGGAAGAGAAAAGGAAGGTAAAGGAAGGGGAGAAAGGGGAAAGGAAAGGGGGAGGGGAAAAGGGTGGGGAAGGGGGGTGGGGGAGGAAAATAGGAAGGGGGAGGGAGAGAGAGGGGGAGTAAAAGGAAGAGATGGGATTGATTAAAGGGTGGGGAAGAAGGGTGAAGGTGGGAGCAGAAAGATGAAGATATGAAAAGGGGAGGGGAAAAGGGGGGAGGCGAGAAAAGGGGAAAGGAAACGAGGAGGTTGGGGAGGGGGGAGTGAAAAGAGGAAATAGAAATAGAAGGGGGTGAAGAAAAAAGAAAAGGGAAGGGAAAAAGGGGCAAGAAATGGGAGGGGAAATGGGGGGGAGAGGAGGGGAGGGGAGGAGGAAGAGGATGGAATATGGGAGTTGAAATGGGGGAGGGGGAAAGAAAGGAGGGAAAAGGGGGGACAGGGAACGGGGAACAGGGGGAGAGGGAAGGAGAGTGGGGAGGAAGGGGTAAGGAAGGAAGGGTTGAAAGGAAGGGGGGAGAAAAGGGGAAGGAAAGGGAAAGGATGGAAGAGAGGATGGGAGAGGATAATAGGGGGGGAACAGAAATGGGGAAAGGAAGGGTGAGAAGACCAATGGAAGACAAGGGTAGCTAAGCTTTGATGAAAGGTAAATGATGCTCTGGGTCCGGGGAGAAAGAAAGGTTCTCAATAAATGAGAAACAAAGCCATACAAAAGGTACCTTAGGCCCCTTTCACACCTTTCACACTGGGGCGGGAGCCGCAGTGATGGTAAAGCTATATTTAGCGCTGTTTTACTGTCATTTTAGCCGCGGTATTCGGCCGATCGCGGTGCGGTTTTACCCCCCGCAAGCGGCCGAAAAAGGATTAAAATCCCCCGCAGGGCGCCGCCACTTTTTTTAATATTTAAAAAAAGTGACAATCTTAGGTGGCAGAGCTGGGTAAAGGGTATTTCAACATATCAGTGTGTAACAACAACATAGCTTTACTCCAATTTATAAGTATCCCAGAGAAAGAACCAAAGGTGGAGATACTATTTAAATCAACAACAACGCTGATATATTTTGTTGTGGATTAAAAAAAATATCTTTGCGCTAGAGAATACACCACTTCAAAATTCTATATCCAAATAAAATAATAAATCTATATTCCAAAAATACAAAAGCATCCATTAAACCCACCTGATGGGCTCTGGATGAAGAGTAGGAGGACCATCAGAGAAATGAGACACATATTGTGACAGTAAACTACAATGATTATAAAAGACTGTGATCACATATGATAAAAACAAGTGTGAGACTGAGGGACAGTTTATCCTAGTAACTTTGGATGTGGGGAGTTTATATATCTCCACCTCCCATAGGATAGGATGTAATGTAATGACTATATTGTTAGCTTAAATTAATTTGTGTTAAACAACAGTTATTTTATGATTGTTTAATAGTTTTACCATTAAAGTAAAGGAGTAGTGATGGATGCAGCATGTGCACCAGGATATGTGTGTATCCACCCTGGTTGTTGGGAGGAGAGAAGTGATTTTACCTCAGCGATGTTTGGTTCCCAATGGGTTAGACAAGTGGATAATGTACTCTTGTCATGGCAGCTAGAAAACCTCAGAAAACTGAACATGAATGGAAATAAGATTTATTTGACACTTAGAGGCAAGAGCATATTCAACTTTTTGGCAGATTTTATGCCTGCAGAAGAATTGCCTCAAAATTTTTTTATTTTTTTTTTGCATAATCTTTATTTATTTGTAGACACACAAAACAAATGACCTTGAATATAGGTTCATACAGTGCACATTTATCAGTCCCATTACATGACCAACTTCCAATAGCTATGTTCCAATTGTCAAAGGGACAGAAATTGAGGCGAAACCTTCTGAACAGGGGCACAGACAATAAAACAGAGGTTACAGGGGTGTTAACCCTTCCCTATGCTATCCAAAAAAAACGCAAACATTTTTTTTTTTTTTGGCTGGAGCTACACCTAAAAAATTTACCTGTTCCGACTTACAAACAAATTCAACTTAAAAACAAACCTACAGACTCTATCTTGTTTGTAACCCGGAGACTGTCTGTAATGGATTGACTCCTTGTTATGATCCAGCCTATGTCAATAGGATAATAAGACTATGGCAGGATAGACTGTACCCTACAACATGCATTCCATCAAAGTGGCAGATCAGAAGCAACAGTGCCTTATTTAACAATAAGAGAAACAACCGTCACCTGGTATGGATTTAAATTGGAATCCGTACGCAAAAAAAACGGCATGTGAGTCCCCTCCAAATCCATATCAGACCCTTATCCGAGCATGCAGCCCGGCCGGTCAGGAAAGGGGGCGGGGACGAGCGAGCGCCCCCCCCTCCTGAGCCATACCAGGCCGCGTGCCCTCAACATAGGGGGTGCTTTGGGGAAAGGGGGAACCTCGTTCCCATGTTGATGAGGACAAGGGCCTCTTCCCGACAACCCTGGCCGTTGGTTGTCGAGGTCTGCGGGCGGGGGGCTTATCGGAATCCGGGAGCCCCGTTTAATAATGGGGGCCCCCAGATTCCGGCCCCCCACCCTATGTGAATGAGTATGGGGTACGATGTACCCCTACCCATTCACCTGGTGAAAAAAGTGTAAATAAAAAACACAACACAAGTTTTTAAAATACTTTATTAGACAGCTCCAGGGGTCTTCCTCCGTCTTGGGGGGTCTTCTCGCTGGACTCCTACGCTATCTTCTGCTAGCTCTTTTACTAGCGGAGGAGCCCAGCTTTCTTCTTCGTCGTCGCCGCCGTCCGGGGGTATTCTTCCGACTTAGGGGGTCTTGTCCCGCTCTTCTTCGTCGTCGCCGCCGTCCGGGGGTATTTTTCCGACTTCGGGGGTCTTGTCCCGCTCTTCAGTTCTTCTTGTCGGCCTCCACTTTCTTCTTCCAGCTCTCTTACTAGCGTTGGCCCGGTCTTCTGGCGCTGTCGCCTTCTGCTTCTTCTGCTTCTTCTTCTTCTTTCTTCTCCCAATGTTGACATGACGCTGTCTCTGCTTGTAATGGCCGACTTATATAGGGACAAGGGGCAGGGTCACCGGCTCATGTCACACGGTGACCCGCCCCTTATGATGTCACAGTCCCAGCATCCTCTGGGACTGTGATATCATAAGGGGCGGGGTCACCATGTGACATGAGCCAATGACTCCGCCCCTTGTCCCTATATAAGTGGCCGCGCAACACGTCTCGGCCATTACAAGCGGAGACAGCATCGTGTCAACATCGGGAGATGAAAGAAGAAGCAGAATGCAGCGGCGGCGACGGCGACAGAAGACCGGGCCAACGCTAGTAAAAGAGCTGCAAGAAGAAAGCGGAGGCCCGGCAAGAACAACAGAAGAGCGGGACAAGACCCCCGAAGTCGGAACAAGACCCCTATACGGCGTCGGCGACGAAGGAGAAAGCCGGGCTCCTCCACTAGTAAAAGAGCTACCAGAAGATAGCGGAAGATAGCGGCGGAGTCCGGCGAGAAGACCCCCGAAGACGTTTTTTGTGTTGTGTTTTTTAGGTACATGTTTTTTCCCCAGGTGAATGGGTAGGGGTACATGGTACCCCATACTCATTCACATAGGGTGGGGGGCCGGGATCTGGGGGCCCCCTTATGGAAGGGGGCTCCCGGATTCCGATAAGCCCCCCGCCCGCAGACTCCGACAACCAACAGCCAGGGTTGTCAGGAAGAGGCCCTTGTCCTCATCAACATGGGGACAAGGTGCTTTGGGGTGGGGGGCCCCCTTTCCCCAAAGCACCCCCCCATGTTGAGGGCACGCGGCCTGGTATGGCTCAGGAGGGGGGGGGGGTCGCTCGCTCGTCACCACCCCTTTTCCTGACCGGCCGGGCTGCGTGCTCGGATAAGGGTCTTTTATGGATTTGGGGGGGACCCCATGCCATTTTTTCAGCGTAGGGATTCCCTTTTAAATCCATACCAGGTGACGGGGCTAGCAAGGTGTCAATTTCGCCGATCGAGGCGACTTCCTTTGCTAGTCCCGTCTACCCGGAGTCACATTCTAAATGAACGGACTTTACTCTGTGTGTCGGCAAGTCCGTTCATTTCAAAAGTCCCGCGGACTAGCACACAGACGGCCGGATTGTCCGCCGGACTGCCGAGTTCGGCGGATAATTTTGAGTCAAAACTTCTTTTTAAGTCCGCCAGACTTTTGGGAAGAAAAAGTCTGCCGGAGCCCACACACGGTCGGATTGTCCGGCGGACAAATCCGCCGGATAGTCCGATCGTGTGTATGGGGTATAACTGTCTGTAGTCTGACAACCACAAAATGTAAATGTGGTATCAAGTGCCTCCATTCAAAAAAAAATTATTTTGTAAATGAATCAAAAAAGTTATCAGACAGATTTAAAAAACAAGAGTTATTTACAAAGAAATTTTATCAAGGGGTTTATAAAAGCTTGTGCAACAGAACAGAGTAAATTATTAATGGAAAAACGGGTGAAAGAACAGAATTATTACACCCTTTATTTTACAAAGAAAAGAAATTCTGCAGAGCCATTGGCATCTATTATTATAGAGATCCATGGATTGACAGAATTGTGGAACCATACCCAAATTTAACAGGACTGGATTATTCTGTGTAACATGCTGGTAAACAGGGAATTTTGTTCCAAAGGTAGTAAAAAAGTAGCTGGAAACTTATAGTTGAAAACAACATGGGATTGAGAGTTTTAATAATTGTACTCAGGTAATCGACCAGTTAATTTGCCCCTGTTACATGAAGTATATAGGGAAGACCAAAAGAAATGTAAGAATTATAGTAGGAGAACCTGTAAGAAATATATGGTAATGACAAAAGTCCGGTAGCTGTACAGTTCATGTTTTATGATGGGAAATCCCCAATGGGGCTATGGGTGGAATAAATTTATCACCTAAATACAAGCCCCAGCTGAAGTGATTTCTCCTAAAAAAAAAAAGTGCTTGGATCTAAGAGTGCTCAACCCTTCCACTGAAAATGTTAAACCTTAAATTAAAACAGAGATGTATTTATATATATATTGCATACAAAGTTGTATGCAATAATATTGGTGAAAGTGAATGAATGCATAGGGGGGAGGTGAGATGCAACTAACCAAAAAAATAGGGCGACATGCATCCAGTCCCTAGAACATGTGGTTGAAAATAGGGCAGCCCTACACATGTGCATGAGAATCCTGATGAGGCTTGCAGTGTAAGCAAAATGCGTCAAAGTGACATGTTCATTCTGCATCCCCACTCCATATGGTGAGTGGCAGTACGACACAGCTACTGATGTGCCCTAAGGCTGTTTAGGATTCTTTATTAAGTACATTAAGTTCCACAAGTATAACTACATTATAATAATAAATGAACTGTGCTTGCTTAATAACTGAGGTAAGCATCTGTGGAGAGATATTGCGGCTTTAAAAAATGACTTGTCTGTGGGTAATCGCCTAATGCATAATAGCACTGATGGAGTGGAAAAGTCTCCATTGGGAGGGTTTCAAAAAACTATGATAATGCTTTGAAATTAACAATTGTGGTGATGTGGAAATAAGGAGAACCCTATATGATGTAGCAGCATTGGGAAAGATCTTAATTACTCAGTAATACAGATCAGATGGTTGATCTTTAAGAACTCCGAGAGCACTGTTTTAAATGTAGCGGGGTTCTACCCCTTTTACTGGAAGAGACTACATCTCCCATGATTCCCCAGGCCCCCGGGCTGCTGACTTCCGCCCGGGAGGCTGCTGGGGGAGATTATAAAAAGGAAGAGCGGAGACCGCCTCTTCCTCTTGGGACAAAAGGAAGAGCGGTGAAGAACACTGTACTAGTACAAGGACTGAGCTCTATTGCTAGGGATCAGGCCTGGTCCATTAGGTAGGCGCAGATAGATTTATTGCACCTCAGGGGTGCATAGCAGACGGTCGCCACACTGGGCGCTCCGTTTCCCCATTACCAGTTGTTACATATGTGTGTACATGTTAAAGTGCATATTGCAGGGACCTGCTAAAGTATTGTAAGTCATATGTTCAAACGCATGTTGCTATTTCTTTTCCTTACTGACAAAAGTAAAGCCAGTTATTCTTATTTCAGCAGTCTGCTTGTGAGTTCATACCAATTACACTTAGAGTATAAGCTAAGTTTTATGTGCATAGGGACGTACCCCTTTACTAACTGTGCCAGAGCGGGTAGAGCCAAATTGCCGGGGGTTGGTGGAGCTGTACTCAGGGACCCAAAACAAACCAGCGGCTCTCTTAACTGGGGGTAGCGCTACACGTGGGGGCTCGTAATCCGGGATCCTGAGTCAGCGGGAAAAGCCGCCAGAAGGTACCGGCATGGACCCAATAGAAGTGGGACGGTGGTCCGCAACATGGGCCGCTGACCAGCCGCAGCAGCAGTCATTGAACTGCCAGGGATGTGGCAGAGAGAGGCAGTCAAGCAGCTCATAATGTCATTATCCCCGTGCCAGAAGTCATGGATAATGGACATGAGAAATGATGCTGGGTACACATACGCCTTAATAGAATGGAAGGAAGAGACTCCAGAGCAGTTCAGGAGCCAAAGCATACAGGCACCGAATGGTCAGGCCTACCAATTGCTGCATGCGCTGCCGCGCAAGGGAGAAGGTTCTCCTATGAAAGCCATTCTATCCCCAAAGAAGGAGGAGCAGAAGGGCGCGGAAAGTCCCGCACCCGCACACACTACTCTTAGTGCAGAACTGTGTGCTGTCCTAGGGGAAATTGTGACCCAGTGCAGAAGAGACCCCGGGGACTACCCAATGTCGGGATACAGGAAACTCCGGATGTTATCAGGGAGGACACCTGTACCCTCGGGAGAAGAGGGATTTGAAGAGTGGTTAGATGGTGCCACGCAGGCCCTAGAAGAATGGGAGGTCTCAGAAGGCAGAAAGAAGCAAAGGATTGTTGAAAGCCTAAAAGGACCTGCCCTAGAGGCCATACGCAATCTGAAGACGAGTAAAAAGGATTGCACTGCCCAGGACTACGTAGACATCCTGGAGGGTGTGTTTGGTGGGACAGAAAAAGTCACAGAACTTACCTATCAACTGGAACACTGTTACCAGAAGACAGGGGAGAAGCTGTCAGAGTACATGGGACGCATAGACAAGATCCTGCATAGGATTATCCTGAAGAAGGGGATAGATCCAGGGAAGGTAGATGAAGCCCGTGCCCAGCAGGTGATGAGGGGAGCCCAACCCTTGGACCCTGTCGCACTAATTCTACGCACCCGGCAGGATGGGAAGAGCCTGGACTACCCTGACCTCATCCGAATGGTCAGAGAAGAAGAGGCCATGTTGGAAGAGAAAAGGGAGAAGCAGGTGATGGGGTCTACAAAGCCTCCAGTGGCCACGGTCAGGTCGGCCTTAACCCCTGAAAGAGACACAGAGGTAGATGCCCTGAAGTTGCAGATGTCCCAGATGATGGAGATACTGACATCTCTAGTGGCGAAAGAGACGCCCAGTCCCAAGAAAGAAACAAGCAGGAGGGAATTGTTTCCAGCTGTTCCAGCATCAGCATCCCCACCTGACTACGGTGAGATGATTTGCTTTAATTGTGGAGGAATTGGTCATATTGCAGCTGTATGTGCCAGTCCCAAGAAGAAGAAGGCAGAAAGCCGCCAGCCGGCGGGAAACGCCAAAGGGCCCCGGTGAAGGAGTCAACCGGGTGCCCATCACCTTCAGTGAGCTCCAAGAAGCACAACAGGAAGAGAAAGCGAGGAGACCAAACCCCTCAGAAGGGGTCCAGGGATCCTCAACCAAGGTGCACTCCAGAGAAAGGGGGCAAGACCCCTCCGGAGAGACACAGCACCCCCAGACGTGAACTCTTCAAAGTGAGAGATAACAATATCCCTCAACGGGTTCACACTCCCACTAAGAGGGAGAAAATCAATGCATACCAGGCTCAAGAAAGGAGCAAATGCAAATCAAGTGCTGGTAAAGCAAAGAGTCCAAAGAAGAGGACAGCATCAACTAGGCCCTACCCAGAAGAGCTAGTTGGTCCATCCCCTACTGTACCTATCCAGGTGGAAGGAGTGTACACGAAGGCCCTCCTGGACACTGGAGCACAAGTGACCCTGTTGTACAGGGACTTCTATGACAGATACCTGAGTCATCTGCCAATACAGAAGATAGAAGAGCTGGAGATAAGGGGATTGGGAACTCAGAGTTTCCCCTATGATGGATACTTACCCATACGGCTGACGTTTGACCCATCCGTAGCTGGGAAGTCTGAAGTGTTCGACACCTTAGCAGTGGTGTGTCCCCGCCCACCAGGAACCAGCAAGACGTCCCTGATTATAGGGACGAACACGGACCTAGTCAGAAGGCTTCTGACCCCCCTGGTGAAGAAAGAGAATCTTTCAACTCCCAAGATCCATCCCATGCTGAAGGCAGCCTATCAGCGGTTGGTCCTAGAGCAGAAGACCCCAAGTGAGGGGATAGGAAGGGTATGGAGGCTTGGAAAAGAAGGAGCAGTGTTACAGCCTGGAGAGGTGACCTGCATGAGAGCCACGGTGAAACTTACTTGGGAGCAGCCTGGCCCCTTTGTAATGTTGGAGCCCGACCCAATGGAGGGTCACTCAGGTCTGGAAGTGATACCAGAAGTGATCTCACTGAAGGACCTGAAGAAGGCAAGAGGAAGAGTCCCTGTCAGTGTGAGGAACCCCACGGAGAGGCCCGTGGAGATCCCTGCCAGGATGCTTCTGGGACAAGTGAGTCCTGCTGTCCCAGTTGGCTGGTCAGAAGTGAAGGGGACGGGTGAAGGAGAAGATGTCTGGAAGAAACTCTCCATGGAAAACCCAAACCTACCTGGAGCTTGGAAAGAGAGAGCCAAGGCCCAGCTGACCAGATGGGAGAAGATTTTCTCCAAAGATGAGTTTGATGTGGGGTGTGCGAGGAGTGCCACCCACCGAATCCGCATGCAAGAGGACAAGCCATTCAGAGAGAGAGTGAGGCGAGTCCCGCTAGCAGATCTGGAGGATCTGAGAGAGCAGCTTGCGGAATTGAAGAAGACGGGAGTGATTAGGGAGTCCAGAAGCCCCTACGCCTCCCCAATTGTGGTAGTCAGGAAGAAGAATGGGTCATTGAGGCTCTGCATTGACTACAGAACTCTCAACAGGAGGACCATTCCTGACCAGTACACCACGCCAAGGATAGAGGATGCCTTGCAGAGTTTATCTGGAGCCAAGTGGTTCAGTGTGATGGACCTCAAGAGTGGGTATTACCAGATCCCCATGCATCCAGAAGACAGAGAAAAGACCGCCTTCATAACCCCAGTGGGATTCTTTGAGTTCAACAGGATGCCCCAGGGCCTATCTGGAGCTCCTGCTACGTTTCAACGCCTAATGGAAAGGACGGTTGGAGACATGAACCTCATAGAAGTCCTTGTGTATCTGGACGATGTCATTGTCTTTGGAAAGACTTTGGAAGAACATGAAGCCAGGTTGGAGAAAGTACTGAAGAGGCTCAGTGAAGAGGGACTTAAACTTTCTCCAGAGAAGTGTCGGTTCTATCAGTCTTCTGTGAACTATCTGGGACACATAGTGTCTGAAAAAGGAGTGTCTACAGACCCTGAGAAGCTGGAGGCAGTTACTTCGTGGCCAAGGCCCACAACAGTTACAGAACTTCGGTCTTTCTTGGGTTCTGCTCCTACTACCGCAGGTTTGTGGATGGATTTGCCCGCATTGCCAAACCCCTCAACGAGCTGCTGAAGACAGAAGGAGAGGAAGATGGAATGGGGCCTAGGAGGTCCAGTGAGTCGGTCAAAGACCAGTGGAATTCAAGGTGTGAAGAGGCTTTCAGAACCTTGAAGAGAAGTCTCACCACAGCCCCAGTTTTGGCTTACGCTGATCCCACTAGACCATATGAGCTACATGTTGATGCCAGCCATGAGGGCCTAGGTGGAGTACTCTACCAGGAGTACGAAGACCAGCTGCGACCAGTGGCCTATGTGAGCCGGAGCCTGACCCCCTCCGAGAAGAACTATCCCACCCACAAGTTGGAGTTCTTAGCCCTAAAGTGGGCAGTTGTTGACAAATTGAGAGACTATTTGTATGGGGCCGAGTTTACTGTAAAGACAGATAACAACCCCTTGACCTATCTATTCACCACCGCCAAGCTGGATGCAACTGGACACAGATGGTTGGCGGCGTTGTCTGGATTCAATTTCAGCCTCAAGTACAGACCAGGGGCTGGAAATAGGGATGCAGATGCCCTGTCCCGAAGATCCCATGTCATGGTCGATGACTGGGAAGACTGGACCCAAGTGGCACCAGATGGAGTGCGAGCCCTTTGTCAGGGGCTGAACTCCAAGCCAGAGGAGGATCCAGAGCTGAAGAGATAGGAGTTACCACAGTGGGAGTCCCAAAGTGTTACTGTGGGGTAACTCAACTGGCAGAGGAGTGCCTACCGAAGCTGTCCAAGAAGGAGCTGAGGTGTGACCAATTGGAAGATCCCATGGGGAGATTGGTCCTGGAAGCCCTGGAAGACAAGAGTCCAGAGGGACTTCGCCTTCACCCTTCTAAAGAAGCTCGCCTACTGAGGAGAGAGTTGGACAAGTTACAGGTGCATCAGGGGGTAGTCTACCGAAGGGGCCCCTCTGATGGACCAGAAGACAAGTGGCAGTTGTTTCTCCCAGAAAAGCATCGAGAGACTGTGCTGATTGCCTTACATGACCAGCATGGTCACTTGGGAGCAGAGAGAACCTTCCAACTTGTCAGAGACCGGTTTTATTGGCCCTGCATGAGGGCCGAAGTGGAGGAGTATTGCCATTCCTGTGCAAGATGCATTCAGAGAAAGACTTTACCCCATCAAGCTGCCCCAATGGGCCACCTACAGAGTCAAGGCCCAATGGATCTGGTATGCATTGATTTTCTCTGCCTTGAACCCGATTTGAGCGGATTGGGAAATGTTCTGGTGGTAACCGACCATTTCACTCGTTATGCTCAGGCTTTCCCAACCAAGGACCAGAAGGCCTCTACAGTAGCCAAGGTACTTTTGGAGAAGTACTTTGTTCACTATGGACTGCCACAGAGAATCCATTCAGACCAAGGAAGGGACTTTGAGAGTCGCCTGATCAGGAAGCTACTAGATTCTCTGGGAGTAGAGAAGACTAGAACCACACCATATCACCCTCAAGGTGATGCCCAGCCTGAAAGGTTCAACAGGACCCTATTGAACATGTTGGGAACTTTGGAAACAGAGAAGAAGCAACACTGGAGTCAACACATATCAGCTCTGGTGCATGCCTACAATTGCACCACAAGTGATGTGACAGGTTTCTCCCCTTACCGGCTTATGTTTGGGAGAGAAGCAAGATTGCCAGTGGATTTGGCCTTCGGCATTTCCTTAGACCATGCCTCAGCTGCCTCCCACAAAGGATATGTGGACAGACTGAGGCGCAGTCTGAAGATAGCTTATGAGAAAGCTCAAGCGGCCTCTGACCAGAGAGGGGCCCGAAATAAGAGGAACTTTGATTTGAAGGTTAGAGTACAGGACCTACAGCCTGGGACCGTGTACTGTTACGCAACCTAGGGATCCCTGGAAAACACAAGATTGCTGATAGATGGAGATCAGAGCCATATATCATCTGTAGAAAACTTCCAGGATTGCCTGTCTACAAGTTGAAGCCAAAAGGAAGAGTGGGGCCTTTGAAGACCTGGCATAGGAATCATTTGCTCCCACTCACTGAAGCAGTCAGAATGCCTCCAGTAAGAGATGTACCTGAATCTGTTTCCATTCTGGATACCCCCAGGCCTAATACTAGGTCTCAGACATCCCAAGTTAGGGGTGGACAGGACCCCCAACCTGAGGAAGAAAGAGGAGAACTTGAATGGCTATGGCCTTCCTCAACCCCAGGAAATTCTGCCATAGATCTTCCACCTACTGAAGATATGGAAGATAACACATTGAACCCAGAAGCCACAGAGTTTGTGCCATTCAGTGATGTGCCTGAGTGCTGGGAAGATATCCCTGGTCTCTACCCAGAACAAGAAGAAGATGTTCCAGAACCAGAGATGTTGCCAGAATGTGTTCCTGAAGAAGTTCCAAGAGAACAGAGAGCTCGCAGGAGTGTGAAGCCTCCCAAGAAGTTAACTTACCCCAAGATGGGAGAAAGTTCAGAGGACTCTGTTACTACAGCAAGGAGAAGTGCTGAAAGCCCTGACCCTTCCGCTGTTCATTTAGTGGAGGGCAACCCTAGCTCACTCTCTGGCACAGTTAAACAGGTCGCCCACACTGAAGTGACCTGTAGACAGGACAGCTCCCCATCTCATGCCAATTGGTGGGAAGCTCCTCTGTCCAAATTATGTGAAAATGTTGCTACCAAGGACGCTTGTAGTTTGAACACTGTCTTTGGGGACCAAAGATTCAAAGTGGGGGGAGTGTGTAGCGGGGTTCTACCCCTTTTACTGGAAGAGACTACATCTCCCATGATTCCCCAGGCCCCCGGGCTGCTGACTTCCGCCCGGGAGGCTGCTGGGGGAGATTATAAAAAGGAAGAGCGGAGACCGCCTCTTCCTCTTGGGACACTTCCTCTTCAGAGGCCTGACAGGACTGGCCTGCCTCTGCTGACAGAGCGTGTGACGCGGAGACTACAGCCAGCAGAGACACCTGTGCGGACCGGAGCTGAAGGCCTGGAGCCTGGGCCTTGAAGCCGATGGAGTGAGACTCTCACCCCTCAGAGTCCACAGCAGCGGAGCGGAGACTTCCCCTTACTGTCGGTCGGACGGAGCTGATGACCGGAGTTCAGGGCTGTGACTGAGGAGACCGGACGCCGCCATTGAAGAGACCAGAGCCACCATTGGAGGGACCGGAGCTGAGGACGGTACCCAAGGATTGGTGAGAGAGCCGAGAGGCTCATCCTACATTGACACACAAGTTTTATGCCTATTGAACTGCCTAGGCGCAATTTACCTCAGAGCAGCAATGTTACTTTTTGTGGATTACAAATGACACCATTTAAAGCTACATGTGCACCACCTCTACAGATTTATTGCCGGTGAAGAACACTGTACTAGTACAAGGACTGAGCTCTATTGCTAGGGATCAGGCCTGGTCCATTAGGTAGGCGCAGATAGATTTATTGCACCTCAGGGGTGCATAGCAGACGGTCGCCACACTGGGCGCTCCGTTTCCCCATTACCAGTTGTTACATATGTGTGTACATGTTAAAGTGCATATTGCAGGGACCTGCTAAAGTATTGTAAGTCATATGTTCAAACGCATGTTGCTATTTCTTTTCCTTACTGACAAAAGTAAAGCCAGTTATTCTTATTTCAGCAGTCTGCTGGTGAGTTCATACCAATTACACTTAGAGTATAAGCTAAGTTTTATGTGCATAGGGACGTACCCCTTTACTAACTGTGCCAGAGCGGGTAGAGCCAAATTGCCGGGGTTGGTGGAGCTGTACTCAGGGACCCAAAACAAACCAGCGGCTCTCTTAACTGGGGGTAGCGCTACATAAATAAAGAGGAGCTACAGTATATATTGTTATTGCAGAGCATATGGATTATTAGCATTTTCTGTTGGGGATGATCATTGCTTCTCTGTGGCACAAGAACTCACATTTTTTTGAAATTAAGAAATAAAATTAGCTGAAATACAGTGCCTTGAAAAAGTATTAATACCCCTTGAAATATTCCAAATGTTTTCATGTTACAACCAAAAACGTAAATGTATTTTATTGGGATTTTATGTGATAGAACACAAAGTAGCACATAATTGTGTAGTGGAAGGAAAATGATAAATGGTATCTGAAAAGTGTGGTGTGTATTTGTATGCAGACCCCTTTACTCTGATACTGTACCCCTAACTAAAATCTAGTGGAACCGGTTTCTGTCAGAAGCCACCTAATTAGTAAATAAAGTCTACTTGTGTGTAATTTAATCTCAGTATAAATACAGCTGTTCTGTGACGCCCTCAAAGGTTTGTTAGAGAACCTTAGTGAACAAACAGCATCATGAAGGAACACACCAGACAGGTCAGGGATAAAGTTGTGGAGAAGTTTAAAGCAGGGTTAGGTTATAAAAAAATATCCCAAGTTTTGAACATCTCACGGAACACTGTTCAATCCATCATCCGAAAATGGTTAAGAGTACTGCACAACTGCAAACCTACCAAGACATGGCCGTCCAGCTAAACTGACAGGCCAGGCAAGGAGAGCATTAATCAGAAATCCACAGCTCAGATGGGAGAATCTGTCCACAGGACAACTATTAGTTGTGCACGCCACAAATCTGGCCTTTATGGAAGAGTGGCAAGAAGAAAACTATTGTTGAAAGAAAGCCATAAGAAGTCCCGATTGCAGTTTTCATGAAGCCATGTGGGGGACACAGCAAACATGTGGAGGTGCTCTGGCCAGATGAGACTAAAATGTAACTTTTTTGGCCTAAAATCAAAAAGTTATGTGTGGCGGAAAACTAACACTGCATAACACCAAACACACCATCCCCATCGTGAAACATGGTGGTGGCAGCATCATGGTATGGGGATGCTTTTCTTCAGCAGGGACAGGGAAGTTGGTCAGAGTTGATGAGAAGATGGATGGAGCCAAATACAGGGCAATTTTGGAAGAAAACCTCTTATGCCTCGTACACACGATCGGACTTTCCGCCAACAAAACTGTGGAATTTTGTCCGAAGGGGGTTGGCTCAAACTTGTCTTGCATACACACAGTCACACAAATGTTGGCCAACAATTACTAACGTAGTGACGTACTATGTGTTTTTCCAGCTCTTTTGTGCCACCCTTTGGGCTTTAGAGTCTGCAAAAGACTTGAGACTGGGTCGAAGGTCAAAATCTGGACCTAAATCCAATTGAGAATCAGTGGCAAGACTTGAAAATTTCTGTCCACAGACGCTTTTCATGCAATCTGACAGAGCTTGAGCTATTTTGCAAAGAAGAATGGGCAAAAATATCACTCTCTAGATATGCAAAGCTGGTAAAGACATACCCAAAAGACTTGCAGCTGTAATTGCAGCGAAAGGTGGTTCTGCAAAGTATTGACTCAGTAGGGCTGAATACAAATGCATGCCACACTTTTCAGATATTTATTTGTAAAAAATCTTGAAAACCAATTTTCCTTCCACTTTGCAATTATGTGCCACTTTGTGTTGGTCTAGCACATAAAATACATTTACGTTTTTGGTTGTAACATTTCAAAATGGGGAAAATGTCAAGGGGTATGGAAACTTTTTCAAGGCACTGTAATATAATAGTATGTGGGTCAGACAGCCAAGAATATGATGTTATTTGCCAATATGTCTAATACAGTGGTTGCATGCATAGAAAGAATCTTAACGTACATAATGAAACAATACATTCAGTAAACGTTCTTACATGAAAGCAGAGAGTAATGGATACTATTGGGATTTCATGCTGGAATGTGCAAGATTACCTTTTGAACTGTTTACCAGTAATACTTCATGGATATTCTGTATAGTAGATTTACAGGAAGAGAGAATAAGTAAAGGGCCTATCTTCTTTGACGTTGAATAGTGCAATAATGTATCATGATGCCTGTTTGACCGTGGGGGTACCCCAAATTTGGGTGCTGCTTTAACAATAGATCTGTAGATTTTATGGTAATGGTACAAAGCATACTTTTGTCTTTTTCTATGGTAATAAAAGATTTATGATTAGATTTTCATATAAGAGTTTTATTTTTAGTCTTGCTTGTATGATATGAAAAAGTCTTTCTTCAAAAACTATAAAAGTAATTTCTCAATAAATTTGATTATACGTAGGAGCCCCCCTGACCACCAGAGAATTGGCAGGCTTCCATATATTATCACTCTTAGTATTTTCTGGAACTTCAACTACTAATAATAAAAACTTTGTGATAAATATCAATCTCAAATATAATGAATATAAAACAGAACATGTATATGAGTAGAAACACAGGTGAGAAAGTCCCAAAGGTGAAACAATCCTATGGTAAACATATATATGGAGTCCACCACGAAAAGTTGTTTCTCAGAAGTGGGGTACAAAAGCCTCAGCAGACATGTAGAGCATCAGGGATAGTGTGTCCTACACCTGAGATAAGGGGTATACACTGTTCTGTCTCAAGGACATTCAGCTAAACCATTCTTATCCCATAAACATGATACCATATTTCTTCGATCGCAGTTTATTGGAACAAGCTAGGTGAAACTACAAATAACAAGAATAAACCTTGATAAGTACAATATCCCATAAATTTAGCATACATTTCAAAGACAAATATACACAGTACAATATGAGACAGTAAACACTCACTTTTTAAGTTCAATGAGGGATTGATGGTAAGAGATTGAAACAGGACATCTTGCAGTCTAGAAAAGCATGATGAATGTGTCTCTTCCTGTGAGACTTTACCCAGAATACTTTGCTTTCCAAGTACTTCCTAGGTTATAAACTTTAATAACAACATTTACACAATAGAAACAATACCAAAAAGGGACGCTAGATGGCGCCTACGCTCTGCAAATGATTCCTATAAAAAGTAACAACAGTAAATGTCATTTACAACAACACAAATGCAGATAATCAGAATATATCCATCTGATGGGCAGAACACTCCCCGCCTGACGTCAAGTGACGTCACTAACAGAGTCCTCCATAGAAAGTAACAGAACAAGTTCGGTCACTGGTCTCAAGAACACTTTGGCCTCATTCTGTTGAAAGGTCTTGACCTCGACCTTACGGACAAGATTATCTTTGCTTGGCAGTACTTTGGTGACTAGACCTAAAGGCCACATGTTCCTTAGTGTCTGGCAATCTCTCATGAGCACAACATCACCAAGTTTAAGGTTAGGTTTTTCTGAGTGCCACTTCCTCCTTAGTTGAAGAGTAGATGTGTATTGCTCCCTCCACCGACTCCAGAAGGTATTGGCAAGAGTTTGAACTTGTCTCCATTGACGTTTGTAAAGGTCCTTCTCACAAAACTCTCCAGCTGGAGTACCTACAAGACCAGTCTTTTGCGTGAGCAACATGGTAGGTGTGAGAACCATTGGATCTTCAGAGTCACTTGAAATTGAAGTTAAGGGTCTGGCGTTAATGATGGCTGTAACCTCTGCCATAAATGTCACTAAACACTCGTGAGTAAGCCTTGCAGTTCCTACTTGTAGGAAGATAGAGTCAAGAATTCTGCGGGCTATGCCTATCATCCTCTCCCACACACCTCCCATGTGAGAAGAGTGAGGTGGATTGAAGATCCACGTGCAGTCTTGCTTACTCAAATACCTTTTTGCACTGGGGATGTCCAAGTTGGAAGGAATTTGCAGTTCTTTCACTGCTCCTACAAAGTTAGATCCTCTGTCAGAGCGAATGAGTTTCACTGGGCCTCGGATTGCAATGAAACGTCTAAGAGAATTAATGAAACTTGAAGTGTCCAGCCTGGGTATGGTGTGTTCAGGCAGTGGTGCAAGTTTTGCTTTTCCCATTACAAACCCTATGTGGCTTTGTCCTTTAGTGTCTATGGTTTTCAGGTAAGCTACAGCAGCAATTGCTTTAACAGAAGCATCCGCAAACACACAAAGTCTTTGCATCTGAACATCTGCAGATGACAGAGGAGCATATGGGCGTGGAATTTTAAGATTAGATAGCGCTGTAAGTGAGTCCTTCCACTCTAGCCATAAGTTCTTCCTGTCGGTGGGAAGAGGGTGGTCCCAATCTAGCGACTCACAGGTTAAGTCTCTGAGTAGTGCCTTACCCTGGATGGTGACAGGTGCTGCAAAGCCTAAAGGATCGTATAGGCTGTTTATGGTAGACAGGACACCTCTACGGGTAAAGGGTTTTTCCTCTATGTTTACTTGGAAAGTGAAGGTGTCAGATCTTAAGTCCCAAAGCAAACCAAGGCTGCGTTGCATGGGGAGTGAGTCTGTGCCTAGATCTAAGTCCTTTAACTCGTTGGAATGGTCTTGGACAGGAAAGGCTTCTAAAACTTCTCTACTGTTGGAAGCAATCTTGTGGAGCCTTAAGTTGGAACACGCAAGCATTGCCTGAGTTCTTTTGAGGAGACTGATTGCGGCTTCATTTGTGGGTAGTGATTTCAAGCAATCATCTACATAGAAATCCTTGTCCACAAATTGTCTGACATCTGACCCATACTCTGACTCTCCCACTCTAGCAGAGTGTCTGAGGCCATATATAGCAACTGCAGGGGAAGGGCTGTTGCCAAATATGTGCACCTTCATGCGGTATTCTGTGATGTCTCCAGAGGGGTTGTTGTCCCTGAACCAGAGAAACCTCAAAAAGTTTCGGTGTTCTTCCTTAACAAGAAAGCAATAGAACATTTGTTGTATGTCTGCCATGAATGCGACTGAATCCTTGCGGAAGCGGAGAAGTACTCCCAATAGTCTGTTGTTGAGGTCAGGGCCAGAAAGAAGGACATCATTTAGAGAGACACCTTCATGCTTGGCGCTGGAATCAAACACCACTCTAATCTGCCCTGGCTTCTTAGGGTGATAGACCCCAAATATGGGTAAGTACCAACATTCTTCTGAGTCTTTGAGGTCTGGAGCTACCTCAGCATGGCCATTTTGGAATATTTTGCCCATGAAGGAAAAGAAATGTTCTCTCATCTCTGGTTTCCTTTGCAGATTGTGTCTTAAGGAAGTGAGGCGTTTATATGCTAGTTCCCTGTTGTTAGGCAAACGTTGTCTCTGTGGCCTAAAGGGAAAAGGTGCTACCCAGTTATTACTCACGTCTTTCTCCATACTGCTTTCCATAACCTCTAGGAAGATCCTATCCTCAATGGACATTGCTACCTGGTTGTCTTCCTTTGTTCTCCTGAACACTGAGTGTCCTAAGTCGCTTTGGTCATTGTCATAGGCATTGCTGTCACAGAGGGAACTTAGGAAAGGAAGAGGTACAGGGTTGTTGTGCGGTAGCTCCTTTATGAGGATGCGATTTTGACAGGGTTGGAAAAGAGAAGGACGACCATTCTCGAGGGTACTAGTGAGCAGATTATTAACAGATGCCGGTTTGTGAGCACCTCCCAGGCAAACATCACCTATAATGACCCACCCAAGATCCAGTTTTTGGGCATATGGAGCACTTTTAGGACCGTTGATCAGTTCCCTTACTTTGTGGACTTGCAAGATATCCCTCCCTAGGAGTAAGATTATCTGAGCCTGATCATCAAGTTCTGGTATGAGATGTGCTATGTCCTTCAAGTGAGTCTGGTGAGCTGCTGCGTCTGGTGTGGGAATCTCTGATCTGTTGTCTGGCATCTGGTTGCACTCTATTATGGTCGGTAAGGGTAGGCATGTCTTACCATCCATAGATTCAATTTGTAGGCCGTCAGCTCTTCTCCCCGCCGTTTCCACTGTACCTGCACAAGTCCTAAGGGAGTAGGGGCTGCTGGGGCCTTTAAGGTTTAGAATGTCAAAAAACACAGATCTGGCTAGTGACTTATTACTCTGATCATCCAAAATGACGTAGAGCTTGACTGCTTTGTCTCTGCGTCCCTTTGGGTAAACTTTCACTAGACAGATTTTAGAGCAGGATCTGCCACCTGTACTTCCTTTGCAGACTTCAGTGCACTGTGAAGTGATTGCTGTGGTATCTGTACTAGAGTCTTTGGTCTCCCTGCCTTGCTCCTTGTCACCATGGACAGGTGGGAAGGTTCTTGGAGTAGGTCTTGGGTGTAAAGCTGTGTGGTGCTCTGTGCTGTCACACTCTGTGCATTTGACACTGACCTTACAGTCCTTGGCGAAGTGTGTAGACGAAGAGCAGCACTTGTAACAGATGTTGTTCTCTTTGAGGAAAGCTTTGCGTTCCTGGATGGTCTTTGTCCTGAAGGCTCTGCATTTCAGAAGAGGATGTGGCATCTTATGTAGAGGGCAGAACTTCGTTGGGTCGTTGTCTTGATCCTCTGGCTGAGACTCTGCAAATCTGTGGGAAGAAATGTTAGTTTTGTGCACTGCTACTGGAGCTCTGAGTTGCTTAGGGCCAGCAGAAGTGATGTAAGACACTGGAAAAATGAAGCTGGGGTCATCTTTCGTTCCTGCTTGTCTGTCTACAAAGTCCACAAACTCACTAAATGGTGGAAAGGGCACATTGTGTTTCCGTTTGTAGTTACAGCCATGAGCAATCCATCTTTCGTGTAACTCATAAGGAAGTTTTTGAGCTAAGGAGTTAATACCTCTAGCAGAGTCAAGATAAGAAAGGCCAGGTAAGTCACCTTCTGCTTTAGCAACTTGTAACTCCATACATAGGTCACTGAATTCTCTGAGTCTTTGATAACCTCTGCTAGGTATTTTTGGAAAGTCTTCTATCCTTTTAAACAGTGTACTCTCTATAGCCTCTGGTGAGCCATAACATCTATCCAGTCTGTTCCAGATGTTTGTAAGGCCTATCTCAGGGTGGTTTATATTAATGTCTCTGATCCTTTTGGCGTGTTCAGCAGAATCATTGCCAAGCCACTTTACAAGGAGTTCTATTTGTTGTCTGCAAGATAGATCTAGACCTTGGATAACACTCTGGAAAGAGGATCGCCACGCCCTGTAGTGTTGAGGGCGATCACTAAATTTGGCAAGTCCTAGGGTAACTAACTCGCGTTTGGCCAGGAACTTGGCAAAGTCTACAGTAGCCTGATTGGCATTAGGGTAGGCTGCTGGTGTATTGTGGTGCGGTGTAAAGGCATACCTGATAGAAGTCTCTTCTTTAGGCTCTCTGGGCTCAAACTTGCATACGGTTGGCAGTTCGTACCGGCTCGTTGCATACACCTTTGGAGTGAAGACAGGTGTTTGATGGTTGTATGAAGGTTGAGTACCTTGTGGAGTAGAGGGTTTGGTTGGAACTGGAACGTCTGGAACACTGTCAGATTTTTCTTGCCTGTGGCACTGGGGTCCAAGGTCGTCTTGTTGCTGCTTGACTTGGAGTGACTCCCTGACGTCATGTTTAATTTCTTGTTGTGGGATGCTGCTTGGGTCACAGTGCTGATAGACATAATTTGACGTGCGTTGCGAGGAATCTTGGTGGTCTTCCTCTAGGCCTGGTATGCTACTACCTGCTCTTGGCTCCTCGTAGATGGCTGCTTCTAGAGCTTCTGCTTCTGCAATGGCGGCGGCAGCATCTCGTTCCACTGCCAGCTTCTCCATGTTGGCGTCCAAGATAGCTTGCTGCAGTTTCAGAGATGCCTCCTGCTGAGCTCTTTCGTCTTCAAGGTGGGCCTTTTCTTTTTTCATCTGCAGTTCTTGGTCTGCGAATGCGGCCCTGGCTCTTGCTGCTTCAGCTTTCGAACGGGCGATAGCTGCTGCATTTGTGACAGATGACCTAGATGAGCTTGCTTGTGATCGTGTTTTGTAAGAAGATGTTCTACTGTGAGACATGGCTGCGGGGAAGAAGCTGTCTTGCTGTATAGAGACCGTTCTAGTGTCGGTACTGCTTGACAGAGCGCGTCTCTGTGTAGCGTGGCTGCTTGCTTTGCCTCCCACAGGCCTGCTTCTTAACGGCTTCTGACTGTATGGTACTGTGTAGCCCCAGGCTGTACAGACTTCCGAAGTCAGCTTATCTTCCCTTCAGAGGTCAGCTTAAAAATTTCACTGTTCTGTCTCAAGGACATTCAGCTAAACCATTCTTATCCCATAAACATGATACCATATTTCTTCGATCGCAGTTTATTGGAACAAGCTAGGTGAAACTACAAATAACAAGAATAAACCTTGATAAGTACAATATCCCATAAATTTAGCATACATTTCAAAGACAAATATACACAGTACAATATGAGACAGTAAACACTCACTTTTTAAGTTCAATGAGGGATTGATGGTAAGAGATTGAAACAGGACATCTTGCAGTCTAGAAAAGCATGATGAATGTGTCTCTTCCTGTGAGACTTTACCCAGAATACTTTGCTTTCCAAGTACTTCCTAGGTTATAAACTTTAATAACAACATTTACACAATAGAAACAATACCAAAAAGGGACGCTAGATGGCGCCTACGCTCTGCAAATGATTCCTATAAAAAGTAACAACAGTAAATGTCATTTACAACAACACAAATGCAGATAATCAGAATATATCCATCTGATGGGCAGAACATACACTCTTACCGGAAATGGTGGACTCGAATGTGAGCAACGAGTCAATCAAGCTAGGATAGCCCGATCAGCAGATTTCCAAAACGATCCAGGGAATCCAAAGGGCTCAAAGAACGACTCCAGGGAAGCGTGCAGGTAACCGTGAGGCTGGAACTCAGATGTTAAGCAGCCAGACTGGAAAGCCAAAAACTGATTACAAGATCACATGAACAATGAGCTCAGTCGTTTTTCATTTATTTAGCAAAAAAATGAAAACCCAGTGGTGATTTAATACCACCAAAAGAAATCTCTTGTGGGAACAAAATGCTAAGAAATAAGTTTGGGTACAGTGTTGCATGACTGCGCAATTGTCATTCAAAGTGTGACAGCGCTGAAAGCTGAAAATTGGCCTGGGCAAGAAGGAGATAAAAGCGCCCGGTATTAAAGTGGTTAAAGGAGAAGTCCAGCCTGAGCTAGTTTGGCTGGGCTTCTCCTATGGGTCACAGGAGTGCAATTTGTTTTGCACTCCTGTGACCCATTTTCTTTTTTTTTAAATCAAAAAATGTTTATTAGATAACAAAGCATATAAGTATATTTTACAGCTCACATCTCAAGCATATAATCTTGTCATAAAATACAAGCACATTTAACCTTGCAGGAGGAATAATCAAACAGTTTTCACATCCCCCAATACCAAATCATCCTGCCTTTGTCCACCTATTCAGAGTTATCTACGGTAGGTGCCTTACAATTTGTGCCCCCCTGGCTTGCCCCTCCTTTCTCCGTCTTTTATCTCAGCATTCTATCCATGACAAGATCAACCGGAGAGAGGCCGGAGGTATCCAACCAGGGTGCCCATAGTTTGTCAAACTTTCCCAGTCGTTCTCTATGCTGAAAGACATACTTCTTCATCCTAATGGTGTTCCCCATTTGGGCGATCCACTCCCTCAGCCCCGGAGGCTCAGTCGCCTTCCAATGCCTAAGGATCAGCTTGCGAGCTTGGAACAGAGCCCTGGCCACGGCCTGTCTAGCATTGTCCTCCATGGGAATGTCGTCTAGTATCCCAAGTAGGCCCATGGCTTTGGGTCTGTAGGTATGGTGGTCTAGTACACACTGTTAATGGTGGCCAATACCCCTGTCCAAAGTAAGTGCAATTTGGGGCACCTCCAGAGCAGATTAATTAAGTCCCCATGATCTCTCGCGCACCTGGGGCAGCTGGAGTCCGGTCTCACCCCCATCCTGAACAGTCTGTTGGGTGTAAAGTGTACTCTGAGCACAATATATAATTGAGATAGCCACTGGGCCACATTCACTGAACAAATTTGTACTGCCTGGAGTGCCTCCTCCCATTGCTCATCCTTGATTGTTCCGACATCCCTCTCCCATTTACTTGATGCAGCCTGTGGAAATCCCCCCAGGTAAGTATTAAGGACCATAGAATAAGTCCTAGAGATAAAGCCCTGAAACTGTGATACATCAGCCATATATCGAAAGATCGGGGCCGGTGAAAGAGTCCACGGGCCCCCCCCAGCCTGTGCCTTTACTGCATTTTGCAGCTGTAGGTAGTAGAAGAGCATTGTTTGTGGGAGGTGAGATTTTTCCCTCAATTCAGGGAAGGGAATCAGCTTTCCCACTGTAAAAATATGTCTCACATGTGTGACCCCTTATCTCTTCCACCATGCACCACAATCCAGCGACAGTATATCCTCATAATGCCTATTTTCCCATATTGAACTATACTCAGTGAAGCCCTCCACCTCCTGCAGTTGTCTAAGTTTATTCCATATTTTCTGCATCAGAGCTTACGTGGGGAATCGTTTATTTGATTTTGCATATGCTAGGGCCTCCATACCAGAGGGTAAGTCGTCATGGCCAGAGGCCAAGCACATTAGGGCCCTAATGGGTTCAAATTGTATGGTCCCCTCCTCCCTTCCCGTCTCTTCAGGCATCGCCCGGGCTATATGTTGCTCCTGAGCTGCCAGATAATAAGCCCAAGGATTAGGAAGGGCAAGGCCTCCCACTTCCTTAGACTTTTGTAATTGTTTAATCTAGTTTTATCCTTGGGGTTTTTTCCAGCCATATGAATCCTCTAAAAATTGAATTAATAATTCTAAACATCTTCAGAGAGATCACCATAGGTGTGTTGGGCAGAATATATAAGAGTTGGGGCATAAAAATCATCTTTATCAAATTGACTCTTCCGACCAAAGACGTCCTAAGGCAGGACCAAATTTTGGTTTTATCCCGAATTCTGTTTAATAGTGGGGTCAGGTTAAGGGAGATAAAAATCAAGTGGTTCTGACGTGACCTGTATACCCAAGTACTTAAGGCCTGTAGACACTGGTATGTTATGTATTATCCGACCTCCGCTTTCCGGATTAGCATCCAACAGCAGTAGTGAGGATGTTTCCAAATTCACCGATTATTTCCATAGCTTGAATCTCTCCATATTGGAAACCACGCACCCTCTGGTTTGTTCTAATCAGGGCTGCCATGGGTTCGATGGCAATGGCAAACAGGAGGGGTGACAGTGGGCACCCTTGTCGGGTGCCCCTATGCAGGGTAAATAGGGGAGAAATGTGTCCTGCCTTTCTGATGGTCGCCTGTGGTGAGCAGTATAACAGCTTCACCCATGACAGGAACCCTTCGCCAAAGCCAAACTTACCCATGACAGTATTCCCATTCCACACTGTGAAATGCCTTGTGGGCATCCGCAAAGCCCTGTCCCCCATGTTGTCTGCCTATGTTTGTAGGTTCAGGTAAAGTCTACGGAGATTGATGGCAGTGGATTTTTGTGACATGAAACCTGCCTGGTCCGAGTGGATAATGGAGGAGATGGCCCCGTTGAGTCTCAGGGCCAGGACCTTCGCCAGGATTTGGATATCACTCTGCAAGAGTGATATCGTCTGTATGATCCTGGATCTAAGGGGTCTTTACCTGGTTTTAGGAGAAGAACTATATTGGCCCTGGTCATGGAGTCAGGCAGGCTCTGGCATTCCCTCGCATAGTTAAGGACCTTTAACAGGCGAGGCAAAATGGCCTCCCCATATTGTTTAAAGATTTCCATTGGAAGACCGTCATCCCCAGGGGCTTTTGAATTTGGGAAGAAGCTAAGAGCCTCTTGTAATTCCTCAAGCTTAATTGTCTAGGAATGCTCGTTGAGAATCAGACAATCCAGGCAGCTCAATTCCCTGCAGGTAATCCCTTAAGGCAGTGTTCGAATAAGTCGCCCTGGATTTATACAAGTCGGAGTAAAACCTCACCAGTTCCGTCATAACCTGGGTCGTAGTGTTTACCAGCCTCCCTCCCTTAGTGTGTAACGCCCCGATGGATGGAGACGTCTGGGAGGCCTTAACTATTTTGGCCAAAAGGCGGCCTGTCTGCTCTCCCTCCTCATAAAAGGTCTGCTTGTTAAAAAATATTTTCCTGTCTGCTGCCTCTCCTGTGATCCGAGTGACCGCCTCTTGTGCAGCTAGCCACGCTTCCCTAGCCGCATCAGAGGGGTCAGCTATATGTTCTGCCTCTAGCCGGCTTACCAGCTGTTCCGTCTGATCCCTAATAGCGTGTGTTTTAGATTTAATGCCTGTTACCTCGGTGATCAAAATTCCCCTGAGAAACGCTTTAAATGTCTCCCATGTCAGCCTTAGATCAGGATGATCCTTATGGCGTCTCCAGAACTCAGAGATCTCAGCCGACACCCGCTCATGAGAAGGAAATAGGTTGACCCAAAACGCATTTAGTTCCACGGTGCCCTAGGCAAGTCAGCAGCAGGCTTGGCAACCAAGGAAACCAATAGGGGCGAATGGTCTGATACACCCCTTACCAGGTATCTAATGTCCTCCAGTAGATGTATCGTTTGGGGTGTGCAGAGACACAAGTCAATCCTTGACAGGGAGAGGTGGGTCTTAGAAAAGCAGGAGAATTGTTTCTGCATTGGGTTACGATTGCGCCACGGATCAGTCCACCCAAACTCCTCCGTGAATTTCCGCATTGCCGTTCGAGCTCTTGTGCGGGAAGTCACCAGAGGCAGATGCTTATCCATAACTGGATCCATGTAGCAATTTAGGTCACCCACAATAATAAAGGCAACTCTTTGGAGTGTGGAGGAGCAGAGAAGAGAGCTACTGATTGACAGTCAGCAGCTCTCTGCTCGGGGAGCTGTGAGAACCGAGTTATAGGTGGTGTTCGGTGGCTCGGTTCTCAGTGTAGAAAAGGCAGGGGACAGATGCAGCATCGGACCGGTGCTGCATCCACCTAGGTAAGTATTAATCTGGGAAAAAAAAAAACATACTCCTCTTTTAAACATCACATACACTGTACTATTGCAATGGGCATATTAGCACATAAAAAAAAGGTTATTAGGCTGCTTTCACAGTGATCCACAGGTGCAGCACAGTAAGACCCCTATCACACTGAGGCATTTTTCAGGCGCTTTTGGGATAAAAATAGCGCATTTAAAGTGCCTGAAAAAATGCCTCCCCTGCAGCCCCAGTGTGAAAGCCCGAGTGCAAAAAAATCCTGCAAGCAGCGTCTTTGGGGTGGTGAAGGAGCGATGTATACACCGCTCCTTCACCGCCCCTGCCATTGAAATCAATGGGCAGTGCTGCCGAAGCGCCTGTAAATCGCTTCGGAGGCGGTGCTTTGCGGGCGCTTTTAACCCTTTCCTCTCCTGCTAACGGGGCTAAAAGCACCCCGCTAGCGGCCGAAAAGCGCTACTTTACCACTAACCCGGCCACACTGTCAGTGTGAAAGGGGTCTAAAAGCACACCAAAACTATGGAATGCAGGAGTCTAGGTGCGCTTTCAGAAAGTGCACCACACCCGCAAGATGTAATAGAAGTCTATGGCTCAATGCAGCTAACCCACAGGAAAGACACAAGTGCACTACGCTGTACAAGTGCACTACCTAGGTTCACATTAGAGCGATTTGGCATGCGATTTGACATGTCAAATCGCATGCCAAATAGGCGGCAATTTCCAGGAATGTGGCATTCCTGGAAATTGCCGCCTATTTGGCATGCGATTTGACATGTCAAATCGCATGCTAAATCGCTCTAATGTGAACCAAATCAGTGTGACTCCGCATTTGCAGCACCGCACCGATTCCCAAAAGTGGTTTCTGTACTACTTTTGGCGCCTTCGGTGCGATTTCCATAGACATCTGGTGCAGCAACCCACAGAGATGTCTCTAAAATCTCCCCCGAAGTCGGGACTGACATGCGGGAATGAAATCGTGCGAGTTTAGCTAACTTGCACGATTTAATTTCCGCTGTCAGTGTGAACCTGGGCTTAGTGAAAGACAGGCTATTGCAGGCTTCCAGCTCTGTAATTATGAACTGTCATACCAGTCTAACCTGACTGCTGACTTTTATTTCATATATCTCGTACAAGTGCTAGATGCAGTGTACGTAAACAGCATGTGTGAGTGTTACAAGCATGGCATGTGAAGGACAGATAACCTCCAGCATTGCCCCAACCTGCGAGACTATAACCTCCAAGGTATTTTGGATTAAAATGGCCATAGCAGCCTTTTATTTAACAAAATACATAACTTCAAATAAATAACATACTTAAACGTAACCATCAGCCAACACACAACCTGGTCACTGCGACAAACTTTTCTTCAACTTAGGCCTCCAGTCGCAAAACACTGACTCGGAGACAATACTCTTCATCAGCAGTGACCTACATTTTACCTATTCCTAGTAAAACCCCTCGGTAACTGGAATGTACCCGAGAACCCCATACCACAGATGGGTCCCGACCATTTTTATCTTCCAGACTTTTTCTCCTCCTCCTAAGACCCACCATTGCCAAGCTGCCATGACAGCCGCATTGGAACACCAAAAAACATAGGGAGGGTGGATGGGAAGCTGCTTCTTCTCTTTCAGCTCCCGACTGGCCCCTCACTGATCACCCCTCCCCCTAAACTTCTCAGGACCCCTCCCAGCCCCTAGCAATACCCCCTGCCTTAAAGAGCTACCTCCCTATTATTTTCCTGCTGTCCTTCTGTCTACCCCTGTCATGCTATCCCTCCGCTCATTTTTCTTCTTTCTTTTTTGCTCCGGGACTCCCTTGACATGTGAAGGACAGATAACCTCCAGCATTGCCCCAACCTGCTAGACCATGACCTCCAACCCTTCAATTATCAGCCAAAATTGTTAGACTAAATCTTGGTGGTCTTTGAGGGCTACAACACACAACCTGGTCACTGCAACAAACTTTTCTTCAACTTAGGCCTCCATTTGCAAAACACAGACTCGGAGACGATACTCCTCATCAGCAGTGACCTACATTTTACCTTATCCTAGTTAAACCCCTCGTTTACTGGAATGTACCCGAGAACCCCATACCATAGATGGGTCCCGACCATTTTTATCTTCCAGACTTTTTCTCCCTCCAAAGACCCACCACTGCAACAGCACGCAAGGGGTAAAGCCTTAACCTTGCATGTCCCTCCACACCCTCAACGCCCTCTGGATTCCTTCCTGCAACCCCAGGGATCACAGATCAATGCTTACAGCATTAAGGTGCACCCCATCACTTCAAAGATTCCACTTCCAACTCCCTATGCCGTACCGCCATTGCGAGTGACAAATTTACCCACCTCTTTATTAACTTTTTTACGTGGGCCTTGTCAACCTTTTTAACAGACCAAGCCCAATGCCAAGTTGTCCTACCTACCATATTGGACCACACTATCAGCATCCCAGGGAATGACGTGGGTAGACGCAGGAAGTCAAATTTCACATCGCGTATAAGTTCACGCATGGACCTGGCCCCCAGATCATTGCCCCAAAATGTCAGGGGCCCTATAAAGACGAGAGAAGCGATGTACCTCTGGGACCACCCTCATCCAAACCCACCCGAGCAGCCTCTGTGTGGCCGCCCGATGCGGAAGGAGTGGGAGGCATAGCCCGTAGGGTCGTAACCCGCCTCCCTCAGACAATTACGGAATACTGACATGAACTGAAAACGGGACAATGCAGACCCATCCAATTGTACTAGGAAGGACCCCCCCAATCCCGGACATACTGAAAGGAAGGATTCCACTGCCTCTAGAGGACAGATGAGCAAATATGGAATGCGAAACACAATGATTCGCATGCCCTTTCCACTCTGGTTAGTTTTGGCCCGCCATACCCACAAGCTAACCGAATCCCGTGAACAAGCCACCTCATGCACCAGCAGGCCCCTGTGAGACCGTTTGGAAGGGCTGACCAAATCACCCACCCTCAACGCCTCAAAGAAGGCAAGTGCAAATGTTGCCCGAAAAAAATAACACTAATATTCCGAACTACAAAGTGAACTTAAGTGAAAAACAGGTCCTGTAATATAGAAAAGGAAACTGGGCGATGCCTGTCCCTGCACTTATGGCCTCTCCTGTAACCCTTGACTGCCTGCTTAACCCAAAATTCCTTAGTGTAGTGCCTGCAGCCTTGTAGTTTAAACCAGAAGGCCAAACCTGCCAACTTATGATCAATAGCGGATGCCGAGACCCCACTCTCCAGGCTCAGAGTAATGAAATAGAGGACTGCCTGGTTAACCTTCTGACCCTCGGGGTCAATCCCCAGCCTGTGCAACAATGCTAACACGGGCTGCCGAGGACTGGGCCCAACAGCTGCCTTGCTGGAATCCCTGGTCCTCGTCCACCTCTGACCCGGACAGTTCTCCTTCCGACCTGGCATCACTCACCGCTGCCCGCATGATCACCGATTGCACCCCAGGGGCTCCTGACCTGGTTGCTGAGGGTCTGTGTTGCTGGTCCCTCCTGCGTCTTCCACTAGGAACACCAGACCCGCTCACTGCCCTCCTGGATGGACTCCTGGCATGGGCGTCCGCTGTACGACCTCCACCACCTTTCCTCTCAGCTCCAGCACTCCTCAGAATCTGCCCCTCGGGCACCACAGGACTGAATCCACCATCTGTGCTCTCCCACGCTGAGCCGCCTGCCTGCACTGGTCTGCAGCAGTAGCAGTGGCTGTGTTCTCCGGACACCAGCGGCGTGCCAGATGGGAGGAGCCGTGTGCAGCACTGCCCTCCGCCCCGTTGAGCTCCGTCCATGGTGCGGATTCCTCCCGGCCTCACCCCCTGCTGGAGCCATAGCACGCTGGGCTGAGGGAGTCGGGGGTCACTGTCGGGTCTCCGGGAGTGACCTCGGGGGAGGGGTCAGACTTAAGTGCTTAAGGGTCACCACTGCCAAGCTGCCATGACAGCCGCATTGGAACACCAAAAAACATAGGGAGGATGGGTGGGAAGCTGCTTCTTCTCTTTCAGCTCCCGACTGGCCCCTCGCTGATCACCCCTCCCCCTAAACTTCTCGGGACCCCTCCAGGCCCTATCAATACCCCCAGCCTTAAAGAGCTACTTCCCTATTCTTTTCCTGCTGTCCTACTGTCCACCCCTGTCATGCTGTCCCTCCGCTCATTTTTCTTCTTTCTTTTTTGCTCAGGGACTCCCTATATCAGAGCTGGCCTGGCACAAAGTAAAGCCTTTCTCAGTAAATATGGGCCTGTGTGCAGAGCCTCCTTGGGTCAGAATGGGGGTGGGGGGAAGGGGGGTAGTGCTCAACAAACATCAGAAATGATCTCCAAAAACCAGAGCCTCTATTGTTAACTGTTGGCTTGTCAGCAGATGTCAGCAATTCAGAATGCTGGTAATTTAATTTAATTTGTATGCTGGTAAAAAGTGCCCTGGTTATATTTGTGGTTGCCTATAGCATTTTCTTGCAAATAAACACTAAGACTTGATTCACACTAATGCGTTTTTGATGCATTTTGCAGAAATGCAGGGAAATTTTTTAACATGGGTTCCTATGGAACATATTCACATCAATGCATTTTTGGGCCTCTGCGTTTTTGGAAAGGGTCGGGGACTTTTTTTCACGCAAAATGCAGCGTTTTGCAAGTAATAGTCAATGCACCCGCATCAAAAACGCAAGTACCGCGTTTTAACCGCGATTTTGCCGCGTTTTGCGTTTTTTTTCATTAAAAAAAAACAGCAAAATCGCGGTAAAAACGTGTGTCCAAAAACGCAGCAAGCACCGCAAAAACACTAAAAAGCAACATGCATAGATGTGAATCGAGCCTAAGGCTGGATTCACACCTATGCATTTTTAATGCTTTTTGCATTTTGCAGATTTGCACTACAGTCCATTTACGAGGTACTTGTGTTTTGGATGCAGGTCCATTGACTTCTATTACATGCAAAACGCTGCATTTTGCATGAAAAAAAGTCCCTGACCCTTTCCAAAAACGCAGAGGCACAAAAATGCATTGATGTGAACATGTTCCATAGGAACCCATGTTAAAAAATGTCCCTGCATTTCTGCAAAATGCAAAATGCATCAAAAAACGCATTAGTGTGAATCAAGCCTAAGGCCTGTTTTACAACTAAGAGAGGGCCGAAACGAAAATGGACCGCAGGGTAATGGTAGGGGGGCCGGACATGACGGTGTGTCTAGTGACACACAGGGAGGATGTAAAGGGTGTGGCCAGGCAGGGCTGGCCCTGTAAGCAGCGGGGGGAGTGGCCTTATAAAAGAGGGGGCGGGACTAAAGGCTTCAGTCGGGAAGTAGGCAGCACACGAGGAGGCAGTTTTCCCACCCACCCCCCTAATGTAATGTGATAGTTTTGGAGGTGTTAATGTTTTTGTTGTCGTTTCAGGAGCAGAGGCAGCTTTGGCGTCATAACAGCAAGGGGTTGGCGGTGTTTGTTTGTTTGGTCAGTGACGGTAGCAGTTATGGAGGTGGTAAGTGTGTGGGGGGCTCATCATTAGATGGCCCCTCCGGTGTAGTACATCAAATTAATTTGATGATTACTGGTTGTTTCACTGCGGGAAAGGTGTTTGTCTCCGGGCGGTACAGGTGGAGGCCAGTTGGTTACGGTAAAATCCCGCAGTGCCCCCTGGTGGTTATATATATATACACAGAGAATTATATATATATATACGTTTATAGTACTTAGCTCCGTCACTGACCAACAAATAGGGTGTAACTGATTGTTTATGTGTTTATGTGTTTTATCGTTATTGGTATTTATATTTTGAGTTAATTGAAGTTTATGTTTAAAAAAAGGCTGTTGTGGCCATTTACTCCACAAGATGGTGTGGTCTCTTATTTAAGGGGTTAAGAAAGGGGGAGTATATGGCTGTATCAGCCTGGGGGTATTATCTAGGCTACACTAGTCATGTATTTTTTGTTGCTTCATTGACTTTTTTACATGCAAAATTGTGCTTTTTTGGTTCTATAGACTTCAATAGAGAAGCTGCAGAAAAGCATGTAGTGCATTTTACTGTGATTTTTTTGGGCAATTTGATAAAAAAATGCAAAATGCAAATGGCAGTAAACCCACAGCATAAACACACTACATGGTTTTCCATTGAAGTCTATAGAACCAAAAAAAGCACCGTTTTGCGTTTAAAAAAGTCACTGACCCAGGGCCGTTGCTACCACTAGGCAAACTAGGCACCTAGGGTGCACTGTCACTTAGAACGCCCAGCCTCTGGTGATCCTACTCCCTCTCTCTGCAGCCAACAAATCTCAACACAACAGGCAGCCACTCCCAAGTTCTCCATACAGTGTCAGAGACAGTGGCACTGCACAGCAGCGGCGGAAGAGTTAGGACTGTGTCTGTGTGTGTCCCGACCGACTTGTCACTGAATGGAGGAAGGAAAGAAAACATCCTGCACCACTGCGCCCCTCTGATGATTAGTGCCAGTGACCTCTGCCTCTCTGCCCAGTGTCCATATACAGTGGTGTGAAAAAGTGTTTGCCCCCTTCCTCATTTCCTGTTCCTTTGCATGTTTGTCACACTTAAGTGTTTCGGAACATCAAACCAATTTAAACAATAGTCAAGGACAACACAAGTAAACACAAAATGCAATTTGTAAATGAAGGTGTTTATTATTAAAGGTGAAAAAAAATCCAAACCATCATGGCCCTGTGTGAAAAAGTGATTGCCCCCCTTGTTAAAACATACTATAACTGTGGTTGTCCACACCTGAGTTCAATTTCTCTAGCCACACCCAGGCCTGATTATTGCCACACCTGTTCACAATCAAGGCATCACTTAAATAGGAGCTGCTTGACACAGTAAGGTTCACCAGAAGATCCTTAAAAGCTACACATCATGCCGAGACCCAAAGAAATTCAGGAACAATTGAGAAAGAAAGTAATTGAGATCTATCAGTCTGGAAAGGGTTATAAAGCCATTTCCAAAGCTTTGGGAATCCAGCGAACCACAGTGAGAGCCATTATCCACAAATGGCGAAGACATGGAACAGTGGTGAACCTTCCCAGGAGTGGCCGGCCGCCCAAAATTACCCCAAGAGCGCAGCGACGACTCATCCAAGAGGTCACAAAAGACCCACAACAACGTCCAAGGAACTGCAGGCCTCACTTGCCTCAGTTAAGGTCAGCGTTCATGCCTCCACCATCAGGAAAATACTGGGCAAAAATGGCCTGCATGGCAGAGTTCCAAGGAGAAAACCACTGCTGAGCAAAAAGAACATCAAAGCTCGTCTCAATTTCTCCACAACACATCTTGATGATCCCTAAGACTTTTGGGACAACATTCTGTGGACCGATGAGACAAGTGGAAAGTGGAACTCTTTGGAAGGTGTGTGTCCAAGTATATCTGGCGTAGAAGGAACACTGCATTTCAGAAAAAGAGCATTATACCAACAGTAAAATATGGTGGTGGTAGTGTGATGGTCTGGGGCTGTTTTGCTGCTTCAGGACCTGGAAGACTTGCCGTGATAAAAGGAACTATGAATTCTGCTGTCTACCAAGAGATCCTGAAGGAGAATGTCCGACCATCTGTTCGTGTACTCAAGCTGAAACGAACTTGGGTTCTGCAGCAGGACAATGATCCTAAACACACCAGCAAGTCCACCACCGAATGGCTGAAGAAAAACAAAATGAAGACTTTGGAGTGGCCTAGCCAAAGTCCTGACCTGAATTGTGGTATGACCTTAAAAAGGCCGTTCATGCTCGAAAACCCTCTAATGTAACTGAATTAGGACAATTCTGCAAAGATGAGTGGGCCAAAATTCCTCCAGGACGCTGTAAAAGCCTCATTGCACGTTATCGCAAACGCTTGGTTGCAGTTGTTGCTGCTAAGGGTGGCCCAACCAGTTATTAGGTTTAGGGGGCAATCACTTTTTCACACAGGGCCATGATGGTTTGGATTTTTTTTCACCTTTAATAATAAACACCTTAATTTACAAATTGCATTTTGTGTTTACTTGTGTTGTCCTTGACTATTGTTTAAATTGGTTTGATGTTCCGAAACACTTAAGTGTGACAAACATGCAAAGGAACAGGAAATGAGGAAGGGGGCAAACACTTTTTCACACCACTGTATGCTGCACGATTCCTGACATCCACCCCTCCCGTCCCCCCAACCCTGTCGTGGAGGCCTCTGCCTCCTCCTGACAGGTGGAACCTGCCTGGACCCAGCGATGGCGGGCAGCGTTCAAATTGTTCGTTCCTCATACTGGCAGCGGCAGCAGGGTCACATCGGTCGTCGGATGCAGAGAGAATACAGATACATGTGCAGAGTTGAGCCCCAGTCATAGACAGACCGTCATCACCTGGTGAGTAAAAGTTTTCAGTCGTCACTGTCACTGAGAGATTGCATTATCACATGTATAAGTATATAATGATCTGCCAATCACTCTGATTTGTGTTTACCGAGGGGTCCATCCTCCTCCCTGGTGAGGCTGCATATATGGGCGCTGGTGAGGCTGCATTTATGGGCACGGGTAGGCTGCATTTGATGGGTGCTGGTGAGGCTGCATTTATGGCTGCTGGTGAGGCTGCATTTGATGGTTGCTGGTGAGGCTGCATTTATGGGTGCTGGTGAGGCTGCATTTGATGGGTGCTGCTGAGGCTACTTTTGATGGGTGCTGGTGAGGCTACATTTGATGGGTGCTCTTAGGCTGCATTTGATGGGCTCTGGTGAGGCTGCATTTGATGGTTGCTGGTGAGGCTGCATTTGATGGTTGCTGGTGAGGCTGCATTTTATGGTTGCTGGTGAGGCTGCATTTATGGGTGCTGGTGAGGCTGCATTTATCGGTGCTGGTGAGGCTACATTTGATGGGTGCTGGTGAGGCTACATTTAATGGGTGCTGGTAGGCTGCATTTGATGGGCACTGGTGAGGGTGCATTTATGGGCGCTGGTAGGTAGGTTATACATGGGTAGGGCAAAGGGGGTGGAGTCAAGGGGGGGGGGCGGAAAAATTAGGTTTCTCCTAGGGTGTCAAAAATCCTTGCACCAGCCCTGCACTAACCCTTTCCAAAAATGCAGCGGCTAAAAAAAGCATAGTTGTGAACGTGTCCCATAGGAAACCATGTTAAAAGGACTGTAGTGTGTTTCTGCAAAAAAGCAAAAAGCACCAAAAAACGCATAGGTGGGAATCAGGCCTCATAGTGTGTCCATGGCCTGAGCCAAAAGCTTTCAGACCTTAGATCCAGCTAAAAAGTGCACTAGAATCCATTGCTCACCTGTTGCATTGGTATGCTGAAACCAATCTGTGTCGCCTCTTTTTAGAACGATTTGTGCTTTTATATGCAGGGGATTACAGGGAATGTAAATTTAGGTAAACTGAGTACATTTTAGAGAACAGACATACAACTCATACTTACAAACTGAGGGAGATAACAGGAAGTGAGAGGAAATCTACCCCTAGGAAGGGAAATTCATTCTTGTCAGGCTACTTTCACACTTAGGTGCTTTACAGGCGCTACAGCGCTAAAAATAGCGCCTGCATAGCGCCTGTAAAGAGCCTCTCCTGTCTCTCCAGTGTGAAAGCCTGAGTGCTTTCACACTGGAGCAGTGCGCTTGCAGGAGGGTAAAAAAAGTCCTGCAAGCAGCATGTTTGCAGCACTGTAGGAGAGCGCCCCTGCCCATTGAAATCAATGGGGCAGAGCCGACAGCAGTGCTTTGCCGGCGGTTTTAACCCTTTTTCTTCCGCTAGCGGGGGTTAAAAGCACCCCGTTAATGGCTAGCGTCACCAGAAATAGCGCTGCTTTACCGCTGATGCCCGCCCGCCTGCCCCAGTGTTAAAGTAGCCTAATGCCGCGTACACACAATCGGACAGTCCGACAACAAAATCCCATGTTTCTTTTCCGACGGATGTTGGCTGAAACTTGTCTTGCATACACGTGGTCGCACAAAGTTGGTCGGAAATTCCGAATGTCAAGAACGCGGTGATGCACAACACGTACGACGAGCCGAGAAAAATGTATTTCAATAGCCAGTGCTGCTCTTCTGCTTGATTCCGAGCATGCGTGGCACTTTGTGCGTTGGAATTGTTTACACAGGATCGGAATTTCCGCAAACGGATTTTGTTGTTGGAAAATTTGAGAACCAGATCTCAAATTTTGTGCGCAGGAAATTCTGATGGAAACTATCCGATGGAGCCTACACACACAACAAGCTCCGATCCCACATTTGCCATCGGAATGTCCGACGTGTGTATGCGGCATAAGAGTTATCATGGGAAAAAGGTGTCTCCACTGAAGCTTTATCACCAATGCTTGTTTCCACATTCCCAAATTTTCAAAATCCAATTGTCACAGGGACAGAAAGTGAGGTGAAAGCTTTCTGAACAGGCGCACAGACAGCAAAACAAATGTTGTAGGGGTGTTAACTCTTCATAGTTACATAGTATAGTAGGTGAGGTCAAAAAAAGACACAAGTCCATCAAGTCCAACCTATGTGTGTGATTATATGTCAGTATTACCTTGTATATCCCTGTATGTTGTGGTCGTTCAGGTGCTTATCTAATAGTTTCTTGAAACTATCAATGCTCCCCGCTGAGACCACCGCCTCTGGAAGGGAGTTCCACATCCGCTCTTATGCTGCGTACACACGATCGGACTTTCCGACAAAAAATGTTTGATGTGAGCTTGTTGTTGGAAAGTCTGACCATGTGTATGCTCCATCGAACATTTGCTGTCGGAATTTCTGCACACAAATGTTTGAGAGCAGGTACTCAAAATTTTGTTGTCGGAAAATCCGATCTTGTGTACACAAGTCCGTGCACAAAAGTCCACGCATGCTCAGAATCAAGTACGGGAGGGATGCGCTCGGTCTTGTAAAACTAGCGTTCGTAATAGAGATAGCACATTAGTCACGCTGCAAATTTGGAAATCTTTCTTCTCTTCTTCTTTATAATGCTAGAATAATGAAGTTGCTTTGCTGCTGATATTCGAAGAGTTCTGACAAACTGATTTTTTATTATTTCTCGTGATCTCATGAATAATCTTTGTTTTTTGTTTTTTTATCAAGAGCTCCAGAAAAAAAAAAAAAATATATATATATATATATATATATATATATATATATATATATATATATATATATATACTTTTTTTTTTATAGTGATCTGCTTTTTTTTCTCCAGAATAATCTTTTTTTTTTTTTATAGTTATCTCCATAACGTTACCACAACACCATTATTATCTTGTATTTTTTTACCTCAAAAAAGTTGGTTGGTGTTGGTGTCCCTTGTTAAATTAACATTGTATTTTTGAAATGTACCTGCATACTCACAAACAAAGTATTTGTCAAAACAAAAATTTAAAATTTATTGGGAGCCTAAAAAAATAAAGAGGAAGGCAACGCTGGAGAAACAGTTGGAATTGGTGAAGCCTTTGTACCCCAGGGCAGATATCAATTATTTTACAGGCCAAATTGGTAACCTGAGGAGTCCATTTAATAGGGAGCACAATACGGTCCAGGACTCCGAGAGATCGGGAGTAGCAGCAAATTACATATATGTCCCAAGGCTGTGGTCTTACAACAGCCTGCGTCTTTTGCCAGACCACACCAAACCTATCAAAATAGATGTAGGGAAAAGACACACATTTTAGGCATGGGATCATGATGGAAATCCAAATTTTTGAGTACCAATTTGTGTGCATCTTCAAAATTTGACTTTTACAGGGGTGACATCACCCCATCTGATGAAGGAAAAATCAACACAGTTTTGACATACTAATGTCTCATATTGCCTTCACTTTATCAAAGTTCCTGAGTTGTGGATGTTAGGCTGCATTGACACCTGAGCGTAGCGTTTTCAGGCAGAAAATCGCGCGGATTGCAGCGTTTTTTGCTGTGTTTTTTACCGCTATTTGCGGCATTTTTACCGCGTTTTGCCGCAATTTTGTATAGAGCAAAAGGTCACCAATGTAAAAAGAAGAAAAAACGCCCAAATCTGCCCGAAACGAGCGACAAAAAAGGGTCCGGAACTTGTTTGAGCTTCAGGCGTAGGGCTTCAGGCGTTTTGGAGTGGAGATGTGAACCATCTCCATACAGAATAATGTATTTTTTCCCCTCTAGCGTTTTGTAGCTTCAGGCTTTAGGCGACAAAACGCTCAGGTGTGAATGCAGCCTTAGGCCTCATGCACACGGACGTTTAAAAAAACGGGCTGTAAAGCTAGTACAGACGCCAGGAAAAAAGCAGCGTTAAAAAACGAAATTTTTTCCGCGTTTTGCATTGAATTCAATGCACGTTAATCCGCGCTAGCTTTCAGACGCCTTTCTCTGTCTCTATTCAAAATTAATGGTTCCATATGGGAGCCCATTGATTTGAATAGAAGTCGTACCAGAAGTCGGATCAAGATGATCCGACTTGCGGTGCGACTTGTGTGCTGAGGATCTTGAAGAGGAGCTCCACAAAAATGTAAAAAAACATTTTTGCGTGAGGTTCCCCCCAAGACGATACCAGGCCCTTCCGTCTGGTATGGATCTAAAGGGGCACCCCACACCAAAAAAAATGGCGTGGGGTTCCCCCAAAGATCCATACCAAACCCTTATCCGAGCACGCAGCCCGGTAGGCAAGGAGAGGGGGCGAACACGGCCTCCCTCCTGAACCGTACCAGGCCGCACGCCCTCAACATGGGGGGGTTGGTGCTTTGGGGCAGGGGGGGGGGGCCCTGCGCCCCCCACCCCAAAGCACCTTGTCCCCATGTTGATGAGGACAAGGGCCTCTTCCCGACAACCCTTGTCCGGTGGTTGTCGGGGTCTGCGGGCGGGAGCTTATCAGAATCTGGGAGCCCCCTTCAATAAGGGGGCCCACAGATCCCGGCCCCCCACCCTATGTGAACGAGTAAGGGGTACATCGTACCCCTACCTATTCACCTGGGGGAAAAGTGTCAATTAAAAAAAAACACAGTACACAGGTTTTCAAAGTAATTTATTAGGCAGCTCCGGTGGTCTTCGTCCGACTTCTGGGGTCTCTTCCGACTTCTCCGGCCTCTTCTCCCGCTCTCCAATGTCTTCTCCCGCTCTTCGGTGTCTTCTCCCGCTCTCCGGTGTCTTCTCCCGCTCTCTGGGGCCTTCTGCCGGACTCCTCCGCTATCTTCTTTCAGCTCTTTTACTAACGGAGCAGCCCGGTCTTTTCCTCCTCTGCCGCCGCCGTTCTCTTCTCTCTTCCGATGTTGACACGACGCTCTCTCCCACTGTAATGCGGTGTACGCGGTGCGTTGCGACTTATATAGGCATGGGGGCGTGGTCACCGGATGATGTCACTTAGTGACCCCACCCTCTTATGACGTCATAGCCCGGGGCATGATGGGATTCTGATGTCATAAGGGGGCGGGGTCACCGGGTGACATCATACGGTGACCACACCCCCATGCCTATATAAGTCGCAACACACCACATACACCGCATTACAGCGGGAGAGAGAGTTGTGTCAACATCGGAAGAGAGAAGAGATGGGCGGCGGCGGCGGAGGAGGAGAAGACCGGGCTGCTCCGTTAGTAAATAGCGGAGGAGTCCGGCAGAAGGCACCAGAGAGCAGGAGAAGACACCAGAGAGCGGGAGAAGACACCAGAGAGCGGGAGAAAAGGCCAGAGAAGTCAGAAGAGACCCCTGAAGTCGGACGAAGACCACCGGAGCAGCCTAATAAATTACTTTGAAAACCTGTGTACTGTGTTTTTTTTTTAATTGACACTTTCCCCCCAGGTGAATGGGTAGGGGTATGATGTACCCCTTACTCGTTCACATAGGGTGGGGGGCCAGTATCTGGGGCCCCCCTATTGAAGGGGGCTCCCAGATTCCGATAAGCTCCCGCCCGCAGACCCCGACAACCACCGGGCAAGGGTTTTTGGGAAGAGGCCCTTGTCCTCATCAACATGGGGACAAGGTGCTTTGGGGTAGGGGGCGCATGTTGAGGGCGTGCGGCCTTGTACGGTTCAGGAGGGGGGCGGTGTTCGCCCCCTCTCCTTACCTACCGGGCTGCGTGCTCGGATAAGGGTTTGGTATGGATCTTTGGGGGAACCCCACGCCATTTTTTCGGTGTGGGGTGCCCCTTAAGATCCATACCAGACCGAAGGGCCTGGTATCGTCTTGGGGGGAACCTCACGCAAAAAATTTTTTTACATTTTTGCGGAGATCCTCAGCACACAAGTCGCACCGCAAGTCGGATCATCTTGATCCGACTTCTGGTACGACTTCTATTCAAATCAATGGGCTCCCATAGGGAACCATTGATTTTGAATAGAGACAGAAACGCCGGACGAGGCTTAACACAGCGTTAATTGCCGTTTAACACCTTTTACCGGCGTCTGACGTTTTTACAGCTCTAATGCTGGAGCCTCAGAACGCACTGGTCCTGGATTTTTTTTACAGCTTAAAAATGCCTATGCCATTTGCAGCTCAAAAACGCCTAGGTGGGCATGAAGCCATAGACTAACATGGACAGGCGTTTTTAAGCTGCAAAAAACGCTCAAAAAAGCGGCTGTAAAAACTTCCGTGTGCATGAGGCCTTATGGTTTTAAACATGCCCGTTTAGCCACAAAAAGGCTATATACTGTCACACATACATGTTACACATACACCAAAGATGTTGGTTTGTTAAAAAAAAAACTTTTATAATGCACATGTGAATGTGCTTGGAGTAAAATGTTTTGTACTCAACAATGTGTGGCTTCTTCTTTCAATGCTCAATATCAGTTTTTGGAGTAAGTTGGTGTAGTTACACTGAGAATGGGGGTTATTTACTAAAGGCAAATCCACTTTGCACTACAAGTGCACTTTCAGTGCACTTTCAGTGCACTTGTAGTGCAAAGTGGATTTGCCTTTAGTAAATAACCCCCACAGTGCTCTAAAATGTGCCCCAATAAGGCCATTTCAGGGACCCCAAACAATTAATTCATGGTGTTGAAAAGGATGATTATTTTTATCATTAATGCATTACATACATTAACAACAAAAACATTGTGTGTGTGTAGCAGACCCATAGCACAACAATAGTTAGCTGAAGAAGAGATTGTCCCCTCATTGTCCCCTTATTGTCCCCTCATGTATCAAATAAGTTATGTTTCACTATTGAAGAAAATGCCCAGAAAAAAAGGCCATTGGAGAACCTAGGAGACAGATAAAAGAAATACAAGCAGTAAATAAAAAGAAATATGAGTTCAGTTTATAAAAAAAATATTTCCATAGTTTTTAAACCGTATCTGGCATATCAATTGCCCCCCTACCCGCAAAGTACTCCATATAGCTTTGCCGTACTTCACGGGTGCTTTGGGGGGGGGGGGGGGGGGGCAAGACAGGACGACCAGCTTCAAGTGCCATCATGTTTGAGTCCAGTGAGCCGGCCTCATTTGCAGTGAGGAATAGGTGGAACCGGCCATTATGCCAAAGACATTTTCAACCTTCTTCTGGCTCTGGCCAGCCGTGTAAAATGCTTTTGCAAAATCCAGATACACCACGTCTACGGGCCTTCTTTTATCTAGATGGCAACTCACCTCCTCATAGAAGGTTAATAGATTGGTTTGGCCAGAATGAGTCTTCATGAATCCATGCTGATTACTGCTAATGATACCGTTCTCATTACTAAAATCTTGTATATATTCCCTTAATATGCCCTCCAAGAGTTTACATACTATTGATGTTAGGCTAACTGGTCTGTAATTCACAGGGATGTATTTTGGGCCCTTTTTAAATATTGGTGCTACATTGGCTTTTCTCCAATCAGCTGGTACCATTCCAGTCAGTAGACTGTCATTAAAAATTAGGAACAATGGTATGGCAATTACTTAAGTTCCCTAAGTACTCTCGGGTGCAAGCATCTTCGATATGCTATCCAAAAAACTTTAAAATAATTGGGCAGAGTTACACTTAAAATGTAACTGTTCTAACTTACATACAAATTCAACTTAAGAACAAACCTACAGAACCTTGTTTGTAACCCAGGGACTGTCTGTATAGTACAATTGCAGCATTTACTGGACAGCAATATCAGCTCATTGATTGCTTCTATTGGTTTCCTGAAATAGCTTTTTCATAAGGACCAGAACTGTGGATTCTGTGCCTTAAAATGCAAACAAAAGACTATTGCCCAATGGCTCTTTGATTTATTGTGCTTTGCTCTGCATAAGGTCTCTGTGTGGAAGGCCATCTTTGTAAGGGCAGGGCTGTGCTTCCTCACATGAGAGTTACTCCCTGAATACTGGTGATCTGATGACTGACGGACAATAAATAAAGAAGTGTAGCCAACAGTGGACTACAAGTATCTGCATTGCAGACTTACCTTTGCATTTTTACACTGTTGCTGTGTCCCTCTAGTGTTGGACGCGAGGAACTGACATTATCCCCTGTGCCGAGTGAAGCACATTATAGGAATTGTAGTGTCCTGAACAGACATTCTGGGGCTATAGAAATATTCCTGGACAACATTTACCATCAGGCCACCTGCTACCCAAGAAAGAATTCTGGGAAAGACTATAAAAGGCCCAGCAGCCAGGCCTGTGCTCTCTTCTTCCTGGGTGCCATGAGGTGGTCCACTTCAGTACTATTTCTGCATTTAATTGCTGTCTGTTTTATGTAAACTGTTATTCTGTAACTGAGATTTCCAGCTGTAATTTAATTGTAATTCAATTGCTTTCAAGGATCTCCTCATCTGAGCCTTGGCTGTTCAACCAGGATTCAGCTGACCTAAATCCTGTTATTTAATTCTGTTTCTGAATCAGTAAAATCAGAGAGTCACTTAACTGTGTAACCGAAATGTCTGAACCCAGAGTGTCAGGTGGGCTGGAACTCTAAGCAACCCACAAGGGGGCAGTGCTACATTTGGGGGCTCGTCCAGGATGTTCTCTGATGCAGGCCCTAGCCAGCCTAGCCACAAGGAGAGAGAGAGATGGACCCAGATGCTGCAGTTGCCTGGAGAAGAGCACAAGGAGCTCAGATGGAGCGAAGCACTGTTCTGGAGGTCTCAGGAAGTGAGTGCACTGAGAAAGAGATCCAACAGTGGGTGAGAGCTTTAGTGCCAGAGCAGAGGGCCTACATTCTGGGCGTTGAAGTAGAGTTCAAGCTGGACTATGTTTGGGTGTTGATGGAGTGGCAGGAGGAGATACATGCCTGTTTCTGTGAAGAAGAGGTACCCCTAGCTGAAGGGGTAATTGCTTGGGTGATCCCACTGCAAGTGGGGGGAGAGGCCACTGGAGGGTAAACGCAACCGAGGGCCAAGGTGGGGGTCCAGAAACAGCTGGGGCAGATTCCTGTGGGGCTACTGCCCCTATTGCCATGTTCTACACTGATATGAGCCAAATAGTTGATAGTTTGTTGAAAAATGGATCTGGAAATTCCAACCAAGGATACTGAAGACTCATGTTCTTTTCAGGGCAGCTGCCAACTCCAGCTGGGGAAGAGGAGCTTGAGACCTGGATGAGTCAGACAATTCAGGCGGTAGAAAAATGGAGCATCTCAGAGGCTGTGAAACGACAGCGACTTAGCGAGAGCCTCCAAGGCCCAGCTGCCAAAGTAATCCAAAATTTGCGAATGGGGAAGAAAGCTTGTGTTGCTATGGACTACATAAATGCTCTGTACGCTGTATTTGGAAGGGTCAAGACAATTGCTGACCTTTCCTACATGTTCAACCATACTCACCAGCAGAGAGGGGAGACGCTCTCTGAGTACATTTCTCGAGTAGACAGAATGTTACACCAGATAATCCTTAAGAAGGTAATCGACCCAAAGGATGCTGATCAGGCTCGCTTGGACCGGGTACTACAAGGGGCCCACCCCAACCATCATATTGTTTTGAAGTTATTATTGAAGAAAACGCAGATAATTCCAACTTATCCCGATTTGATGAGAGAAGTATGGGAAGAAGAAGCCTTGCTAGAGGAGAAGAGCCAGGGGGTAAGAGAGTTGGGTGCAAGTGGAGGGAGGAGAGAGAAAGTGTCTGCTCGAACTGTCCATGTTGAAGCTGGATTCTCAGATGAGGACAGCGAAACAGAACAAGAGCAAGATGGGCTTGCTAGTCCTGACACCAAAAAGCCGGTGGCTGCTTCCAGTTGAGCTAATGACCCAAGCTGCCCAAGCTCAAACTCAGATGTATCATGCTTTAATGTGAGTGATTGAAACCCAAGCGAAGGTACAAGAGCAAGGGCTTTTACCAAGGGGGACTAAAGCTCCCCCAAACCTGGGAAAATAAATGTTTTGCATACGGAGAAGTTGGGCACTTTCAGGTTAAATGTCCCAAAGTCGGGATTAGCCCACAGTTGCTGACCGAAGTGTTGAAAGCCTTACAGAAGATCCTTTTCCAAAAACTTCAGGGGACCTCGGTGAAGGAGCCAATTGAGCATCCCGTAGGAAAACTGCGATCCAAACCTAAGAAGAAGTTGAAACAGAAGCCTCGTACCAATCCCCCTCCTCCTTTGCCTATTCCTAAAAGTGAGTCCCCAGGGAAGAGGAGACTAACGCGGTAGATCAATGCACACCTCTCTGGTCGAGCAGGAAAAACAACTTTTCAGCCAGTAAAGAAGCCAGTTAAGGCCTAGACTATACAAGCAAGAGATCTGCCAAAGAATTTGGTAGGGCCATCTCCAATAGTCTCCCTTCAAGTGGAAAGGAGTTACACCCAAGCTCTGCTAGACACTGGAGCCCAAGTGACATTGCTGTATAGGGATTTTTACGACACCTAAAACATATCCCTTTGTGTAAGTTAGAAGAGCTGGAGATCTGGGGTATAGGTACCCAGAAGTGGCCCTATGATGGATATATCCCCATCAAGTTAGCCTTCGACCCATCATTGGCTGGAAATCGAGAAACATTTGACACTTTGGCTGTTGTTTGCCCTCAACCTCCTGGGGCAGGACGACCAATCTTGTGAGAAAAATAAATGTGAAGTGTCCTTCGCGCTACTAAATAAAATATATAAAAGTGTATAAAAACACTAATAAATTAATAGAAATATGAAAGTGTCACCATCACATAGTAAATCAAATAAAACGATTGGCAGAGTGCCAATTAAAAGTGTTAAATAATATAGATAAATATATCTTATATTAAATACCTACTGCAAAACCTAGTAGTGTACACAGCCCACCAGATAAGTAAATAAATAAAAGTGATTTTGCGCATAGGTAAAAACATAAACTTCAAAATGATATCAATCAAAATAATAGTAATAAATAGTGCAAATAGAAACAACTGTGATCAACGTGATGACCAAAAGGGGAGTTATAAAATAATAGCCCATGTGAAAAAATTAGACAAAATAAAAATAGACAATGTCCAATGGAGTTGTGTAAACCACATAGGATGAACGAGACCCAATATATAAGTCCGTGCCAAAAATTAGCTGATAGAATCCTAGACAATATAATAAAACAGTCTCTGTGGAATGTATAGTTAAAATATTCTGGATAACGTTCTTCTAATAATAATCCCTGAGGGGTGCAAGATGATGAGCAAATGCAATCCTAAGGTGTGCTCCCAGAACTCTCACCTCAATTATTCTTTATATACTGCAAATATATCCACACTCCTGGATAGGTTCTCTCCTCCACTACTCCTCTACGTTTGTTGATGCCTCCTTGCGGTGGAATGTACTTCTAGACTGTCAGGAACTGGCCGTCTAAAACATAGCTAAAACTCACCAAAAAAAGAGGGGAGTCCCCTGAAGAAGTCACGTGTGACGTAACGTGTAGGGAGTGGTTTGGAAGTCGAAATCCAATGCGCAATACCTGAAGTGCAGTGAGATTGGCGTTTGACCGCCATTGATCTTTGCTTGTTATTTTTATTATTGTGTAAGGGAGCAATCTTGCTTTTTATTTAATAAATATTCAAACTTGATTTAAATACTACACTATGGTAGTCCTCTTGCTCTCCATCCCCCTCTTTTTTTGGTGAGTTTTAGCTACGTTTTACACGGCCAGTTCCTGACAGTCTAGAACAGGGGTCTTCAAACTATGGCCCTCCAGTTGTTCAGGAACTACAATTCCCATTATGCCTAGTCATGTCTGTGAATGTCAGTGTTTTACAATGCCTCATGGGATGTGTAGTTCCGTAACAGCTGGAGGGCCATAGTTTGAGGATCCCTGGTCTAGAAGTACATTCCACCGCAAGGAGGCATCAACAAACGTAGAGGAGTAGTGGAGGAGAGAACCTATCCAGGAGTGTGGATATATTTGCAGTATATAAAGAATAATTGAGGTGAGAGTTCTGGGAGCACACCTTAGGATTGCATTTGCTCATCATCTTGCACCCCTCAGGGATTATTATTAGAAGAACGTTATCCAGAATATTTTAACTATACATTCCACAGAGACTGTTTTATTATATCGTCTAGGATTCTATCAGCTAATTTTTGGCACGGACTTATATATTGGGTCTCGTTCATCCTATGTGGTTTACACAACTCCATTGGACATTGTCTATTTTTATTTTGTCAAATTTTTTCACGTGGGCTATTATTTTATAACTCCACTTATGGTCATCACGTTGATCACAGTTGTTTCTATTTGCACTATTTATTACTATTATTTTGATTGATATCATTTTGAAGTTTATGTTTTTACCTATGCGCTAAATCTTGTGAGAAGGTTACTTACCCCGTTGGCCGTAGAAGGTGCTACTGTGAAGAAGAAGCTTTACAGGTGGTATTGCAGGAACAAAGAGCACCCGCAGAAGGAGTGGAAAGGCTGTGGCGATTGGATACACAAGAGAGAGTGTTACAACCGGGAGAAAGGGCCTGCATGACAAGGAAGAACTAACTCTATATTGGCTATGGTTCCCCCCAATTGAAGATACCAGTAGAGTTTCTCAACCTCTACAGGAAAGTAGGAACGAAGCATCCCAACCCAAAAGAGTAGAACTTCAACCACTTGAGGCCGAAAGGCATGAAATAGATGGAGAGATTGTTCCTGAGAGTATGGAGGAGCTGGGGCCGGGTTGCAGTTTTTGGGGCCCAAGCCATGGATCTGAACCTTCAGAAAATGTCTACTCAAGACTTAGACAGAAGATCTTCCCTCCTAAGAGACTGACCCACTTCAATTTCCACTGCTCAACGTTCTAACCAAGTGCCTGCCTCCTCTACTGAGTCTTTGGTAGAGGATGACCCTGCTCCGCCTTCTGACACTGCTGGGTGGGCCACTAATTTTTTACTGGCCTGTCATCAAAACAATATAATTTTGTCTGATGATGTATATAGTTTGCTATTAGAAAACACTTCTATTATGCAATTGTTTGCTCCTGTAGCCTCTGGTTCATAGGAAAAACAAACAGATGCTAAATTCAAGGGCTACTCCAATAGTACCCTGAAGCATCAGCTAATAGTGGAAAAGGGGACTATTCTGGTACCCAAATATAACAACAAAATTTATAAAAGAATATATAACATTTATTGAAACACATACTAGAAAAAATACATAGATATACAACAACACATTATTTGTTGAGCAGATCTTATAAAATATTGTAGGGTTTACAGATTTACACAAAGCCCCACGAGTAAGTGGGGACAAGTTGATGTGGGTTTTGACATGTTCCTCGACCAGTTTTGCGACTAATGCCGCTTCCTCAAGAGAATTGGGAATACTTGCCCACAATATGGTGTTCTGTTAAAAGATGCCAATGTTCAGACAGAAGGTTACGGAGCTGCTGATGGTGGGTAGAGAACTTGGTCACAATTTTAGTAGTTGAAGGTTGTTTAGGGCGTGGAGGGCCATAGAGTACCGAAGATCGAGTACGAGCAAAGGCCTTGTTGAAGGCTTTTCTCAAATTGGTTTGACTATAGCCTCGAACCAAAAGGCGTTCACGCAGGGTATTAGCCTGTGTATAAAAATCCCCGTCCTCTGTGCAGTTACGTCTCAGTCTGAGGATACTGATGGAATACTGCAAACCAGAGGATGGGGGTGTGAACTAGAGGCGTAAAGGTGTTGCCCGCTGTGGGCTTACGAAATAGATCTGTAGTGAGTTTGCCTGATGGACTCTTAATGATTTTTAGATCAAGGAAAGCGATGCTGGATTCATCAAATGTGTAAGTAAAGTGTAAATTGAATTGATTAGAATTCAAGATATTGATAAAAGCTTTCAGATCTCATTTAGTGCCGGTCCAGACCATAAATAGGTCATCTATAAACCTATGCCAACACATTATGTGATTCAAAAATGGCTGTAGGGATTCATTATTGAATATGGATCTCTCCCAGCCTCCTAGATATAAATTTGCGTAGGAGGGGGCGCAAGAAGTGCCCATGGCAACACCTTGGGTTTGTAAATAAAGTTGGTCCATAAACAAAAATAAATTTCTGGTAAGTATGAACTCCAACAGCTTCAATATGAAATTGTTCATAGGCCATGTCTTATGGTCTTGTTCTATTAGGAATGTACCAGCCATCCGTACGCCCTGCTCGTGGGGGATGCTCGAGTAAAGCTCCTCAAAATCAACAGCCACGAGGAGGGCGTCCAGAGGGACCTGGACATCCTCAATGTGTTTGAGTAGATCTGTGGTGTCTCTAATATAAGAGGGTAAGCCGAGGACATGGGGCATAAGAAATGTGTCTACCAATTTTCTGGCATTCTCGGTCAGGGACCCCATACCAGACACTATTGGTCGACCCGGTGATGTTATAAGATTTTTATGAGTTTTAGGCAAAGTGTAAAATGTTGGTATTCGTGGTGTTGAGGTATTGATGAATTTGAAAATATCTTCCTCAATTAATCCCTCCCAAAAAGCTCCAGCAATTAAACAACAGAATTCGGTAGTAAAGGACTCTATCATGGTATGGCTAATGGGGGACTACCAAGAGGTGTTGTGTAACATCGTTTTACACATAGTTTGGTACTGTTTATGCGTCATAAGCACCAGATTCCCCCCTTTATCAGAATGCTTTATTACCAAGTCCGTGTTTTTCTGTAGCTTTTTGATGGCTTGTTTGTGTTTTTTGGTTAAATTGGACGGTACGTCCGGCCACTGACATTTTTTTAGTGATTTGTTGGACTCATATAGAAATGCCCAAATTGCAGGGCATGTCATTAAATCTGGGAACAATCGAGATTTTAATTTCAATTTGTTATGTTCCTTCCTAGCCTCCATTGGGGTTGAGTCGGCGCCAATGAGACTTGGCGCCGAGTCAGCCCGACTGGTAAGCTCACTCTGCCCAGTGCTTTCCGTGGCTCCCTCTTCATAGAGGAGCATTAAGTCCAGCAAAGACCTGAATTCCTGCATAGAAAAGTGTTTTGTCCTCTCAGCCAGTTCTTTTTCGAGATTAAGTTTCTTTCTATCTGGATCATAGATAAAACTATAGGTTAAATTACGGGCAAAGAGGTATAAGTCTTTAATAGTTTTTGTATATATTGATTGATTCCGATGGACAGAATCCAAGACCTAACTGGAGGACATCTTCCTCTTCGGAGGTTAATATAAGGGATGTAAGGTTAATAATGTTCAGGGTGGGGGTAGTAATGTAATCTATTTCGTTGTTACTTATGAGGAGCTGGGTATCTGAGTCTTTTGCACAAACGCATCCAGATTTCCTCATCTGGCGGGATCTGGAGTTGCCGGTATTAAAAGATTTGTGGGAAAAAGGGTTTGAATTTGGAGTTGTAGTAGTTTCTTGTGCCCCTGTTTGAGGAGGTTGTTGGGTCTTTGTTCCTCTTCCCTGTTTTTTACCCTTTTTCGGTTCCTTAGTAGGATGACCATTGCCAGTGAGGGATCGTTTTCGTGGAAAGCCAGATGTACATGAATTTATGGAGCAAGATGTAACCTGTGAAGATAATGAAGATAGAGACGAATCAAATTCAGTTAAATCTGCTGGAGCAGTCATTTGTGGATTACGGTTACGAATTGGGTTTCTCCTAGAATGGGGTCTACCTGTCCATTTATAGGCATAGCCTTCCGAGAATGCAAGCTTGTCCTGGGCAAATTTGCCCTGTTTCTTTACAATTATCTCCCTGTTAAGGGTCTCTAAACTTTCTCTCACCTCCTTCCACTTGTCCGGGAAGGACTTAAGTCCGTTATATTTGTAAATTGTAAATTCAGTCGTTCAATCTCACCATCCAGCAATAGCATATCAGCAAGATGCTGATTGGCAGATGTTTCATAAGTTCAACACTGCAAGTGGTCAGTGTGTCTTCCCAAGACTTTTTAAAGTCCATGGTGGGATCTTTTAGTGTAGGAAAAACTTGAATCCGAAGGCCCAAAGGGCAAACCTTTTCCTGAATGTATAGTTTAAAATATTGAGTATGCCAGTGCAAATGTGACTTCCTTTTCAATAGATTCTATCAAGGAAGACATTTGTATCGTCTTCCGATTTATGGCTATTTAGACATTCAGCTTGAATAGTGGACATAAAGCCCACCCATGCTGAGCCCAAAACATCCATGGCAACAAAGAAAAATATAGGAGATCGCTAACTTACAAGTGGTCTAAACGAGTTAGGAAAATGGCAGAGACAGAGAGTTTTCAGTTGAAGAATAATCAGATATATTACAGAAAGGTAAAGCAAACAATATAAACTAGAGGCAAAAGTTTTTTGATCCTAAGATTAGGGTGCATTATCCACCCAACTAGTAGTTTAAATGGGGTAGCCTCAGAACAAGTTTAATATAAATAGGGGTAGGTACCATCATCCCATAATTATATAGGAAAAACGAACAGATGCTAAATTCAAGGGCTACTCCAATAGTACCCTGAAGCATCAGCTAATAGTGGAAAAGGGGACTATTCCGGTACCCAAATATAACAACAAAATTTATGAAAGAATATATAACATTTATTGATACACATAATAGAAAAAATACATAGATATACAACAACACATTATTTGTTGAGCAGATCTTATAAAATATGACTGGTACATTCCTAATGGAACAAGACCATAAGACATGGCCTATGAACAATTTTATATTGAAGCTGTTGAAGTTCATACTTACCAGAATTGTTTTTTTTTTTTTTGGACCAACTTTATTTAGAAAAAAACAAGGTGTTGCCATGGGCACATCTTGCGCCCCCTCCTACGCAAATTTATATCTAGGAGGCTGGGAGAGATCCATATTCAATAATGAATCCCTACAGCCATTTTTGAATCACATAATGTGTTGGCATAGGTTTATAGATGACCTATTTATGGTCTGGACCGGCACTAAACGAGATCTGAAAGCCTTTATCAATATCTTGAATTCTAATCAATTTAATTTACACTTTACTTACACGTTTGATGAATCCAGCATCACTTTCCTTGATCTAAAAATCATTAAAAGTCCATTAGGCAAACTCACTACAGATCTATTTCGTAAGCCCACAGCGGGCAACACCATCCTTCATGCCTCTAGTTCACACCTCCATCCTCTGGTTTGCAGTATTCCATACGCTCAGTACCTCAGACTGAGAGGTAACTGCACAGAGGACCGGGGCAGGTTCATTGAGGTTGGATATTGCCAATCAGCATCTGGCTTAAAATAAAATGTATTAATATGGACATTAGGGTAACGTTCTGCCCGTACCACAGACACATGAAAAAAAAATATATATATACACATGGTATACATCCTAACTAAACCTCACAATCATTGTTTACCCCTATAAACAAGCGGACAGACTATGTGCAGTTATATAACAAGTGTGTGTGTGTGTGTGTGATAGCACACACATTATATAATCATGTGCTCCCTCTAGCTGCATGCATCAGCATAGCAGCCAAAGAGTGCTGCCCAAGTGCAAATAGAAAACATAGCAAACCCAGATAATATCCAGTAAAACGTTAAGCATTTTTAAGGTACAAACCCAGAAAGGGGGGGATGCTAGTACTTATTAGTATATTGATATATGGTGTATGTCCATTTTATATATGGCATATAGTGTGAACAAAAAAGTCCATGTGCTTGTGTAAGAGTATAAGAGGAGGATGTATATGATCTCAAAAGCTATGGAGCAGTACCTCCACATACACCAGGTGACCTTACTAGAAGTATATAAGTGTAAACAGCCGGGATCACTGAAATAAAATTGGAATGTAAGGGAGGTTTCATTTATGAACCATGTACAAAAACATATATATATATTTGTAGTCAGAGTCTTTAAGCGGGAAATGCGATATTCCTAAGAACCAAGGCCTGAGGTGTGCCTTGGCCTAGCTGGTCGGTATGCCTGAGAAGAGGGCATACCCTGAATGGAAGAATGGAAGTACTACGAGTATGTATGAAAGGCGGGGGAAACGGGTGGGTGGGAACCCAGAAAGCTGACGACCCTGGCCCTGACGGAGGAGGAGGCTTAGCCAGCCTTCATACTTGTAGTCAGAGTCTTCAAGCGGGAAATGCGATATTCCTAAGAACCAAGGCCTGAGGTGTGCCTTGGCCTAGCTGGTCGGTATGCCTGAGAAGAGGGCAAAAAGACGCAAGTTTAGGTGAAGAGGGGAAGTTAATGATCCAAGGCAACAGTAAGTATCCGCGGTGACAGGAGAAACCCACCGACATCTGACTTGGTGATGAGAAAGGAACCCCCCTATGGAACCTACAAGCTACCCAGAACCAACAGAACCAACATTGGATTGGGCCTGATGCCCGAGACAACTTAGACATGAGAATAACTTGCTTGCGAATGAGAGGATACGTGGGGGAAGGGAGCAAGGCCTGGCCCGAGGAACCCCTGCGAATGAGCCGGGATAATCAAATCCTATGGGGAAGTGAGAGGGTGAGGGCAAAAAAAGGACCACTGGTAGGAGTGCGAAATGCTGGATACCTAATGAAAGTGATGGAGTAAGTAGATAAGGCCCATGCGCCATGGCAATAAGCATCATCAACATGGAGAACCGTGCCAGACACAGGACACTGGTCCTACCTGATAAGATCGGGACATGCTTCAGCCAGAGACCCAACTACCGAGTCTGAATCCTGAACCGAGGAAGGAGGTATGGATGCCAAGACGGCCCCAACCTGGGAACACAAACTAGAAATGACCGACAACCAGACATGAGAAACAACAACGCCCGCCCCTCTGTGCCTACCTAAGAATGAGAACATGAGCAGAAATGTCAAGACCACTGCGCGTGATGACCCTAATGACAGAACCCCCCCCCCCCCACCCTCGTGATAGTGGTAAGTGAGCCAGAGTAACCTGCAGCGCAGAGACAGGTAATTGCCTGAAACCCAGGGCTGGTGTACCCACAGACCGTGGTGGGTAGTCGTATGAGGGTGGTGAATGAACCTGCATCGTATGACGTATGGTATGCAGGCGAGAAGATTGTGGACAACAATCAATTAACAACGAAACCTCAGCCCGCATGGATCTGTAGACGTGACAGATCCTGACGTGAGCCCTAACTAACTGACCCAGGTACAACATGAACACAGATACAATGAGACATGACAACCAACGAACAAACAGCTACCGGAGTATGCCATGGGTGAACAACAACGCCCCTCTGAGAAACGCTGAGGCTGAAACACAATGACAGAAATGCAAGGGTGGAAACGAAATGACGGAAACAAAATGACAGAAACGGTGGCAGGACTTGATGACCGAAATGCTGAGGCAGAAACGTGATGACAGCAAACGCTATGACAGAACGCTGAAGCTGACTGTTGAGGCAGGAACGCAATTACATGAATCCAGGGGCAGGAACGAATGACATGAAACTCGGGGCTGGTGTACCCACGGACCGTGGTGGGTAGTCGTATGAGTGTAGTGAATGAACATGCATCGTATGACGTATGGTATGCGGGCGAGAAGATTGTGGACAACAATCAATTAACAAACGAAACCTCAGCCCGTGTGGATCTGTAGACGTGACAGATCCTGACGTAAGCCCTAACTAACTGACCCAGGTACAACATGAACACAGATACGATGAGACATGACAACAAACGAACAAACAGCTACCGGTGTGTGCCATGGGTGGACAACAACGCCCCTCTGAGAAACGCTGAGGCTGAAACACAAAGATAGAAATGCTGGGGCAGAAATGCAAGGGTGGAAACGAAATGACGGAACTGGTGAGGCAGAAACGTGATGACAGAAATGCTGAGGCAGAAACGTGATGACAGCAAACGCTATGACAGAACGCTGAAGCTGAATGTTGAGGCAGAAACGCAATGACATGAATCCAGGGGCAGAAACGCAATGACATGAATCCAGGGGCAGAAACGCAAAGACATGAATCCAGGGGGCAGAAACGCAAAGACATGACTCCAGGGGGCAGAAACGCAAAGACATGAATCCAGGGGGCAGAAACGCAAAGACATGCATCCAGGGGGCAGAAACGCAAAGACATGCATCCAGGGGGCAGAAACGCAAAGACATGAATCCAGGGGGCAGAAACGCAATGACATGAATCCAGGGGGCAGAAACGCAAAGACATGAATCCAGGGGGCAGAAACGCAAAGACATGAATCCAGGGGGCAGAAACGCAAAGACATGAATCCAGGGGGCAGAAACGCAAAGACATGAAACCAGGGGGCAGAAACACAGTGATGGAAATCCAGGGGCAGAAACATAGTGACAGAAATCCAGGGGCAGAAACACAGTGACAGAAATCCAGGGGCAGAAACACAGTGACGGAAATCCAGGGGCAGAAACACAGTGACGGAAATCCAGGGGCAGAAACACAGTGACGGAAATCCAGGGGCAGAAACACAGTGACGGAAATCCAGGGGCAGAAACACAGTGACGTGAATCCAGGGGGCAGAAACACAGTGACAGAAATCCAGGGGGCCGAAACGTAATGACAGAAATCCAGGGGGCAGAAACGTAATGACAGAAATCCAGGGGGCAGAAACGTAATGACAGAAATCCAGGGGGCAGAAACGTAATGACAGAAATCCAGGGGGCAGAAACGCAATGACAGCAATCCAGGGGCAGAAACGTAATGACAGAAAATGCAGGGGCAGAACGCAATGACAGAAAGTGCAGGGGCAGAACGCAATGACAGAAAATGCAGGGGCAGAACGCAATGACAGAAAATGCAGGGGCAGAACGCAAGGACAGAAAATGCAGGGGCAGAACGCAATGACAGAAATGTAGGGGGCGGAACGCAATGACAGAAATGCAGGGGCGGAACGCAATGACAGAAATGCAGGGGTGGAACGCAATGACAGAAATGCAGGGGCGGAACGCAATGACAGAAATGCTGGGGCGGAACGCAATGACAGAAATGCTGGAGCAGAAACGATATGACAGCAGAAACGCTATGACAGAAATGCCGGGCAAAACGCTATGACAGAAATGCCGGGCAGAAACCTTATGACAGAAATTCCGGGAAGAAACGCTATGACAAGGGGAAAGGAGCTGGCGTCGGCCAATACACCTCCCCCGGCGGAATAGGGCGGCCCCCCATGGAGAAGGATGTATATGGAAAGTGTCTTTGAACACATGCTGCAGTGAAATGCACTTTCAAAGACCTGTCTGAAGCAGCCTACAGGCTGCCTGCAGGGAAATACTGAAAACTGAAGTATACTTCAGAAATTGCGGTATTGCTGCATGACACCCCCTGCTTGGTGTACATCGGAAATCAATCGGCCGAACACCCCCCCCCCCCAAGCAGACATTGCCCTCCTGGACATGAATGGGGAGAGGAGTCGGCGGCGGCCGAACACTCCCCCCTCCAAAGCAGACATGCTCACGTGTATATGGATGGGGAGAGGAGTCGGCGGCGGCCGAACACTGCCCCCCAAGCAGACATTTGCCCACGTGGATATGAATGGGGAGAGGAGTCGGCGGCGGCGGCCGAACCCCCCCCCCCCGCACCAGGCAAGCGGGCGGGCGACAGCCCAGCCAGACAGCCTGGATGGACGGACACCCCTCCCCCTCCCGTGTGTGCGCCGGCAGGGCGGGCGCCCGCACGCCGTGGGAAGAGTGGCTGGTGGAGGATGGCAGGGAGGACGGACGGTCCCCCGCTCCCCCTGGCATGGGCGCCGGGAGAGCGGGGGTGGGGTGGACTGCAACTGGCCAGGTGGAGCTGAGGGGAGAGTGGCGAGGTGGAGGATGGAAAGACACCCCCCCGGGACCTGTGTGATGGGCTGTGAGGGAGAAACGGGCCGGGTGGCCTCCATGACCGGTGGAAACCCAGGCGGGCGAATCACCCCCCCCGGCGGAACACGGGGGGGTGGTCAGAGTGATGGGAAGGTGGCGGGCGAACTCCTCGGTAGTACCCCCACTGCAACAGCCGATCGACGCTTTCTGGGTTATGCCAGTAGTGGGCGTAACCCAGAAAGCTGACGACCCTGGCCCTGACGGAGGAGGAGGCTTAAATAGCCCTCTCAGGCTCCTCCTACAGCCTTCATACATATATATATAAAGGGACACTGAGGGACGAGAACTATATAAGTCCCCCCACTTTATCAAAAAAGACAGGCATAAACTAGGACCACTGTTGCATCATATTGCAAAGGTGATAGTACTTGTGTATATAGTGTCCTAGACAGCGAGCAGGGTTGTGCGTGTGAACTCACAATCATAAGTAGGACACATATGGAAGACTCATCATGTTGAACTGGGAACCCCCCATATTCATATAGTCAGGTACACCAGAAACACAGTCTAGTGCGTATACTTTAGATAGTGTACCTCTAAATACGTGGTTGCCCAGGGCAACCTTTTATTGAGGTAATGTTCCTTTAGTCAAAAATATTCATAACTAACTATGAGGAGTGCAGTAAAAGGAACAAATTATTTGAAGAAGAAAAAGAAAAGATAAAAGCTTATAGAACTGCCTCCTCCCATTATGATAAAACTTGGTGAAAAATAAATGTCAGAGATAAGGAGGAACTAGTAGCCAGGTGTAAGTGATGGTAGTCAGACTAGCCGTATTAACATCCACCTTTGAGTTAATCTGATCCAAAAAGGGCCGGGGGGGGATAATCAGTAGGGGAATCTGTATTCCAAAGACTAGTATGATATTGTTAAGTATGGGCCCTTTACATGAGTTCAATACCAATATCATAGTATCTACACCGATCTATATCCAGACTACATCCCCCAAACTCTGTATCACAAAAGAAATTCTCAGGGATTTGCAATAAAACAGTGAAGGTCTCTATCAATGTTGAGGCCCCTTGGAGCAAGGGACCCCAACCTGTATATCCAGGCTGTCTCATTCTGAGAAATAAGGGTGGTTTTATTTCCCCCTCTCCATTGGTCCTTACTGCAATCGATTCCATAGAAGATTAGGCCTGATGGGTCCCTATGGTGAAATTCGTCAAAGTGGCGGGATAAATTATGCTTTGGGAAACCCTTTTTTATATTATTGATATGTTCCCGTATGTTCACGAACAAGGGACGTGTGGTGCTACCCACATATTGTAAATGGCACGGGCATTCAATGACATAGGTTACATGTGTAGTGTGGCATGTAATCAGTTCCCGTATCTTTTATTCTTTATGATCAGTTTTGGATTTAAAAGATTCTTTTTTCCTTGGTTGTGTTCTGCTCACCCTGCATGGTAAGCATCTCTTGCAGCGGTGGAACCCCTTCATATCGGCAAAATTCTTTACTGTTTTGGGGGGGTCAATAACATTATGAACCAAATGGTTTCCGAAGATTGGGAGATCTCCTGTATACAAAGCAGGGTTTCTTGGGTAATATTTTGGATAGAACTCTGTCTTCTTGTAATATGGGCCAGTATTTCTTTAATTTTTTTTTTAAATCTTTATATTGCGTATTATACCCTGTAATAAATGCCAGATCTGCATTGTTCTTCTTTTTTCCAGATTTCTTGAATAGAGTGTTTCTATCTGTAACAGCTATTTCATTTTTCAATTTTAGCAGAATATCCAATGTGTATCCTTTTTCCAGGAATTGCTCAATAAGTTTGTCAGCCTGTATGTGATAATCTTCTAAGGTGTCACAATTCCTACGGATTTTTAGCAACTGACCCTTCGGGATGTTGCTCTTCCACTTTGGATGATGACAACTTGATGTGGGAATGTAACCATTCCGGTCAGTTGTTTTGAAGAAATTTTTGGTCTTGAGACTATCCCCCTGTTTAAAAATCTCTAGATCTAGATAATCGATCTTCTGATCGCTCCATTTGCCTGTAAAGTTGTTCAATTCCCGCCGGAAAAATTCAAAGCTCTCAGATGTCCCATCCCATAGAAGTATGAGATCGTCAAAATACCTTCTGTAAAATCTCAATTGTGGGATGTTCTTACAGTAAACATATTCTTCCTCCCACATATTCATAAGTAGGTTGGCCACGCTAGGGGCATATCAAGCCCCTATGGCTACAATTGAGATTTTACAGAAGGTATATCGACGATCTCATACTTCTATGGGATGGGACATCTGAGAGCTTTGAGTTTTTCCTGCGGGAATTGAACAACAATAGATATGGCTTGACCTTTACAGGCAAATGGAGCGATCAGAAGATCGATTATCTAGATCTAGAGATTTTTAAACAGGGGGATAGTCTCAAGACCAGAACTTTCTTTAAAACAACTGACCGGAATGGTTACATTCCCACATCAAGTTGTCATCATCCAAAGTGGAAGAGCAACATCCCGAAGGGTCAGTTGCTAAGAATCCATAGGAACTGTGACACATTAGAAGACTATCACATACAGGCTGACAAACTTATTGAGCAATTCCTGGAAAAAGGATACACATTGGATATTCTGCTAAAATTGAAAAATTAAATAGCTGTTACAGATAGAAACACTCTATTCAAGAAATCTGGAAAAAAGAAGATCAATGCAGATCTGGCATTTATTACAGGGTATAATACACAATATAAACATTTCGAAAAAGTTTTAAAGAAATACTGGCCCATATTACAAGAAGACAGAGTTCTATCCAAAATATTACCCAAGAAACCCTGCTTTGTATACAGGAGATCTCCCAATCTTCAAAACCATTTGGTTCATAATGTTATTGACCCCCCAAAACAGTAAAGATTTTTGCCGATATGAAGGGGTTCTACCGCTGCAAAAGATGCTTACCATGCAGGGTGAGCAGAACACAACCTCGGAAAAAAGAATCTTTTAAATCCAAAACTGATCATAAAGAATACAAGATACGGGAACTGATTACATGCCACACTACACATGTAACCTATGTCATTGAATGCCCGTGCCATTTACAATATGTGGGTAGGACCACACGTCTCTTGTTCGTGCGCATACGGGAACATATCAATAATATAAAAAAGGGTTTCCCAAAGCATAATTTATCCCGCCACTTTGACGAATTTCACCATAGGGACCCATCAGGCCTAATCTTCTATGGAATCGATTGCATTAAGGACCATTGGAGAGGGGGGAATAAAACCACCCTTATTTCTCAGAATGAGACAGCCTGGATATACAGGTTGGGGTCCCTTGCTCCAAGGGGCCTCAACATTGATAGAGACCTTCACTGTTTCATTGCAAATCCCTGAGAATTTCTTTTGTGATACAGGGTTTGGGGCATGTAGTCTGGATATAGATTGGTGTAGATACTATGATATTGGTATTGAACTCATATAAAGGGCCCATACTTAACAATATCATACTAGTCTTTGGAATACAGATTCCCCTACTGATTAGCCCCTCCCCCTGGCCCTTTTTGGGTCAGATTAACTCAAAGCTGGATGTTAACACGGCTAGTCTGACTACCATCACTTACACCTGGCTACTAGTTCCTCCTTATCTCTGGCATTTATTTTTCACCAAGTTTTATCATAATGGGAGGAGGCAGTTCTATAAGCTTTTATCTTTTCCTTTTCTTCTTCAAATAATTTGTTCCTTCTACTGCACTCCTCATAGTTAGTTATGAATATTTTTTACTAAAGGAACATTACCTCAATAAAAGGTTGCCTTTGGCAACCACGTATTTAGAGGTACACTATCTATAGTATACGCACTAGACTGTGTGTCTGGTGTACCTGACTATATGAATATGGGGGGTTCCCAGTTCAACATGATGAGTCTTCCACATGTGTCCTACTTATGATTGTGAGTTCACACGCACAACCCTGCTCGGTGTCTAGGACACTATATACACAAGTATTATCACCTTTGCAATATGATGCAACAGTGGTCCTAGTTTATGCCTGTCTTATATAGTTCTCGTCCCTCAGTGTCACTTTATATATATATATATATATATATATATATATATATATATGGTTTTTGTACATGGTTCATAAATGAAACCTCCCTTAAATTCCAATTTTATTTCAGTGTTTACACTTATATACTTCTAGTAAGGTCACCTGGTGTATGTGGAGGTACTGCTCCATAGCTTTTGAGATCATATACATCCTCCTCTTATACTCTTACACAAGCACATGGACTTTTTTGTTCACACTATATGCCATATATAAAATGGACATACACCATATATCAATATACTAATAAGTACTAGCATCCCCCCCTTTCTGGGTTTGTACCTTAAAAATGCTTAACGTTTTACTGGATAGTATCTGGGTTTGCTATGTTTTCTATTTGCACTTGGGCAGCACTCTTTGGCTGCTATGCTGATGCATGCAGCTAGAGGGAGCACATGATTATATAATGTGTGTGCTATCACACACACACACTTGTTATATAACTGCACATAGTCTGTCAGCTTGTTTATAAGGGTAAACAATGATTGTGAGGTTTAGTTAGGATGTATACCATGTGTATATATATATATATTTTTTTCATGTGTCTGTGGTACGGGCAGAACGTTACCCTAATGCCCATATTAATACATTTTATTTTAAGCCAGACGCTGATTGGCAATATCCAACCTCAATTAACCTGCCTACAATGCTGTTTATGTGGTGGATTGCCTTCTTTGTATGCTCTTACAGCAACTAAAACTCGGATTGGCTGCCCTATAATGAAAGGGGCTGGACTGACTAGGGCATTCTCCTACATAGTGCGTAGTGTGTAGTAGCTTGGCACCGCCGCTGAAGACGTCACTGACGAAACTAGTCCGACGGAACCACGCACACTACGTTACTACGTCACTTCCGGAAGGTCGGTGGAGTGCAAACCGCCCGCTTATAGCTCACACGCTTCCTGGAAGGATGCATTTTTGTATACCCAGCTACCCCAGTATATTAGCTTGTCCTGGGAGGCAAGTTTAGCTGGGTTCATCTCATTTCTCGTTTCTCATTTTTTGTCTCGTTTTTTGGTCGCATTTCTATGCTTTTATAGTTTGTTAAAAAAAATTTTATAATTTTTAAATAAAAAGGAAGTTTTTATACTTTTGGAACCTGCTGCACTATGGGAGTATTTTTGTTTTTCCCTCTATGAGGACCATACTAAATACACCAAAATACCCCAAGTGCCTTAAACACTGCGGATACCCCATAATTGGATCATCTGTACTTGGAGCCAGGACCAGCCAGAGTGTGACCTATATGCCTATTGCCCCTGCAGGGGTGCAGGGATCTGGTGAGTGGGGAATCTTGAGGGGGAGCACCCGTGTCACACTGAATATCTGCAAGCACAACAAGTCACCTTTATTTTCAGCTATTGGATGTCCCAAGCGCCACAGATTACATTTTGGACTTTTATGTTGATCCAATTATTGTTTAGCTTGGACGTTTTTGCCTATCACTGCTCTTTTTCCATTACAAAATATAGTCGCGGTTTAAAAACGCATGTTCAATACGTTGCTTTAATATGCTGGTTAACACGACACTGCGTCAGGATATAGACCTCTGTGTTGTGGAGACCTTTAGATAATTAATTTTGTGTTGACTATATAATTATATATATATATATATATATATATATATATATGCAAATTATGTATATGTATTTATAGTATAAAAATAGGAATTCAGAATAAAATCAAGCAACAATCCAAGTTCCAGCTCGTGCGCCTTGGACAATAATCCTACTAAAGCTAAAAGCTGCTACTTAGATAAGAATATATGAAGAGAAATCAAACTGTGGTCCGAAATGGGCTGTAGCCTGATAGGTAGCGCTAAAGTAAATCAAATCTAAACATAAACTAAACAAAAAACTATACAAATAATCCCATGTGATGAATTGTTTGCAGTGTCCCTGATGGGAAAAAAATCACACTGAAAATATTTTTAAAAAATGACTTCAAAAAATTAATGTGCACAAATATATGAACAGAAAAGTGCCACAGTGTTCATTAGTGTTCATAAAAATTGAAACAAGGAGAAATAAAAGTGAAAAACAGATGACAGGTGCTCCCTTGACAAAGCCGTGTATCTTCACAAAATATTAATCGATCAATCTTCCACCACACCGTTGTGCTCAAAAGTGTCCACTCCCATAGGAAACTCACTCACCGAATGTTGTTGCCCACACTCACGTGTAAGGCTAACTAGCATAAACACTCTCCCAAAGTCGATCAGCGTTCCTCCAGTATTTTCAACTTAGTGCAATCACAGTACTCCACATGCAAGTAAAAAAGGGCTCCAATAGTGTATTATTGCAAATGTATTAAAAAATAGCAAACACTCCAAGCTTCAAGCATTACACTCACATTTTAAAAGAATAAAACCAGCAGAATTGAATCACAATACGCCACAGCAGGTTCCACTCCAATATTTAAAACACTGCAATACCACTTCAAACTGTAGGTGCTAGGTCACGGCGGACCTGAGGTGTCTGCAATACCACAGTATAGTTCTCACCCTCTACCGATATTGGTGTGCCTCTGTATTCCAACGCAACTTTTTTATGGACGAGATGTAGATGCAAATGCTAAAATCGAATGCCGCTTAGCCACGCCCCGACATGTTTCGTCACTTCCTGGACTTATTCATGGGGTCATGAATAAGTCCAGGAAGTGACGAAACATGTCAGGGGGGGGGCTAAGCGGCATTCGATTTTAGCATTTGCATCTACATCTCGTCCATACAAAGTTGCGTTGGAATACAGAGGCACACCAATATCGGTAGAGGGTGACCTAGCACCTACAGTTTGAAGTGGTATTGCAGTGTTTTAAATATTGGAGTGGAAACCTGCTGTGGCGTATTGTGATTCAATTCTGCTGGTTTTATTCTTTTAAAATGTGAGTGTAATGCTTGAAGCTTGGAGTGTTTGCTATTTTTTAATAAATTTGCAATAATACACTATTGGAGCACTTTTTTACTTGCATGTGGAGTACTGTGATTGCACTAAGTTGAAAATACTGGAGGAACGCTGATCGACTTTGGGAGAGTGTTTATGCTAGTTAGCCTTACACGTGAGTGTGGGCAACAACATTCGGTGAGTGAGTTTCCTATGGGAGTGGACACTTTTGAGCACAACGGTGTGGTGGAAGATTGATCGATTAATATTTTGTGAAGATACACGGCTTTGTCAAGGGAGCACCTGTCATCTGTTTTTCACTTTTATTTCTCCTTGTTTCAATTTTTATGAACACTAATGAACACTATATGTATTTATAGTTATACCATACACGTTTTCTCACGTTATATAACTTTTCGTTATTTTTGGTTTTATCACCTGCACCAGGTGGACACTTGTGTGAAAAAATCTTATACAGTACCCTTCATTGGGATTGGATGATGCGCTAGCACTCTTTGCCACTTTAATCAACACCTGTTTCAGGTGTGCATGCACTGGTAATTAACCACCAGTAGGTCACGGTATTTTATTTTATTTTATTTCATTTACTTGTCTTGTTTTACCTTCATGCTTTCTGGCCTTTTAGGCATCTAGTTGGATTTGCTTTTTTGTGCACTATAGATACTCTAGTGATACACCAGGCAGGCACAATTACTATTAAACATGTGCACAGATTATACACTAGTGGAGAATGGCTTATAGTTATTAATAGTAAGGCACCTATTCTTCATTGTACACCTCCATAGCTTTGTAGTGGTGGCACTTATAATACACTTTTATGTCACAGGTAGCGCCGTTGACCTCATTACCTATTATCCATTTTCCTAAAAATACAGGGAATCCTGTGTTTTTTTTGGGGGTGGCTGCAACCTTAGAATATACATATATTTTTTTCCTAAGCGGTGCAAAAATACAATAGTTACTAGTCCACTTCAGTACCATTTCTGCATTTGATTGCTATCTGTTTTATGTAAACTGTTATTCTGTAACTGAGATTTCCAGCTGTAATTCAATTGATTTCAAGGATCTCCTCATCTGAGCCTTGGCTGTTCAACCAGGACTCAGCTGACCTAAATCCTGTTATTTAATTCTCTTTATGAATCAGTAAAATCAGAGAGTCACTTATCTGCAGTGTGTTGGTGTGTCATTTAACTATGTAACCAAAATGTCTGAACCCAGAGTGTCACCTGACTGGCAGGTTTGCAGGGTCATGGAGGCGCAGATGAACGGGTAACTCTAAGCAACCCCCAAGGGGGCAGTGCTACAGAAGCAACAGGAGAGGTGCAGGAAGTACAGGTGTACAAAATGAGAAATTGTATTGGAGCTTTTTCTCCAGCAAGGAGCAGCACATAATGCATCATTAAGGCTGGGTTCACACTATTGGGAATTGGGTGCAGGTTCCCCCTAGTGGTCAATCTAGTGTTCCCCCCAGTGGTCAATCTAGTTTAATGTGAATAAGATTTTGTGTTGTTTTCACATTAAAGCAAAGACTATGCAGGAAGTGACTTAATTTTTTTATGGAAAAGACTCACTTACCCACAGTGCTTACTTGCATACCCATGACGGTAGGTCACAGAACTGCATGCTAGGTAGGAAATAAAAGGCCCAGCGCGGCCATTTTCTTTCTCTTCCGCCCGGGACGTGGGGGCTCGTCTGGGATTTCTGTGACTCTGTAACCAAGCCCACCCTCTTGGCACCAGTATGGACCCCATCACTGTGGTCCAGTGGTGCAAAGCGGAAGGCGCCCTCTCAGAAGCGAGTGTGGCAATTGAGCTCCCAGGAGAAGACTGGGAGGAAGAATGGGTCAGCCAAGTTGTGAAGGCATTGTCCCCGGATAGGAAGGCCTGGGTGATCTCTGTCAGATCAGGTTATGGGACCTCTCGCACTTATGCACTATTAGAGTGGAGAAAGGGAGTTCCTGAAAACTTCAAAGGCACCAGTGTGAAACTATCTGACAAAACCAATCTTTACCTGACACACCCAGAGGGACCAGGTGGAAGTTTTCCCAGCTCTAAACAAGTAGAGCCAACAATGCGGGAAGTCAGTTTTCGGTCAACACTGACCATAAGTGGCAGGAGTTCTCCTTTGAAAAAGAAGAGGGTCATTGTTGAAACCCTCAGGGCCCACAGGAGAGGCTCACAGTTGGAACAACAACTAGCTGACCTGAAACAACAGTATAATGGTATAATGGTATACAGGAGAGGTTCCAGGTAACCTCCAACATGATTGCAGAACACATTAATGAGTTAAGTGTCACATGCAAAGACCCAAGTGATGGTCAGTCAACCCCAAGACCTGTTTCAGTCATACAGAAACGCACTCAGAGCCACTTGCCAGAGGTGACGATCAGGAAAGATTTCAAGATTGAAGGTCAGATAGGAGAGAAGGAACAGAAAGACAAGCTGTCCTACACAAACCTTCTACATCAGATTGACCTGGGACTCCAAAAAGGGTATTTTGAATCTGAAATTTTAGAAGCTGTAGTCAACGCCATTAGCCCAGGCCTAAGTATCAGAGGCATGTTGGAAATGAAGAATGGACTGACTTTAGTACAACTCAGGAGAATATTAATTAGCTACTACAAAGAGGAAGATGCTGCTGAACTGTATCATCAACTGGTAAATATGGCACAGAGCAGTCAGGAGACTCCCCAGAATTTCTTATTCAGAGCCATTGAATTAAAAGACCGCCTGTTGTCTGTCTCAAAAGGAGAAGACTCAGATAAACACTTCGGGGCTGAAATGATACAAAATTTATTTTTGAGGTCCATGGCTACAGGACTGAGAAGTGAATACATCAAGTTCATGCTAAGGTAGTATTTGGATGATCCCTCCATTCCAGATGAGGTGCTCATTGAAGAGACTAATGAAGCGGCCAAGATGGAGATGGAAAGGGAGAAGAAACACAAGAAAGTTCAGTCCAACAACATAAGGAGAACCAAAGAATGCCAGTCTAATGTGCTACAGGGTTCTCGGGAGCCTAGTGTCCTGATGGTGAACGCTGATAAAATGTCTTGGCCCTCACCTATATAACATCTGCCAAAGTGTGATTCTGAACTAGGAAGATTACTTCAGATGCAAAAGGAGATGTTAGAGATGATGGCTCTGTTGACTGCCAAATTAATTGAACCACAGAGAAAGGAAGTCTCGTTACCCAAGAACCTGGCGGGTCCTATAGCCGCTCAGACAGAGCAACCGGTGAAACAAAAGACCTGTTTCAACTGCGGGGGAGTTGGACATTACCACCAAGTATGCCCAAGCCCTGTAAAACTTAAAACACAACGCCAAAAGTCGGTAGGAAACTTCAGAGGGCCCCAGTGAAGGAGTCAACTGGGTGCCCTATTACATCATCTAACTCCAACCAATCCAATGACACCCGGGAACCTCAGAGAAGTGACCTAAAAATAGAGAACAGATCCGGGCCTTCAAGTAGAACTTTCCCTGAATCTGCAAGGGAACACTGGTGAACGCCTGCCATTTATGCTATTTCCATGCTTATCAGTCTTTAAACCGACAGCAGAGGCGGTGTTCCCAGCGCCGGTGGCTGGAGAGTGCACGTGTCCAAGCACGCCAATCTGCTGTTACAGATGTCTCTAACAAACCTCATACCCAGCTGGTAGGCCCTGTGCCCGTAGTGCCTATTCTGGTTGAAGGGATTTATACCCGTGCCGTCCTTTATTTGGGAGCCCAGGTTACCCTGTTGACCAGAGACCTTGCGGCTTCACTTTCCGGTTCCCTACTGCGCAATCATGAAGGTCAATACAAGGTCGCAGTTCACCACTCCTCTTTTTCACAAAGAAAAAAACAGCACCAGCAGGAGACAAGGATTTACGGATGAAACCTCGAGAAAGTGCGTCAGCAACATACTCCTCCATGGCTTTGTAATCTGAGACAGACAAAGGATAAACCCGGACATGAGGGGGTATGGCACCAGGTTGAAGGTCAATTGTGCAATCATATGACTGGTGTGGAGGCAAACTACCGGCTTGACCTTTGTCAAAGACATTGCTAAATTCGTGGTACTCCTTCGGCAGGGAGGAGAGTAAAGAAGTGCACAAGACCTTAGCCACTTTCTGAATACATGTCCTCCTGCATTGTGGCGACCAGAAAAGAACCTCAGCACGAAGCCAATCAAAAGAGGGGTTGTGCCTCTGTAACCAAGGATAACCGATAACCACCGGGAAATGAGGTGAGGAAATTATTTGGAATTGGATTATCTCATGGTGAAGAGCCCCTACGGCCATGGTCAATGAAGCAGTCTCATGAGTCACATGGGAAGGCTGTAGGGGTCTCCCAACAATAGCCTCAATGGCAAGTGGAGTGGCACAAAGCTGCAGCGGAATCGAGTGCTTAGACACAAAGGCACCATCAATGAACAGGCCTGCAGCCTCAGAGTCAATTAGAGCCTGTATCTTGATGGATGACTCAGACCAAGAAAGGGTCACCGGAACCAGGTACTTATCCCTCTGGATGACTGGGGACGAAACAATCATCCAAGCATTCTCCCGGATGGGTAGGACAAGACTTCAGGAAGTGACCTACCTGGCCACAATAAAGGCACAATCTCTCCCTCCTCCTATAGGCCCTTTCATCTGCAGAGAGATGTTTGAAGCCCATTTACATGGGTTCTACCTCACTGGCAGACTCGGTACCATGAGGTATGGGAGGTGAAGGAGGCATGGGTGGGACTGCAAAGCTCGGAGCAAAACATACAGGAGGCTTCCGCAAGTGTTTCTTATGCCGCGTACACACGAGCAGACTTTTTGACGGTATATGTCCAACGGTCTTCCCAACAGACTTTCGGCGGAGTTCCGACGGACTTTCAGAATGAACGTACTTGGCCACACATAATCACACCAAAGTCCGACGGATTCGAACGTGATGACGTACGACCGGACTAGAATAAGGAAGTTCATAGCCAGTAGCCAATAGCTGCCCTAGCGTCGGTTTTTGTCCGTCGTCGGACTAGCATACACACGAGCGAATTTTTCGACCGGACTCGAGTCCGTCGTAAAAAATCGAAACATGTTCTATTTCTAAAGTCTGTCAGATTTTTGGACAGCAAAAGTCCGATGGAGCCCACACACGATCTAATTATCCGACGGATTCCTAGTCCTAGTCCTTCAAAGTCCGGTCGTGTGTACGTGGCATGAAAGGAAGGTCTCTCTCGGAGTCTGGAGTTAATGAGAACGGCAAACGTGATCAACCTCTCCAGCTTAGTGGGTATGTCTCAGGCTGCTATCTCATCTTTGGTATCCGAGAGACCATGAGAAAAAGCAGCCATGAGGGCCTCATTGTTCCAAGCAACCTCTGCTGCCAGAGTACGGAATTCAATGGCGTAATCGGCAACAGTTCCTGTACTCTGTTTGATGGACATGAGGCTCTTGTCAGCAGTGGAGCATGTGGGAATGTCAAATACCCTTTTAAAGGAAGCCACAAACTCAGGGTAACTCAGGACGACAGGGTTTTGCATCTCCCATAGAGGGTTTGCCCAGACCAAGGCTCTCTCAGAAAGCAAAGAAATCACAAAGCTTACTTTGCTTCTATCCATGGGAAACGCCTGGTCAAAGTATATCCCAATCTGGTTGAGAAACCCTCTGCAATGAACTGGATCGCCCCCAAATTGCTGGGGAAGCAGAACCAGACATACCTCTTATAGAGGTAATATTTGAGGCGAGTACCTGCACAGAGACTGGAGCATCAGCAGGGGCGGCCTGCAACACAGGTTGCACCGGAACAGCCTCAGTGGGAGGATCCAGGTGAGCAGTGCGACTCAGGAGCATCTGTAACACTATGGCAAACTGATCCACGCGGTGATCCTGCTCATCCAACCTGGAAAAGATATTACCAACAAGTGGATTGCCTGCATCTTCTGAATTCATGGCCTTTGCCTACTGTCAGGAACCATGAATAAGACTAAGACAGAAGTGCAGTAAAAATCACACTATTTAATAAAATGGTACAATGGTAACAGAGCAAATGTAGTCAAAACAAAGCCACAGTTCGGTAACCAGGATGGGTAGTCAGAACAAGCCAGAGAAACAGGAGTCCAGAGATCAGCGAAGTCGGGTGCAGCAAACAGGATCAGGAACTAGAAGGGAAGTCAGCCAGGCAAAAGTCTTTCACAGGAAAACACAGCAGAGAGAGTCTGGATATGTTGAACAAGGCGAAGGCACAGAAGATCTGATCCATGCAGTTTAAATAGCTAGTAGAGCTAGCTGAGAAGCAGGAAATTAAGACCAGGTGAGTCACTGTGGAATGAAGAGTGCTGGCAATTAACTGACAGCTGAGCACAGAGCTCTAAGAAGGAAGGGCTGAACCCAACCCTGAAAATATCTCATGAAACTAACAGTCACAGGCAGCCTTGCCTTCTTCAGATGTGCTCACACTACAAATATACTGTTATGATGCTTAAGGCACAGGAAGTGCACTGCCTTATTGTATCTTTTAGGGAACATAGAGAAATGGTAATTGTGCCAAAGCAGTACCTTAAAAAATTCACCCTTTCTCTCAAATTGCTGCTAAAAAATAACAGTATACTTCCTGGAGGGGGCTCCTGTGCCTTCATCCTCTTAGCTGTACGTATGCAGTTTTAAACCTAAAACTACACCTAAAAGGAGCCAGGTGGAAAATTGTTAGCCAGAAAGTGACTTGCGCCAATCAGATACTGTATAACTGATGACAATGGTAAGTCATGGTAAGACAGTAATGGCAAGTCAGTAATGGGAAAACATCAGCTGCAGCCAATACTGATAATTAGTCCTTGGCTGTCCACCTGACTCTTTTTTTTTTTTTTTTGGGCACAACTTACAAAGTTCAGTTCCCCTTTAAAATGTTACTAAACCCACAACAGTAAAATTATTCTGTATATTTAGTAAAGCATGGTTATTATACTCACTGTGCTAAGGGGTTAATCCTATGCATTGTGTAAAAAGGCTATTTGATCCTGTCTTCTCTGTTCCTCCCCTTCTTTTCTTCCACTGTCCCCAATACACCTCCTGATAGAACAGAGGCTAGGAGACAGGCTGCACATGCTCATTTTGGTGTGTATTGCTAGAGTTTTTTTTCTGAGGAGAGTGCATGTGATCAGCACAGGGCCAATCAGCACAGTCCAGACACAGGGTCAGGGGTCCTGCATCCTCATAGGAAAATTAGGTAGTCTCTATTTTTTTTATAATTAAATCTTTATTAATAATTTTACGTATACATTTTACATTTTGCTGATTTCATTTCAGTAGTCTATCCGTATATTTGATACATTTGTGAACTGCAGATTGGCCCTTCCAGTGGCTCTTGACCCCCGAGAGGAAGAGAAGAGAAGAAAAAAAAAAAAGGGGGGAGAGAAAAAACAAAAAAAGCCGGGGGAGAGAAATTCTCCCCGAAGTGTTTACATTTCCCGGTTTTTTTTTTGTCATCCTGCTAGCGCACCGCTCCAGTGTGAAAGGGGCCTTACTGTGTGTCCTTTGTGTTGTCCTTCTCTCTTATTTATTAAGATAATCCTTGTGCAAATGTGTATGTCTTATTAACCCTTCCAATTTCATTTCAATCTCTAATTACCTCTCTTTACCTTCACCTATTACCTTTCCACTCCTCCCCACCCCCCTTTCTTCTTTGTGCCTATCGATTTACGTGTTTATTTATTATTTCTCCTAATGCCCCATCCTTGGGCCATCTAACCCACTGTGATTTATCTTGTGCTCGTATGTCAAAAAAAAAAAAAAGGAAAAGTTTACTAATTTATTCTTCCTCTCCATGGCCATGGCCACTGAGAGCGCCCCTCTCCTTCCACAGCAAACATCAATCAATTTTATGTTCAGCATATCATTATACACTTCTATTTAAAAGATTCCCCTAATAGGCTGTCCAGGTTGTGGACTCCCCCCTATCTGCTTACTTCAACTCCCTTCGTTTTTCCTAGTTTGTATTTCAATTTCTATTTCTTTGGCGTGTTTTTCTCTTGTTTATTTCTCATTTTATATACCCATCTCTCTGCCTCCTGCGTTTTGTCTAACTCTATTTTCCTCCAGTGTTGGGCCCTTGATCTGCTTCCAGTTTCTTGGTATTAATCTCTTGGCTGCGTTCAATAAATGCTGTATCATGTTTTCCTTGTATACGGCCTTGGTGTTCATTGCCCCATGGAACAGGTAGTGTTCTGGTTTCATCTCTATCTTCTCCTTTACCAATTTCCTGATCCATGGGGCTATTTCACACCAATATTTCTTTATCACTGGGCAGGTCCACCAGATGTGGAGATGAGTTCCCATTTCTCCACATCCTCTCCAACTGGAGCTCTCTGCAGTTGAGTATATTTGTGCTAATCGGGCTGGGGTTTTGTGCCATCTAGTTAAAAATGTATATGACATTTCCTGTGTGGCTGAACTTGTAGACGATGAATAAGTAGCTTCTATAACCTTTTTTATTTGTAATGTTGTGAATTTGTACCCTAATTCTCTTTCCTATTCCCTTATAAAGTATGGGATTGTGTTTTCTTCCTCACTGAGTACTATTTTATACATCTGGGATAGTAGATGGTAAGGTTTTGATATGTCTCTACACATTTTTCTCAAACACTGTTAACCACTTTCAGACCGGACCAATTTGCAGCCAAAGGATCAGGCCCCTTTTTGCGATTCGGCACTGCGTCGCTTTAACTGACAATTGCGCGGTCGTGCGACGTGGCTCCCAAACAAAATTGACGTCCTTTTTTTCCCACAAATAGAGCTTTCTTTTGGTGGTATTTGATCGCCCCTGCGGTTTTTATTTTTTTGCGCTATAAACAAAAATAGAGCGACAATTTTGAAAAAAATGCATTATTCTTTACTTTTTGCTATAATAAATATCCCCAAAAAATATATAAAAAAACTTTTTTTTTCCTCAGTTTAGGCCGATACGTATTCTTCTACATATTTTTTGTAAAAAAAAAAACGCAATAAGCGATTATTAATCGGTTTACGCAGAAGTTATAGCGTTTACAAGATAGGGGATAGTTTTATAGCATTTTTATTAATAATTTTTTTTTATTAGTAATGGCAGCGATCTGCGATTTTTTTTTTGTGACTGCGACATTATGACGGACACATCGGACATTTTTGACACATTTTTGGGACCATTGTCATTTATACAGCAATCAATGCTATTTTAATGCATTGATTCCTGTATAAATGACACTGGCAGTGAAGGGGTTAACCACAAGGGGGCAGTGTAAGGGTTAAGTATGCCTAGGGGTGTGTTTCTTACTGTGGGGGGGCGTGGCTGTCAGCTAGTGAATGCTGATCTCTGCTTCAATCACAGGGAGCAGAGATCGGCGTCACTAGTTGCTAGGCAGAACGGGGAGATGCTGTTTATCTCGGCATCTCCCCGTTCAGCCTTCCCCTTGAGACGATCGCGGGGGTCCCCGCGGCGATCGAGTCCGCGGGGACCGCGACCGGACTCACGGGGGTCCCGACCGGCGCGGACAGGCTTAAAGGAGGGACTTATATATACGCCCTCCTGCCTGTACGTGCCATTCTGCCGACGTATATCGTCGTGCGCCGGTCGGCAAGTGGTTAAGGAGTCTTGTGATCGGACTTGCTTTTCTATTTTCTTAAAGAACTGTTTCATTTGGTTATACCTCCATCCCGCCATTCTCATACTTCCATACTTTAATTATAGGTCCCTCTGTGACAGAATAACCCCTTTCGGGACATATTTTAGACTGATCGTGTTTCCTTCTATTTCCCAGGGTCCTAACGCTCCCATCTCCTCGCCTGGGGGAACCATGGGTACCCACCTAGTGGTGCCAGAGGTGATATTTTCGGGGCATATCTGCCTGTTTTATTCATTCTGTCCCATACCGACAGAGTGTTCTTCGTTAATGGTGATGTCCATTCAGATAGCCCCCTTTCTTTGGTTGGGATCCATGGTGCCCCTGCTAAATCTCTACCGGCTAAATTCTTTTCCAGTAGTACCCATGCTTTATTATCTTGATCATGGCACCAGTTCAAGATTCGGACTAGTGTCATTGCTTTGTAATATTTTAACATGTCTGGTAAACCTACCCCTCCCTCTCCCTTATTCCTGCATAAAATTTTATGTGCCAGCCTTGCTCTCCCATTTTCCCATATGAAGGCAGTACATATTTTACGTATATTTATAAAAAAAATTCTGGGGTATTGGGATTGGTAGAGTATATAGGACACCTGGGCACTATGTTCATTTTTATTGTATTTATTCTACCGAATAAAGTTAGCGTCTTCCCTTTCCACTTTTCCAGATCTTCTTCTATCTTTGCTAATAGAGGACTATAATTTTGTTCGAACATTGCTTTCACATCCGCTGAGATGTGTACTCCCAGATAAAACAGTGACTTTTCTTCCCACTCAAATGAATAATTATTTTGTATTTTTATTCTTAACTCTCTTAATATATGAATGGGTAATAATATCGATTTCTCGACATTAATCTTACAATTTGAGAGATTTCCATATCTCCTTACTTCCCCCATAACTTCTCTCACTGACTGGGTCTGACAAAAAAAACAACAAGTCGTCAGCATATGATGAGACTTTGTATTCCTTGATGCCCATTTCTACTCCCTTTATCATCCTATTCTCCCTTATTTTACATAAGAAGGGTTCTAAAAAGTATGGGGGAAAAAAGTATGGGGGACAGTGGGCAGCCTTGTCTTGTTCCGTTTTTAATTTCAAATCCTTCCGATAATACTCCATTTACTTTTACCCGTGCTTTTGGTCCTGCGTATAATGCTGTCACCCATCCCATCATCCGCTCCCCCAATCCTATTTCCCTTAGTACCTCCAACATAAAGACCCAGTTCACTCTGTCGAAGGCCTTTTCGGCGTCCATCGACATAATAACTCTTGGGCTCTTTTTAGGTCCGTTCTGCATCCAGTGTAGCAGGTGTATAGCTCCTTTAGTGTTATCTTTAGCCTCTCTACCTACCATAAAGCCTGTCTGATCAGAGTGCACTACCCGTATTATTTTCTCTTGTAGTCTGTTTGCTAAGATCTTTGCTAATAGTTTCGTGTCTGTATTCAGAAGAGAGATGGGTCTATAATTAGAGCAGTATTTCGGGTCTTTTCCTTGTTTTGGGATTACTGTCAAAAAAGCCATCAGTGCCTCCGGGGACATTTTCTTATTAACTGTTATCTGATTAAAATATTCACTTAGCGGTGCTGCCAATATGTTTTTAAACTTTTTATAGTATGCGCTCGTCAATCCATCAGGGCCTGGACTCTTACCATTCGGGAGATTTTCTATTGTACTTTTTATCTCGTCCTCAGATATCTGCACTTCCATTCCCTCTACCGCTTCTGGTGCCAAGGTCGGCAGTGAGGACTCTCTAATATATTCCCTTATTTTTTCAACTTGTACCCTTTTATCCCCTTCTCCACCTTCCATTTTTATATTGTACAGCTTTTTATAAAAGTTTTCGAACTCTTTTGCTATTGATTTGGTGTCTATTATTAATTTATCCCTGGATTGGATACCATGTACATGGGAAATTTCTTGTTGTTTTTTAAGTTGATTTGCCAATAACACATTTATTCCCATTTTCATAGAATTTATGCGCAGCATATCTATATTTATTTTGTGTTTTCCTGTCCAGGTATAAATTATGTTCTGTTCTATATTTTTCCAGCTGTCTGGCTTCTTCCGGATTCATACTGTTTTTATGTTTCTCTTCCAGTTTATATATCTTCCCGATCAGGTCCTCCAGCTCCTTTTTTTCCTCTTTTTTTTTCCTGATTCCATGGGCTATTAGTACTCCTCTTACCACCGCTTTATGGGCATCCCATCTTACTTGTTCTGATGTTTCCCCGGGTATATTTTCCTTGAAATAACTAACCATTTTATTTTCTATGTCCTCTGATATCTGTTTGTCATCTAATGCCTCGTACACACGTAGGGACTTTTGCCGGCGGACCTAGTCCAGCGGACAATCCCGCGGGACTTTCCAGCTAGGTCCGCTGGACTTTCCGAGGGTGTGGACTTGCCCACACACGCACGGACTTCTCCAGCGGATAATCCGCCGGCCAAAAGTCTGCGGGACTTTTGAAAATGAACGGACTTGCCCACACACGGAGCAGTCCGTTAATTTCGAACGTAACTTCAGGTTACGTAGCTAGCGTAGGCAGTAAATGCCGCCGCGCTAGCTCCGCAAGCTGGCATGGATTTAAAGGGAATCCCCACGCCGAAAAAAACGGCGTGGGGGTTCCCCCCAAATCCAAGTCAGACCCTCATCCGAGCACGCAGCCTGGCAGGCCAGGAAAGGGGTGGGGACGAACGAGCGCCCCCCCCTCCTGAGCCGTACCAGGCCGCGTGCCCTCAACATGGGGGGTGCCCTGGGGAAAGGGGGGCCGTGCGGCCCCCCCACCCCAAAGCACCTTGTCCCCATGTTGATGAGGACAAGGGCCTCTTCCCGACAACCCTGGCCGTTGGTTGTCGGGGTCTGCGGGCGGGGGCTTATCGGAATCTGGGAGCCCCCTTTAATAAGGGGGCCCCCAGATCCCGGCCCCCACCCTATGTGAATGAGTATGGGGTACGATGTACCCCTACCCATTCACCTAAGGTGTAAAATGTAAAGTACAAAAACACACACACTTTTGAAAAAATATTTTATTGCACTGCTCCGGGGGTCTTCTTCCGTCTTGGGGGTCTTCTCGCCGGACTCCTCCGCTCTCTTCTGCTCTTTTACCTAGCTCTTTCACGAGCGGGGGAAGTCAGGCTACCTTCTTCGTCGTCGCCGCCGTCGTCTGGGGGTCTCGATCCGCCTTCGGGGGTCTTCCGGGGGTCTCTTCTGTTCTTGCGGCGGTCGTCGTCTTCCGTGCCGCCGGCGCCTTCTCCTTCTTCTTGTCCTTCTTCTTGTTCTTCTTCTTCCGATGTTGACCCGTCGCTGTCTCTGCCCGGAATGCCTGTGCCGCTCTGCGCTGAGACTTATATAGGGACATGGGGGACAGGGTCACATGTTCATGTCACATGGTGACCCCGCCCCCTTGCGATGTCACAGTCCCAGCATCCTCCGGGACTGTGACAACACAAGGGGGCGGGGTCACCATGTGACATGTGCATGTGACCCTGTCCCCCATGTCCCTATATAAGTCTCAGCGCAGAGCGGCACAGGCATTCCGGGCAGAGAGAGCGTCGGGTCAACATCGGAAGAAGAAGAACAAGAAGAAGGACAAGAAGAAGGACAAGGCGCCGGCGGCGCGGAAGACGACGACCGCCGCAAGAACAGAAGAGACCCCCGGAAGACCCCCGAAGGCGGATCGAGACCCCCAGACGGCGGCGACGACGAAGAAGGTAGCCGGACTTCCCCCGCTCGGTAAAAGAGCTTGGTAAATGGCGGGGGAGTCCGGCGAGAAGACCCCCAAGACGGAAGAAGACCCCCGGAGCAGTGCAATAAACTATTTTTTCAAAAGTGTGGGTGGTTTTTTTTACTTTACATTTTACACCTTAGGTGAATGGGTAGGGGTACATCGTACCCCATACTCATTCACATAGGGTGGGGGGCCGGTATCTGGGGGGCCCCTTATTAAAGGGGGCTCCCAGATTCCGATAAGCCCCCGCCCGCAGACCCCGACAACCAACGGCCAGGGTTGTCGGGAAGAGGCCCTTGTCCTCATCAACATGGGGACAAGGTGCTTTGGGGTGGGGGGGGCCGCACGGCCCCCCTTTCCCCAGGGCACCCCCCATGTTGAGGGCACGCGGCCTGGTACGGCTCAGGAGGGGGGGGCGCTCGTTCGTCCCCACCCCTTTCCTGGCCTGCCAGGCTGCGTGCTCGGATGAGGGTCTGACATGGATTTGGGGGGAACCCCCACGCCGTTTTTTCGGCGTGGGGATTCCCTTTAAATCCATGCCAGGTCACGGAGCTAGCGCGGCGGCAGTAACTGCCTACGCTAGCTACGTAACCTGAAGTCACGTGCTAAATGAACGGACTTGCCGATGAGCGGCAAGTCCGTTCATTTCAAAAGTCCCGCGGACTTGCCCACTAACGGCGGGATTGTCCGCTGGACTGCCAAGTCCAGCGGATAATTTTAAAACCAAACTTAAAACTTTGGTCCGCCGGACTTTGGCGCCAAAAAGTCCGCCGGCGCCCACACACGAGGGGATTATCCGCTGGACTTCAGTCCAGCGGATAATCCCGCGGGATTGTCCCTTCGTGTGTACGCGGCATAATAGTGACTCATTTAATCTCCAAGTCCTCTCCTTCTGACCTCCAGATATCGGCCGGAACTTCATGACCACTGGGGCGTGATCCGAAATTGTTATGGCTCCTATTTTTACTTCCTGTACATGTTCCAGATAATACTGGTCTACCATCAGGATATCCAACCTGGAGTATACCCCATGGGTTTTGGAAAAATAACTATAGTCTTTCTTTCCTTCATTAAGTGCTCTCCAGGTATCCACCCAGTGCACTTGTTTCAGATATTTTTTCACCTGTTTCCGTATCTTAAATGGTAGTCCAGCTTTCTGAGATGTAGTGTCTAAGTCAGGATCCATAATTATGTTGTAGTCCCCCCCTAAAATCACACGTCCATCCTTAAACCCGTCTAACTTTCTCCATGTTTTTAATAAGAATTCTGCCGTGCCCACATTTGGTGCGTAAATGGATGCAAGCGTGTAAATTGATCCAAAAAGAGTCCCTTTTATAAATATAAACCTTCCTTCCGGGTCCACCTGCACCTCTGTCGTCCTCATGGGGCAGGTTTTCCCGAGAGCTATAGATACACCTCTTGCTCTTACTATTGGGGATACAGCATGAAACCACTGATTGTACATAAATGCTGGTAGTTTGGGGACCGGTCCCGGCCCGAAGTGCGTCTCCTGTAAAAATATTATATCCACCTCTTGATGGCGCACCTCGTGCCACAAGCGTTCCCTTTTTTGAGAAGAGTTCAGCCCTCTCACATTATATGTCATTATTTTCAGCACCTTATCCATCCTCTAATTTCTCTTTGAAATACACCTCTCTGTTTTTTATTTTGCTTTTAAGTATTTTCCGTTTCTCTCTGGGAGTTTCTGTTCCCCAACCTGTCTTCCTATTTCCCTTTCCCCTTGGCCCATTTTTCAACATCCAGAGCCCTCTAATGGAGGGGATCCCCTGCCCGGGCAACCCTTGCCCTCCCCTTCCCCTCCCTTTAATCCACATACTGCAGATTACAGGTCCAACCTCCGGACCTTCCTAATTATATATCAACAGTAAAAATGAACCCACCATTAACCTCGAGCTCCCTCACCCACCCAGACCTGTTACCTTTGTAATTCTTCTTACAGTGCACCTTATCTCCCTTTCTCATTTTTGCTCTCCTTCCTTCCCCTCGCCGCCCCCCCCCCCCCCACCCGGTCTAGCATATTTATAACATTTCCCCTTTGTCTGTGAAAAAATCACACATTACATAAAAACAAAAAACTGTAAAGACCGTCATTAATTCACTGCGGATTCCTTACATACCGCCTACTAGAATCGTTTACATTTCAAGCACAAATCCACATTATCATTTTTTTTTCTTTCCTTTTTCCCTCCCTTTCTTCCATATTCCGGTCCCTCCCTCCTCCCCTCTCCCTCCCTCTCTCTTTATACCTCCCTATGTTATCTAGGGAGGTCTTGCTCTAAGCCAAAGGAGAAAATCTCCCTACTTTTGGAGAGGAGAGGAGAGAGGGGGGGGGACAAGACCCATCAACCGTGGATTTCCCCCCCCCAAAAAAAGGGGGTCCTTAACGTCCCGGCCCCTCATTATTTCCTTGTTGCGGTGGACCATTGCGAAAGGGGTTGTTTTGTGCTCGTCCTAATGTCGGCTCTCCAGTCCGTAAAATCTATTTGGGGCAAGTCCAGTGTTTCACAAAACTTTGTTAAATCATCTTTTGTGCGTAGCACCGCGGTTTTGCCGTCTTTTGTTGCTATTAGTGAGAAGGGGTATCCCCATTGGTACCTTATTTCTTTTTTCCTCATTACCTCCAGCAAGGGGTGTACCATCCTACGCTGCATGTCCTACGTGTAATCTGGATATAGTGATATCTCTGTGCCTTCAAAATTGATTATTGATAATTCTCGTGCAGACTTCATTATCTTCTCTTTTTTAAATATATATGTGTACTTTACAAATTACGTCCATTGGCCTTTCTTTGTTCTTTCTTGTCTGGGTGGCCTGATCAGTTATGCTATGTACTCTATCTATCTCAATATGTTCCAACCCATTAGGCCCCAAAATCTGTCGGAAGAGCCTCTGTACTGTTTCAGGTAAGTCCTTGTTACTATATGCTTCGGGTAAATCTTTTATCCTGATGTTTTGACGGCGGTCTCTGTTCTCTAAGTCATCTCTATAAAAGTTCATTGTGTCTTCTTGTTTTTTAATAAGCCCTTGGACTTCTCCCACCGCCATCTTTATCTCATCCTGTTCCTCTTCCAGATTTTCCACTCGATAGCCCACCGCCCCTATATCCTCCTTTAATTCTTCTGCTGCCTGCTTACATGTCCTTTCAACTGAGGATATTAGGTCTTGCATGTCCTCTTTTGTCGGTAGGGCTTTTATCAGGTTTCTTAATTCAATAAAGTCCTGGTCTTTACCCGTTCTCCCTGTCCCCCATCTGTCTGTTTTATCTCTGTTTCTAGTAGCCTTTCCTTTGGGGGATCTGTCCCAGGGTTTTTTTTCCCCCCTGTTTCCCTCCTTTCTGGCTCTCCCATTCCTCCTGGATCCTCCTCTCTCTGTTCTCTACTAGGATCGTCTGTTAGATCTTGTAGGGCTTCTGTGTCTTCCCCGGCAGGGGGGGCTTGATGAGGGTCTAGGGGGGGAGGTGGGTGGAGTGGTTTGGGGAGTTCCCGTGCTCCCCTTGAACTTCCTCCCTTAATTGTGCTGATGTTGTCTCCCCTAGCTCTGAAGGAGTGTGTCCCAGCTCGAGAAGTTCCCTCTTGCTTTTGTCCATGCTTAAACTTGTCTCCTTCCTCCCTTCATAATCCCTAGTGCCCTTAGCGGTGTGTGGAATCCCCTCTTGCTCCATCACTTCCTCCGGGTCTCCATGATATGTCATGCCGGGCTGTAGTTGGCTCACCTCCATCAGGTGTCTGCCCCTTCCTCCGGATAATTTACTGTAGGGCTGTGTTTTATATGCTGATAGCCCTGGGGAACCTCTACCGCCATTCTCCTGTGCCCCCTGTGTTCTTACCACTTCGGGGGAGCTGCCTGGCTGCGTTTTGGGTCCTGCTGCTGCGCTCCCTCTCTGGGGGGTCTGAGGGGTCTGGGGGGTCATATAGGCTCTAAGCCTACCAGCCATATTCCTGCTTCCTCCGGTCGGTTGTTGTGCTGAGCGCCTGCGGGTGGCCATGCCTGCTGAGCTGTTATTGCTATGTTGAAACCACACTTCCTACTTCACTCACCGCCAGCTGGTTATAATTGCATCACACCACAAACAGGGGACACACCAAAAAAGATAAGGGGGAAAAAAAAAAAAGCTGTGGAGATTGTCCCTGTAGCCACAGTAGTTGAACAGACTGACCATTCACATTCACCCCCTAACTCAGGTTATATACAGGGTTAATTTCTGATCGATACCACTATAGCCACAGTTCTCATATTATTGAATGCATTCAAAGCTCCAAATTCAATGGTCCGGGATCAACAAGCCAATAATTGGTATACGTCTTCCCCTCTTTTCAAATGTTACTTCATCTGGTTGCGCCAGCTACTGTATCTGTATACAATATAGCTTAAATTGCCCTTCAGGATATCTGCTGGGTTTTAGCAGTACATACAGAAAGTGTCCTTTGCTATTTGCCTTTACATTACATTACTTTCAGTTAATTTCAGCAGTGGGCTGTGTAAGACAAGAAGATGGTACCTGTTTGCTGTTTGCTTTATGGGGTCATGGGGTCCGGCGGGGGTGTCCAAATATGAGGCTCTGATTGCTCTCACTGCTCCGATGTCCACTCGGCCGTTTGGCCGGAAAGACGCTCAGATAGCCAGGGGTGGAGTAGTGGCGGAGGTGGCGGGTATCAGCCCGCTTGCTTATGCTTTCCTGTTGCTCACTCACGGAGCCTCGCAATACAATGTTAGCTGCTGACTCCGGGCTCCGGGCTGCTGAATGCGGCTTCAGCGTTCCTCGATCTGCGAGGCGGTGACGAGTGGATGCGGGGGTTCCTGGGAGCTGGATCACCTGTAACGTATCTCGAGCAAGCTGTGCCTCCCTGGCTCCCCTCCGGCAGTGCGCTCCTCGCAAATTGGCCTCCTCTGCTCAGCCAATGGGGGATTTTAGGTGCTGCTTTGTATGGTCCGGGCGTGTGAGGGAGCTCCCTCCTCACACGTCTGCTCTCATCAGCGTCCTAACTCCATTGCCCCGGCGCAGTCTCTATTAATGGGTAATGGGTAATGGTATGGGGGTTGGAGTATGGGTAGGTCAGGCAGTTATGGGAAGCCCTGAGGAGGACGGAAATAAAATATTTTGGGATTAAATTAACGGCATCGCTAGAGGAAATATATCAAGCAAACTCTATCCCATTATTAGAAGAGAGATAAAAATATAAATAAAAAGAATATCAGGACGCCCCTTATCATGGATGTGCCGGATTAACGCCCTAAAGATGATAATACTTCCGAAGATCATGTACAAGTTTCAGATGCTCCCCATATATACACCCCCAGCATATTTTAGAACATTAAGAACTTTAATCACTAAATTAATATGGCACAATAAGAAACCTAGAATTTCTCTGGCAACTCTGAAGAAAGTAAAAAGCCAAGGGGGATTAAATGTACCTGACTTTCAAAAATACTACGAGGCGGTTCTGTTAACACGTGTGGTGGAATGGGCTAAAACAAATAATGAGAAAAGGTGGGTAAATATAGAACACATAATGGCTAATACACAATCTAAAGACATGCAGGTAGGTTAATTGGCTTCTGTCCAAAAATAAAAATTGGCCCCAGTATATGAATGGGGACCTTGGATTGTGGGCTCCTTGAGGGTAGGGACTGATGTGAGTATGCAATGTACAGGGATGGGGACAATTGTAGACACTTGCTCAGGTTGAACTGGATGGACTGATGTCTTTATTCAACCTTACTAACTATGAATTAGGGAGGAATATATGGATACCACCACACTATAGGACATTGGGAGAAAATACACACACACTGACACGGATAGTTTTGAAAATATGGGATGCACTACACAAGAAAAATAAATGGAAATATAATTCACCATTGATGGTACTAAAGGAAAATAATTTATTTGCACCGGGGAAAAGTTCGATAGGGGGGAATTGGATTAAAAAATAAAATGCACAACTACGTGATATAATACAAGGGGAAAAAATTTGCACTTTACAAGAATTAAAAATCAAAAAAGATGTGCTGGAGATTAATGAATTGAGGTATTTTCAGATCAAACACTTCATAGCAGCACTTCCTCATCCAATAAGAGAAGGAGAAGCACTTACATTGATAGAGCGACTATGTACCATCAAAAAAACAAGTGGCAATATATCTAGGATATATAAAACCTTTATAGAAGTAGAAGAGCTGGAAATTCCGGCATTTATAAAAAAAATGGGAGAGGGAATTGGGGAAACGAGAAAGGAACCAAGAAGTAGGAAAAATCCTGAAACTAGTACATGGATCATCAGTAAATAATGGGTTGGTGGAAATGAACTATAAGTGCGTAACCCGGTGGTATAGAACTCCAGAAACACTAGGGAAATATCAAATAGGACAAACAACGGAGTGTTGGTGGGGCTGTAGACAAACGGGAACCATGGCCCATATATGGTGGGGGTGCCCCAATATTAGAATGTACTGGAAGAAAATACTGAGTTATATCAAGGAAATTACTAATATAGATATACATGAGGAACCATGGACATGTCTGTTTCATGGGGTAGATATTCTGACAAAAGAATATAGAAACTCAATGACTGTACATATGATGAACGCTGCAAAAAGCTTAATACCAATGAAATGGAAGGAAACAGAGAGCCCAAAAATTAGAGAGTGGTTTGATAAAATAGAAAAGATATATAACATGGAACATCTAAGATTTAGCCATGAGTATACTAGAGAGGGATTCATTAAGAGATGGGAAAAGTATAAAAAGTTTAAATTAACAAAGAAATATAGTGAGATTAAGATTACTTAGAGAAGAGGAGAAAAAAGGGTCTAGGAGTGGGGTGGAGGAAGGAGGGAAAGGGTAGATAAAGGTTTGGAAATAAAATTTGTTAATGTATATCCCTATTGAGTAGGGAAAATGTTTTTACTTCTTTGTGTATGACAAATTTTGATAAAAAAAATGTTTTAAAATAGCGAAGAGCTGGCATGACAGGGTAAACAGGGGACAGACAAGTAAATGAGAGGGCTCATCCGATTGGGGTAGCCTGGGGGAGGAGGGGGCATAGATTGCGCCTTCCCAGCATCAGACAGCGTGCAGGAACAAGCTTCCCACCCACCCTCCCTGTTCTTTCTTTGTTTAGATTTTTTTTTTTTTCACAGAAAGGTTGTGTCCTCAGGATGTCGTGGCAGTTGGCAGATGTTGGGCTTTACGGGTTAATGAAGAAACCTCGGATAAGGAAGAGTTCGGGACCCATCGGTGGTATGGGTCCTGCTGGTGGTATTCCAGTTAACGGTTTAGCTGGAATTTGGTTAACGGGTGCACTGCGGTCTGTGGGTTGTCTCCGAGCCAGTATGTCGGCTAGAGACCTATTATCATATATAAAAGGTACCGCAGTGCATTATTAAACATATGTTATTTTGGGGTTCCTGCAAAGACCAACGCGAGTATTGACTGATGTATTGGTAACAGATGTTTTTTACGGTTATGTTAATTTAAATTTATTTTGTTAATAAGGAGTCTCCTTTGGCCAAAATTTACTCCAACTTGGTGTGGTCTCTATTAATGGGTAATGGTATGGGGGTTGGAGTATGGGTTGGTCAGGCAGTTATGGGAAGGATGGTACATCTGTTATACAATGGTCATGGACCAGATAGGTTCCGATAGGATAGTTCAGAGTCCAGGATTACACCTAGAACCTTTGCATGCAGAGATGGGCTAATAGTTGTGCCATCCCCTAGCAGCTCTCCCTGCCAGTGACCAGCCGGCATCTGAGCACACTTTAAACCTAATGTTGCTTTCTCTATAATTTCTTCTCCTCTTTTGTTTGTTGCTGAAATGGTTCTTTGGATATGACATGTGTGATTTTGCTATATTTAACATGCACTTTTGGTATATTATTGGCCATGCCACCATTCTTCTATAGGATTGCACTCCAAAATAGCCCATATATTGTTTTGCCTATGTTTGAACACTATATAACTTCTCATTTGACCAGCTTTCATGCCCTTCACTCAATGTGGATGTCCTCTTGATGTGGGGGCCCAGGTCACTTTCCAGTTATGGCTGTTGCTCGGCCTCTGATTGGTAGTTTCCTTAGTCCCACCCCCTCCCTCCCCGTTTGCGGCTCTGTCATGCGTCGGTGGGCAGATGACATGTCGTGATGTGGCACCCATTGGGCGCGGCTACACGGCACGTCCTCTGCTCAGGAGGGTGTCCTGGGCCTTTCCTGCAGCTTTGTTCTCATTGGTCCTAAGGCTCATGACCATTTAAGTGTGGTCTTTGATTGGCCTTTTCCCAACCCCTTGCTGCCTTTATAATTGCGCTGGCTCTGCTGAGCTTCAGTGCCATCTGGCAGCCCAAGCTGCATGTTCATTTTGGTGTAATCCTGGTGTGTACGGCTTTTTTGGAAGTCTTTACTTGCATTACATGCTTCTTGCCCTTGGTATCATTATTCTTTATATTTTTATATGCATCCTTTCTTGTTATTATCCTTAGTCTGGTTTGGATCAGAGGCAAGATACTTTGGCAGCTTCTTATATCTATCAGCCTTTGATTTATGCTTATCCAGCTGGAGGCTTCACTTAGTACAGACCCTGCTTTACATGTAAGTTTCTATGCCAGTACCAGTTTCTCAGAATTGTCTTTGCATCTGTTTTTGTTTATACTCACAGTTCCTCTATACCATATATATATATATATATATATATATATATATATATATATTCTCTTTTCATGCAGCTTCCTCTGAGATCTCTCATCTGTTTGGTTTATGGCCCAATAATTACCACCCCCAGTGTCAACACAGACCTAGTGCAGTTTTCTTGCTGGCTGTACACTTGGGTAAATAGAGACGGCATTCTATCATTTGTTTTTATACTTCTTGGGCTTACGTTTTATATGGAGCAGCTGCTTTTGTTGACCTGGTCGGTATTTAAAACCAATCATCTGTCTTACTCCACCTATTTAGATACCAGTCCAGTGATTTGTAAGTCCCCCCTAGTCACTGCGGGGGAACATTTGGTGACGTCCTGTGCCTGCCAGAGTTTTGGGTAAGCAGCTGTGCTCCTCCCCCATATATATATATATATATATATATATATATATATTGTTATTGTTATTGACATTATTGTGTTAAATGTTGTTACTATTCTGGTAAATTGTACTGTTATTGATCATTTTGTCAATAAAATTACAGATATCTTCCTGATGAAGAGGCATTAGACCGCAAAACTAGTTGAGATGTTATCCGTGATCAACTATCCCAATTGTGATCTGTGAACCTTTATATCAATTTTTTACATATCTGCCTACATAATTGAACTTGCTCTAGTTTATATCGTACCGATATAGTCCAATTGCCCCTGTTCTTTAAGGAGGCTTGTTTGGGAACCTCTTTATTTTTCAAATTACGGAACGTATAATGGCGACAGCTCATTACGTCTCCACACTACCGGAGCCGTACACCTCAATCTCCCTCTTCACTGATATCTCCGCTGCCATGGCTCAAAAACATAGAATTCTCTCAAGTTACCACGGTCCTTCGCAACAACAATGTCCAATACAAATGGGGCTTCCCTGCTAAGCAAAATCAAGCTACCATTTTTACTCCTAAAGAGGGCATTAAACGGCTGCTATATTGGGGCCTGCTCAACTCTCCTCCATCTGATTCTCAAATGCAGTGGCCACCAGCACGCTCCCTCCGGATCCACGGTGCACTATATCTGAACCAACTTATCGGTGACTCTGGCAACTTTACATACCTGCCAGTTGCAGGATGAGTCCTGTTATTCTCAACATAGTGCAATTGCACTTCCCCCCCCCTTATTTTGCTGTGTCAACAAATGTCCTAGGCTATTGTGACACCAATTGTGCCTCACACTCTTACCCCCCTGAGAAATAGGAGGTGCTAAGCACCCTCTTGTCCTTTTATCACCTTATTTTGTTTGTATTCAAATCCTGTTTTATATTTTACTGTTTATTACAAGTTTAAGCAAAGTTAACTGTGGATTGGTATTATCCTCTTCTCTCTTATTATATAAGTTTTTTTTCTTTTCTGTTTTCATCTCAGTGTGCAACCCTAGAAGGTGTACCTCTTGAACTCCTCACCCCCTCTAGTGGTAACTGTACAACATGTCTCTTAACATCACATCCATTAACATCGAAGGCCTAAACTCTCCATTTAAGTGGAATCTACTTTGGAAAGAGGCCTTATGCCCCAATTCTGACCTATTATGCATACAGGAGATGCATTTCTCCTCTCGCAAACCCCCTGCCTGCTCCTAAAAACAATTTCTGCATTGTCATTTTTTGCTAATTCCACCAAGAAGAAAGCAGGAGTCATGATAACTGAACACTCCTCGGTCTCCTTCCAACTCCTTCACTCCGAGCTTGACCCTGATGGCAGATACGCAATCCTAAATGCCTGCATGAGCAACCGCAATATGTCCATTGCCAACATTTATGCCCAAAAAAATAATATCAAAAGCATTTTTATAAGGCTAATATGGAGAAACTGGAACCTTTTAGGCAAGGTCCCTTAATCATCTGTGGTGATTTTAATCAGATAGTTGACCCTACCCTGGATTCCTCGAACCCCACCCACTCAAACACTCCACTGCCCTCTCCTCCCTCATGCACTCAGAGGACCTGTATGATCCTTGGAGGTGCTTCCATGACGTAGAAAGAGATTGCACCTTCTATTCACACACACAAAAAAACTTATTTCCGTATAGATCTGCTTTTGACTGATAAGAATACCCTCTAAATGGTTCAGAAAACTAAAATTGGCCTTATAAGATGGTCTGACCAATCCCCTATCTCAATAAAACTTTACTCAACCCATCACATAAAAAAGGGACGGCCTGGAGCCTTAACACTTATCAAAAACAGATTGCATCCGAAATTTTGAATTACTTTAACATTAATGTTGGATCTGTAAATAATCCCACTGTATTCTGGAACGCCCACAAAGCCTGCATCAGAGGGCTTCTCATCAAAATAGGGGCCCATGAGAAAAAACAACACAATGCTAAAACTGATTACCTACTAGATTCAATATGTATTCTTGAACGGGCCAACAAGACTCAACCCACACCTCACCTTATTTCTGACCTACGCACTACTAGACAAGCCCTTAGTGACCACCTTCATAACAACTTTGACCTCCACCTCAAACGACTTTGTTTACAATTCTACTCGCAAAACAACAAACTCGGGCAAAAAAACTTAAACCTAAACTGGCCCAGGTCAAAATCACCTCACGGATCAATCTGGAACCCGACATACTAATCCTAAAGATATAGCTAACCAATTTGGCTCTTTCTATGTTAATTATACAATTTCGCCTCCTCGACTACCACACCATCTCCCTTACCTGCTGATATTGAAAGGTTCTTGAATAAATTACAGCTATCCTCACTTTCGCATGAACAGATACACCTTCTCATCCCCCTTCACCCCATTAGAAATCGATAAAGCTATTTCCTCGTTACCATTACACAAAGCCCCGGTATTCGTAAAAACTCGGAAATTTGAAAACCCGAAAATCTGAAAAAATAACAAACTACTAATAACTTAACTGTTACTTTTAGGCTACTTTCACACTGGAGCGGTGGGGGCGCTGGCGGTAAAGCGGCGCTATATTTAGCGCCGCTTTACCGGCGTTTTAGCAGTGCATTTCGGCCGCTAGTGGGGTGGTTTTACCCCCCGCGAGCGGCCGAAAAAGGGTCAATACCGCGGGGGGGTTCGGAGCGCTGCCCCATTGTTTTCAATGGGAACGGGCGCTATAGGAGTGGTAAATATACCGCTCCTATAGCGAGCCAAAGATTCAGCTTGCAGGACATTTTCCAGCGTCCTGCAAGCGCACCGATTCAGTGTGAAAGCCCTCGGGCTTTCACACTGAAGACACAGCAATAGCTGTTTCGGGTCGGTTTGCAGGCACTATTTTTAGCGCAATAACGCCTGCAAACCGCCCCAGTGTGAAAGGGGCCTTATAGGTATTGGAATTTTATTTCAAATTTGGCCATTAGTGAACGTAACGTATACGAATTTATCCGAAGTTACGAATTATCCGAAATAACGAATGCCATAACAAATTAATAATAATAAATTACAATAATAATAATAAAAAAATGTTATTACTATTGTAGCGCCCTGCTCCTGATGAGCAGACGCTATTGTTTTTTTCAAATTTAGTTGCCTGAAACTGCAGTTGGGCTCAGGCTAATTATTCTAAAAAGTTCTGGCTTCGGTGCTAGTTCAGCTGGGTTGCACTGGTTTCCACTTGACCGTAGGTGTCGCTGTCACCACCGGTAGGTGTGGAAACGCAGCAGGCTGGATGTATTGATTGCCACCTCTTGCTCGTAAATAGCCCAGTGGGAGTGTTTTCCTGCTGTGCATTCTGGGGGATGGTATTTAAGGTACTGACGCCATTGGTGGTTTTTTTTTTGGGGTTCTCCTCTACCCCAACCTCATGGCCCTCCTGGCCTGGGGTGGGAATCGTTTGCATCCCGTGCCTTGGGGCCGGGTGGCCTGAGGCTATGCAACTGAGAGAGTAGGCCCGAAACTGTCTCTGGGCCTACTGATCCAGGGGTGGTCCTGTGCCGTCTCACCAGCAGTGAGAGGCCAAGAAACTGGAGGATCCAGGGGAGGACTTTTCTGGGAGAGGACCGTGCACAAGGCTGGTATCTCTGGAGGAGCCTGAAAACCCAGTTAGAGGACGCAATCCGGATCAACACCCATACAGTATCGCCGGTTCGGCTGCAAGAGACTGGTACCGTATGGCAGTTCTTTGAATCTCTCAAGAACTCTCAGTAATGCTTTAACCTAATTGGTAAGTCTGTGGCAGAGACATTGTTGTGCACCCCACCAGCTGCTAGGTCAAGTGAGAGGGGTCTATCCGGTGGTGGCTGGATCTAGTCAGTGGAGCTGTTGTCCTCTGGATCTGAGGAATACCTTTAATCCACAAACATCAGGTACCTGAACTCACCCCTTAACCCTCTGACCCTCCATTGAAATATTTAGCCTTTATTTCAAATAAATAACCGAAAAAGGAATTCACATTCTTTGGGCCACTTTCCACAGGACCCCTAAGACGGAGATGCGAGCAGGTGAGGTAACGGTAAGCCCGAAACAAAACCAGCAGCTCCTTTTGGGGTTAGTGGTACATGTGGGGGCTTGTATGTCTGGGATTTGCCGTTACCTCTCGCAAACCCAAGGAAACTGTTGTTGGAAGTCTAAAGAATAGAGGGTTCTGGACTGCGCCATATTTTCTTACAAGGGGTTAATTGCGGGCCGCTGCCTGGCGCGTAGACTGTGGGTGGAGTCAAGAAAAGCCCGCGAGTTGCGTGACCAGAGGAACCAAAAGGAGGAGTCTTGTCTGTCTTCTTCCTGCACGAGGCACCGCGCTGTCTGTGTGGAGACGCTAAAGAGAATGTTCGGAATGCCAGGAGTACCACAAGCCTCAGACTCTGCTGACGGATACAGAGATTCGCCTAAGACCGCAGGGGCGTTTCATACTGTGCACCATAGGAGATGTCGAGGCCTTGGGAATGCTTTGCAACAGGTGTGAGGGACTGGTCGCAAACCTCCGCCCATGCCTACAATGTGGAGAGTACCTGTTCACAGTAGAGCAACCCACCGTGCCACCTCGTGCCTACCGGATGGATTAGGCCACAGGCATTGCCACTGAGGAGTCCGCTACATTTGCTCCTATGGCGGGGCCTACATCTTCGAAACCAACTGCTACAGCCAGTGTTCCTGAGGGAGATGGTGCTGCTATTGCCATCAGAGGAACAACTGCAGACATCGTGGAAGCTACTTTTTCTACCACTATTCATTTTCCTACATCTGCCCAAAAGAAAGTGGGATATGTGAAAGCCTCCCGCGGCCGCGGTCGAGGCCTACCTCAGAGCTTACCTGGACCGGATTCAGAGAACGTGACCGCTCCCGAGGAATCCACTACAGGAACGGGTGAGAACTCTGGGGGAAAGGTACCTAGTGGGACTGTGTGTAGATATCTACCGGCAGAAGAGTTACGTGACTCTGAAATAGACTCTCTGTCAGACTTACCTGGGGATGATGACCTGTTCGAAACCATGTCCCAGGAGATGTTGTGGGCAAATGCCAATGATGTTGCTGCAACATGTAATGTATCTGGCTGGCAAGCCTTAAACTCGGGGAGTGCATCGCCTCGGGTGGGAACCCCTACAACTATTAGCGAGACTTTGCCCAAGGGTAACAGTTCATTCGGGCCAAAGAAATTGCCTCTTTATATCATGGTACAAAAGACACCTAATTTCTGCCGGAGAGGGGAGTGCCCGATCTCTGCCTAGACTTGCCCAATCACAGCGGCTGCTGAACAAGCGGGTGGCTACAGAGTATGGACTGGAATTTCCTTATGTTCCTAAAGAGGTCATGCAGGAGATTGAACAAAACACAGAAAGTTGGTACGCCAACGATGTGTGGGACTATTTGAAAGTGCCAAAACCCTTCAGGAAGCCAGGATGTTCTCCCAGGATGGATGATCGTTTCACCGGGTGTCTTCAACACTGGAGCTACGGGAGACACATTTGTGGGGATAAAGTCATCATTTATCGGCCCGGGAAAGGACAACATTGTGTACTTTATCACCACTGTGGACGCTAAGGGGAAAACCTTAACTTTGCCAGTACCCCATTTTTATTGGTGATGAATCACAGTGACTCTTTTCAGTGCCAGTTTTGAAAAAAAAAAATAAAGTTTGGCAAAATACAAGGACTGTGGAGACTAGTTAGGTAGGGTTAGGTTTCCCAGAAGGAAGCTTCAAGTCAAGGTTATCTACCGGCCACAGTACTTGTATAAAGGACTTGCATTTCATTACTTTGCCACTAGATGGTGGGAGTTTGCACAAAAAGTTGGACACTTGCACTTAGACACATAGTCAAATATATTGGAAAGAAAGTGTCATTTTCTTTTGGAAATGGGGCTTTGCTTCCTATAGTTGTACATTTTATATGCTTTTGTTTTTCTGTTTTTGTGTTTTATTTCAGGAATACAACAAGATCTTCTATCAAGCTGCTGGAGAGTGGGTGGTTTAGATAGCTAGATGTTGGGAGTTATGTGTGATGTAACTTGTTCTATGTCAAACTGTTCAAATATATTATGTGTTCACTTTACCCTTTTCCTTTCCCTTCCCAATCCAAATTTCGAGTTCAGGTACCAGACTTTCAAGACTGAAAGTCTTTATTTTTTTTCCCAGACGATGAGGACATCATCTAAAAGGGAGAGGGGAGTATGTAGCGCCCCGCTCCTGATGAGCAGACGCTATTGTTTTTTTCAAATTTAGTTGCCTGAAACTGCAGTCGAGGCCTACCTCAGAGCTTGCCTGGACCGGATTCGGAGAAAGTGATCGCTCCCTAGGAATCCACTACAGTAACGGGTGAGAACTCTGGGGGAAAGGTACCTAGTGGGACTGTGTGTAGATATCTACCGGCAGAAGAGTTATGTGACTCTGAAATAGACTCTCTGTCAGACTTACCTGGGGATGATGACCTGTTCGAAACCATGTCTCAGGAGATGTTGTGGGCAAATGCCGATGATGTTGCTGCAACATGTAATGTATCTGGCTGGCAAGCCTTAAACTCGGGGAGTGCATCGCCTCGGGTGGGAACCCCTACAACTATTAGCAAGACTTTGCCTAAGGGTAACAGTTAATTTGGGCCAAAGAAATTGCTTATTTATTTCATGGTACAAAAGTCACCTAATTCCTGTGTACCTCCCGGAGAGGGGAGTGCCCGATTTCTGCCTAGACTTGCCCGATCACAGCGGCTGCTGAACAAGCGGGTGGCTACAGAGTAGGGATGAGCCGAACACCCCCGGGTTCGGTTCGCACCAGAACCTGCGAACGGACCGAAAGTTTGCGCGAACGTTAGAACCCTATTAGTTACAATTGACGCGAACGTTTGAAATCTAAAGTGCTAATTGCATTATGGCCAATATGCATGTTATTGTCCTAAAAAAGGTTTGGGGACCCGGGTCCTGCCCCAGGGGACATGTATCAATGCAAAAAAGTTTTAAAAACTGACATTTTTTCTGGAGCAGTCATTTTAATGATGCATAAAGTGAAAAAAAAAAAAGTTAAATATTCCTTTAAATATGGTACCTGGGGGGTGTCTAAAGTATGCCTGTGAAGTGGCATGTGTTTCCCGTGTTTAGAACTGTCCCTGCACAAAATGACATTTGGAAAGGAAAAAAAAGCCATTTAAAACTGCATTCGGCATGTCTTGTCCTGGCAATATGGATGAAAATCTTTGAGAAAAATGGCATGGCTACCCCATTACCCCCCACCCCAGCCCATTACCAGCCCCTTTGGGTCTTGTATGGATATTAAGGGGAACCCTGCACCCAAAATAAAACCCTATACCTACAACCCTATATACTCTGAACAGCAGGATACAGGCGGTGCAAACAAGACAGGGACTGTAGGTTTGTTCTTAAGTAGAATCTGTTTGTAATTTTGAACAGGTAAATTGTTAAGTGTAGCTCCAGCAAAAAAAATCAATTTTTAAGCTTTTTGGAGAACACAGGGAAGGGTTATCACCCCTGTAACATTTGTTTTGCTGTCTGTGCACCTGTTCAGAACATTTCATCTCACTTTCCGTCCCAATGACAAATGTTTTTGGAAAAGTGGGGTTTTTATTGAAACAAGGATTGGTGATAAAGCATCAGTAGAGAGGAGATACCCTTTTCCCAAATTAAATCTAACAGGATAGAATTTCCCTTCCTAGGGGTAGATTTCCTCTCCCTTCCTGTTCTCTCCTTCCGTTTTCAAGTAGGAGTCGTTTGTAAGTTGGATGTTTGAAAGTAGGGGCCTGCCGTATATACTCTCCATAAATTTGCCCCATTAGATGTTGGTGTTGCCACAACACTCTAAAGCCCCATACACACGGTCGGACAATCCGCGGACCAGGTCCGTCGGACCATGTCCGTCATACTTTGTCCGATGTTGGTTTTGCGTACACACGGTCGGACAAAGTTGTCGGAAAATCCGATCATTCTGAACGTGGTGACGTTTGTTGCCTACGACGGGACTACGTAGAGGCTAGTAGCCAATAGCTTTGGTCTTGTAATGTGATCTGAGCATGCGTAGCACTTTGTCCGGTCGGACAACCGTACACACGATCGGATTTGGTGTGATCGGACCGGGTTGACGGCAAATCTTTCCAGCAGGAGATAAGACTTTGTCCGACGGACAAACCGACGAACACTGTCCGATGGTGCATACACACGGTCTGATTTTTCAACAACCTTGTCCGATCGGACCAAATTGATGAAAAAGTCCGACCGTGTGTATGGGGCTTAAGCCCTCACAGCTACTCTTGGTGGTTTAGATAGCTAGATGTTGGGAGTTATGTGTGATGTAACTTGTTCTATGTCAAACTGTTCAAATATATTATGTGTTCACTTTACCCTTTTCCTTTCCCTTCCCAATCCAAATTTCGAGTTCAGGTACCAGACTTTCAGGACTGAAAGTCTTTATTTTTTTTCCCAGACGATAAGGACATCATCTAAAAGGGAGAGGGGAGTATGTAGCACCCTGCTCCTGATGAGCAGACGCTATAGAACAGCCCGCAGCAGAAAACAGAAAGAATAGGCGCAGGGCTGGCATGAGTGAAGGAAACATGCCATTTAGGTATGCCCCTTTAAGATTTAAGAGGAGGGGTGGAGCTGGCAACAGGAAGAGGAGGGGCAACAGCCCCAGAGAGATTCAGTTCAGCTAGAGAGAAGTTCACAGCAGGTCGCTATGGAAGAGCTCCTTAGAAAAATCAAAGCAGTGGCTGCTTCAAAAGGAGCAGATTGGATCAGGGCGCAGGTCGAGCAGGCAATAGAGGGTGAGAGCGCAGGGTCCGGTGGGGGTATGGAAAACGTGGTTGGGCCGCGGCGATCTCGGCCGCCGGCCAGATACTCTCCAGAAGGCCGCAGGGCCGATGGGATGTCAGAGAGAAAAAAGGGTAAAAACAGCGCCGAACCGCGGTCGGCCAGGGGGGAATTTACAGCCAATACTTGCACTTCTGGTGCGGAGGGGGGGGGGGGGGGGGCCCAGCAACACGCGGCGCAGAGCGTCCACCATGCGGTCTGCACACAAGGCCTCAGGCCTTTTTAGACACGCGGCGGCGGGGGGGTTGGGGGCCCAGCACTGCACTAGAAAGGGCATCAACAGCATTTCAGTGGTGGATGCTATAGGGGGGAACAGAGAGGCAAATAACACTCACATTTTAGAAAGACCTGCAAGGGGACAGAAGCCAGCCAAGGTTCACATACCGCCATTAAGGGCAGGGGACATGGAGGTTAGGAAAAGGACAGTCGCCTACTCAGACAACAGTACGGATGGCGCTTACTGCGATGAGGCTCATGTTCCGCAAAAAGGGGGAAGAGGACATTCACAAGCAGGTGGCGGTCGGCCCAGCTTACATTCTAGTGTGCGGGGGGGACACAGCAGAGGATGTCTGAGGGATGGAGGCGATCCGCCTGCCTGTAGGAACATTAACCGAGAAAAAGAAGCGGAGGCGTCAGGGTCTGTGTCTCGGAACCCACTTAAAAAGGCCAGCAAGTCGGCAGTTGGGACGAGAAGAAACGAGAGAGAACGCAGTTCGTCTGCATCTGAGGCTGAAGACCTTGGAGGGCAGGCTCTTTCAACTGCAGATGAGATGGTGGAGCTGTCAGAGGGCGAGCTGCCTGAATCGGAGGACGAGGTCGCAGGAGGACGCACAGCAACGAAAAAAGGGTGACGCAGGATGTTCGGCTGGTGGAAGATTGTCCATGCAGCCCGGTAAGTCCTGTTTTTGTTCAGGGTCTTGCGGGGGTAAAATGTCTTTGGGGGGGGATGCGGGGGAGGGGGGCAGGAGGCATGGTGATCGGTTCCAGAGGGGTGGGGGTTTTACGGGCGAATCCGTCCCTGAAACAGCACTTTTGGAGGGGGGATTACAGGGTTTTTTAGCAGGCCTCAAGGAGCTGGTGGGCAGGTTTGAGCCTACACCTGCGCAACAGGGGCCGGCGGGGGCATGGGTTTCAGCAGGGAGGGTGTTGACTGAGGGGGGGCAGGGGGGGGGGGGGGAGGGAATGACAGTACAAGCTGAGAGAACGGTGTTGGCGAATCCGCCCGCGTTTCCGCCCGGGGGGAGTGAGGCAGGTATCGTGGAAGCGGCAGAGGCATTTCAGCTCACGCCAGGAGAGGGGGAAATGGGGGGTGACAAAACCAAGAAACAGGACATAGTGCGGTTAGCTGATTCCGCACGCTGTGAGGTTTATGTATGTTTTGAGGGGCCATTAGGGGCCCATTTGAAACAGGAAGTGAGAGAGAAAATTTAGAGGGGGAAGTACGTGGAGATATTTTCTCTGCTTCCCCTTGAGAAATTCAACTTGGATAGGGTGAAACCCGAGGATAGTAAGAAAGAAGAGGAGGAGAAGAGAAGGTACAGACTAATACCCCGGACATTTCAGAATTGGCTGCAAGCGTTTGGGGTATTGGCAAGCATGATAGGCGAAAAGGAGCCGGAACATTGCTCTGCCCTTTTCTGTTATTTGGATGCTATTGGCGAGGCTCATCGGACATACGGGGGACTAGCATGACTGCGTTACGACGAGCAGTTTCGGCAGAGAAGGGCAGTGAGACCGGCTTTAAGGTGGGATCACAAAGACATCAGTCTTTGGATGCGCTTGATGTCTTCAGCCAAACCAGCTAGTCAGTTTTTTCAGGGGGGGGGCCGGAGGATCAGGGGCTTCGGGTCAATCGGCCACAAGGAAAAAAGGAGTCTGCTGGCAGTACAACGAGGGAAGTTGTAAATTTGGACATGGATGTAAGTATAAGCACGAGTGTTCAGGGTGCGGTGGATCACATCCTTCATCAAGGTGTTTTAAGCAGGGTAAGGGAAAGGCCAGCGATTTTGCAGGAAAGGGGGAGGACGCCAGTGAAGGTGGAAAGAATGCGTCCTTTTCTAGATAGATATCCGGATAAGGCGGTGGCTCATCTACTTAGGCTGGGATTTTCGGAAGGTTTCACGATTCCTGCGGTTTTGAACTCAGCTCCTCCCATTCCAGATAATTTACGGTCCGCTTTAAAACATCATGAAGTAGTGTCCGAAAAATTAAACAAGGAGGTAGCTCTGGGTAGGATGGCGGGCCCCTTCTCCATAAAACCCATGCAGGACCTGGTTGTTTCTCCGTTGGGGGTGGTACCCAAAAAGGAGCCGAACAAATTTCGCCTCATTCACCACTTGTCTTACCCACAAGGGGAGTCGGTGAACGACGCTATTGATCCTGAAGTTTGCACTGTCTCATATACATCCTTTGATGCCGCAGTACGTTGGGTAAGGAAGTATGGTAGGGGGGCCCTGATGGCAAAGACAGACATTGAAGCGGCTTTTCGTTTGCTGCCTGTTCATCCCGATAGCTTTCATTTATTGGGGTGCAAGTGGCAAGAGGAATATTACGTGGATATGTGTTTGCCAATGGGTTGTTCTATATCGTGCGCATTCTTCGAGTGTTTCAGCACATTCGTGGAATGGGTGGTAAGAGACGTGGCAGGATTAAACTCGCTGATCCATTATTTGGACGACTTCCTGTGTATAGGGCCGCCCGCATCTAACGTTTGCGCGGTGCTCTTAACAACGGTAGAAAGAATTTCAGGGGAATTCGGCATTCCACTTGCGCCAGACAAGACGGAAGGGCCCACAACAGTGATCAGTTTTCTCGGGATTGTAATCGATTCCATGGCCATGGAATGCAGGTTGCCTGAAGCAAAATTGGTTGCATTGCAGGAGGAGGTTAAGGGGATGGTTGGCCGGCGCAAGGTTCAGCTGAGGGCACTGCAATCGGTGCTTGGCAAGCTCAACTTTGCGTGCAGGATCATTCCCATGGGCAGGGTTTTTGGTAGAAGATTGGCGGCATGTACGGGTGGCATTGAGTCGCCCAGACATTATGTGACACTTTCCCGGGAACATAAAGATGACTTGAGAATGTGGCATATGTTTTTGGACAACTTTAATGGTAGAGCGCTGTGGATGATTGGGCCGGTGAATAATTTCGACCTCGAATTGTTTACAGATGCAGCGGGGTCAGCGGGTTATGGGGCCTTTTTCCAGGGGCATTGGAGTGCCGGCCCTTGGCCGGACAGCTGGAATGAAGCGGGGATGCTCAAGAACATGTTGTTGCTTGAGTTGTTTCCGGTGGTATTGGCGGTAGAATTGTGGGGCGAATTCTTCCGGGATCGGAAGGTGCGCTTCCACATCGACAATTTGGGGGTGGTACAGGTGATTAACAAGGTATCTGCCGCATCACCGCCGGTGATACGTTTGTTGAGACACTTGGTGCTTCGGTGTATGCAGATGAACATTTTCATTCAGGCAGTACACTTACCAGGACTGGACAATGTGATTGCTGACGCTCTTTCTCGGTTTCAGTGGGAGAAATTTCGGGAGCTGGTACCAGGGGCATAGCGTCACGGCGTCCCATGTCCTTTGGAACTGTGGAAGATTGCCCTGGAAGGATAGGTGAGTGGATTAGCCGGTCATTGAGCGAGGGAACATGGAAAGCATACAGGAAAGTATGGGACGAATGGTTTGCTTTCCATGGACAGGCCACGGGGGCGGATAATGGAGAGACTAGATTGCGATTTATCTATTTTGTCGCCAGGCACATGGAACATGGTGTTTCCGTGTCGAGGCTGGGGAAGGTTATGGCGGCCATGGCTTTTCTGTTCAAGCTCGAAGGGGGGAGAGATTGGACAAAAGAATTTTGGGCTCGTCAGGCATTGAAGGGTTATCGCAGAGGGAAGAGGGTCCGGGATGAGAGGCGACCAGTTACGTTTGCACTGCTGGGTAAAATGGTGGACACTTTGCCCGGAGTTTGTAGATCCAGTTATGAGGTGGGGCTTTTTCGCACAGCTTTTGTGTTGGCCTTTTTCGGTGCTTTTCGGTTAGGGGAGCTGGTGAGTTCCTCCAAGAAAACAAGGGATGGATTAGCTGTGGGGGAGGTTCGGTACATGGATGATAGACTGGTGATGCGTTTGAGTAGATCTAAAACGGACCAGGAGGGCCGAGGCAAGGATGTGGTGGTTTTCGCTATTCCTGACGCCAAACTCTGCCCCGTTTTAGTTACAAAGATTTATTTGACACAGAGGCCAGCGGGGGATGGCCCTCTTTTAGTACATCAGGATGGGGTGGTGCTGTCGCGTTTCCAATTTATTTCTATATTTCGGAGATCTTTAGTCGTCCTGGGTCTGGGGGATCAGAAATTTTCATCGCATTCGTTTAGAATTGGTGCGGCGACGGAAGCAGTCAGGTGGGGCCTAACGGAAGAAGCGGTTAAACGGATTGGGAGATGGGAATCTAGGCGATTTCGGTCATATGTTAGGCTTGATTTAGTTATTTGACGTTTTACTGAGTGGTGTGCGTTTAGGTGCCGGCATGGTTTCGTGTGGTACATTGTGATGAGTTTCACCAGAATTTTCTTATTGTTTTCTTTTCAGATACCTCGCCGAGTCTCGTGTGGATCATGGGACATTCCTATGTTTGCTGGGGTGCCAGGAGGGGGGATGCCAGGCCAGACGGGAGACAGCTAGGTTTTTCCAGGGGGGAGGCGTACATTAAATGGCTGGGGTTCCCTGGGATGCTTTGGAGCCGTCTGGTCCCGGAGGCGCACAAATTTGCACGATGGGACAGGCCTCCCGAGGTTTTAGTGATTCATGTGGGGGGGAATGATTTGGTTTTGAGGACAAAACTGGACATTACCAGGGATATCAAGCATGATTTCTGCCTACTACAGGCGGCATTCCCAAAAACGGTCCTTGTATGGTCGGATATGATAGCCAGGTCTTCATGGCGTTTAGCGAGGTCAGTAGAACTGATTAACAAGGCCAGAAAAAAGATTAATCAGGAGGTGAGCAGGTTTTTTATTAAAAACGGTGGCTTAGCTATCAGACACAGAGAGCTAGAGATTGATACGTGGCGATATTTGAGGGCTGACGGGGTTCATCTGAACCCAGTGGGCACTGATATGTGGACCATGGGTATACAGGACGGAATTGAAAGAGCGCTTAGGGTGTGGAGGTGCGCTCAAGGTTAAGGTTTTTTTTTTTTTTTTTTTTTTTTCTTTTTTTGCCACTTCAGCGGGTTTCTCGAGATAGACATATAATCAACTTTTCAGTCATATCCGTCTTTACTCATGTCACATCATTGTGGCATTCTTCGAGTATCACACTCTCTGAAATTATACAGATATGTTGTGCTCTTTATTCCTTATCCCCCCTAGTGCCCGCCCACCTACCCTCCCCCCCAGGACTTGACCAGAAGTCTCCATGTCTAATTCTCAGATCATTATATCCTTAGTTGTTCAGCATAGCTCCATGTTTTTTTAAAACTATTCCACCCTCCCCACTTGTCTATTTTGTCTTCCTCCTTATTTCCATTCTTGCCTCTTAGCCTTTCCATCTTATATATGCCCTCAATCTCGTCAATCCAATCCCAGATTGAAGGGGCCTCTAATTCCTTCCATTTCTTAGGGATCGTTTTTTTGCGGCATTTAGGAGAAGTGGCAGCAATGACCTTTGATATTTTTTGATGTTTTCTTTTGTACCATGTAATAAAATAATCCATGGGTCGTCTGGAATTTCTACATTTGTTATATCTTTGATATAGAACCTGACTTCTCCCCAAAAGGTTTTAATTTTGGGGCAACTCCACCAGATGTGTAACATGTTACCTATTTCCTCACAGCCCCTCCAACATTTCCCAGATTTATCTTGCTGGAATTTGCTGGTTTTGTCCGGGGTAGCATACCATCTGGACAGGATTTTGTAATTAATTTCAGCTGACTTGCTGTCCTTCGAAGAGTTATGGGTTAATTTAAGAATTTTTTTAACTGTGTGCATCTCACATTGTGTCCCTATTTCCCTTTCCCATTTGTGAATGTATATGGGGACCTCCCGTCTCTCCCAGTCCAACAGGAGCCTGTACCACCGTGTAATAGCACCTCTACTGTCCCCGGTCATAATTAGTGACTCCAAGGGCGTTAGGTCTGTTAGTTCTCGTATAGGGTGGGGCAGACTCTCAATGAAGTGGGAGAGCTGGTGGTATCTCCACCCATCTATTTCTGCAAATCCCTCTTTCATCTTTATTTCTTGAAGTGATCTAATCTTTCCATTTTTTATAATATCCCCAACTTGTGCTCTTTCTAATTTCAGCCAATTTCCCCCATTAATTTTTAATCCTGGTGCAAAATAAATATTCTCCTTTAAAATGATAAGTGGTGAATTATAGTGACCATTTATTTTTTTGTATATTTCATCCCAAATCCTCAGTGCAGTTACAGTGAGTTCACTACTATCTCTATCTATATTCCTATACTTCGGGGGGTTCCATATTATTTTACTTAAATGTGCTTTACTAAGAATAAATTCTAGGTTTACCCATCTTTTTTCTTCTTTGTTTTCTTTTGTCCATTCTAATATTCTTGATAGTACGATGGCCTTATAATAGTAAAGTATATCTGGGGCTGCCAATCCTCCGCAATTTTTTCCCTGTTTGAGTGTCGAATATGCTACTCTTGGTTTTTTTCCGTTCCAGATGAAAGTCGTTACCAAAGTTCTAAGTTTAGCTAGGTAAAACCCTGGTAAGGCGATAGGCATCATCTGGAACTTGTAGAGTATTTTAGGTAGGATAAACATTTTGAGCGCCTGTATTCTGCCGAACCATGATAATGGTCTGTGTGTCAGTCTATTGCTTTCTGTTTTAATTTCATTTAATAATGGGATATAGTTTAAATTGTATATTTTTTTAAGTGAGGGGGCTAATTTAATACCTAAATATTTTAATTCTCTGCGCCAGGGGAATTTGTATGTTTCTTGGAGCTTTTTTTTTAAGATGGCATTTGTATTAATATTTAAGATTTCCGACTTATCTTGATTTATTTTAAAGTTAGTTAAATCTCCATACTCTTTAAATATCTGCACAAGTCGGGGGAGGGAGCTCTCAGGATTTTTTAAATAAAACAAGATATCGTCCGCGTACGCCGCTATTTTGTGGGTATCTTCTCCTACTTCAAATCCTCTTATTTCTGGTTCTCTTCTAATTACAGAAAGTAAAGGTTCCAGGGACAGGATAAAAAGAATGGGGGAAAGGGGGCACCCCTGTCTTGTTCCGTTCTTCATTTCAAAATGTGCAGATTCAGATCCATTTATTTTCACAATCGCCGTCGGGTGATGGTACAGGGTTCTAATACGCTGGATCATTTTAGGGCCTAGGCCCATTTCTTCTAACGTTCTAAACATAAAGCTCCAGTCGACTCGGTCAAAAGCCTTCTGGGCATCTGTCGACAAGAGCAGACTTGGGCCTTTCTTCTTTTTCTCCTGTAGTAGGAGCAGCAGGGTTCTCACCCCGTTGACTCTACTTTCTCTACCAGGTACGAACCCCGCTTGGTCAGGGTGGACCAGTTTATTTATTAGAGTTTTCAACCTGTCTGCTAGTATCTTCGAGTACAGTTTAGTATCCGCGTTCATAAGTGCGATTGGTCGGTAATTGTCACATTTTGTCCCATCTTTGCCCTCCTTTTTGATTACCGTTATAGAGGCCATTAAAGCTTCCTTACTCATTTCGAAATCTACACTGAGCCCGTTAAAATAAACACACAGTTTGGGGATCAGGATATCCTGAAATTTTTTATAATAATAAGTTGTAAAACCATCAGGTCCCGGACTTTTCCCTAATTTAGTCCCATTTAGAGCTCTGGTTATCTCGGCTTCTGTTATCTTCCCTTCTAATACCTCTCTTTCACTGTCAGTAATTTTTGTTAGGGCAGCCCTGCTTAAGAAATTATTCATTTTCCCGTTTTTCGTTGTATCTTCTCCTCCCCCATTTTGCTCGACTGTGTATAGGTCAGCGTATAATTTTTTAAATGCTTGTGCTATCCCCTTTGTGGTGTATTCCATGTCTCCCTTCTTCGTTTGAATTTTCTCTATATAATTTTGGGCTTTCTTCTTCTGGAGCATTTTTGCTAAATATTTAGGTGATTTGTTGCTTCCGTAATATCTTTACCTCGCGAGCAGATGAAAAGTCCTATTAATATCATATTCCATAAGTCGTTTAAGCTCCTCTCTTTTTGTTACTAAATCTTGGAGTCTCTTCCCATCGTGGGTTGAGTCTCTTTTGTGTTGTTGTTCCAATCGATATATTTCTGCGATTATATCTTTAGTTTTTTGAGCTTTCTTCTTTTTTATCCCTGCTCCTATCGAAATCAACACGCCCCTTATGTAGGCCTTATGGGCCTCCCACAAGGTCTGCCTCGAGATTCCCTCTGTATCGTTTCTTATAAAATATTGTTCCACTTCCTCCCTTATTTTGTTTTCCTCTTCTCCCTCCTGAATAATACTTTCATTTAGCCGCCACCGTTGGAATTTCATTTGAGGTTCCCCCGTCTGTATTTCTAACATCACCGGGGCGTGATCTGAGAGTGAAATTATTCCTATTCTAGTATCTACTACTCTGTCTAGTGTATTGTGCTCCAAGAAAATGTAGTCTATCCTAGAGTACGTCCCGTGTACAGGGGAGAAGAATGAATAGTCTTTATCTTGTGGGTGTTGACTTCTCCAGACGTCTATCAATTGAAATGTGTACAATTTTTGTTTTATTTTCTTTAGTTGTACATTACTAATCCCCTGCACACGGGACGTACTATCGTTCGGGGGGTCAAGGCAAAAATTTAAATCTCCCATCAATATTAGAGTTCCCCTTTTAAAATCCATTAATTTGCCCAATATCTTTCCTAGGTATGTTCCAGGGTTGGTATTGGGAGAGTAGATGTTCGCGAGGGTATATTCTACGTCTCCCACTTTCCCTTTCAGGAAGAGGAACCTTCCATCGGGGTCAGTTACTCTGTCTAATAATTCAAACCGTATTTTCTTTGAAAAGCCGATTGCTACCCCCCTAGCTCTTTTTATAATAGTGTCCCCATAATACCATTCGGGAAAGTCTCTTGAATATAATTTTATATTTGAGTCTATGGCTATATGTGTCTCCTGTAGAAAGACAACTTCTGCTCTATATTGTTTGAGCTCTTTCATGATTTTGTGCCGTTTATTGGGAGTGTTCAGCCCCTTGACATTATATGACATAAAATTTATGTTTTTTGTCATACTGGGTTTATAGATAATTTGCTTGTCATTTTCCTGATCTCTTGATATTCTATTCTTTGGTCAAGTCCTGTGGTCCCTCCCTTCCCACCTCCCCTCCCTCCCCTCTCCCCCCCCAACCCCCCTCCACCCTCCTCCTCCCACCCCCTCTAGACCCCTCCCTCCTGCCCACCCTCCCCCCGCCTCGTCTTCCTCCTCCCTCCCCCCCAACCCCCCTTGTGGCCCTAACTCGGCCCTCAACCCGATAATGGTCCTGGTTTCCTTGACCATCTCGAGTCGCATTTTCGAGTCCCGTCCCCTCCCCCCAACCCCCGGTCCGTCCATGTCCGGGTCGGGGGGGGGGGTGGGGCGGGGGGGGGGGGGGGGGGGGGGGGGGGGGGGGGGGGGGGGGTGGGGGGGTGGGGGGGGGGGGGGGGTGGGGGGGGGGGGGGGGGGGGGGGGGGGGGGGGGGTGGGGGGGGGGGGGGGGGGGGGGGGGGGGGGGGGGGGGGGGGGGTGGGGGGAGGGGTGGGGGGGGGGGGGGGGGGGGGGGGGGGGGGGGGGGTGGGGGGGGGGGGGGGGGGGGGGGGGGGGGGGGGGGGGGGGGGGGGGGGGGGGGGGGGGGGGGGGGGGGGGGGGGGGGTGGGGGGGGGGGGGGGGGGGGGGGGGGGGGGGGGGGGGGGGGGTGAGGCAGGGACAGTTCTCCCCCTTTCCCTCCAACCCCTATCCGTCGGACCACCCCGGAAGCTCAGGGATCTGTATATCTAGTTTTTTACAGAATTCTTCAAGATCCTCTGGGAATGTCAGTCTGGCCGTGACCCCGTCTCCAAAGCCCACCAGGCAGGCAGGGAATCTCCAGTTATATCGTATATTTTTGTTTTTCAAGCTTACTAATAATGGTTTCAAAAGTCTTCTCCTAGTGAGAGTCTCCGGGGTGAGGTCCATAAACACCTGTATCTCCCAACCTTCAAGTTGTAACGGTGTCAGGCCCCTTATTTTTGTCCAAATCTCCGCTTTATCTTCGTATAAATTAAAACGTGCGATTATATCTCTGGGTCGCTCTAAGTTCGTCTCATTGATTTTCCCAATCCTGTGTACTCTATCAATTCTGGGGAAGTCCCCTTCTCCTTTTCCAAGTAGGGGGCCGAATATTTTTTGGATAGTATTCTTCAGGTCCTCTCCCCTGGTCTCGGGAACTGCTCTGATCCTTAAATTCTGCCTCCGATTGCGATTTTCTTGATCTTCTATTTTATGTTGCAGATCCCGCTGATGAAGATGTATTTGTTTAATCTGTTCTTTGAGTTGATCGACTTCTTGAGTCAGTTTTTCATTTTTTTCCTCAGCCACTTCCACTCTACTTAGCAAATGTCCCAAGTCTGTCCTCAGCATTCCAATATCTGCTTTTATCGCATTTTCCAATCGTTCTAGCATCCCCATCATTTCTCTTTTAGAGGGTAGGTGGTCTTCTGATCTAGGGTCCTCCATATTACTAATTTCCCGTTCACTTTCGGAATTTAAATCTTCCCCGAGCACTTCTGGGGTCTCCTCTGGTTTTTTGTCAAGTCCCTTCTTTTTTGTGTTTCTAAGTTGCTGGTAGCTTGTCCCCTCTGAGGTCCTCGGGCTTGCGCCCTGTGTCATATAGTGTTTGATTGAGCTGTCTGAGGTCTTCTCTTTTGGGGTTTTAGGTGGCCCGCCTTTTGTTGTTTTATTAGTTGACTTACTCATGTTGGCCTCTCCCCTTTTCCTTATTCGTTTCCCCAGCTTTCTGTCCTCAGCCCGCTGAGATATATATGTCTGAGGTTTCTTCCCAAATTCCTCTCCTCCTCCTATATGATGCTACCCTGATATCAGGGTAGAGTACGTCGGCTCAGTTATTTTGTCCCCTCCTCCCTCACTCAGTCCAAGCACTGAAATTCTGCTATGGTGATACTGGAAATTAGGGGCTTCCGTTTGGCCGAATAGGATCTCCTGGTAGTCTACTGCCCCTGGTCGCCTTTCATTTAGACCGCCCTGGGGTATCTTTTTTTTGAGGACACGGATTCCATCTAGTCCGCAGATTGAGTGTCAGGTTGAGTGTCGGGGGTCAGTGCCCTCAGCTGGGGGATTTATCTCCCCTTAGATCCGTGTATCCCAAAGGGGCTCGTGGGGAGACGCGGGCATACCCAGGGGTGATACAAGTCCCTCACTGGCCGTACCGCAGAACAGAAAGGACCAAGGGAAAGAGACCAGACAAAAACAGCAAAAAAAATAAAGAAAAAAACTTTACTTGTTAAACCGCGGTCTCTTCCTATTGGTCAGGCCTCAATCGGCCGTTTCCAACACTTATATATAAGCAATACTCCGAGAGGCAGGTGTTTTAAATTATATTGGATTTGCCTTCATGGTCCATCCTGTACCAATGTCATTTATGGCCTTATAGCAAGTAGCACTAATTATCGCCTTATTTCCACTTGTATCTCCTTATATCTCTTGCTGTTGTACCTCAGTTTTCTGCTTTTCTCGTATATCCCCCCAATCTAAGACAGAATACTATCGCTCAGGTTCAGTTGCTCTAATGGCTCCATATTTCTGCTTACATTTTCACATAAGTCTTTCAATGTGTGGGTGTTGCAGCGTGGAGACCTAATAGCGGGAGAGGGTACTGCACTGACTGTGTTCATGGAGTGGTGGAAAATCCACATTGGCCGTTTATCGGCAAATGGGGGGGCAAAAAGAGAAACAAAAGAGGGAACAGCGATCAATGGGAGAAAAAGAAAAAAACAAAATAGGGAGGGGAAGGAACAGAAGGAGAGGGGGGAGGGGCAGCTCCCTTGATAATAGACCACAGTCCCTCCTAAAGATCAGGGATAGGTCAGACGTTCTAAATATTCATATATAACGTTAATCCGCAGCACATAAATTTGGTTTATATCAGGTTTGCTTTTATTTTCCTTATTTTAACCCCTCTCTTCCCTGTCAGCACCACAGAGAAAAAGGAGAGAGAAAAAACACTTGTATCTCCTGCTATTATATCTCCGTAATCACAGTCTCCTCCTATTGGTCAGACGTAGGTCAGACATTTCAGACATTTATACATGATATTAATCCAAAGAACAAATATTTGACTTATATCAGGCTTATGATCGTTTTCCTTATTTTTGCCCCTCTCTTCTATGGCCACTCAGCGGAGAGAAGATAAAAAGAGGTTGCTTGCACTTGTGTCTCCTGCTGTTATATCTCCATATTTCTGACCTTCTCCAGTGTGACCCAGATCTAAAGCACAGTACTTTCAGCCTATACTATGATAGTTTTACCTCCATGTTCTGCCCATCAATCTCCCGAGTATCCTTCAGGTAAAAGGTAAACTGCAGAGATTACCTGGTGTGGAGCCTTACGGTCTGTCCCTCTTGTGGATCTCTTCTGTTGTTGTAGCGTGGAGAGCGAGAGAAAAGAGGGGGTGCGCCAAACACCGTGGCCGCTCGTTGGTGGTCTATGCTGTCCACTTGTAATGCAGGGTCCAGACAGGGGGGGGGGAGAGGCACCTGAGCCGCAGTCAGCTGGTCGACTGGCCCCTCATAGAGAAGAGGTATTCCGTGTACCGCGGTACGTTCCCGGTGGCGTGCCGTGCCCCTCCATCCACTGCCGCTTCCAGAGGAACAGGGATCTGCGGCGGGGTCGGGAGCAGTCTCGGCGCTGGTCGGGAGCTCTCAGATTCCTCCGAGCAGCGTTTCCACTCACAGACTCCCGCCGCCGCGATCATACATGGGCTCCTCCCACCATGACGGACAACGTGCTACGTCATCCCCCTCCTCTCCCCACTAAGGTTAAGGTTTTAACCTTGTTTGCTGTGGCGGATGTTGGCTGACGTAGGTATAGAGAAGAAACCCCCTCCCCACAGATTAAAGGAGGCTGCTACGGCCTAATTTACACTCCAGTTCAGTATGGTTTCCGTTAATGGGAATGGTAAGGGTGGGAGTGTATAAATGGGTAGCACAAAATGAGTTATGTTGTACTTAGTCAAGAACAGCCCGCAGCAGAAAACAGAAAGAATAGGCGCAGGGCTGGCATGAGTGAAGGAAACATGCCATTTAGGTATGCCCCTTTAAGATTTAAGAGGAGGGGTGGAGCTGGCAACAGGAAGAGGAGGGGCAACAGCCCCAGAGAGATTCAGTTCAGCTAGAGAGAGGTTCCCGCCCTCCCTCCCTGTTTTTTCTTTCAGGTGTTCGATAAATTTTTACAGGTTGGTTTGGACATCGTAGCATTGGCGGATGTTGGCTGACGTAGGTATAGAGAAGAAACCCCCTCCCCACAGAGAAGTTGATGCGGGACCCATTGGAGATATGGGCCCGTTTGTTAATATTTCTTATAAGTGATGTAAGGAATATGGTGGATGACTGCGCTGCGGGAATATTTTTGTCTCTGAGCTAGCATGTCAGCTTGAGGCCTAGTTACAGTTTATATGACCGCAGTGCACGAGTTTTGATTACGCTAAAACGGGTGGGGGGGGTAAGGTCCTACAGTCCTACGTCAGGGTTTTCTTCATTGGTATGCTGTTATTGGTTATTTATTGGTTATTTATTTGTTTATAAGAAGTTCATTTATATTTTGATATTTAATAAAGGAGGCTGCTACGGCCTAATTTACACTCCAGTTCAGTGTGGTTTCCGTTAATGGGAATGGTAAGGGTGGGAGTGTATAAATGGGTAGCACAAAATGAGTTATGTTGTACTTAGTCATGTTTTTTTCAAATTTAGTTGCCTGAAACTGCAGTCGAGGCCTACCTCAGAGCTTGCCTGGACCGGATTCGGAGAAAGTGATCGCTCCCTAGGAATCCACTACAGTAACGGGTGAGAACTCTGGGGGAAAGGTACCTAGTGGGACTGTGTGTAGATATCTACCGGCAGAAGAGTTATGTAACTCTGAAATAGACTCTCTGTCAGACTTACCTGGGGATGATGACCTGTTCGAAACCATGTCTCAGGAGATGTTGTGGGCAAATGCCGATGATGTTGCTGCAACATGTAATGTATCTGGCTGGCAAGCCTTAAACTCGGGGAGTGCATCGCCTCGGGTGGGAACCCCTACAACTATTAGCAAGACTTTGCCTCAGGGTAACAGTTAATTTGGGCCAAAGAAATTGCTTATTTATTTCATGGTACAAAAGTCACCTAATTCCTGTGTACCTCACGGACAGGGGAGTGCCCGATTTCTGCCTAGACTTGCCCGATCACAGCGGCTGCTGAACAAGCGGGTGGCTACAGAGTAGGGATGAGCCGAACACCCCCGGGTTCGGTTCGCACCAGAACCTGCGAACGGACCGAAAGTTTGCGCGAACGTTAGAACCCTATTAGTTACAATGGACGTGAACGTTTGAAATCTAAAGTGCTAATTGCATTATGGCCAATATGCATGTTATTGTCCTAAAAAAGGTTTGGGGACCCGGGTCCTGCCCCAGGGGACATGTATCAATGCAAAAAAGTTTTAAAAACTGACATTTTTTCTGGAGCAGTCATTTTAATGATGCATAAAGTGAAAAAAAAAAAAGTTAAATATTCCTTTAAATATGGTACCTGGGGGTGTCTAAAGTATGCCTGTGAAGTGGCATGTGTTTCCCGTGTTTAGAACTGTCCCTGCACAAAATGACATTTGGAAAGGAAAAAAAAGCCATTTAAAACTGCTTGCGGCATGTCTTGTCCTGGCAATATGGATGAAAATCTTTGAGAAAAATGGCATGGCTACCCCATTACCCCCCACCCCAGCCCATTACCAGCCCCTTTGGGTCTTGTATGGATATTAAGGGGAACCCTGCACCCAAAATAAAACCCTATACCTACAACCCTATATACTCTGAACAGCAGGATACAGGCGGTGCAAACAAGACAGGGACTGTAGGTTTGTTCTTAAGTAGAATCTGTTTGTAATTTTGAACAGGTAAATTGTTAAGTGTAGCTCCAGCAAAAAAAATCTATTTTTAAGCTTTTTGGAGAACACAGGGAAGGGTTATCACCCCTGTAACATTTGTTTTGCTGTCTGTACACCTGTTCAGAACATTTCATCTCACTTTCCGTCCCAATGACAAATGTTTTTGGAAAAGTGGGGTTTTTATTGAAACAAGGATTGGTGATAAAGCATCAGGAGAGAGGAGATACCCTTTTCCCAAATTAAATCTAACAGGATAGAATTTCCCTTCCTAGGGGTAGATTTCCTCTCCCTTCCTGTTCTCTCCTTCCGTTTTCAAGTAGGAGTCGTTTGTAAGTTGGATGTTTGAAAGTAGGGGCCTGCCGTATATACTCTGCAGAAATTTGCCCCATTAGATGTTGGTGTTGCCACAACACTCTAAGCCCTCACAGCTACTCTTGGTGGGCGCTGGAATGCCCTGCTGTGAACTATTATATCAGGAATTGTAATTACATGCCATTGTTGAACAGTGGTAGGAAAAATTGGGCCTTTGGTGGTGGTGCTGATGCTACAACACTGTAAGCCCTCACAGTTACTCTTGGTGGGTGCAGGAATGGGCCCTGCTGTGAATTATTAGATCAAGATTTGTAATTACACGCCCCTGTTAAACAGGGGCTGAAAAATTGGGCCTTAGGCACTGGTGCTGGTGCCACAACACTGCAACCCCTCACAGATACTGTACTTGGAGCACAGCAATGAGACCTGTTGCAAAGCATTGCATAAAAAAATTGTAATTACACGCCCCTGTTAAACAGGGACTGAAAAATTGTGCCTTAGGCACTGGTGCTGGTGCCACAACACTGCAACCCCTCACAGATACTGTACTTGGAGCACAGCAATGAGACCTGTTGCAAAACATTGCATACAAAATTGTAATTACACGCCGCTGTTAAACAGGGGCTGACAAATTGGGCCTTAAGCACTGGTGCTGGTGCCACAACACTGCAACCCCTCACAGATACTGTCATGAGAGATGCCTAAACACAGGCATCCGGCACAAGTGAACAGATCAATGGGCTGCACTAAAGGAATCAGGCTCCAAGGTAAGTGATAAAAATATATATATTTATTAAAGAATAAAGACACACGTGAAAATCAACACAGCAAACCACAAACAAGCAAGAACGCAAATAATACACAGCAAACCCCAAAACCCTAATCTAACTAACTAACTAAAAATACACACAAGAAAATGGAACACATATATATACAAGGCTGGGAGAAGAGACCAAGGGGAAACAGGAAGCAAGGGAAAATCAAGGCAGGAATCAGGAGACTGGTCTCAGGAACCAGGTAAGGGGACAACATCCAGGACAGGGCAGGAAGCGGACCAGGGATCAGGTTTCAGGATCAGGATCAGGTTTCAGGTACAGGATCAGAACAGGCAGAGACAAGGCTACAGGAAGGAATACTAAAGCACTGAGCTTCAGTGAAGGACAGGCTTATATACTCTCAGCAGTTCCACAACAGGTGCAGCTTGATTACTAGCATGTCCATCTGCTGGGAGACCCCCGCTGGTGGCCACCAGAACTGCACCCTTTGATGCCAAAGGAAACAGTGACACCAGCAGGCGATCCAGGTAATAGCACCGTTCCTGACAGTTCCCCCCCCCTAAGGAGTGGCCTCCGGACACTCCATTCTGCCCTAGATCTGGCAGTGCGTGTAAAAGTGGAAGAGTCCCAAAAAGTCTCCTCTGTGACTGCAGACTTCTTTGCGCTCTCCGGCCAGAGTTTCTTAACCAACTAGGAGGCGTGCCACCCGAGTCAGACAATGGGACATGTACCCCACCACCAGGGTCTGGAAGTTTAGATCTGGAAATAAAAACAGACAGGGCAGCAGGCTCCGGGTCATCAGGCTGGGCAGCGGGCACCAGGTCATCAGGCTGGGCAGCAGACAGGAACTCATCAGGCTGGGCAGCGGGCACCAGGTCATCAGGCTGGGCAGCAGACAGGAACTCATCAGGCTGGGCAGCAGACAGGAACTCATCAGGCTGGGTAGCAGACAGGAACACATCAGGCTGGGCAGCAGACAGGATCACATCAGGCTGGGCAGCAGACGGTAGCTCATCAGGCTGGGCAACATACAGGAACACCTCAGGCTGGTCAGCAGACAATGGCTCATCAGGCTGGGCAGCAGACACGGGCACATCAAGCTGGGCAGCAGGCACATCAGGCTGAGCAGCAGACAGGAACACATCAGCGGCAGGCATGGGCACTTTAGACTGGGCAGCAGGCACATCGGGCTGGGCAGCAGGCACAGGTACATCGGGCTGGGCAGCAGGCACATTGGGCTGGGCAGCAGGCATGGGCATATCAAGCTGGGCAGCAGGCACATCAAGCTGGGCAGCAGACACGGGCACATCAAGCTGGGCAGCAGACACATCGGGCTGGGCAGCAGGCACGGGCACATCAAGTTGGGCAGCAGGCATGGGCACATCAAGCTGGGCAGCAGGCACATCGGGCTGGGCAGCAGGCACGGGCACATGAAGCTGGGCAGCCGACACATCGGGCTGGGCAGCAGGCACGGGCACATCGAGTTGGGCAGCAGGCATGGGCACATCAGGCTGGGCAGCAGGCACATCGGGCTGGGCAGCAGGCACGGGCACATCAAGCTCGGTAGCAGGCACATCGGGCTGGGAAGCTGGCTGTGGGTCAGCAGAATGGAAGGCAGGCAGCAGGTCATCAGACTGGGGAGCTGGCAGCGGGTCATCAGACTGGAGGGCTGGCAGTGGGTCATCAGACTGGAGGGCTGGCAGCGGGTCATCAGACTGGAGGGCTGGCAGCGGGTCATCAGACTGGAGGGCTGGCAGCGGGTCATCAGACTGTAGGGCTGGCAGCGGGTCATCAGACTGGAAGGCAGGCAGCGGGTCATCAGACTGAAAGGCTGGCCGGGGGTCATCAGACTGGAAAACTGGCCGGGGGTCATCAGACTGGAAAGCTGGCCGGGGGTCATCAGACTGGAAAGCTGGCCACGGGTCATCAGACTGGAAAGCTGGCCGCGGGTCATCAGACTGGAAAGCTAGCCGCGGGTCATCAGACTGGAAAGCTGGCCGCGGGTCATCAGACTGGAAAGCTGGCCGCGGGTCATCAGACTGGAAAGCTGGAAGCGGGTCATCAGACTGGAAGGCAGGCAGTGGGTCATCAGACTGGAAGGCAGGCAGTGGGTCATCAGAATGGAAGGCGGGCAGTGGGTCATCAGAATGGAAGGCGGGCAGCTGGTCATCAGAATGGAAGGCGGGCAGCAGGTCATCAGACTGGGGAGCTGGCAGCAGGTCATCAGACTGGGAATCTGGCACCAGGACATCAGACTGGAAGGCTGGGATGTCAGGCTGGAAGGCCGGCACCAGGACATCAGACTGGAAGGCTGGGACGTCAGGCTTGAAGGCTGGGACATCAGGCTGGAAGGCCGGCAACCGGGCACCAGTCTGGAAGGCTGGGACGTCAGGCTGGAGGACTAGGACATCAGACTGGAAGGCTGCAACGTCAGGCTGGAGGGCTGGCACCAGGACATCAGACTGGAAAGCTGAGACGTCAGGCTGGAAGGCTGGAACATCAGGCTGGAAGGCCGGCACCAGGACATCAGACTGGAAGGCTGGGACATCAGGCTTGAGGGCTGGAACATCAGGCTGGAAGGCTGGCACCAGAACATCAGACTGGAAGGCTGGGACGTCAGGCTGGAAGGCTGGAACATCAGGCTGGAAGGCTGGCACCAGGACATCAGACTGGAAGGCTGGGACGTCAGGCTGGAAGGCTGGAACATCAGGCTGGAAGGCTGGCACCAGGACATCAGACTGGAAGGCTGGGACGTCAGGCTGGAAGGCTGGAACATCAGACTGGAAGGCTGGCACCAGGACATCAGACTGGAAGGCTGGGACGTCAGGCTGGAGGGCTAGGACAGCAGACTGGAAGGCTGGAACATCAGGCTGGAGGGCTAGTACTGGCTCTTCAGGCTGGATTGCTGGCACCTCCGGCTGGAACTCTGGCACTTCAGGCTGGGACAGATTAGTGGGTGTGGAGGCAGATTGGATTACTGGCAGGATCGTTTTGGTTGGGAAGAACTTTTGTTTTTTCTTTGACTTGGTCACTGAAGCTCTGTAGGTTGGGGGTGCAGCAGACAGGAAAGGAGTGTTGGGATATGGCAGAGAAGAGGTAACAGTAGCTGGGGGAAGTTCTTGTGGATTTGTAGGCAGCTGAGAAGAGGCAGAGGGGTTGTACGCAGGATAGGTACAGGGAGAAGAGACCGGATATGAATATTTGGTTGGGAGCAGTGTATACTGGGTGGCAACTGGGTTTGGTATGGGTGATGGGGAAACATACATTCGGGTAGGCTGGTGTCTGATGGCAGAAGTGGTTTGTTTGGCTGGGGCTAATTTTACCATGTCAGACCATGCTGATAGTATGGGCTGTACAAACTGTGGTTTTAAGTTTCCCTGTCTAACAAAAGACTGAGCAGACACAATGCACTCGGCAATCACCTGTGGGGAACAGCCAGAGTAGTGCTCACAAAAGTCGGCAGGATCATCTTCAAAAAGCCATACTAGGGATACAACCTGATTCATATTAAAAGGGGGAGTGAAATCATCATGGCCCTCAGGGATACAGGGCAGGGCCAGCTCTGTACAAATCTTGATCAGAGGCTGCACCTCCTCAAAAAGAAAACTGCCCTGATCAACGAAAACATGGGTTATACGGATGCACTCCAGTAGTTGCTCCCTAGTATAGTCACCCAAAGTCTGATAGCAAAAATCTCTTTCTTCTGTTGCCAGGAGCGAGAGATACAAAATATCTTCCAGATGCATCTTTCTTGGCAATAGCAAGTGTCCAGACCCAATTCCTAAGTGCAGCCGATCTGTTTGTATGGCTTCAGTATTCTGTCATGAGAGATGCCTAAACACAGGCATCCGGCACAAGTGAACAGATCAATGGGCTGCACTAAAGGAATCAGGCTCCAAGGTAAGTGATAAAAATATATATGTAGGGAAAAAAATCGCGCTCTTAAAGTCCAATTGAAGATAGGAAGTGTAAAACAGTCCTAAAAACAACTTCTTTTAATGAAGATAATATCCTCCAATGGAAATATTTTTCAGAAAAAGTATTTCAGCAATATTGAACCTTGCTCCTATGGATAAGCATGCTTACCAGATGTAAGCCAAAAGTTTGCATGTGGCTTTAACCCAGCCTGGGTTGATGATCCAAGTTGTTTATAGGGGACAGCACAGATTGTAGTGTAGTGATCGCCTCCTCCAAAGTATGGTGCTCACAAGGTATGGTTACACAGTGCCGAAAAAACAAAAAATATATACCATAGCATAATACTGCTACATATTTTGCAGGGAATGTGTCACAAAGAAACTATTATAATAGATCATGTGCCAGATTATAAAGACACCCGTGACGACAGGTATATATGAAAGTGCACCACCACCTACTAGAGGGCCTCCTTACCAGATGCCAGAGGAAATATGCACACACAAAAACAGAAGGTCCTTTCCAAAGGATTTCCCAATCAGTTCAAAGTGATGAAATTTATCCGTGTGTTCTATAAGAACTTATCCTATGAAGTGCCTCCTTACCAACAAAGAAAACATAAACAGCAAGCATGCACTTTCACCGGTTAGGCTGTCTCCTTACCACAGTCCCAGATTATGGAGGCTTATACTGCGAACAGAGGAGAGCAAGTGATCCTCCACGGCCTGGAGTGTGCCAGTTGTAGACACGGAGCTCTAAGCAGAAGAAACTCCCTCCTGGCGCAGTAGGTGGAGGCCACTGGCCGCTCGCTGTAACACCGGGATCACTTCCCCTGTCCGGGAGAGCGCGGGACGAGGAGACGGCTGGAGGAGGGGAAGGAGCAGTGTCACGTGAACCGCACAGCTGCTTGAAGCTACAAGCAGCTGTGCGGTTCACGTGACGCTGCTCCTTCCCCTCCTCCAGCCGTCTCCTCGTCCCGCGCTCTCCCGGACAGGGGAAGTGATCCCGGTGTTACAGCGAGCGGCCAGTGGCCTCCACCTACTGCGCCAGGAGGGAGTTTCTTCTGCTTAGAGCTCCGTGTCTACAACTGGCACACTCCAGGCCGTGGAGGATCACTTGCTCTCCTCTGTTCGCAGTATAAGCCTCCATAATCTGGGACTGTGGTAAGGAGACAGCCTAACCGGTGAAAGTGCATGCTTGCTGTTTATGTTTTCTTTGTTGGTAAGGAGGCACTTCATAGGATAAGTTCTTATAGAACACACGGATAAATTTCATCACTTTGAACTGATTGGGAAATCCTTTGGAAAGGACCTTCTGTTTTTGTGTGTGCATATTTCCTCTGGCATCTGGTAAGGAGGCCCTCTAGTAGGTGGTGGTGCACTTTCATATATACCTGTCGTCACGGGTGTCTTTATAATCTGGCACATGATCTATTATAATAGTTTCTTTGTGACACATTCCCTGCAAAATATGTAGCAGTATTATGCTATGGTATATATTTTTTGTTTTTTCGGCACTGTGTAACCATACCTTGTGAGCACCATACTTTGGAGGAGGCGATCACTACACTACAATCTGTGCTGTCCCCTATAAACAACTTGGATCATCAACCCAGGCTGGGTTAAAGCCACATGCAAACTTTTGGCTTACATCTGGTAAGCATGCTTATCCATAGGAGCAAGGTTCAATATTGCTGAAATACTTTTTCTGAAAAATATTTCCATTGGAGGATATTATCTTCATTAAAAGAAGTTGTTTTTAGGACTGTTTTACACTTCCTATCTTCAATTGGACTTTAAGAGCGCGATTTTTTTCCCTACATTACTATTGTGTTTATCCCATTATTATTGCAGCTATATTTAGAGTCCTTTACTTTATGTGATAGCGCAGTTTTTTTACCTTTTATAAAAATATATATATTTATTAAAGAATAAAGACACACGTGAAAATCAACACAGCAAACCACAAACAAGCAAGAACGCAAATAATACACAGCAAACCCCAAAACCCTAATCTAACTAACTAACTAAAAATACACACAAGAAAATGGAACACATATATATATACAAGGCTGGGAGAAGAGACCAAGGGGACAACATCCAGGACAGGGCAGGAAGCGGATTAGGTTTCAGGATCAGGATCAGGATCAGGTTTCAGGTACAGGATCAGAACAGGCAGAGACAAGGCTACAGGAAGGAATACTGAAGCACTGACCTTCAGTGAAGGACAGGCTTATATACTCTCAGCAGTTCCACAACAGGTGCAGCTTGATTACTAGCATGTCCATCTGCTGGGAGACCCCCGCTGGTGGCCACCAGAATTGCACCCTTTGATGCCAAAGGAAACAGTGACACCAGCAGGCGATCCAGGTAATAGCACCGTTCCTGACAGATACTGTACTTGGAGCACAGAAATGAGACCTGTTGCAAAGCATTGCATAAAAAAATTGTAATTACATGCATCTGTTAAACAGGGGCTGAAAAATTGTGCCTTAGGCACTGGTGCTGGTGCCACAACACTGCAACCCCTCACAGATACTGTACTTGGAGCACAGCAATGAGACCTGTTGCAAAGCATTGCATAAAAAATTGTAATTACATGCCCCTGTTAAACAGGGGCTGAAAAATTGGGTCTTAGGCACTGGTGCTGGTGCCACAACACTGCAACCCCTCACAGATACTGTACTTGGAGCACAGGAATGAAACCTGTTGCAAAGCATTGCATAAAAAATTGTAATTACACGACCCTGTTAAACAGGGGCTGAAAAATTGTGCCTTAGGCACTGGTGCTGGTGCCACAACACTGCAACCCCTCACAGATACTGTACTTGGAGCACAGCAATGAGACCTGTTGCAAAGCATTGCATAAAAAATTGTAATTACACGACCCTGTTAAACAGGGGCTGAAAAATTGTGCCTTAGGCACTGGTGCTGGTGCCACAACACTGCAACCCCTCACAGATACTGTACTTGGAGCACAGCAATGAGATCTGTTTCAAAGCATTGCATAAAAAATTGTAATTACACGCCCCTGTTAAACAGGGGCTGAAAAATTGGGCCTTTGCAGGATCAGGGAGCCCATGCAACGTAGGTTAGCTGAGGCATTCGGTCCGGAGTCTTCTGGGTCACTAAGGACAACATGATCCACAGCCACCTCCTCCCAGCCACGTACAAGTCCACCAGTTTCTTGGGACTGTAAATCATCCCTAAAAGACTGCTGCTGCTGATGCTGAGTGCCAGGCTTCACCTCCATGCTGACACAATCCTCCTCCTCTTCCTGTGTGATGGGTGGGAGAGAAGGAACACTGTCTGAATAAAGGGGGCCTTGAGAGGCAAGGAAGTCCTCCTCTTCCTGCCTCTGTTCTGCCTCAAGTGCCCTGTCCATTATTCCACGCATCGTATGCTCCAACAGGTGGACAAGAGGTACAGTGTCACTGATGCATGCACTGTCACTGCTCACCATCCTCGTGGCCTCCTCAAATGGTGACAGGACAGTGCATGCATCCCCTGATCATGCTCCACTGGCATGGTGAAAAAAATCTGAGCTCCCCTGACCCTGTCCTGGTGCCGTAGTCGCACAGGTACTCATTGATGGCCCTCTGCTGCGTGTGCAGTCGCTGCAGCATGGCCAACGTTGAGTTCCACCTGGTGGGCATGTCACATATAAGGCGGTTCTTTGGCAGGTTCAACTCCTTTTGCAGCTCAGCCAGCCAAGCACTGGCATTATATGATCGGCGGAAATGCACACAGGCTTTCCTGGCCTGTCTCAAGACATCCTGTAAGCCTGGGTACCTGCCCAAGAACCGCTGCACCACCAGGTTAAGGATGTGAGCCATACAGGGCACATGGGTCAGTTGTCCCTGTCGCAGGGCGGAGAGGAGGTTGGTGCCATTGTCGCAAAACACCATTCCTGGCTTAAGCTGGCATGGTGTCAACCACCTTTTGGCCTGCCCCTGCAGAGCTGACAGAACCTCTGCCCCAGTGTGGCTCCTGTCCCTCAAACACACCAGCGCAAGCACGGCATGGCATCTTTTTGCCTGCGTACTTGCGTAGCCCCTTGAACGCCTACAGAACACTGCTGGTTTCGAGGACAGAGCATTCGAAGAGGCCATGGAGGAAGAAGAAGAGGAGGGGGTGGAGGAGAGGGGTGTGTCACAACCAGTAGCAGCATTTTGGAGGCGTGGTGGCGGAACAACCTCCAACACTACTGCACCTTGTCCTGCATCCTTCCCAACTGCCAAAACAGTGACCCAATGGGCCGTGAAAGATAAAAGGTAAAGTCCCTGTCCATGCTTGCTGGACCATGAGTCAGCGGTAATATGCACCTTACCGCTGACCGCCCTGTCCAGCGAGGCCAAGACATTGCCTTCCACATTTCGGTAGAGAGCCGGAATCGCCTTCTATGAGAAAAAGTGGCGTTTGGGAACCTGCCACTGAGGAACCGCACATTGAACAAACTCACGGAAGGGGGGCCGAGTCTACCAACTGAAAAGGCAGCAGTTGAAGTGCTAGCAATTTAGCCAAACTAGCATTCAACCGCTGGGCATGTGGATGGCTGGGAGTGAACTTCTTTCGACGGTCCAGCAGCTGGGGCAGGGAAATTTGCCTGGTACAATCGGACGTCGGTGTACTGCTAGCAGAGTGCCCGCAAGTACTTGGCTGTGACACACCTAATTCTACACCTTCATTCCTCTCAGTGCAGCTTTCAGAGAGGACTGAAGGTATAGTGGGGTTGGAGATCCCAGCTGATGAGGAGCAAGGAGAGGTCCGCTTTGTTCTTTGGTGTGGGTCTTTAAGGTACGCTTGCCAACGAGCTGCATGGTAGGTCAACATATGTCTGGTAATGCTTGTGGTGCCCAAGCGGCTGATGTTTTGGCCACGCGAGATACGCTTGAGACATATGTTGCAAATAGCAGCGGTGCGATCTGATGCACTTGTCTAAAAAAAGGCCCACACCAAAGAACTTTTGTAATAACGTGCAGCGCCCTGCACAGGCGGAGGTCTGCAGTGTGATTCAGTTGGTGTGCTGCCCTCAAGCTGGCCCCCGGAGGGCATCCTGCCTCATTGGAGCTGTGCCGCCTCCTCCTCTTCTCTCCGATCAGGCACCCACGTGGAGTCATTGACCTCAACATACCCTCCCTCTTCACCACTGGAGCAAACCTGGCAGTATGCTGCAGCTGGTGGAACATGACTGCCAGATTGCTGTCCTTGAGCATCCCCTCTCTCTGTGCTCACGCTAATGCCTTCCTCTAGCTGGGTATCATCATCAGAGCCTTCAAAACGCTGGGCATCCTCCTGGAGCATGTACCCAACACTGTGCTCAAACAGTTCGGGGGACTCCTCAGGAGGACATGGTGGGTCTAGGGAAGGGGTGACTGATGACATTGAGACGAGGGAAGAGTACGCGTAGGCAGCTGCATTGCCAGTACCCTGAGTCTGGGTGAGGGAGGATGAGGAGGGCTTGGTCATCCACTCTACCAAGCCTTCGGCATGATGCGGCTCAACATGTCCAGCTGCCGAAAATAAGGACAAGCATGTCCCATGGCCACTAGCTAATGACGATGCACGGCGTCCACGACCAGCACTGTTGTATCTAGACACAGAGCCTGCTTGCCCTCTTTTCTTGGCTCGTGACTGTCTGCCTCTCCTTGTTGGCCTTCCATACATTGTAATGGCCTGCAGGGAGATGGGAAAAACAGCAATTGGGTAGTGTATATTGTGCTGGAGTCACACAAGACACACACTAACCCTTGCAGATGGCTGGATTAGATGACACCAGAATAGAAGGGCAGATACAGGTGCAGGTTGTATACAACACACACACTAACTCATGCAGATTGCTGGATTAGATGACACCAGGGCAGATATAGGTGCAGGTTGTATACTGTGCTGTGCTGGACTCACACAACACACACACTAACTCCTGCAGATGGCTGGATTAGATGACACCAGGGAAGATACAGGTGTGTGTTGTATACTGTGCTGCGCTGGACTCACACAACACACAGACTAGCTCCTGCAGATGGCTGGATTAGATGACACCAGGGCAGATACAGGTGCAGGTTGTATACTGTGCTGTGCTGGACTCACACAACACACACACTAACTCCTGCAGATGGCTGGATTAGATGACACCTGGGCAGATACAGGTGCAGGTTGTATACCATGCTGTGCTGGACTCACAACACACACACACGAAATCCTGCAGATGGCTAGATTAGATGACGCCAGGGCAGATACAGGTGCATGTTGTATACTGTGCTGTGCTGGACTCACACAACACACACAATAACTCCTGCAGATGGCTGGATTAGATGACACCAGGGCAGATACAGGTGCAGGTTGTATACTGTGCTGTGCTGGACTCACACAACACACACACTAACTCTTGCAGGTGGCTGGATTAGATGACACCAGGGAAGATACAGGTGTGTGTTGTATACTGTGCTGCGCTGGACTCACACAACACACAGACTAACTCCTGCAGATGGCTGGATTAGATGACACCAGGGCAGATACAGGTGCAGGTTGTATACTGTGCTGTGCTGGACTCACACAACACACACACTAACTCCTGCAGATGGCTGGATTAGATGACACCTGGGCAGATACAGGTGCAGGTTGTATACCATGCTGTGCTGGACTCACAACACACACACACGAAATCCTGCAGATGGCTAGATTAGATGACGCCAGGGCAGATACAGGTGCATGTTGTATACTGTGCTGGGCTGGACTCACACAACACACACACTAACTCCTGCAGATGGCTGGATTAGATGACACCAGGGCAGATACAGGTGCAGGTTGTATACTGTGCTGTGCTGGACTCACACAACACACACACTAACTCCTGCGGATGGCTGGATTAGATGACATCAAAATAGAAGGGCAGATACAGGTGCAGGTTGTATACTGTGCTGTGCTGGACGCACAGAACACACACACTAACTCCTGCAGATGGCTGGATTAGATTACACCAGGGCAGATACAGGTGCGGTTGTATACTGTGCTGTGCTGGACTCAAACAACACACACACTAACTCCTGCAGATGGCTGGATTAGATGATACCAGGGCAGATACAGGTGCAGGTTGTATACTGTGCTGTGCTGGACTCACACAACACACACACTATCTCCTGCAGATGGCTGGATTAGATGACACCAGGGCAGATACAGGTGCAGGTTGTATACTGTGCTGTGCTGGACTCACACAACACACACACACACACTAACTCCTGCAGATGGCTGGATTAGATGACACCAGGGCAGATACAGGTGCAGGTTGTATACTGTGCTGTGCTGGACTCACACAACACACACACTAACTCCTGCAGATGGCTGGATTAGATGACACCATAATAGAAGGGCAGATACAGGTGCAGGTTGTATACTGTGCTGTGCTGGACTCACAGAACACACACACTAACTCCTGCAGATGGCTGGATTAGATGACACCAGGGAAGATACAGGTGCGTGTTGTATACTGTGCTGCGCTGGACTCATACAACACACACACTAGCTCCTACAGATGGCTGGATTAGATGACACCAGGGCAGATACAGGTGCAGGTTGTATACTGTGCTGTGCTGGACTCACACAACACACACACTAACTCATGCAGATGGCTGGATTAGATGACACCGGGGCAGATACAGGTGCAGGTTGTATACTGTGTTGTGCTGGACTCACACAACACACACACTAACTCATGCAGATGGCTGGATTAGATGACACCAGGGCAGATACAGGTGCAGGTTGTATACTGTGCTGTGCTGGACTCACACAACACACACACACTAACTCCTGCAGATGGCTGGATTAGATGACACCGGGGAAAGATACAGGTGCAGGTTGTATACTGTGCTGTGCTGGACTCACACAACACACACACTAACTCCTGCAGATGGCTGGATTAGATGACACCAGGGCAGATACATGTGCAGGTTGTATACTGTGCTGTGCTGGACTCACACAACACACACACACTAACTCCTGCAGATGGCTGGATTAGATGACACCAGGGCAGATACAGGTGCAGGTTGTATACTGTGCTGTGCTGGACTCACACAACACACACACTAACTCCTGCAGATGGCTGGAGTAGATGACACCAGGGCAGATACAGGTGCAGGTTGTATACTGTGCTGTGCTGGACTCATACAACACACACACTAACTCCTGCAGATGGCTGGATTAGATGACGCCAGGGCAGATACAGGTGCAGGTTGTATACTGTGCTGTGCTGGACTCACACAACACACACACACACTAACTCCTGCAGATGGCTTGATTAGCTGACACCAGGGCAGATACAGGTGCAGGTTGTATACTGTGCTGTGCTGGACTCACACAACACACACACTAACTCCTGCAGATGGCTGGATTAGATGACGCCAGGGCAGATACAGGTGCAGGTTGTATACTGTGCTGTGCTGGACTCACACAACACACACACTAACTCCTGCAGATGGCTGGATTTGATGACGCCAGGGAAGATACAGGTGCAGGTTGTATACTGTGCTGTGCTGGACTCACACAACACACACACACTAACTGCTGCAGATGGCTGGATTAGATGACACCAGGGCAGATACAGGTGCAGGTTGTATACTGTGCTGTGCTGCACTCACACAACACACACTAACTCCTGCAGATGGCTGGATTAAATGACACCAGGGCAGATACAGGTGCAGGTTGTATACTGTGCTGTGCTGGACTCACACAACACACACACTAACTCCTGCAGATGGCTGGATTAGATGACACCAGGGCAGATACAGGTGCAGGTTGTATACTGTGCTGGACTCACACACACACACACACACACACTAACTCTGGCAGATGGCTGGATTAGATGACACAAGGGCAGATACAGGTGTATGTTGTATAATGTGCTGCGCTGGACTCACACAACACACACACTAACTCCTGCAGATGGCTGGATGAGATGACACCAGGGCAGATACAGGTGCAGGTTGTATACTGTGCTGTGCTGGACTCACAAGACACACACACTAACTCCTGCAGATGGCTGCATTAGATGACACCAGGGCAGATACAGGAGCAGGTTGTATACTGTGCTGGACTCACACAACACACACACACTAACTCCTGCAGATGGCTGGATTAGAAGACACCAGGGCATATACAGGTGCAGGTTGTATACTGTGCTGTGCTGGACTCACACAACACACACACTAACTCCTGCAAGTGGCTGGATTAGATGACACCAGGGCAGATACAAGTGCAGGTTGTATACTGTGCTGTGCTGGACTCACACAACACACACACTAACTCCTGCAGATGGCTGGATTAGATGACACCAGGGCACATACAGGTGCAGGTTGTATACTGTGCTGTGCTGGACTCACACAACACACACACACTAACTCCTGCAGATGGCTGGATTAGATGACACCAGGGCAGATAAAGGTGCAGGTTGTATACTGTGCTGTGCTGGACTCACAGAACACACACACTAACTCCTGCAGATGTCTGGATTAGATGACACCAGGGCAGATACAGGTGCAGGTTGTATACTGTGCTGTGCTGGACTCACACACAACACACACACACTAACCCCTGCAGATGGCTGGATTAGATGACACCAGGGCAGATACAGGTGCAGGTTGTATACTGTGCTGTGCTGGACTTGAAACAACACAAACACACTAACTCCTGCAGATGTCTGGATTAGATGACACCAGGGCAGATACAGGTGCAGGTTGTATACTGTGCTGTGCTGGACTCACACAACACACACACTAACTCCTGCAGATGTCTGTATTAGATGACACCAGGGCAGATACAGGTGCAGGTTGTATACTGTGCTGTGCTGGACTTACACAACACACACACACTAACTCCTGCAGATGGCTGGATTAGATGACACCAGGGCAGATACAGCTGCAGGTTGTATACTGTGCTGTGCTGGACTCACACAACACACACACTAACTCTTGAAGATGGCTGGATTAGATGACACCAGGGCAGATACAGGTGCAGGTTGTATACTGTGCTGTGCTGGACTCACACAACACAAACACACTAACTCCGGCAGATGGCTGGATTAGATGACACCAGGGCAGATACAAGTGCAGGTTGTATACTGTGCTGTGCTGGACTAACACAACACACACACTAACTCCTGCAGATGGCTGGATTAGATGACACCAGGGCAGATACAGGTGCAGGTTGTATACTGTGCTGTACTGGACTCACACAACACACGCACACTAACTCCTGCAGATGGCTGGATTAGATGACACCAGGGCAGATAAAGGTGCAGGTTGTATACTGTGCTGTGCTGGACTCACAGAACACACACACTAACTCCTGCAGATGTCTGGATTAGATGACACCAGGGCAGATACAGGTGTAGGTTGTATACTGTGCTGTGCTGGACTCACACAACACACACACACTAACCCCTGCAGATGGCTGGATTAGATGACACCAGGGCAGATACAGGTGCAGGTTGTATACTGTGCTGTGCTGGACTTGAAACAACACACACACACTAACTCCTGCAGATGTCTGGATTAGATGACACCAGGGCAGATACAGGTGCCGGTTGTATACTGTGCTGTGCTGGACTCACACACACACACACACACTAACTCCTGCAGATGGCTGGATTAGGTGACACCAGGACAGATACAGGTGCAGGTTGTATACTGTGCTGTGCTGGACTCACACAACACACACACACACACTAACTCCTGCAGATGTCTGGATTAGATGACACCAGGGCAGATACAGGTGCAGGTTGTATACTGTGCTGTGCTGGACTTACACAACACAACACACACACAAACTCCTGCAGATGGCTGGATTAGATGACACCAGGGCAGATACAGGTGCAGGTTGTATACTGTGCTGTGCTGGAGATGGCTGGATTAGATGACACCAGTGCTACGCATGATACAGGTGCAGGTTGTATACTGTGATCGTGTGCTGGACTCACACAACACACACTAACTCTTGAAGATGGCTGGATTAGATGACACCAGGGCAGATACAGGTGCAGGTTGTATACTGTGCTGTGCTGGACTCACACAACACACACAATAACTCCTGCAGATGGCTGGATTAGATGACACCAGGGCAGATACAGGTGCAGGTTGTATACTGTGCTGTGCTGGACTCACACAACACACACAATAACTCCTGCAGATGGCTGGATTAGATGACACCAGGGCAGATACAGGTGCAGGTTGTATACTGTGCTGTGCTGGACTCACACAACACACACACTAACTCTTGCAGATGGCTGGATTAGATGACACCAGGGCAGATACAGGTGCAGGTTGTATACTGTGCTGTGCTGGACTCACACAACACAAACACACTAAAGCCCCATACACACGCGCGGATTATCCGAGGACCAGGTCCGTCGGATCATGTCCGTCGTACTTTGTCCGATGTTGGTTTTGCGTACACACGGTCGGACAAAGTTGTCGGAAAATCCGATCATTCTGAACGTGGTGACGTTTGTTGCCTACGACGGGACTACGTAGAGGCTAGTAGCCAATAGCTTTGGTCTTCTAATGTGATCTGAGCATGCGTAGCACTTTGTCCGTCGGACTACCATACACACGATCGGATTTGGTGTGATCGGACCTTGTTGTCCAAAAATCTATCCAGCATGAGATAGGACTTTGTCCGTCGGACAATCCGACGTACACTGTCCGATGGTGCATACACACGGTCGGATTTTTCGACAACATTGTCCGATCGGACAGAATCCATGCGAAAATCCGACCGTGTGTATGGTGCTTAACTCCGGCAGATGGCTGGATTAGATGACACCAGGGCAGATACAAGTGCAGGTTGTATACTGTGCTGTGCTGGACTAACACAACACACACACTAACTCCTGCAGATGGCTGGATTAGATGACACCAGGGCAGATACAGGTGCAGGTTTATACTGTGCTGTGCTGGACTCACAAAACACACGCACACTAACCCCTGCAGATGGCTGGATTATATGACACCATGGCAGATACAGGTGCAGGTTGTATACTGTGCTGTGCTGGACTTGAAACAACACAAACACACTAACTCCTGCAGATGTCTGGATTAGATGACACCAGGGCAGATACAGGTGCAGGTTGTATACTGTGCTGTGCTGGACTCACACAACACACACACTAACTCCTGCAGATGGCTGGATTAGGTGACACCAGGACAGATACAGGTGCAGGTTGTATACTGTGCTGTGCTGGACTCACACAACACACACACACACTAACTCCTGCAGATGTCGGGATTAGATGACACCAGGGCAGATACAGGTGCAGGTTGTATACTGTGCTGTGCTGGACTTACACAACACACACACTAACTCCTGCAGATGGCTGGATTAGATGACACCAGGGCAGATACAGGTGCAGGTTGTATACTGTGCTGTGCTGGACTCACACAACACACACACTAACTCATGCAGATGGCTGGATTAGATGACACCAGGGCAGATACAGGTGCAGGTTGTATACTGTGCTGTGCTGGACTCACACAACAAACACACACACACACACACACACACACTAACTCCTGCAGATGGCTGGATTAGATGACACCAGGGCAGATACAGGTGCAGGTTGTATACTGTGCTGTGCTGGACTCACACAACACACACACTAACCCCTGCAGATGGCTGGATTAGATGACACCAGGGCAGATACAGGTGCAGGTTGTATACTGTGCTGTGCTCGACTCACACAACACACACACTAACTCATGCAGATGGCTGGATTAGATGACACCAGGGCAGATACAGGTGCAGGTTGTGTACTGTGCTGTGCTGGACTCACACACAACACACACACACTAACTACTGCAGATGGCTGGATTAGATGACACCAGGGCAGATACAGGTACAGGTGCAGGTTGTATACCGTGCTGTGCTGGACTCACACAACACACACTAACTCCTGCAGATGGCTGGATTAGATGACACCAGGGCAGATACAGGTGCAGGTTGTATACTGTGCTGTGCTGGACTCACACACACACACACACACTAACTACTGCAGATGGCTGGATTAGATGACACCAGGGCAGATACAGGTGCAGGTTGTATACCGTGCTGTGCTGGACTCACACAACACACACACTAACTCCTGCAGATGGCTGGATTAGATGACATTAGGGCAGATACAGGTGCAGGTTGTATACTGTGCTGTGCTGACTCACACACTAACTCATGCAGATGGCTGGATTAGATGACACCAGGGAAGATACAGGTGCAGGTTGTATACTGTGCTGTGCTGGACTCACACAACACACACATTAACTCCTGCAGATGGCTGGATTAGATGACACCAGGGCAGATACAGGTGCAGGTTGTATACTGTGCTGTGCTGGACTTACACAACACACACACTAACTCATGCAGATGGCTGGATTAGATGACGCCAGGGCAGATACAGTTGCAGGTTGTATACTGTGCTGTGCTGGACTTGAAACAACACAAACACACTAACTCCTGCAGATGTCTGGATTAGATGACACCAGGGCAGATAAAGGTGCAGGTTGTATACTGTGCTGTGCTGGACTCACACAACACACACACTAACTCTTGAAGATGGCTGGATTAGATGACACCAGGGCAGATACATGTACAGGTTGTATACTGTGCTGTGCTGGACTCACACAACACACACAATAACTCATGCAGATGGCTGGATTAGATGACACCAGGGCAGATACAGGTGCAGGTTGTGTACTGTGCTGTGCTGGACTCACACAACACACACACACTAACTACTGCAGATGGCTGGATTAGATGACACCAGGGCAGATACAGGTGCAGGTTGTATACCGTGCTGTGCTGGACTCACACAGCACAGACACACTAACTCCTGCAGATGGCTGGATTAGATGACACCAGGGCAGATACAGGTGCAGGTTGTATACTGTGCTGTGCTGGACTCACACACTAACTCATGCAGATGGCTGGATTAGATGACACCAGGGCAGATACAGGTGCAGGTTGTATACTGTGCTGTGCTGGACACACACAACACACACATTAACTCCTGCAGATGGCTGGATTAGATGACACCAGGGCAGATACAGGTGCAGGTTGTGTGCTGTGCTGTGCTGGACTCACACACACACACACACACTAACTCATGCAGATGGCTGGATTAGATGACGCCAGGGCAGATACAGTTGCAGGTTGTATACAGGTTGTATACTGTGCTGTGCTGGACTTGAAACAACACAAACACACTAACTCCTGCAGATGCCTGGATTAGATGACACCAGGGCAGATACACCAGGGCAGATGCAGGTTGTATACTGTGCTGTTCTGGACTCACACAACACACACACACTAACTCCTGCAGATGGCTGGATTAGATGACACCAGGGCAGACACAGGTGCAGGTTGTGTGCTGTGCTGTGCTGGACTCACACAACACACACACACTAACTCTTGAAGATGGCTGGATTAGATGACACCAGGGCAGATACAGGTGCAGGTTGTATACTGTGCTGTGCTGGACTCACACAACACACACACTAACTCTTGAAGATGGCTGGATTAGATAACACCAGGGCAGATACAGTTGCAGGTTTTATACTGTGCTGTGCTGTGCTGGACTCACACAACACACACACACTAACTCCTGCAGATGGCTGGATTAATGGAGAACTGCACTATATGGTAGATACAGATGCAGGCTTATACTGTGCTGTGCTGGACTCACTAACTCCTGCAGATGGCTGTATTTATAGAGAACAGCACTTTCCCCACACGCAAATGCCTGAGAAGAACACACTATCTCTGCCTATTAATTCTCTTTACCTCCAATTTCCCCACACGGAAATGAATGATAAGAAGTTCACATTGTCCCTGCCTATCAATCCTCTTTCCCTGAACGCCGGAACACACCACACAAGGCCGCCGGCGCGGCGGCCTTATATAGTGCGGGGCGTGTACTAAACCCCCTGAGCTATAATTGCCCACAGGCATCCTGCCTGTGGCCAATTATTGCTCTCCTCGCTGCTGGCGCTATGATTGGTCCAGTACCTGGTAAAATGGAAAGGGTACGGCCCGGAAGATAATTCTTGGGAGCCGGAATCCAACATCCACGCTGAAAGACTGATTCTGGCTTTCAAGAGAACGCATCCAGCCAAGATGGCTCAGTTGGGCATCCAGAGGCTGCCCCTTGAGGGGGGGCAATGTCAAGAAGGACATCCTGATCGTCCAGTTGCCCCTAGGAATCTTACCTGTAGAATCCCCAGCAGCGGAGCCAGCCGGCGCACTCTGGTGAATACCAACGCAGGTGGGCGCTCGCGGGTGCGCGCTATCGCAGGTGAGCGCACACGGGTGCGCACTAACGTAGGTGGGTGAGTGCGCGCTAATGCAGGTGGGCGCACGCGGGTGCGCATTAACGCAGATGGACGCACACGGGTGCGTGAGGGCACCAATGGTGCGTGCGCACAGGAATGCACGGGGGTGCGCGAACGCGCACGGACATGCAGCATGACGGACCTTGGCGCTAATAGGTCTGTCACCTGGCCTCCCTGCTGTCTGGTTACTAAGAGACCCCCTGTTGTATCTTATCTGCTACCTATACCTGTTACCCGGCTTACCTCTGACTATCCTCTGCTTGCTGCCTGCCACCGACCTTGGCCTGTCTTGACTACCCTTCTGCCTGCTGCCTTGTACCGTTCCTGCCCGCCTGTGTCCGACCCGGCTCGACTCTGACTATCCTTTGCCTGCTGCCTGGGTGCCGTTCCTAACTACCAGCACCCTACCCGGCCTGCCTGAAGACCTGCCTGTGTCCTGATCCGCAAGACACCTTCCTCCCTGTTCCAGTGGTCCTCCTGCCCTACGCTGATCCTGGTTCCAGCCGGCTTCTGGTTCCCGTCTGCTACTTGGAGTCCAGACCAGCCCTGGCATTGTGTCCTCCCAGGCACTTGTGCCCCTTCTGTGCTCCTGATCATCTGTCTGCTCTACCAGGGGTTCTTGAGCCAGAGGAACACGAGAGGCCGCTCCCTGCATCCGTGGGCTCAACCACCAGGTACGTGACAGCTAGCGAATAAAAGGTTTGTTTTCCTGAAATGTCTGTTTTCGGAAGTCTATCTGGTTTCCCAGAACTCAGAGCTGTTTCCGGCTTCACTATCTCCAGACTATCAATGCCACCATCAGGACCTGGAAAGACACTCTTCAACGCACCAGAGGAATACCACACCGTCTACTCTCCCTCATCCCTCTCACCACACTGCAGATCCTCACACCTGACATTTCCCTTTCCAACCAGATTGACTCAGGCCTAACAGTTGGAGACCTATATAAAGACTCTGTACTGACCTCATTCCAACAACTACAGACCAACCGCAAAATCACCTCTAAAGATTTCTTTAAATACCTTAGACTCCGCTCAGTTCTCTGTAAAGTCAGACAATCCTACACCCTTAAAATTCTACAATTCGTAGAGGTAGTTCCAACATCAACAAACTTCTCACTACAGCCTCCTGTGACCTTAAGACACCATCAATGGAATGCTGGGAACAACTACTACAATGTACCTATACTCCCCCAGCGATGGTACCACTCCCTCAATGCTCCATTAAAGTCTTCCCACTGCCTACTTCATTGGGAATCTGTCCAGAAAATATTTCATTACTGGTAACTTACTCCTTCTAAACCCGCACACATCTATCCCTCTACAATCAAAACCTGCTGGAAGAACTGTTGAAGCTAGGGATCTCCCCTGCACATATGGTGGAGCTGCCCCTCACTCACTCTATATTGGTCCACTCTGACTAAACTTCGAATCTCTATCATTTGACCTCTTTCTCCCTATCGCCACAAAAGGTTCTTTTGGGCCTGGATATTGATACTTGGCCCCGGAGATCCCACACGATCATCTCCCATGTATTCATAGCTGCCTGCCTTGCTATTGCTAGAAATTGGAAATCCCCAAATCCCCCATCCATCTCGGAAGTGATCACGATTCTCAACAATTGCTTGATGAAGTATATGTACGCCATAGCTCATTTACAACTCCCAAAATTTCATAAACAATGGGAACTTTGGTTTAAACACCCTAAATGCCTAAACCTCATGTGATCTACTCCTGCTATATGGCTTTGATGCCTTATCCGCATCCAACTTGAACACTCCCATTTGGCATAACACTCTTACTTACCTTCAAGCTAACATCAAATCTGTCCTCCAATACTAATGCCGCAGTTTATCACCTATTGAACTCTTTACCATATCTGTATTCTGCATTTCTTTGGAATATCAATAAATCTCAAGTTTAAAAAACAAAACAAAAAAAACAAAAACAAAACATTTAGAATGTATGTGTATTGATGGTCAAAATGTAAAATCACATATTCATTTGCACATTATATTTTAATTATCTCTAGCCTACTCCCATTAATCTGAATGATCTTGATGATGTTTGTAAAGTTACTTTGTTAAGATCCTCACACATTTATATCCCTGAACACATCCCTTTACCTATGCCCTGTGAGTAGGCACTGCTGTGTCACACATTTCACAGAGCCTGCCTTCTAAACTACAGAGGTGCTGAGAGGAGGAGTTTTAGGAGGCGGATTCAGTACATGAATCACTGCTTGCAAGGTACCATGGGATATGTAGTCCTTAGAAAAATTATAGTTAACAGCAGAGGGGAAGCTGAAAAGCATACAGGGATTCTAGGAAGTTGTAGAAAGAGATAGCCAGTAGAGTGGCTGCACTCACAACATGAATAGAGATTTTTCACATAAGCTTATTTTGGATTGGCACAAAAACTATTGTTTGTATTTATTACAAAGCTGCTGTTATAAAATTTAATTGTATGCTGTGATCATAGATTTCCCTTAAAGTGGTTGTAAACCCTTACAGACCACTTTGACCTACAGGTAAGCCTAGATTAAGGCTTACCTGTAGGTCCAAGAAATATCTCCTTAACCTACACAGTTAAGGAGATGTTTTACAAAAAAAAGGGCACCGCTGACAACGGCGCAAGTGAAGGCAAACATGCCGTCACTTATGGCTCCCACGCGCATGCGTCGTAGTGACGTCATCACTGCTCCGGCCACTCACAGTGCCAGAGCAGCGATACCCGGAAGGAAGATGGACGCTTCGTGGAAGAGGGGACATCGTGACATCGCTGGCTCCTGTGTCAGGTAAGTGACACATAATGGGCTACTATGTGATGCACAGTAGTCAATTATGCTTTACCTTTGCAGGGTTTACTTCCTCTTTAAAGTGGTTGTAAAGGCGGAATTTTTTTTACCTTAATACATTCTATGCATTAAGGCAGGGGTCTCCAAAATTTCTATACAAAGGACCAGTTTTTTGCACTTCAGACCTTAGGGGGGCCAGACAGTGGCCAGTAGGAATGGATATTTTCCTGGAATCAGTGGGAGTAAACATTGCCACATTTGGTATTAAAGGGAAAAATAGTGCGCTAATTGTTGGCATCATTGGGAGGAACAGTCCCCCAACGTTGGTGTCAGTGGGAGAAATGGTGCCCCATTGTTGATGTCAACTTTTTTTTTCGATTCGTAACTTTTTTTTTCGATTCGTAACTTTTTCTTCGATTCGTAACTTTTTTTTTTCGAATTTTAATTTCCGTATCTCTATTGAACAAAAAAATTCGTACATTCGTAACTTTTTTTTCGATTCGTAATTTTTTTTTTTTCGATTTGCAATTTCCGTATCTCTATTGAACAAAAAAATTTGTACATTCGTAACTTTTTTTTAGATTCGTAACTTTTTTTTTTCGATTTGTACATTTTTTTTTTTTTCGATTTGCAATTTCCATATGTCTATTGAACAAAAAAATTTGTACATTCGTAACTTTTTTTTTCGATTCGTAACTTTTTTTTTTTTTTTTTTCGATTTGCAATTTCCGTATCTCTATTGAACAAAAAAATTTGTACATTCGTAACTTTTTTTTAGATTCGTAACTTTTTTTTTTTCGATTTGTACATTTTTTTTTTTTTCGATTTGCAATTTCCATATGTCTATTGAACAAAAAAATTCGTACATTCGTAACTTTTTTTTTTCGATTCGTAACTTTTTTTTTCAATTCGTAAATTATTAAAATGTAATAATAGCATACACATTACATAAAATTATGAATTATGCTCCGATTACGAATCTACGAATGTTACGAATGTGTCCGAAAATGAAACTAACAAAAAAAAACGAATCAACGAAAAAATAACTCTTACGAATGTACGAATACGAACACTGATGACTTACGAATGTACGAATCGTTACGAATCCGAACACCAACAACTTACGAATGTACGAATCGTTACGAATCAACGGAAACGAAAAAAACGAAACGAAAAAAAAATATTTTTTTTCGGAAACGAAAAAAACGAAACAAAAATAAACAAATTTTGTCTAGTTGGCAGAATAGGTTCTCATGTCAGTGGGAGGAATAGTGCTCCAATGATCAGATAATGGCAAGCAAAGGGCTGCATTCAGCCCCCGGGCCACAGTTTGGAGACCACTGTATTAAGGTAAAAAACCTTCTGTGCCAAAGGATCAGCCCCCAGCCTTTCCCCCTTATATTTACCTAAAACCGATCATAAACGGGAGATGTGCATGAGAGCAGTGACTTTCTCCACTCTCCCTTCATAGTTTCATAGTTTCATAGTTAGTAAGGTTGAATAAAGACATCAGTCCATCCAGTTCAACCTGAGTGAGTGTCTACAATTGTCCCTATCCCTGTACATTGCACACTCACATCAGTCCCTACCCTCAAGGAGCCCACAATCCAAGGTCCCCATTCATATACTAGGGACAATTTTTGGACAGAAGCCAATTAACCTACCTGCATGTCTTTGGATTGTGGGAGGAAACCGGAGTACCCGGAGGAAACCCACGCAGGCACAGGGAGAACATGCAAACTCCAGGCAGGTAGTGTCGTGGTTGGGATTTGAACCAGCGACCCTTCTTACTACTGAAGCCAGGAGTGCCGACAGGGTACCCAAGGAGGATCAAGGCTGCTCCGTTCATAACTGTGCAGATAAGTATAACATGTTTTAGCCTTTAGTTTTCCTGCCTGTGTAAGGCTGGTTTCACACCTATGCAGTTTTAGTGCTTTTTGTATTTTGCAGATTTGCACTACAGTCCATTTAACATTCTTTCCTATGGAACACGATTTGTAGTGCAAATATGCAAAATGCAAAAAGCACAAAAAATGCATAGGTGTGAATCCAGCCTAATTCTTACCTACTTGCTGCAGTGTTTCTCCTAGGCCTGTGATTCCTTTCATATGTGTTGTTTGACCTATGGGCATCGCCTGCTATTCTGTGGGTTTATATTTCCTTTCCTTTACATCATTTTGTAGCCTGCCTCCCAATTTGCTTTCCTATATAAGACATATTCAGTGCAGCCCGCGTGGCCTGAGCAACAGTCAGGTGTCTGTGATAGTGATCCCTTGTAGATCACTCAGCTCGGAGTTCCCCAGGGCACGGAGTCTAAGCCTCAGCCTGCTTCTTCACCAGGGCCCCTGATGGTGGCGATAGACATAAGCAAGCTGGAGCCAGGTCGTGGTTCCCAGGTATACCCAGCTGAGGATGCGGAGACCATTCCTGTGTGAAAAGTACAAACAGCAAGAAACAAAGAAATCTCCTGAGGTCAGGGTGGACAGCAGGGAAGCATAGACGGTAGAAGAAGCCAGGGTCAGTACATGGGAAGTCAGAGACTGAATACACTTAACAGTAGACAAACAGGTGCTCAGAGAACTGGGAAGTTGCTCAGGCAATGTGGGGTGCACTGAGCATGGCTTATATCGGAAAGCAATTTGGGAGGTGGGTCAGGATGTGATGGAAGGGAAAGGAATTATAAACCCACAGAATAGCAGTTGACACCCATAGGTGAGCACAGAAGCTAACAACCCGTTTAAAAGGCATCACAGGTATAGAAGAAACACTGCAGTAAAGAGGTAAGAATTACACAAGCAGGAAAACTGCAGGCTAAATTGTAACAGTTTACTATTTTAATACAACAAAAAATGTCAGCTTTAATATCAATTTAATCTTTAAGTGATCCAAACTCTGCTCTGTACCAAGACCATTATTACTTAAGTAGTTTCATTTCTAAAACCTTTTATTTTACTGTTGCTTATGTCTGTTTTTGTAATGCCCACCCTGTAAATATTAATTTCACCTTTTTCTTTTCCATTAATACAATATATACAAATTGTTAAGTTGAATCTCTAAATGCTCTAAATAGAAATTATGAAATCTGCCTGTCTGAGGTAACCATAATGTATACTCCGTTACATTCTTGTGTGAATGTGGCAGAAAGTGATATAGACATAAAGGTCAGAATTGCAACAGGGGATGCTGTGAATGGTGAGTGTTTGCATTAAAATATGTGATGGCAGCTACCATATGTACGTAAAGGATTAGGTACTTAGTTGACTTTCTCCAGTTTAAGTTGCTTTTAGCCTGCTTGTGGGTGGGGTCATCTGCGCACGTGGAGGTACCTCTTATGTGGAGTGCATTCATCATTGCCCGGGACTAGGCAGAGACTGCGGTCATGTGAAAAATCTAGCATTAAGGCAGTTCCCTGATATAGAGATAAGCTTTCTGTGTGCAGTAATAAATTGCAGGGTTCCTCTGAAACTGTTTGCATTAGGAGGTGGAGAATTCTCACTGAGTGTCCAGGTCTAAGCAGAGTTAACCCCTTACAGAAGGGATGTACTGAGCCTGCACCCACTCCACCACTCCCAGTAACAGAACAGGGTCCTGCCGAGCATCTAACACAGACCTCATGCGTGCTCTCACCTAACACTTTCCTTCCTGTACCTCACAACCAGGCCATAGATCTTGATAACACAGGTTTGGATTTGGTTGCTATTGTATACCAACCGCTAAGGAGGGAGCAGAACATCAACCCAGTTGCTCCCGGAGGACTTGTCACCTTACCAGGTACCAAGCTTAAAGAGGAGGGCCGGGCAAAAAAAAAAAATTAAAAGTCAGCAACAAATACTGCAGCTGCTGACTTTTAATAATCGGACACTTACCTGTCCCGGGGTCCAGCGATGCGGGGGAACGAGACCCCCCCCTCGTTCCCCGCTCCGCTCACGGCGCCGGCATTCTTAATGTGGGAACCCGGCTGGGCTTCACAGCCGGGCACCCACTGCGCATGCGCGAGCGGCGCCGTGCGCCGTGATTTGACGCTCACTCATCTGGGACACATGACATGTCCCAGATGACTGTGCGTTGCCTACAGGAAGTGACTTTTAGCCCGGGCAATGAAGGTGGCAGACTTCGAGGGACCCCCTAGCAACAGGCATTTAGAGGTGAGTAAAAATTTTTTTTTTTTCCCAATTTTTTTTTTTTATTTTTTTTATGATTTTTAAGCCCCTTTTTGTTTTTTGGTTGCAACCCCACTTTAACAACTGGTTGCTTGTAGCTGGTTCCTTCACTTGGTTACCCATGGCAACTACATTTTCTCTGTGCCACGCTGTGTTAATCTTTTGTAGTAGTTTGACTTCATTCCCCATAGTGCATTACAGACCCTGGTTCTTTTGGAATGCGCCAAAACCAACATGCGCTCCTTTAAATAACTTGAGACCAGGCCTTCAAAGGTTATTATAACTTTACTGAACATGATTAGGCATTAAGTTCAATATGAACAACGCCCTGTCCCTAATCCTAACGGAAATAATGTAGTGGCCCAGGCATACCTCCATGAGGTGAGAGCACATTATGGCATTGTCCATGGCTTGGATGTCCTCCGCAATTCCCGGTTCCTTCACTAGCACTCAAACTCACTGTTACTTGTACCCGCTCCAGCAGCTGGCAGCCTTGGACTAAGCTGATCCCCCTTTTTATAGCACAAGTAGGCCGGCTACGACCAAAAGTCCGGGAACTGAGCTAAACTCCTTCCCCAGCCTGGATTGGCTGCTGCCTAACTGAACTGTGCACACTTTTTTACCTGCCTATATGCTGTTTAGATGGTTTTCTCTCAGGCTGTGGTGGGGCTGAGTTTCAAAACTATGGCTCCCACTATAAATATGTAATTAAAGGGAATGTATAATCAATTAAATTATTTGTATGCATAGGTTTTAAAATATCTTGTTACTATGTATTGTTTGTACATGTGCATGTGGGAAGCCATTTTAGTTCATTGCAATGTCATGCTTTATTGCTCATCCTCACCATGCAAGTCTTTGAATTGGCCAATTGATTGAAAACAATGCAGTCCCTTCTGACATATCTTATTACAAGGCAGTAAGGAGTGTGTAAATGTTAAAGGATAACCTACAAATAACTGTATTTTGTCCAATGGACAGAAATATTATACATTTTAAATCAACATAAAAAAATGACTTAAAGGAGATGTATGGCCCAAGCTTCTGCACTCCTGTGGTCCAGATTTAGCCAATGGTGGGCTAAGGTCCACTAATGTCACAGAGCTGTTCCAGGCTCTGCAGTGATCCCTACAATAATGTCAGGATCCAACGATATGCCTGATCAGCAGCCGGTTCAGCCTCTCGGCATGCTGCTGACAGCCTGAGCCAGCTGCTCCAGCTCCCTGCACAGCCCGGCGTTTAGAGCGAACCTGACAACTGAGCGATCAGCAGTCTTTAATTGCTCAGATCTCTGTAGAGCTGGCGGGGGACAGCAACATTGGATCAATGCTGCAGCCATCTAGGTGAGTATGTACACTGTATTACCAAAAGTATTGGGATGCCTGCCTCTACATGCACACGAAGTTTAATGGCATCCCAGTCTTAGTCCATAGGGTTTAATATTGAGTTGGCCCACCCTTTCAGGATGGTGGTAGTCGTGTAATAGTGTGGGGGATATTTTCTTGACACACTTTGGGCCCCTTCGTACCAACTGAGCATTGTTTGAATGCCATGGCCTACCTGAGTATTGTTTCTGACCATGTCCATCCCTTTATGACTACAGTGTACCCATCTTCTGATGACTAATTCCAGCAGGATAATGCACCATGTCACAAAGCACAAATCATCTCAAAATGGTTTCTTGAACATGCCAATGAGTTCACTGTACTTCAATGGCCTACAGTCACCAGATCTCAATCCAATAGAGCACCTTTGGGATGTGGTGGAATGGGAGATTTGCATCATGGATTCACAGCCGACAAATCTGCAGCAACTGCCTATTTCTATCATGTCAATATGGACCAAAATGTCTGAGAAATCTATGCCATGAAGAATTAAGTCAGTTCTTAACCAGCTTCCGACCGCCCACTGTCATATGACGGCGGCAAGAAACATCTCTTGTTCCGGGCAGCCGTCATATGACGGCACTAAATTTGCGGCCACTAGGGGGACCCGATGCGCGTGCCCGGCGGCCGCGATGTCCGCCAGGCACCCGCGATTGCCCAGTAACAGAGCAGGACGTGGATCTGTGTGTGTAAACACACAGATCCACGTCCTGTCAGAGGAGAGGAGACCGATGGTGTGTAGGGACACCGATCAGTCCCCTCCCCCCACAGTTAGAATCACTCACGTAGGGAACATATTAACCCCTTGGTCACCCCCTAGTGTTAACCCTTTCCCTGCCAGTCACAGTTATACAGTAATCAATGCATTTTTATAGCACGGATCACTGTATAAATGTGAATGGTCCCAAAAATGTGTCAAAAGTGTCCGATATGTTCGCCACAATATCGCAGTCATGATAAAAATCGCAGATCGCCGCTATTACTAGTAAAAAAAAAAAAAATAATAAAAATGCAATAAATCTATCCCCTATTTTGTAGACGCTATAACTTTTGAGCAAATCAATATACGCTTATTGTGATTTTTTTTTACCAAAAATATGTAGAAGAATACGTATCGGCCTAAACTGTGGAAAAAATTGGTTTTAAAAAGAAAAAAAGAAGAAAACTTGATATTTATTATTGTAAAAAGTAAAAATTATTGCATTTTTTCAAACTTGTCCCTCTTCTTTTGTTTATAGCGCAAGAAATAAAAACCGCAGAGGTGATCAAATACCACCAAAAGAAAGCTCTATTTGTGGGGAAAAAAAAAAAAATTTATTTGGGTACATCGTTGCATGACCGCGCAATTGTCATTTAAAATGCGACAGCGCTGAAAGCTGAAAAATGGCTTGGTCGGGAAGGGGGTGTTCGTGCCTGGTAGGCAAGTGGTTAAAGCAAAAATATGAGTACCTAATAAAGTGGCTGGTGAGTATATATTATATTCTGCCATTAGATGGCACCAAAACACCTTATTGTTCAATTGATAAAAACACGTATCATCATTATATTACAGTATCCTAAACAGAAGATAAAAAAGAATATAGGAGGAAAAATTGAATTTTAACTTCCCCATTAGTTTCAGCCTGATATAGAGATTGCAAGTTAAAAATAATATAAATAGCTTAGGAGGCAGAAGTGGTAAATAGTGGTGCTGTATTTCAGGAAAAATAGCTTAGGGCAGTTAGGCTGCGGTATTACTGCCAGACATGGGAGTAAGTCACACATGTGCAAGTCACAAACAAGTCTCAAGTCTTAACCTTCAAGTCTCAAGTAAGTCCCAAATTACTGTGGCGAAAAGCAAGCAAGTCAAGTCGAGTCCCTGCTAGAAGTCAAGCAAGTCAAGTCATTTATTTTGGTCAAGTCAAAATACTGATCTACCCCATTTCCATCTATAAATTAGTTAAAAGTCAGTGTTCAGGAAAGGTTTTGTTTTATTTTCAACATTAACAAAACTGCTTTGTGCTTTTTTCTTGGCATATTAAAGAAACACTTTGAATGCCCAAACAGCAGACAAGGAGCAGAACACTCAGCAATTACATGGCCAACAAGCCTGAAAAAATGCAGTCCTTGCTGAGGAGTTAAATAACTAAGTTCAAAGTGTGAACTTCAAACTAATAACAAAGTATTTTAACATCTAAATCAGTGGACACAATGCTAGCATCTGGACACTTGAATGGTGATGAGAATAGTCACTTAAAATGCCAGATATGGGGGTGTGCAATGGATCAGTTTTAGGGTTTTAATATACTTTGTAAATAGCACCCTATACATTTATAGTCAGTGGTAGTTGTATCCTTTATGCCCTGATAAAATAACATTTAATTATAGTGCAGATCAGTGTGATAATCACTATGGTTGCATCAGCAGCACTTGTACAAGTTTCATATATAAACACAATTTTTAACATATGTAAAACAAGTGACCTAATGGACAATTCTGAGTGAGATTCTTTTTGAACCAAAGATGTGGGCTTTATTTTTTGATCGTGCATTGTACTACAGCAGAATCTAAAAAACATACTATATAAAAATATACATTGCATATACAATATACTAAACCTAGTATTGACAAGATATCTTCTCTATTAAAGAAGAGGATATGTAGAGGTGGTTGTCCATATAAAAATGGCAGGGATGAGGAACAAGGAAATAATTTGCAGCCAAAGGACCAGGCCCCTTTTTGCGATTCGGCACTGCGTCGCTTTAACTGACAATTGCGCGGTCGTGCGATGTGGCTACCAAACAAAATTGGCGTCCTTTTTTTCCCACAAATAGAGCTTTCTTTTGGTGGTATTTGATTGCCCCTGCGGGTTTTTTTTTTTTTGCGCTATAAAAATAGAGCAACAATTTTGAAAAAAAATGCAATATTTTTTACTTTTTGCTATAATAAATATCCCCAAAAAATACATAAAACATTTTTTTTCCTCAGTTTAGGCCGATACGTATTCTTCTACATATTTTTGGTAAAAAAAAAAAAAATCGCAATTAGCGATTATTGATTGGTTTGCGCAAAATTTATAGCGTTTACAAAATAGGGGATAGTTTTATAGCATTTTATTATTTTTTTTTTTTTTACTAGTAATGGCGGCGATCAGCGATTTTTGTGACTGCGACATTATGGCGGACACATCAGACATTTTTGACACATTTTTGGGACCATTGTCATTTATACAGCAATCAATGCTATTTAAATGCATTGATTCCTGTATAAAGGACACTGGCAGTGAAAGAGTTAACCAAGGGGGCGGGGAGGGGTTATGGTCTGTGACGTGTGTTTTTTTTACATTAGGGGGCGGGGCTGATGTCTGACGTCATTGATCGGCTTTCCCGATGACAGGGAACAGCCGATCAATGACAGGCAGTGTAGGAAGCGCGGGAGAGGTTTGTTTACACAGACCTCTCCCCGTTCTTCAGCTCTGTGACACCAGCGACCACGGATCCACAGCTAGGCAATTAAAGGGGACGTACCTGTACGTGCTTTTGCCTAGCCATGCCATTCTGCCGACGTATATGTGCAGGAGGCGGTCACTTATTTATAAATTAAATTACTTCTCACTAGTTTTATATATATATATATATTATTATATATTAAATTACTATATATATATATATATATATATATATATATATATATATATATATATATATCCTGACTGGGCGTCATATGACCGTGGGGGCGCGCATCACGGCGATCGGTGGAGCGGTGTGTCAGTCTGACACACCGCTACACTGATCTCGGTAAAGAGCCTCCGGCGGAGGCTCTTTACCACGTGATCAGCCGTGTCCAATCACGGCTGATCACGATGTACACAGGAAGAGCCGTTGATCGGCTTTTCCTCACTCGCGTCTGATAGACGCGAGTAGAGGAGAGCCGATCGGCGGCTCTCCTGACAGGGGGGGTATGCGCTGATTGTTTATCAGCGCAGCCCCCCCTCAGATGCCCACACTAGACCATCAGGGAAGCCCCCAGGACCACCAGGGAAGCCCCCAATACCACCAGGGAAGCCCCCAGCATGTGGATGGCCAGGTACATCCCCCATGGCCATCCACATGTTAAAAAAAATGCCAAAAATATGCCAATCAGTGCCCACAGATGGGCACTGATTGGCACATCATATTTAATAAAAAAAAAAGTAAAAAAAAGGGATGCAAAAAGGGATGCCCAGCAATGCCACCCATCAGTGTCATCAGTGCCACTCATCAGCGTCCATCAGTGCCACCTATCAGTGCCCATCCGTGCCCACCCATGCCCACCTATCAGTGCCCATCCATGCCACCTATCAGTGCCACATATATGTGTGCATGAGTGCCCGTCAGTGCCGCCTATGAGTGCCCGTCAGTGCCGCCTATGAGTGCCCATCAGTGCCACCTGAGTGCCCATCAGTGCCACCTGAGTGCCCATCAGTGCCGCATACCAGTGCCACCTATCAATGCCCATCAGTGCCGCCTATCAGTGCCCATCATCAGTGCCAACTCATCGGTGCCCCCTAATTGGTGCCACCTCATCGGTGCCCATCAGTGCCGCCTTATCAGTGCCCATTAGTGCCGCCTTATCAGTGCCCGTCATTGAAGAAGAAAACGCACTTATTTACAAAAAAAATTAACAGTGACAAAGAAAAACCTTGTTTTTTTGCAAAATTTTCGGTCTTTTTTTGTTTGTTGCGCAAAAAATAAAAATCGCAGAGGTGATCAAATACCACCAAAAGAAAGCTCTATTTGTTGGAACAAAATGATAAAAAATTTGTTTGGGTACAGAGTAGCATGACCGCGCAATTGTCATTCAAATTGCGACATTGCTGAAAGCTGATAATTGGCTTGGGCGGGAAGGTGTCTAAGTGTCTGGTATTGAAGTGGTTATATTAAATTATATATTAAATATACAGTATATTATAAACATTATGGTCAGGCAGCCGTGTACCTGATCGGCGGCGGGCATTCCAGTATTCAAAAGCCGCGCCTCCTCCTCGTCTGTGATAGGCAGAACACTCAATTTCCCAGCATTCAGTGTTCCGCCTATCACGGACATCCGCTCATCCTCATAACACAGACGAGGATGAGAGGATGTCCGTGATAGGCTGAACACTGCCTGCTGTGAAATTGAGTTTTCCGCCCATCACAGACGAGGAGGTGCGGCTTTTGAACACTGCAATGTCCGCCGTCTGTCTGCATGACACACTGATCAGGTAGGCAGACGGCAGCTTGCGGTTAGTGTGTTAGTGGTGGTTACGATTAGGGGTAGTGTTAGTTAGTGGTGGTAGTGTTATGGTGCCAACTTGCCAAGTAATTGCAAGTCATATAGCCCAAGTCAAAGTCAAGACGCAAGTCAGTAGTGACAAGTCAAGTCGAGTCATTTATTGAATTCAGTCAAGCAAGTCGCAAGTCCTCAAACAGGTGACTTAAGTCTAGTCATGTGACTCAAGTCCCCCACCTCTGATTACTGCCCCCCGACCGCTCACCTAAAGAAGGACATGCAGCAGCTCAGGGCTGTATGCATGCTGCGGTACTGCGGACAAATCAAACCCATTTAAGGGTGTGGGGCAGAGCCTCAATCATGTGCAATGCACATGATTGCAGTGAGTCAGATTTTTGGGGTTAAAACAGCCAGTGCCATATCACCTACTTAACAGGCGTCAAAAGAAGGGATGAGCCAAACACCCCCCGGTTCGGTTCACACCAAAACTTGCGGACAGAAAATTGGTGCGAACACTGTTAAAGTCTATGGGACATTAACGTGAAAAATCTAGTGCTAATTTTAAAGGCTTATATGCAAGTTATTGCCATAAAAAGTGTTTGGGGACCCGGCTACTGGACCAGGGGACATGTATCAATGCAAAAAAGTTTTTAAAACGGCCGTTATTTTTAGAAGCAATGATTTTAATAATGCTTAAAGTGAAACAATAAAAATGAAATATTCCTTTAACTGCTTGCCGACCGCACTATAGCCGAATGATGACTACAGCGCAGCTTGATAACTCTGCACGTCCTCCCAGAATCCCACTCTCGCGCGCCCCTGGATATATCCGTGACCGCCGGGTCCAGAGGATCATGGTTAACGCCTGCTGATAGCGGCCGTTTACCACATGACGGAGCGATCACTTGTAAACAAACCGGCGTCACGTCCGGTTCCTCTCTCCCCTCTTTGTACCGATCAGTACAGTGCGAGGGGAGAGATCAGTGGCAGCAGCGTTGTGGGCTGGATGTGTAGTGCCCACAGCGCTAATATGTGCCCATTCCAGCCATCCATCCACGCTCAGCATACTCATCCATCCATACTCAGCATACTCATCCATCCATCCATGCTCACCCATTCATACTCAGCATACTCCGCTATCCATGCTCAGCATACCCATCCATCCATGCTCACCCATCCATCCATCCTCAGCAATACTCATCCATCCATCCATGCTCAGCCATACCCAGCAATACTCAGCCGTACCCAGTCATCCCAGCTATACTCAGCCATCCCATCTATACCCAGCCATACTCAGCCATGCTCAGTCATCCCATCCATACTCAGCCATCCCCATCCACGGCTCATCCATCCCTATTCATGCTCATTCATACCACATCAGTTCTCATCCATGCCACTACAGTGCCTCACAAAAGTGTAATAGTTAGTCAAATTCGATTTGAAACTTATGCCCCTAGAACACCTGATGGTGCTCTCTGCATGTTGGGCCTCTCTATGTGGCCACGCTGTGGAAAAGATGTGGTATCGCCGTACTCAGGAGGAGTAGGAAAATCTATTTTGAGGTGTAATTTTTGGTATGTACATGCTATGTGTTAGAAACATTGTGTAAATTGACAACATTGTGTAAAAAAAAAAGCGGTTTCATTTTCTTTACACATTTTCCAAAAACTTGTAGAAAAAAATCACATGTTCAAAAGACTCAATAAAAAGCCTTATAGATTATACATTGGGGTGTTTTCTTTCCAAAATGGGGTAATTTTGGGGCGTTTCCATTGTCCTGGTTCTCTAGGGCCTTCAAAAGTGCAAGAGGTAGTCAAGAAATTATGTGTGTAATTTATGCTCCAAGAATGCCTGATGGCGCTCCCTGCATGTTGGGCCTCTGTATGTGGCCACGCTGGGTAAAAGGCTTTGGGGTGTAATTTGTGCTATGCATATGCTGTGTGTGAGAAATAACCTGCTAATATAACAATTTAGTGAAAAAAAAAAAATGAAAAAATAAATCTTGATTTTGCAAAGAATTGTGGGAAAAAAATTACAACTTCAAAAAACTCACCATGTTCAGTGATCGGCACCATAGCTTGTGGACTAACTTTCACACAGACCATATAATATACACCGATTTGGATTATTTTTACCAAAGATATGTAGCAGTATAAATTTTGGCCATAATATATGAAGAAAAATTACTACCGGTAATTTGTAAAATTTTATAAACAGAAATTAGGAAAAATGCATTTCTTTCACAGAATTTTAGGTCTTTTTTCTTTTATAGCGCAAAAAATAAAAAACCCAGCAGTGATTAAATACCACCAAAAGAAAGCTCTATTTGTGTGAAAAAAGGACAAAAATGTCATATAGGTAGTGTTGCATGACTAATTGTAATTCAAAATGCACCGAAAGCTGAAAATTGGTTTGGTTAGGAAGGGGGTTTGAGTGCCCAGTGGGTAAGTGGTTAACCACTTGCCGACAACTGGTAGACATGTGCGATCAGTTTTGTATGAATTTCTATATATTCATACATTCGGGAGGATCCGAAATACGAATTGCTATGCTTCCTAATTTTGTACGAAATACGGTTTACGAATTTCGGGTCCAAACGGAAACATGACTGGTGTTTTATTGACCAATCGGAGGTTTTCTTCTGCTGTTGAGTGAGGGTTGGGAAAATGACCTTTTTTAATATGGGAGTGGGAGACTGGTACTTGTAGTCGATGGGAGAGGCATAATGTGACAAAATAAGAATGTTCGTTAATTACGATTATTCGTTATGATGAAGTTAAAAACCCAGGAAGTCAGCACAGCACAGGGATGGTGGGAGCCCCTCATAATGATAAATTCATCATAACGAACGTTTGTAATTGTTACGAAAAATTAAGAAACCTAACAAAAATTCGTATTTCGGACGAGTCCAAGTTGAATTTCGGACACGAAATACGAATTAACGGCTAATTTGAAACAGAACGGAACGAAACAAAATAAATTTATTGACGGCGCACATGTTTAACGGCTGGACGTCTAAAGACATCCTGGGCTTTGTGGTGGTATAGCTGAATGATGCCTGAAGCTACAGGCATCATTCAGATATCAGCTTTTTCAGCCGGCGATTTCCTACACCATAAGAATGATCATAGCGGCTGGTCAGCCGATTGATCATTCTTACGGGCGGCAAGTACCCCCCGGTGCTTCTACCGACTCACCGGCCCTGGATGTCCACCATAGAGATTTCCGGCGGACCAGATGGTCGCCGGAGTCACTATGATCGTCAGAGGCTGGGTGCGATGTTATGCATTCAAAAAAACGGCACCGCCTTGGCTGGGAAGCCGTGATCGTTTTTTTTTTTAATTTTTTTATTTCAGGCTTCCCAGCCTTGAGGTGAGCTGTGGAGTCTTATTGACCCCATATCTCACTGTAAAGAGGTCCTGTCATGCCACATTCCTATTACTATTACAAGGGATGTTTACATTCCTTGTAATAGGAATAAAAGTGATAAAAAAAAATGAAGTTTTGAAGTGTCAAATTAGAAAATTTTAAGTAAAATTAACAACAAATTTTTTTCTTTTTTTTTTTAAAGTGCCCCTGTCCCCCTGTGAAGAAGCGAACACATAGGTAAGTCCCGCCCACATATGAAAACGGCATTGAAATCACACATGTGAGGTATCGCCACGAACGTTAGAGCAAGAGCAATAATTCTAGCCCAAGACTTTCTCTGTAAACCTGTAAAAAATGTTAAAGCGTCGCCTATGGAGATTTTGAAGTACCGAAGTTTGGCTCCATTCCATAAGTGTTCACAATTTTAAAGCATAACATGTGAGGTATCTAGTTATGGTTGTTTTTTTTTTTTTTTTTTTATTATGAACGTCTGTTTTTTCCCCCAAAAAAAAATTGCGTTTGAAAAATAGCTGCGCAAATACCGTGTGACATAAAGATGTTGCAATGACTGCCATTTTATTCCCTAGGGTCTCTGCTAAAAAATTATACATATATATATATATAGGGTTCTGAGTAATTTTCTAGCAAAAAAAAGATTTTTACATGTAGGAGTGGAGTGCTGGAATTTGTACGGTATGGAAGTGGTTAATGTAACCATGTTAACGTACAAAATACTGCAGATTAACCTGTACTCTGTCACACATGGTAATGACACGACTATAAATTCATTTTCATTGTGAGAAGTGACAGTACAGCTTTTATAAATGGAGCAGGGGGGTGGAAAGGGAAGAAATAGTGGGCACTTTTGACAAATGCCTGAGACGTCCAGTGGCTTGTATTAACCCCCCCCCCCCCCCCCCGCGCAGAACTGGAAGATGACAGCTTTTATTGGTTGCACTAAACGTGTCTTTTTACAACCAGCCTAACTATGTAGCTGGTGCGCTGCTGTAAGTATGCTGTACATGCGTTCATGTCCAGTGCGCTGTGATAAAATTCACACTAGTGCGGTGACTGGTGTCTTTCCACACTAGAAAATGCAGGTCACTGCCAAGACATGTAGAAAAAAATGGTTTTCTGTGTGTCCTATCCACACAAACACAGCTTTGAGCTGTGCTGCAGTGAACTGTAAAAAAAAAAAAATGCAGACATGCTTTATTTTAACGCAGCACATTGGACAGAATCACATGTCAGCGCCGCACCACTGTACAGTGACATTAATGAAGAGCCACTTTTGTGCACTTCAAGTTTGTATGAAAGAAAGAGGAAGCTGTGTGACATGAGTCAGCTCACTGCAGTTGGAATGAACAGCGGTCACACAGTAATCCCACTGCGGTTTTCTTTTCCAATAATTATTATTTTTCAAGAAAAAAGGGCACAACAGTACAAAAATGCACAATTATAATAGGGAATAAGGCAAATAAATTGCTTAGGACTCAAGCAAATGTACTTCAAAGGATATGGCTATCGTGTACAAACAGTTTCCCATGCTCAATTACCAAATAGTGTTCGGTAACCATTTGGTGAACCCCGGGACCAAATTCTGCCACCAATATCTCCATAGTTCAATTAAACCACCTTATATTCCAGATCAAAGAGAAGTCTCCCTGCAGTTTTACTGTGCGGCAGCTGTTCATTTAAGGTGGCCCGTTCACAAAGTGAATCTGACTCTTCCACATGCTATCTAAAACTAAAAGAAAAAATTATAATTGAAATGCATTTTAATCAACTCTCCTCAAAGGCATTAAATGTAATATGATCCTGACTGTATACTTATACTGAACAAGATTTAAACAATTCAAAGAAATTACTCATGTTTTCCTTTATTGATGTTAGTTTTACAAAACCAAATAAAATTCAACTCCAAAACGTACAAGTATACATGTTTAAAAATACAGCTGAAAGTAAATATCAAAAGGAGGTATGTCAAACAAAAGATTTATTGATCTAATAACACACCATACTGTCTGCATTTTAGCTGTTGAAAGAATTCAATGTGACCTCAGAAGATCATTGCAAGTGATACTAAACTCTTCCACAACCGATCCTCATTACAACAAAAGGAGCAAAGCTGAACAGTATGGAACCGGAGCTTACCTGATAGGAAGGTGTGCCTTAATATCACCCTTCCAAAATACTTTAAACTTAATTAGAAAAAAGGAAAAGCAGTGCCTACCTTCCAAACACACCTGATTTGCAACATAGCCTTTTCCTCAAGACTATAGTTGTACTTTAGATATGAAGATGCGTTTAATACATTTTTATGACAGTGCAGGCAATTGTGGATATGTTTACGCTAAATTCAGTCAAAACTTACTATTACTGACCTTAATAGTTTAAGATTATGACAGCTCTTGCTGCATAACACTACTTAGTGGCAATATGATTCACCCAGTGAGTTTGACCAGTTAAAGCAGATCAAATTTTTGTGCAATCTAAAGATGTTTGTATGCTAGCAGTGTTAAATGTGAGTAAAGAAACTTTATAAATAAATTAAACAGCATTACAAGTTGCTTAAACCAAGCCATTTCCAGCACAGTTTAATGAATACTTAAAATTATAAAGCCTCCAGATTTTCTGGTATTGTTGGTTATGTCTTCCTGAGTTGATACAATTGAGCATCTATAACCCAACAGCCGATAACAACAGAAGGAATGGTAAAAGCTTTCTTCTGCTAGAAAAAATAAGTCCAAGGCAACTTTAAAGTAGAAGTTAAGAAATAAATGTTTAAGAAGAATAAGAACCGGTGCAAAAAAATGATTTCCTTGACATAAAGCTATGAAGAGGTAACTCAGCCATGTTTAATTCTTCCAAAGGATGGTCTTGCTTTTTTGCATCAGGTAATGAAGGTAGTTCTGACTGGTGTGCGTCAAGGCTGATTGATTCATTGTGCAGGCCAAGAGATTGCTGATCCTCCTGGTTAGAACAAGGGGATGTGTGAAGTCTGCAAGAGTATTGATCGTTATTGCAGGTGCAGGTACTGTCCTGAGAGGAGCTCTTCTTGGGTCCAGCTGCATCTATAAATATGCCAGAAACACAGTTAACAGGCACATATTAAGACACTAAAGTGGTATCTGCATTTTTAGAATCAGATTATACAGGATTTTTATAGCACTAACAGTTTGTACTGCGCTTTACATATCCAGTGAAATAACAGATTCTAGAACGAGTACACTTAGCAGATAAAGAATAGTTTTTAAAAATGTGAAAGTAGGGAATGATCAAGCCAATATCAAGTTATTTTTGCTGTTTAGCTTAATTTCCTTGTCCTTTAAGACACAACATGTCAACAAAATCTATCCAAAGTGAACAGAATTATCCATTTACAAAACAGGCTTTCCTATAGGATTATTTTTTCTCTCATTTATTGCTCTGGTGACAACTCAGAATGTTGGGATGTCACCCTTGTGTTCTGTTTTGGTGACCATGAATTCCCCCAGTGGGGACACAGACGGTAATAAAATCATGACAGCAAGTCTAATTCTTCCCTTTTCTATCCAAAAGAAGGAATTTTTCCTTTCCTGTAAATTTCACATCCTGGAGTACACAGTACAGGACACAGGCAGAGTATTCAAAGACACTGGGTTATAGACCTAAAGTGGAACTTTGGTCAGAAAATGAAGTCCTGACAGATCACTTCAGGCTGGCCCCTTGTGCAGGTATAGTGATCTAAACATTAAAAATAAGTGACTATGCTTCCTAAAATCCAGTAATACACCATCTCATCCTGATCTGAACATGCTCAGTTACTCTCTTTTTTTTTCAGCACTGAGTCTTAAATAAGAGCCACTAGAGCAGGGGTCTCAAACTAGCGGCCCTCCAGATGTTGCGGAACTACAAGTCCCATCATGCCTCTGCCATGCCTGTAACTGTCAGCCTTGCAATGCCTAATGGGAATTGTAGTTCCGCAACAGCTGGAGGGCCACCAGTTTGAGACCCCTGCACTAGAGGCTGATCTGCTGACAGCCTAAAGATTTACTGCTGCTACGGGGCTTTGGACTTCAGCAATATGGCTGCTTCCGGCAAGAAGAAACCGGAGCAATGCTGCAGGCAATTTATAGCACACGATAATTTTTGTAGCACAATTATTAATGTGGAATGCATGTTCCTTGCTACATAACATTTCTTTTCAATCAAGTTGTTTAGGGTAAAGTTCTGCTGTAAGGTGATTAGACACTGAAAAGGTTTTGGAGGACATGCCCGCTGGGTGCCTCCCCTAGAAACCCATACCCCACACCACAGTTTTGTAGCAAGCAATGTAGGAGTAACCAGGGAATGGCAGGGAGAGGGCCTGTGTCCTGTACTGTACTCAAAGATATGGAATTTACAGGTAAGACAATTCCTCTTATCTTAATCATACAGTACAGGACTCAGGTTGAGTATTCACAGACACTGGGACATACCCACGCAATAAATGAGAAGGGTGGACAACAACTAGGCAAACAGAATTGTGCCAACAGGCCCAACAAGAGGGGTTAACAGACTTAACTTCAGAGAGCAGCTGCAGGAACATTGTTGCGGGTTTGAAAGCTGCATCTGTAGAAGACAGGACATTGACATGGTAGAACTTTAAAAATGTATGGACAGAGGACTAGGTTATGGCCTTACAAAGCTGGGTTAAGGAGTCCTGGTGCCGGAATGCCCAGGAAACTCTTATTGATCTGGATGGGTTTGCGTTTACAGTTGTGCTCAAAAGTTTGCATACACTGGCAGAAATCAAAAAATTTTGGCATCGATATTGAAAATATGACTGATTATGTCAAAAAACTATTTGCAAATGTTACATAGACTTAAGATCAAATAAGTGTATCCCGTCATGTGATATGTCTTTTCTCAGCTATAATGTATTACCTAAATGAATCCTTCACTTGTACATTTTCCACCACTGTCAAAATCTTGTACTATGACCTTACTCATAATAAAAACCGTTTGTAAACAAAAAAAAAAACTATTTTATTTAATGATCGCAATCATATGAAGCCATTTATTGTCACACAGTTTGGCTCCTTTTTAAATCATAACAGAAATCACCCAAATGGCCCTGATCAAAAGTTTATATACCCTGGAATGTTTGGTCTTGATAAAGACACAAGGTGATACACACACACGTTAAAATGTCAATTAAGGTTCATTTCCCATATCTGTGGCTTTTTAACCACCCTGCGCCCAATATACGTCATATGACGTATTCTACTTTCCGGGGGTATATCTGAATGATGCCTGCAGCTACAGACATCATTCAGATATCGGCATTTTCAGCCGGAGATTCCCTGCACCATAAGAACGATCATAGCGTTCACCTCCCGCCGCCCTCCGGTGCTTCTACCGACTCACCGATTCCATCGGTGAGTCGGACACAGGATCCGCCGGCCCCCGAATGGTGATCATAGAGATTTCCGGTGGACCAGATGGTCGCCGGAGTCTCTATGATCGTTCGGAGGCCGGGCGCGCTGTTATGACATCACGCCCGGCTTCTGCATTCAATTAACGGCGCCGCCTCGGCTGGGAAGCCGTGATCGTTTTTTTTATTTTTTATTTTAGGCTTCCCAGCCTAGTGGTGAGATGTGGGGTCTTGTTGACCCCATATCTCACTGTAAATAGGTCCGATCATGCCATATTCGTATTACAAGGGATGTTTACATTCCTTGTAATAGGAATAAAAGTAAATAACATTTTTTATTTATTTTTTAAAGTGTCAAACTAAAAAAATTAAATTAAAATTAACAATAAAAAAAAGCGCCCCTGGTCCCAGTGAGCTCGTACGCAGAATTGAACGCATACGTAAGTCCCGCCCACATATGAAAACGGTGTTCAAACCACACATGTGAGGTATTGCCGCAAACGTTAGAGCGAGAGCAATAATTCAAGCCCTAGACCTCCTCTATAACTCAAAACATGTAACCTAGTAAAAAACGTTAAAGCGTCGCCTATGGGGATTTTCAAATACCAAAGTTTGGCGCCATTTCACGAGCGCGTGCAATTTTTAAGCGTGACATGGGTATCTATTTACTCGGCGTATCTTCATCTTTCACAAAAAAAATTGGGCTAACTTTACTGTTTTTTTTTTTTTAAAGCACGACGTGTTCGAAAAATTGCTGCGCAAATACCATGCGAGATAAAAAGTTGCAACGGCCACCATTGTATTCTCTAGGGTCTTTGCTAAAAAAACATATATAATGTTTGAGGGTTCTATGTAATTTTCTAGCAAAAAAATTATGAATTTTACATGTAGGAGAGAAAGGTCAGAATTGGCCTGGATCTCAAGTGGTTAAATTGCAATTAGTGTCTGTGTATAAATAGTCAATGAGTTTGCTATCTCTCACATGAATTCACGAAGGAGACGAGATACTGAGCCATGGGGCGCAGAAAAGAGCTGTCAATGGAACTTTATAAAGATAGAAAAGGATATAAAAGGATATCCAAAGCCTTGAATATGCCAGTCAGTACTGTTCAATCACTTATTAAGAAGTGGAAAATTTGGGAATCTCTTGATACCAAGCTAAGATTGCAGCCACAATACATAGACAACCCCACAGGTAACCTTAGGAGAAATATAGGCTACTATTAAGAAATGGAAAATTCAGGGTCAGCTAGACCAAGAAAAATTGCACACACAACTGCCAGAAGAATTGTTTGGGATACAAAGAAAAACCCACAGGTCACCTCAAGAGAAATGCAAGCTGCTCTGATGGTGTGCTTGTTTATAAGGAGAACAATACGATTGCATGGTTGCATTGCCAGAAATAAGCATTTACTGCGCCAATGCCACAAAAAAGCCTGTCTTTTTCCAGAGCAGCCTGTATTTCTCCTAAGGTTACCTGTTGGGTTGTCCATGTATTGTGGCGGAAATCTTACTTGGCCTATATGATCTTAACTTGGTATCAAGAGATCCCCATATTTTCCACTTCTTAATAAGTGATTAAACAGTACTGACTAGCATATTCAAGGCTTTGGATATAGGTTTAAATTATTTTCCATCTTTATAAAGTTCCATTACCTTGTTATGCAGGTCTTTTGACAGTTTTTTTCTGCTCCCCATGGCTCAGTATCTAGCCAGCTCAGTGCATCCACATGAGAGCTAACAAGTTAATTGACTATTTATACACAGACACTAAACCTTTAATTGTAATTTTAACCTGTGTGTGTCACCTTGTGTGTCTGTACCAAGGCCAAACATTCCAGGGTATGTAAACTTTTGATCAGGGCCAGTTGGGTGATTTCTGTTATTAGGATTTAAAAAAAGGAGCCAAACAACTATGTGATAATAAATGGCTTCATATGATCACTATCCTTAAATAAAAAACAGTTTTCTGGCACAATCAGTCATATATTCAATATCAATGGCAAAATATCACGATTTCTGCGAGGGTGTGCAAACTTTTAAGCACAACTGTAGAAGTGTAGGAGGACGACTGTTGGCAACATGCCCAACCCCTAGCCCACCATTTTTTTTTAAAAACATAGGTTCCATAAAAAAAATACACCTTATCTGAAATTACTCAACCTAAAGAATTCCCCATGTGGGCATATCTTTGAATCAGTCACTAATTAAATTTACTCCCTAGACCTCTTATCCCATTATAATCACTGTGCTCTTGGATGGCCCCTCAGACACTTAATCTCTAAACTATCTATCCAGGCAATGGAGAGCAATTTCCTTTGTATGCTTTGCAGCAATGCATGCCTATAATGTCAATTCTATAACGTACGTCTCACTTCTGCTAAATATAGGATTAGCCTGTAAGACATGGGAGAATGATTTAGCTCTCACTAAAGAGAAATGGGAAAATATAAATCCTATTGAACACAAAATCTTATTGATCACCACCACCAAAGAAACAGGTATAAGATACAGTACAGATGGTACAGAGTACCCCCCCTTGCTATACAAAATGTCCCTGTCATTACTTGATCGATGCTGATGTTGTAAAAATGACAAAGACACTCTCCTATACATATATTGTCATCCTGCCCCTTAATCATAGAATATTGGTCATGGCTTCATAATTTCATCTCAGTGGTATCAGGCAACACACCAGACTTCACCCCTGCTCAATTATTACACCATTTATCCCAAATCTTCGAGAATGGTTTTGAAATTTAAAAAACATTGCAGATATGGAAGAACTTACACATATTGCAGGACAGTCTGCACAAATATACCTGCATACGGGCATGCTGGATGCACTACTAAACTAATGTAGAGCACAAACAGATCATGAACTATTGCCAAACACAATCTGATCCATCAACTATCTGGCCCAGGTTAGTAGAGGGATGGGATGGAGATACACTGTTCTGTGAGACCCCTACCACGTAGACCCCCTACCTTACTATATGTGACTAGCTCTACTTACCCTACACTTACCCCATGCCCCTGGTTTCTTTATTCTCACATTCCCTTTCCCCATATAATCATGATGCCTAAGAGTCCTACTTGTTTTCTATGTGAGGTTTTTCTTACATCTAGCTAAAAGGGCACACCCCTACCCCCATGCATTAAATAATAAGACATGTCCTCTTAGTTTGCAGGGATTGGAACAGACTTCCAATATGGGTGATAAAGGCCCTAACACTCAAAGCTGAATAATGTGTATGTGAGGGCGTTTATAGGCTTGAATGGTCAGTCATATCTTGAATGTATTATCACTATGCATATGACATGTACCCATTGATTTTGTCCATGTTACCTGACAGAAAAAAAAATATGGTAAAAGTGCAGGAGAAGGTTTGCCCTTGAGAGTATAAGCGCTATCGATCAGATGTCTTATCCATTGTGTGAGGATAGACATGGAACCTGGATGTCCCCTACCAGATCCCAAAAACAAGACAAAATTGTGAATCTGCTTTCCAGATGGAGGCGGCTGTTTTGAGGGAGATTTTAATGGCTCTGACTACATCAAGGAAATGGAAAGCAATTTCCTTAAAATATAGGGTGGTAGGATTATGTCTTCACTGTGCGGAAGTCTGAGACAATCTTGGAAAGGGATGGCCTTGGGCATAAGACTACCTTGTCACTGAAGAATGCAGAACAGCTCCTTACAAGAGAGCCACCAACTCAGACATGTCTGACAGACATGATCACAACCAAAAAGGCTACTCTGGAGGAGAGGCCACCTGAGGAGATATCCCTAAGGGATTCAAAGGGTTGTTTTCTGCAGGGCAGAGAGAACCAAGTTGAAATCCCAAGGAAGCACAGGATGCTGTTGCAAGGAAGGATTGAGGTGAGGTACACCTTGAATAAAAGTTTTGACAATGGAGAGTGAAGCCAGAGGTCTGTGGGAGCCACAGAGTAATCGCTGGGATAGAAGCACTGGACAAAAGAACAATTCACAGGCACGATAGTAGATCTTTCTGGAAGATCCTTTTTATGATTTTAGCAAAGTGTGAATGGCAGAATCAGAGACCCCTCTGTCTTTTAAGACCTAAGCTTCAACAGTCATGCTGGTAAAGTCAAAGACTGAGAAGCAGGATGGAACAGATGGCCATGAGACAGCAGGTCTAGCTGGGAAGAGGTCAGGGGTCATCTCCTAGTAGTCTGAGTATGTCTGTGTATCAGGTCCTGTGCCAGTTTGGTGGAATCAGAATCACGGTCCTCTCAGATGTCAGGTCTAGGAAATCCTTGGTCCTGGCCACAAACAGAAGTAGTTTGTTGTTGAATCTAGATGCCCTGATCCCTTATTTCTGACTTATCAGGTTGAAATTGTCTGGGTAAAGGATGCAAACCCCTTGATCCAGGCAGTGGCAGCTAAGGTAGTCTGTTTTCCAGTTGTCCACTCCTCGGATGTGGACTACAGAGATTGCTGGACAGTGAGTCGCAGTCCATGAGATTATCTGGCGGGCTTCCTTTAAGGCTGCATGACAACTGGTGCCCCCTTGATGGCTGATGTAGGCCACAACTGTGGCAATAGCTGTTCCGTGATTAGGTGTCAGGCGCTGGATCACCTGTTGGTGGCACTGTTCCCAGAGCAGAAGGGTGTAGTTCCAGTGGCCACCAGCAGGTGCCTCCCAGTAATCAGTCTCACCTGTTCTGGATCCCTGATCTGGGCTTTCCTTGCAGCTCCTGTCTTACCCAGTTTATCTATGTTCCCCATTTTGTATATATTGTATTAAATTTAGGTTGCTTGCTAGGTATTTTGTCACTTGGTCTTTAGTTAATGTACAACTTCACCTTTGCTACGTTTTCCATTTGCTGGTGTTGGGATGGGTTTGAGTTAATTATTAATAAATCTTACTTTAATCATACACAGTCTGATTTCAGTTTCCCAAGTACAGCTACATTGAACTGGTCACCCTTGCTGTTGCTGGATACCTGCACTTGGTATCCCTTATATTGGGTGTCCTTGTAAAAGGAGAGGTCGAGTGTTGCACAGCCTCGATTTTTGCTCTGAGGCTCCAGGATGCTGATAGGCAGCTTGTCTTTCACCGATCACCATGTTGTAAAGGAACTGAAACACTCCTCAGCCTGAAAAACAGGCATGTAGTATTACTTTCCAGTGATAAGGAAGTAAGGACTTCCCTAATAAGGCAGGACTGGAGATCCACAATGTTAGGGGGTTCCTTCTTTGACTAGACAGGAGCATGGGCAGGTCTAGAGAAGGAGCATGCCTGTTTCAGGTAGACAAGATGTTGTGTTGGAGAGGTTTCAAGTGAAATTGGGTGAACGGTACAGCCTCAAAAGGTAGATAAGATGTTGTATTGGAGAGGTCTCAAATGAAATTGGGCAAATGGTACCGCTTTGAAGGAGGCTACCATGAAGTACTCTCATGGAGAATCTCACAAATTTGTAGCAGTGTTGAATTGTAAGTCTGTTAACTTGCTGCACATTTTCACTGGCAAATTGTACACTTGCAGAGCACTTGAAGCACAAATTCTAGTGGACACTTTCCCAATGTGAAGCAAATTTGTGTGGCAGGTCTCTAGCAAGAGCAAAGTTGCAGTGGTGGGTCTACAGCAAGAGCTCTGCAAGTCTACAGCATGAAAATTCAGCCACAGTGACCCCTGTGGTGGGATCACTATTGCACAACATAACTGAATAAGAACTTGCAGAATGTTTGCAAAGAAAGTTTATCTGGAGTCATGCAATTCGGACTTGCTGCAATTGTGCAACCAACTTATGAAGCCTGGCAAATTTAGCAATAGCTTGGCAAGTTATATTTAAACTTGCAGCATAATTGCTTGCTATCTGGGTTCTTGAGTGTTAACTCACAGACAGAATTTCATTTTCTGGTAGGAAGGTGACCAGGACCAGATCCAAGTACTCCAGGTGAAGAGAAGGTTGGGAAGCACATTTTTGGAAATTGATCACCCAACCAAAAGCCTGGCACATCTGAATTGTCCTGTGGAAATTTTCAGACAGCTGGAAGGGAAAGGAGCCCTTCAGAAGGTCAACCACTTAACCTGTGATCTGAATGCCCTGAGTTCTGAGAAGAGCAAGAGGAGGTGCTGGGACATTTGTGAATACTCTGGAGCAGAAGGCAGGTAAAAAAGCAATGTGATAAACTGTAAATGACTGCCTGCCACTGCAAAGTGCAGAAAACACTGATGAGGTGGACAAATGTGAATATGCAGGTAGACATCTTAAATGCCTATGGATGCATGGTCTTCTCCTGGTCTCAGAGAGGCGGTAATTAACCTTTGCGGATTCTAAGCAAAATTTTGGAATTTGAGGGCATCTGTTGAGGGGTTTTAGGTCCAGAATAGGATGAAGAACCCTCTTGGGCTCTTTGGGAACAAGTTTGAATAGAAGGCTTTAAACCGGTCTTGTGGGTATAGTGGTACAACTATGCCCTGGGACGAGAGATGGTTTGGGGCATTCTGCAAATCTGACTGTCCTTGGACAGCTTTGGTTGATTTGAGAGGAAAAAAGTGGTAAGGGGATACAGTTTTGAACTATGGTTTTGTACCCTTTAAAACCATGTTTGAATCCACAGGTCTGGGACATCTGTGAGAGGCAAACTAACAGACATCCACCAGTTCTTAGTTGTGACGGTGCCCCTTCATTGGGAAGCGGGCTTTGTGGAAGACTTAGTGACCCAAGTCCTGAGCCAAAAGAAAGGGTTGAACCTATGCCACGTACACACGATCGGACTTTCCAGCGGACTTAGTGCTTTTCAGACTTCAGCTTATTTCGATCATTTTCTGCGGTTCAGTCTGTGCGTGTGAGGTTTGTATCTGGTTTTCAGTGCATGTGGATCAGTTCGTACCTGTTCGCAGGTGGTTTTGGTTCACTCCTTCCTGTTCTTCAGGTCGCTCTTCATAGGTCTTGCTGTTCTTCAGTGCGTTTGGTTAAGTTTGTTTGACCAGCGACCGTTTTGAAGCCATGGTGAGTGGACGTACTCGTTCTCGAGTTCGTGCTGTGTGGGAGCTTGGTGTTGGGGATAATACTTTGACCCGAGCCCAGTCCATGAACAGGGCGAGGAGGAGTTCATGGACGAAGAATTGGCTGCGCCAGAGTGACCAATTCTCGCACATGCCTTTGCTTTGTGAGATCCGTGAAAATAATCCTGAGGATTTCAGAAATTATCTCAGGATGACGGACCCTGTTTTTCACCGTCTGCTGGCTTTGCTGACCCCTTATATCAGCAGGCAGGATACCTGCATGCGGCAAGCCATCACTCCGGAGCAGAGGCTAATCGCCACGTTGCAGTACTTGGCGACAGGGAGAAGCTTGTAGGACCTCAAGTTCACGACAGGCATCTCCTCCCAGGCTCTGGGGATCATTATCCCAGAGACCTGTTCTGCCATTATTCAGGTCCTGCAGAAGGACTATATTAAGGTAAGTTTTCTCCTTTAACATTACATTATATGTATTGAATGTTTGCTAATGTATTGTATTAATTTCATCATTACCTAATTACCGTGATAGGAATATGCTGTGAATGTTCCCTTTATATTCATGCATGTATTTTTAAAAATGGTTTATTTTTAATTTCTTCTTTTGTGGCCTACATGCATATTTGCCGTCACTAACCTCCCCAGCATGCAATCCTGGGCCCATATACACCCATAGCCTAGTCGCTTTAACAATGTATATTGTGAGCTCCATTGTACTGCTTTCCCCGAACCACCCCCTCAAATGTCTTCAAGTGTAATGTGTGGTCTTAAAATCATTTAGAACCCTCCCCCCCACCCCCATAAATTATTTTCTATGGGCCATGAGAGGGGGTGAGGAATCTGATAAGTGGGCCTTATCTTTTATTTATTTAAATACTACTTCTAAAAAATGTTATACTGCTGCTGTTAAATTTTTTTGTGTAATCTGTTTGCAAAGTTTTAGGTTTAAAAGTACTTATAATTTTTTTTTTTTTGTTTGACTCCAGTTTCCTTCCATGCCACAGGAATGGCAGACTGTGGCTTCCCAGTTCACTGACCGTTGGGACTTTCCCAACTGTGGAGGGGCGATTGACGGGAAACATGTTTGAATTGTGACACCACCCCATTCTGGGTCTTACTACTATAACTACAAGGGGATCCATAGCGTAGTGTTAATGGCGGTGGTGTCGGCACAATACGATTTTCTATACGTGGACGCGGGGAAGAACGGCCGGATGTCGGATGGAGGAGTCTTTGCCCAGACGGAGTTCTGCCATTGTCCCCAGACTGGTGGTCTGTGATTGCTACCAGATGTGGAGAACGTTGAGGGGCTCCCCTTTGTTTTCATCGGAGATGAAGCGTTTGGTCTGGGCGATCACATGATGAGGCCGTTGCCCCAAAGGACTCTCACCTGGGAGAGGAGGGTTTTTAACTACCGGCTGGCCAGAGCGAGAAGAGTTGTTGAGAATGCCTTTGGGATTATGGCCAGCCGGTTCCGTCTGTTTTTTACCTCAATTAAAATCGCAGAGTACAAGTTAAACCACATAATCCTGTGCTGCTGTGTGCTGCATAATTAAGGAGACATTCCGTCAGTTATTTGCAATCTGTTGGGCCCCCCAAACAGCACGTCAAGTGCGTGAGAGATATGTAAATTATTTGAATGGTAGGGGGGCCATTGCAATGCCAGCTCACCTTTAAACCTTTACATTTACTAATAAACAACATTTTTTATGATAAAATCTTGAGTTTTTCTTCTTGTTTGCTTTTCTTTTTGGCTGTCTCCTAGGTTCTCCTAGTGCACTTGTAGTGAAAAGTAGATTTCCCTTTAGTATAAGCCCCTTGGTCACTGAAAACACAAAATGAATGACAAAACTGCCATTGAGTATTGAAAGAAGAAGCCACACACATTTTTGTTTAAAATTTTTATTACTGCACATTGAAACATGCAAGTTTTTTTTTTTTAACCACCTGATTACTGGGCACTTAAACCCCCCTCCTGTACAGACCAATTTTCAGCTTTTAGCGCTGTCGCACTTTGAATGACAATTGCGCGGTCATACAACACTGTACCCAAATGACATTTTTATCATTTTTTTCCCACAAATAGACCTTTCTTTTGGTGGTATTTAATCACAGCTGGGGTTTTTATTTTTTGCTAAACAAACAAAAAAAGATGGGAAATTAAAAAAAAATAAAAATCATGTTTAATAGTTTGTTATAAAATTTTGCAAACAGGTAATTTTTCTGCTTCATTGATATGCGCTGATGAGGCGGCACTGGTGGGCACTGATAGGCTGCACTGGTGGGCACAGATAAGGTGGCACAGGTGGGCACAGATAAGTCGGCACTGGTGGGCACAGAAAAGCTGGCACTGATAGGTGGCACCGATGGGCACAGATAGGTGGCACCGATGGGCACTGGTAGGTGACACTGATGGGCACTGGTAGGTGACACTGATGGGCAGCACTGGTAGGTGACACTGATGGGCACTGGTAGGTGACACTGATGGGCAGCACTGTAAAGGCACATTGTGGGCACTGGCAGTGTGGGCACTGACAGATGGCACTGGGCACTGACAGATGGCACTGTGGGCACTGGAAGGGGGCACTTTTATAGGGCACAGGTGGGCACCATGGACCTTGGGCACATTGAAGTGAGAGGGACTTATGTCCCTCTCACTGCCGCCGGTAATAGTCTTTTTTTTTTCTCCTCGTGCTGTCAGCGCGAGGAGGAAAAAAAGCTGATTACCGGCTCTGTTATTATCACATGATCAGCTGTCATTGGCTGACAGCTGATCACGTGGTAATGGGGCGCGGATCTCAGGTAGTTAAAAAACGTATTTAATTTTTTTTTTTTTACTCAATATCAAATATTTTTTTTTTTTGGGGGGTAAATAATATTTTTTTCTTTTTGTTTGTTATTTTCAGCATTTTTGAGTTTTTTTTATTTTGTTGAAAATGTGTCTTTTAAAACTGTGTTATTAAAAATGCCTCCTGAGATTCATGCTTTCAGCAGCCAGACACAACATATCCCTACATTGGAAAAAGGATACCGCCCCGCCTATATCAGGCTGGGTGTGCATCCTCAATGACATGATGTTGATGGAGGAGTTACAGGCTAAAACAGATGACACCTATGACAAATTCAACACCTTATGGTCCATATGGAAACACCACTCGACATCGAATGGATTTCTTGACAACCTACAGAACTGATCACCCCCCTATACCCCGGCAATAGCCGAAAGGTAACCCAGACCTCCCCCCTAGAGGGGAAAGGTCAGATGAGCTGCCCTCCCCCCTCCCTCCCCACCCTGCATCCCCCCTTCTCCTTCTTCCCCCCGCTCCCCCTCTTTACCCAAGTTACCATACCTCCTCCCCCCCCCATTACCCAAGAGGCACAGGGATAACTCTGTAGACAGCGCTCCGGGTGGCGTCCATAGATAGACGACGCCACACAGAGACAAATAAATAAGTTGGCGACCCCTGTACCCAAACTGCTCTTGTTGGTTATAGAATACGATGTTCATGCACTCTAATGTATAACGCAATAACCCCTTGATACTCCTTTCTCCCTTCCCCCCCCCCACCCCCATCCCCCCACCCCCCCCCCTCTCTCCCCCTTGATGAAAATGTTTACAAAGTTAAGCTTTACAGAACGGTTTACACTGTAAAATTGCATTTTTTGTATGTTTGAAACTTTAATAAAATATATATTCAACCATAAAACTGTGTTATTTTTTAAAAAAATTAACATCCCCAACTCTGGAACTTACAAAGTTCAACATGTATAAAATTAGCAGGTGATATCACCCATGTAAAAGCAACATTTTGAAGATGCACACAAATTGGAAGTCCAAATGGGTCATGTCAACATGTGCCATCTCCCATCATGGGGGATCAATGGACGTGTTTTGTGAGTGCAATCCCTTCCTCTCACCTACTAGTATTATGAGGAAGGGGTTGCAAACACAAAATGTGTACATTGAGATCCCCTGATGGCAGATAGCATTGCATGCCATTGCTGAGCCTGTCATCTACTAGGACCCCCAGGTCCCTTTCCATCCTAGATTCCTAGTTTATTGTTCTTTAATCTAAAATTGCCAGGTAAAGATAGCTGTCAAGATAAAAATACAGGCCGTCACTGTTTCCCTATATTTAAAATTGCTAGTTACCTAGCTACTTCTGGCCTAAATATTTCTGAGCTAGAGACCAAAGACAGGCATGCAGAAAGTGATAGATTTTTTTATCTTTATACTCAGTCAGTGACTAAGACATGTTGAAGCTAAAACAGCCAAGCAATTAACATTTGAAGAAGCAGAGGCCAGTAATGCCAGCCCATGTATTGTTCTCATCACTGGTGCACTTATCAGCCCCTACCATTTATACTCCCCATTTATCACCACCCTCTGAACTTGCCCCTGTAGCCAGTTTTTCATCCATGTACTCACCCTAGGGTCCATGCCAACAGACCTTACTTTGTACAGTAAACGTTTATGGGGAACTGTATCAAATGCTTTTGCAAAATCCAGATACACTACATCTACAGAACTTCCTTTATCTAGATGGCAGCTCACCTCCTCATAGAAGGTTAATAGATTAGTTTGGCAAGAACGATTCTTCATGAATCCATGCTGATTACTGCTAATGATACCGTTCTCATTACTAAAATCTTGTATAGAGTCCTTTATCATCCCCTCCAAGAGCTTGCATACTATTGGATGTTAGACTAACTGGTCTGTAATTCCCAGTGATGCATCTTGGTCCTTTTTTTAATATTGGTGCTTTTCTCCAATCCGCTGGTACCATTCCAGTCAGTAGACGGTTTGTAAAAATTAGGAACAATGGTCTGGCAATTACTTGACCGTATTTCTTAAGAACCCTCGAGTGCAAGTCATCTGGTCCCGGTGACTTATTAATGTTAAATTTTTCTAATTCTGTCCTTTGTTAGCCATGAGGGTACTTCCTGTGATGTGTCGTGAGGATAAACATTGCAGTTTTGGTTACTGAAGCCCCCAGATTACCTTGTGAAGACTAAGGAGAAGAAGAAATTCAATACCTTAGCCATCTCTCCATCCTTAGTAACCAGATTCCCTTCATCGTTCTTTATGGGACCAATATGATCTGACCCTTTCTTACTATTTATGTACTCTCCTCCGCTTATGTCGTGTCTTTCATGTTCTATCTTAGCCACATTGATTGCACCCTTACATCCCCAATGGTTAAAACCAATTTTGATTCCATTTAAAGTGGTCTCCTTACTTACATTCAAATTCAGTGTATCAGAAACAGACCTACCTCCAACTCCTTTGTTTAATACAGATCCGCGCAGTCCATACTGACACTTTGAAATTGGCACATCACTTTCATACTCTCTGATGAACGAAAGAACACATTCCCCAATAGTTCACACACTAGTGTCATTCATAAGGAAAACAAAGTTACACAATATGGCTTTAGACTAAAATTGTATATAAAGGCTATTGGTATTTATATATAAGAAAAATTACAAGCTCCACTTTTTTTAACAATATGTGCAAGTGTGCAAAATGCCAGTTCTTTATGGCTATGTAAAGGCTTGAGTTTTCCTGCAGTAACACTACGGGGTCTATTTAGGGAAAAGCACTGGCTAATGAAAAGGTAACATGGTTGCATTTAGTGTGACACTTTGTAATAAGGAACCCAATGGCTTAAAGTGGTTCTAAACCTAAAACCAAAAATGTAATATATTGCAGCTTACCAATCCATAAATGTGGTGGCTGCATTCGTTTTTTCTTTATTTTTAGGCTTTTTCCTTCTGTATTCACTTTGTGATCTGGCCAGTAACACACCTCCACTATTAGGGTGCCTACACACTGGATGAAGGAGCGACAGAGACACCTTTGGCAGCAGCATTTTCTGGGGGAAGTGTAATGCTAGATGCACTAGCAGATTTAGATACATTAACATATTGAAGCTAAACTCCAGTTACAGCAACAGTTTTCTTTTGGGATAAAAGCTTTACATAAATTAATAAAAGCTGACCACTGTAAGCCCCTGTGTCTGTGTTAAATAGTTCATCCCAAACCTCTAACTGCTACATCAGTAGGACAGCTTGCTCTGCTGAAACACAACAGACTTACTAGCAGGATCACCAGGTGAAAATAAAATAAAGAAAGCCTAAGGCTTCATGCACATGTCTTATGATTTTCTCCTCTGAATGTTTTTTACTCCTGGCAGGAAGAAGCCGTTAAAAAAAATAAAAAAAATGAGCCTAAAGCCACATATTGTAAAAATAAAGGAAATATTTGCACTAAATAATCAATAAAAATATCAGAAAATTGAAAAAAAATAGCTGCTAGCACAGGTCAATAGATAAAACCAAACAATAAATAATATAAAAAGTGCAGCGCTATCAACCATATATGAACATGATTCAAAAAGGAATGACAACGGAGACATCGCAGGCTTCGATTTCAGGTAAGTGACACATAATTGGCTACTATGCGATGCATAGTAGCCCATTATGCTTTACCTTTGCAGGGAAATAAAGAGGAAGTAAAACCACCCACCAGGGTTTACTTCCGCTTTAATGTTCATTCCTTTTTGAATCATGTTCATATATGGTTGATAGCGCTGCACTTTTTATATTATTTAAAGCCACATATTGCACACGTTTAGGCACGTCAAGCATTTGAGCGTTTATGGATTCCATTGGGCAGAATATTAATTTATTCTAGCCACTGGAATGGACGATCAAATGCTAAAATACGTCTAAAGTTTAAGCACGTTTACGAAGATCAAACATTGTTTCTGATCAAAAGCCTGTAAACACTTATGTGTGCATGGACACAGCAGGGAACCCAGAGATATGTTTACATGCTAAAAAATAAAAAAAATAAAAAAAAAATCCAAATGCCTGTAAAAGTGGTGTTTTTAAGCCCTGTGTGCATGAGTACTTAAAATGAAAACGAATGCAGCATCACAGGTAAGGTTTGATAAGCTGCAATAAAATATTTGTTTTTGGGTTTAATATCAATTTAACCACTGCTATATGCGGTTTCGCTGGGCACTATGCAAATGTATTTATTTATTTATTTATTTTTTACAAAAGACTTCAAAGTCTTATTTTTGAACAAAACATTCTACACCTGTTGAAAGATCCGGATACTTACAAGGATGCTGAATTTATCAGCTGCTTTCTCCTTCCCATTCGACCCTGGGTGAAATGATCATAACGCTCAGACTTTTTCCAACTGTAGTAAAACTGGACGCACTCCCCTACTGACCGTGTGCGCACCTTAGCGAAAAAAAAAAAAAGAAGACTTCACATCTTGACAGAAATGCTACTAGAAAAACAATGATAACAATGTCTTGCAGCAGTATTAAACCAAAAAACTGAAATGTTAAATATTGCAGTCTACCAATCCTATAATGTGGTATCTGCATTAGTTGTTTTTTAGGCTTCTTCCCCCTTTATTTCCACCTGTTGATTTGGTCAGTAACACAATTCCTTTCTTAGGCCCCTTTCACATGGACGGACCGTTCAGATCCGCCTGTCAGTTTTGACGGCGGATCTGAACGGGCGCTCCATGTTAGTCTATGGAGCGTCGGATGTCAGCGGAGACATCTCCGCTGACATCCGACCCGGTCCGATCCGCCAAAAGCAGATGTATGGCCCCACGTCCAGATCCGTCGCTGGTGGATCGGATCGGGTGAGATCTGATGAAAAACGGACACACTGTCCGTTTTCATCCGATCTCTCCATAGAGACCAGCGGCGCTCGCAAGCCCCTCCCCGCTCAGTGAGCGGAGAGGGACTTGTCATCCGCCGGCTCAACGGAGAGCTCATGTGTGTGTTTCTGTAATATAATTGTGGGGAAGAGAGCTTCAGCAGGTCACAGAAGCACATAGCGGCGCATAATTATATTACAGAAACATACACATTGTACATTATATACTACTGTAATAGAGTGGATTATAGGATTTTACTAGCATTTTAACTCCGTTCACACTGGGGTTTTCTGTCAGGCAGGGGGAGAGAAGACAGCACATTACATGGTAAGACCCACCCTGAAAATAAGCCCTATTGTGCCTTTTGTTGCCAAAATGAATAGAAGACCCAGGCTTATTTTCGGCGAAACGCGGTATATGGCCACATCTAAGAATTGGCAAGTTGCAATTTAATACCTTTTTGATTTGGGGTTTAACATCCCTTTAAATTACACTTTCAGTTAGACACTTCTGTTGTCATATGTGCATGCTTTATACGAGTCAAATCTAGTATTTGGTTTTTCAGGCCTTTTAAAATAGTTTTGCACAATATAAAATAGAGTTCTCTTGCCCAATTTTAAAAAAAAAATAGGTTTCAATTAGTGTCTAAGCACCCTATAGAGCGTTTTGGATGGGTTTGTGGGTATTTCAAGGAAGCTTGCACTAAAAAGCAAAGTCCAATTTGATTCATTAGGGCCCCCTCCCCAATAAAAAAAATCATGGCATTAATCACTTGCTGAATAATGTACATATACAAAACATCCTGTCAGCAGGTAGTTATCACAAGATAATGGCTACAGCTGCAGCTAAGATCTTGGTTTTGTTTTTGTCAGCTGGGGATCGGCTGTTCTATAACAGTGATCCCTTTCACTTTTACAGTGCTGTGAAGGACTGCACCCCCTTCCCTCAGCACCTGCAGTTGTTCCTGGGATCTCCATTACCAGTGTTATCTTACTTTAAAAAAGTAATTAGTTAAGTTACAAATTACTTCTCCCAAAAAGTAATTGCGTTAGTAACTCAGTTACTACATTGGAAAAGTAATTAGTTACGCAGCAAAGTAACTGACTTTTTTTTTAATATTCTATACGTGTAACTAAGGGGCGGGTCTAGTATTACTGTAACCAAGGGGCGCATTTATTATTGTTATATATCGTGTGACCAAGGGGCTGCTCTATTATTACTCTAACCAAGGGGCAGATTTGTTATAGCGTGTAAGCAAGGGGCGGGTCTATTATTATTATATCGTGTAAGGGGCGGATGGCTACAGAAGAGGGCGAATGTTAAATTAATGGGCAGAGCTCGATATATAACAATAATAATAAATGCGCCCCTTGGTTACAGTAATACTAGACCCGCCCCTTAGTTACACGATAGACGCCTATTGCAGAGTAGCACGAGCATCGGGAGCGTGCGGCATCGCCTCGTACAATTACATGTTAACTGCGCCTGCGCGGTGTAGAGTTCACTCAGAGCTGTTTAGGTTCGGCAATTTTCGGAAGCTCCGTAGTCCTTCGTACTGCGCAAGCGCTGCGCCTGTGCAGTACAGGGGGGTCCTTATCTGGCGGGGGAACTTTTTCGGCAGGACACCGGAATTACACTACTGCCATCTAGTGGCGGTAGGTGTAATTGGGGTAACTAAGCCAAAGTAATGGGAACTGAGTTACCATGAGGGGAAAAGTAATCAGTTAGATTACTCGTTACCCTCTAAAGTAACTGCGTTAGGTAACTCAGTTTATTTTAACTCAGTTACTTACATCACTGTCCATTACTCTAGGGAGCCTGCTACAGCAGTAAGTGGCCTGGCAGCTTTACAGAGGAGATGTAGGAACATCTGTTACCCGATCTCCTCTGACAAATTAACTTCCACTTCCAATTTCAGAGCTGTCATTCCCTGGCTGTAGCCAAGAAAGTAGCTAATCCAAGTACACTCTGTGCTTAGTTATCTGCTTTGGAGGGCCCCTGATGTCACCATAAAGAAAAAAAAAAACTGTCACTAAGGATGGTCCCAAAGTTTGACTCGAACATCAGGTGTTCGCCGAATAGCGAACAATTTGGGGTGTTCGCGGCAAATTCGAAAGCCGCAGAACACCCTTTAAAAGTCTATGGGAGAAATCAAAAGTGCTAATTTTAACCCTTTCATGACTAAGCCTATTTCTGACATTTGGTGTTTACACGTTAAAATCTGTATTTTTGGCTATAAAATTATTTAGAACCCCAAAATATTTATATAAATATATATATATTATATATATATATAAATATATATATATATATATATATATATATATATATATATAAACAAGCAATCCTTTGAGCTCAGTTTCTATATTACTGCAGCAGCGCTTATGTCCTTATTATCACCCAGGACTAATTGGTAAAAATACAGTCAGATCTTAAAGAAATATTTCCACGTAGTGTTTTCTTGTATAAAATAGTGACCGCTTCCACCGTATATTCCAATCAATTCTCCACCACGTGCGGAATAAACTCCCCTTTGGGGATACACTCACCAGACCAATGGTCAAAACAAGCCTTTCAGTAAAATCACCATGCATTAGCGTTCCTCCCACGCTCTATCTCCTCTGCAGCAAACGGCAGGACCATGCTCAAATTTCTCCTCGCAAAAACAAAGGGGTATTGCAATAGTGTGATACTGTTTTTTTAAAAGCCTTTATTTAGATGAAAACAACCTCCCCCCCTAATACAAAATGCGTACCATAAATAAGTAAAACATAAGCATTCAAATAATGTGTGTCACTGTGCCTGTCACTGTGCGATTTCCTCCGGAACTGATATTATCCTTGCTGTATAGAACAGCAATACGATATCCTGTGTTCTATACAGCAAGGATAATATCAGTTCTGGATGTTTTCCGATGGACCGGAAAAAAAAAAGCCACAAGCCGCCTACGATCTGCCTCCATGGGAGGCACTCGCCGTAATGACGGGCCTCTCAGGTGACAGTTCTTTTATAACTGAGGGCGGGGCCACACGATGACATCGCCGGGTGACCACGCCCCCTCTGACGCACGGGGACATCCCTATTGCTGTAGCGGCAGGAGGGGTCACTCGGTTACGTAACGGCGCGCACACACGGCGGCAAATTCAAAGGGATGTACCTGTACGCCCATTTGCCCAACCGTGCCATTCTGCCAACGTAAATGTACATGCGGCAGTCAGCAAGTGATTAAAAATGACATATTGGGACCAGGAATTTTGGTGGTTCAGAGATATTGGGGTGGGAAAGAACCTCCACACTTGATTATGGGGACTCGTCCAGAAAGGGTTAAAGTTTACCACCAGGAACCAGCATTTAAAAGCAAAGAAACTCCTGGTGCAGGTGTGGAGTTTGGAGAGGAGACATCTGGCTGAGTGATGCAGTCTGGACTTTCCTACTTGTGGGTATTTGCCTTATGTGGCGGATACCTTGTTATTTTTCATTAGTGCTGAAGATAAACGGTCTATTGGTTTCTTGTTGCTAGAGTTAAGCTATTTACTTTTGCTGTTGAAAGCACTTTATTTTTTTTTCCAAGGCAAATAACAAAAGTATTTTTATGTTTATTATAAACGGCTTTGCATGTGATCCTGAAGCACCATTACAAAATCTTGGACAGCCAAGAGAATTGGAGACTCTGGGTCTTTCAGGGACAAATTGTATGGGCTCCAGTCCCGAACCACCCTCAACATACCCCCCAATGTTGAGGTACATACTGATGGTTATGACATTGGGGGTAATTTACTAAAGGCAAATCCACTGTGTACAAGTGCAGTCACTGTAGATCTGACCACTGTGGCTGGTAGGGTGTTCAAGTCTGGGGCCAAAAATGGGAAAATGCTGGCTAATCTGGTGGCAGAACATAAGTTTAAAACGGTAATCTCGAACATACGTTGTAAAGATGATACTGTAACATCTGATCCCGCTATCATTCTGCATGAATTCACTGACTATTTTAGTCAGCTGTATTCCGCAGTCCCGGGTCCATCCAAAACCGTTATCCAGGAATTACTCAGTACCCTCTAGACCTCCCCACACTTTCACCAGAAGAAGTAGTGCTCCTTGATAAACCCATTTCATTAGAGAAAATTGAAGCGGCTATACACTCCTTCCCCAGTAAGAAAACTCTGTGTCCAGATGGTATCCCGGGGGAGTGGTATAGGATGTACACCTCTATCCTGGCACCCAAACTACAGCTTGTATTCCGAATCTTTAGAAAAAAAAAATGATGCTACCCCCTCTATATATCAGGCCCACATAGTCTTAATTCCCAAACCAGGAAAGGACCACTCCAAATGTGCCTCCTACAGGCCCAATTCTTTGTTTAATTTTGATTTAAAGATTTTAACTACAATTTTGGCCACGAGACTGATGAAAATTATTCCTGATCTACTCAGCATAGACCAAACAGGGTTTATACTGGGGAAATCCACGGATATCAATGTCCGCCAGGTTTTTACTCATTTACAGCTACCCCTTAACCAAATCCACTTCTACAGTCTTGGCAGGACTCAACATTGAGAAGGCCTTTGACTCTGTGGCCTGGCCTTATATGCTCTCAGTGTTGGAGGCGATGGAGTTCGGGCCCAATTTTGAAGTGGGTGCAATTGCTTTATTCCTTCCCTTCGGCCCAAGCTAAGCTGGGGATCGAGCTCTCAACCCTTTCCAGTTAGGAGGGGTACGAGACAGGGTTGCCCACCTTTTCTGGCTCTATTCGCTATTGTAATGGAGCCAGTGGCAGTGGCCATAAAAAGGGCCTCTACTGTTGTTGGTATCCGTGTGGGAACCTTAGTGGAAAAGATAGCCATGTATGCGGATGATCTCATATTGTTTCTGAATGACCCAGGGCCAGCTCTTAAAGAAGCGTTACGTATACTATCGGAATTTTCCTTTTATTCATGACTACAAATTAACTAGGGTAAATCACAAATTTTACCTATTGACAAAGAGGCCCGAGGTGTGTCTTAAATTATTGTGTCTTAAATTTAGTTCCACTTCTTAACAACATGAAATCTAAATTAAGGGCATGGGCCAATCTCCCCTGGTCATTAATAGGACGCATAAATCTGTTTAAAAATTAAGTTGTTACCCGGTTTTCTCTATGTGCTCCAGCATGCACCAGTTTGGATTCCCAAAAAATATTTTAAAATAATTAATTCTAGTCTAACTGCTTTCATTTGGGGCTCACAACAACCGAGATTTAAGTTGACAATTTTGCAATGGCCTTGGCTACAGGGAGGATTGGTGTGCTGAGATCTCTACAAATATTTTCTGGCTGCCGTGATCACACATGCCCATAACTGTCTCACACAGAATGAGACCAACACAGCGGTAGTATTAGAGGCTTCCTGTGTGGGCTCCTTTAAAGGGTTCTTAAAAACCTCCTATACAGAGGGACCTCTACTTCCCTTCCTTTGTCTGCAGCCATGAAAGCCGTATTGAAAGCCTGGTTGCTGGCCCAAGCTCTATGCCCTAGTTCCCCCGATCATATCTCACAACACACCCCCCCAATGGCTCAATCCATTATTACCGGAATTCGCCTTTATACCTGATCTGCAGGTTTGGGCAGTAAAGGGCATAAAATATTTAGAACAGATATATATTGCTGGAGAACTAAAACCCTTTGACACCTTAAACACTTTAACTTGCCTAATGTATACTTTAGATATTTACAATTGAGACACGCCTTTCAAATACAATTTAAACAGTAGCTTTTTATACCTCGACCCTAGAAGAAACATTTAGAGATGACACCCTCGCCAAACCCCTCTCAACTATTTATAAGACCATGTCTCCCTCTGTTCACTCAGGGTTGGAAGCTCTTAAATATAAATGGACGCTGGACGTCCCTGACCTAGATGCTGAAGGGTGGGAAGAAACATGGGAATGTCCATTTTTACATTGTACATATACATACATTGTACATTATATACTACTGTAATAGAGTGGATTATAGGATTTTACTAGCATTTTAACTCCGTTCACACTGGGGTTTTCTGTCAGGCAGGGGGAGAGAAGACAGCACATTACATGGTAAGACCCACCCTGAAAAAAAGCCCTACTGTGCCTTTTGTTGCCAAAATGAATAGAAGACCCAGGCTTATTTTCGGCGAAACGCGGTATATGGCCACATCTAAGAATTGGCAAGTTGCAATTTAATACCTTTTTGATTTGGGGTTTAACATCCCTTTAAATTACACTTTCAGTTAGAAACTTCTGTTGTCATATGTGCATGCTTTATACGAGTCAAATCTAGTATTTGGTTTTCAGGCCTTTTAAAATAGTTTTGCACAATATAAAATAGAGTTCTCTTGCCCAATTTTAAAAAAAAATAGGTTTCAATTAGTGTCTAAGCACCCTATAGAGCATTTTGGATGGGTTTGTGGGTATTTCAAGGAAGCTTGCACTAAAAAGCAAAGTCCAATTTGATTCATTAGGGCCCCCTCCCCAATAAAAAAAATCATGGCATTAATCACTTGCTGAATGATGTACATATACAAAACATCCTGTCAGCAGGTAGTTATCACAAGATAATGGCTACAGCTGCAGCTAAGATCTTGGTTTTGTTTTTGTCAGCTGGGGATCGGCTGTTCTATAACAGTGATCCCTTTCACTTTTACAGTGCTGTGAAGGACTGCACCCCCTTCCCTCAGCACCTGCAGTTGTTCCTGGGATCTCTATTACCAGTGTTGGTCATCTTACTTTAAAAAAAGTAATTAGTTAAGTTACAAATTACTTCTCCCAAAAAGTAATTGCGTTAGTAACTCAGTTACTACATTGGAAAAGTAATTAGTTACGCAGCAAAGTAACTGACTTTTTTTTTTAATATTCTATACGTGTAACTAAGGGGCGGGTCTAGTATTACTGTAACCAAGGGGCGCATTTATTATTGTTATATATCGTGTGACCAAGGGGCTGCTCTATTATTACTCTAACCAAGGGGCAGATCTGTTATAGCGTGTAAGCAAGGGGCGGGTCTATTATTATTATATCGTGTAAGGGGCGGATGGCTACAGAAGAGGGCGAATGTTAAATTAATGGGCAGAGCTCGATATATAACAATAATAATAAATGCGCCCCTTGGTTACAGTAATACTAGACCCGCCCCTTAGTTACACGATAGATGCCTATTGCAGAGTAGCACGAGCATCGGGAGCGTGCGGCATCGCCTCGTACAATTACATGTTAACTGCGCCTGCGCAGTGTAGAGTTCACTCAGAGCTGTTTAGGTTCGGCAATTTTCGGAAGCTCCGTAGTCCTTCGTACTGCGCAAGCGCTGCGCCTGTGCAGTACAGGGGGGTCCTTATCTGGCGGGGGAACTTTTTCGGTAGGACACCGGAATTACACTACTGCCATCTAGTGGCGGTAGGTGTAATTGGGGTAACTAAGCCAAAGTAATGGGAACTGAGTTACCATGAGGGGAAAAGTAATCAGTTAGATTACTCGTTACCCTCTAAAGTAACTGCGTTAGGTAACTCAGTTTATTTTAACTCAGTTACTTACATCACTGTCCATTACTCTAGGGAGCCTGCTACAGCAGTAAGTGGCCTGGCAGCTTTACAGAGGAGATGTAGGAACATCTGTTACCCGATCTCCTCTGACAAATTAACTTCCACTTCCAATTTCAGAGCTGTCATTCCCTGGCTGTAGCCAAGAAAGTAGCTAATCCAAGTACACTCTGTGCTTAGTTATCTGCTTTGGAGGGCCCCTGATGTCACCATAAAGAAAAAAAAAAACTGTCACTAAGGATGGTCCCAAAGTTTGACTCGAACATCAGGTGTTCGCCGAATAGCGAACAATTTGGGGTGTTCGCGGCAAATTCGAAAGCCGCAGAACACCCTTTAAAAGTCTATGGGAGAAATCAAAAGTGCTAATTTTAACCCTTTCATGACTAAGCCTATTTCTGACATTTGGTGTTTACACGTTAAAATCTGTATTTTTTGCTGTATTTTTGGCTATAAAATTATTTAGAACCCCAAAATATATATATATATATATATATATAAACAAGCAATCCTTTGAGCTCAGTTTCTATATTACTGCAGCAGCGCTTATGTCCTTATTATCACCCAGGACTAATTGGTAAAAATACAGTCAGATCTTAAAGAAATATTTCCACGTAGTGTTTTCTTGTATAAAATAGTGACCGCTTCCACCGTATATTCCAATCAATTCTCCACCACGTGCGGAATAAACTCCCCTTTGGGGATACACTCACCAGACCAATGGTCAAAACAAGCCTTTCAGTAAAATCACCATGCATTAGCGTTCCTCCCACGCTCTATCTCCTCTGCAGCAAACGGCAGGACCATGCTCAAATTTCTCCTCGCAAAAACAAAGGGGTATTGCAATAGTGTGATACTGTTTTTTTAAAAGCCTTTATTTAGATGAAAACAACCTCCCCCCCTAATACAAAATGCGTACCATAAATAAGTAAAACATAAGCATTCAAATAATGTGTGTCACTGTGCCTGTCACTGTGCGATTTCCTCCGGAACTGATATTATCCTTGCTGTATAGAACAGCAATACGATATCCTGTGTTCTATACAGCAAGGATAATATCAGTTCTGGATGTTTTCCGATGGACCGGAAAAAAAAAAGCCACAAGCCGCCTACGATCTGCCTCCATGGGAGGCACTCGCCGTAATGACGGGCCTCTCAGGTGACAGTTCTTTTATAACTGAGGGCGGGGCCACACGATGACATCGCCGGGTGACCACGCCCCCTCTGACGCACGGGGACATCCCTATTGCTGTAGCGGCAGGAGGGGTCACTCGGTTACGTAACGGCGCGCACACACGGCGGCAAATTCAAAGGGATGTACCTGTACGCCCATTTGCCCAACCGTGCCATTCTGCCAACGTAAATGTACATGCGGCAGTCAGCAAGTGATTAAAAATGACATATTGGGACCAGGAATTTTGGTGGTTCAGAGATATTGGGGTGGGAAAGAACCTCCACACTTGATTATGGGGACTCGTCCAGAAAGGGTTAAAGTTTACCACCAGGAACCAGCATTTAAAAGCAAAGAAACTCCTGGTGCAGGTGTGGAGTTTGGAGAGGAGACATCTGGCTGAGTGATGCAGTCTGGACTTTCCTACTTGTGGGTATTTGCCTTATGTGGCGGATACCTTGTTATTTTTCATTAGTGCTGAAGATAAACGGTCTATTGGTTTCTTGTTGCTAGAGTTAAGCTATTTACTTTTGCTGTTGAAAGCACTTTATTTTTTTTCCAAGGCAAATAACAAAAGTATTTTTATGTTTATTATAAACGGCTTTGCATGTGATCCTGAAGCACTATTACAAAATCTTGGACAGCCAAGAGAATTGGAGACTCTGGGTCTTTCAGGGACAAATTTTATGGGCTCCAGTCCCGAACCACCCTCAACATACCCCCCAATGTTGAGGTACATACTGATGGTTATGACATTGAAGGTAATTTACTAAAGGCAAATCCACTGTGTACAAGTGCAGTCACTGTAGATCTGACCACTGTGGCTGGTAGGGTGTTCAAGTCTGGGGCCAAAAATGGGAAAATGCTGGCTAATCTGGTGGCAGAACATAGGTTTAAAACGGTAATCTCGAACATACGTTGTAAAGATGATACTGTAACATCTGATCCCGCTATCATTCTGCATGAATTCACTGACTATTTTAGTCAGCTGTATTCCGCAGTCCCGGGTCCATCCAAAACCGTTATCCAGGAATTACTCAGTACCCTCTAGACCTCCCCACACTTTCACCAGAAGAAGTAGTGCTCCTTGATAAACCCATTTCATTAGAGAAAATTGAAGCGGCTATACACTCCTTCCCCAGTAAGAAAACTCTGTGTCCAGATGGTATCCCGGGGGAGTGGTATAGGATGTACACCTCTATCCTGGCACCCAAACTACAGCTTGTATTCCGAATCTTTAGAAAAAAAAAATGATGCTACCCCCTCTATATATCAGGCCCACATAGTCTTAATTCCCAAACCAGGAAAGGACCACTCCAAATGTGCCTCCTACAGGCCCAATTCTTTGTTTAATTTTGATTTAAAGATTTTAACTACAATTTTGGCCACGAGACTGATGAAAATTATTCCTGATCTACTCAGCATAGACCAAACAGGGTTTATACTGGGGAAATCCACGGATATCAATGTCCGCCAGGTTTTTACTCATTTACAGCTACCCCTTAACCAAATCCACTTCTACAGTCTTGGCAGGACTCAACATTGAGAAGGCCTTTGACTCTGTGGCCTGGCCTTATATGCTCTCAGTGTTGGAGGCGATGGAGTTCGGGCCCAATTTTGAAGTGGGTGCAATTGCTTTATTCCTTCCCTTCGGCCCAAGCTAAGCTGGGGATCGAGCTCTCAACCCTTTCCAGTTAGGAGGGGTACGAGACAGGGTTGCCCACCTTTTCTGGCTCTATTCGCTATTGTAATGGAGCCAGTGGCAGTGGCCATAAAAAGGGCCTCTACTGTTGTTGGTATCCGTGTGGGAACCTTAGTGGAAAAGATAGCCATGTATGCGGATGATCTCATATTGTTTCTGAATGACCCAGGGCCAGCTCTTAAAGAAGCGTTACGTATACTATCGGAATTTTCCTTTTATTCATGACTACAAATTAACTAGGGTAAATCACAAATTTTACCTATTGACAAAGAGGCCCGAGGTGTGTCTTAAATTATTGTGTCTTAAATTTAGTTCCACTTCTTAACAACATGAAATCTAAATTAAGGGCATGGGCCAATCTCCCCTGGTCATTAATAGGACGCATAAATCTGTTTAAAAATTAAGTTGTTACCCGGTTTTCTCTATGTGCTCCAGCATGCACCAGTTTGGATTCCCAAAAAATATTTTAAAATAATTAATTCTAGTCTAACTGCTTTCATTTGGGGCTCACAACAACCGAGATTTAAGTTGACAATTTTGCAATGGCCTTGGCTACAGGGAGGATTGGTGTGCTGAGATCTCTACAAATATTTTCTGGCTGCCGTGATCACACATGCCCATAACTGTCTCACACAGAATGAGACCAACACAGCGGTAGTATTAGAGGCTTCCTGTGTGGGCTCCTTTAAAGGGTTCTTAAAAACCTCCTATACAGAGGGACCTCTACTTCCCTTCCTTTGTCTGCAGCCATGAAAGCCGTATTGAAAGCCTGGTTGCTGGCCCAAGCTCTATGCCCTAGTTCCCCCGATCATATCTCACAACACACCCCCCCAATGGCTCAATCCATTATTACCGGAATTCGCCTTTATACCTGATCTGCAGGTTTGGGCAGTAAAGGGCATAAAATATTTAGAACAGATATATATTGCTGGAGAACTAAAACCCTTTGACACCTTAAACACTTTAACTTGCCTAATGTATACTTTAGATATTTACAATTGAGACACGCCTTTCAAATACAATTTAAACAGTAGCTTTTTATACCTCGACCCTAGAAGAAACATTTAGAGATGACACCCTCGCCAAACCCCTCTCAACTATTTATAAGACCATGTCTCCCTCTGTTCACTCAGGGTTGGAAGCTCTTAAATCTAAATGGACGCTGGACGTCCCTGACCTAGATGCTGAAGGGTGGGAAGAAACATGGGAATGTCCATTTTTACAGCTGGTTTCTGCAAGGGACAGGTTGAGTCAGTACAAACTCCTGCATAGAATCTATCTTACACCTGTGTGTTTACACAGAATATATTCCTCCGTTCCTGCAGAGTGTTGGCGGTGTGCAGTGGACTCAGCAGACTTTATCCACGTATTTTGGCAATGCCCTAATATTCAAGAGGTAGTCTCGGTCATACACTCTGTGACCACTATTCATGTGCCCCGGACAGTGGAGGTTTGTTTGCTGGGTTTGGTGGATGCCCTGGCTCATATGCGGGCTTCTAGGACACTGATAGGATTATTATTGTTCTATGCAAGGAAAGTTATTGTTCTCCAATGGAAATCCCCTTCAGCTCCAACCCTTAACTTGTTGAAGAAATTAATTAATGTCAACTTACCACTGTACAAAGCCACCTATTTGGCGAGAGGATGCCCTTAAAAAATTCCACAAGATCTAGAACATTTGGGTTGAGGACCTGTCTACCAATACTGACCCAGACTCTCCTAATTAGTAGCTTACATCATAAAGGCTCAGGTGGACATGTATATTATATGTAATTGAACCCACACATCTTATAATGGTGACTTCCATCTTATTATATGTAACTTAAATCTACCCCCGAGCAGCTGATACCTATGTCTGTCTGTTTTATTGCGATATATGTGGTATGCCCAATAGGCTCCGTTTTGTATCTCAACTTAAAACCCAATAAAAAAAAAAATAGGAAAAGAAAAAAAAAATTCCTATAAAAAGGCCACTGCCTGGGAGTTATTCCATATGTTTTCAAGAACTGCATTTCCCAAAGAGATACTGATGGACCAGGATACTCTTATGTCAAAGGTGATGGCAGGGAAGGATTGGGACATGTTGCTTTTTGCCCTATTGTTTGCCATCTGGGAGGCTCCACAAGCGTCCACAGGCTTTTCGCAATTTAAGCTAGTATAGGTGTAAACACCCCGTGGGTTGCTCAATCTAGTAAAAGAGAAGTGGGAAAGTGAATCCTCATAGCACAAAACAGTGACAAAACATATCTCCCAAATGCAAGAGAAGGTGGCTAAAGTAATGCTGTTAATGGAGGAGCATGCCCAGGAGGCTCAGGAAGCCCAAAGGAGGGTATACAATTGGTCAGCTAAAGTTAGACAGTTTCCAGTTGGAGAACAGGTGGCTGTTCTGATCCTCACGGTAGATAGTAAGTTCTTGGCCAAGTGGCAGGGACTGTTTGAGGTGGTGGAAAAGTGGGTGAGGTGAACTACAACGTACACCAGCCTGGAAAAAGAAAACGTTCCCAAATTTATCTCGTAAATTTTTATAAAACCCTGGAGAGACAGAAAACAGGAATCCACTGAGGTTGGTTTCACCAACGTCATTGAGCATGACATTATAACAGTGTCCAATATAAAAGGTATGTTTAAAGCCGTAGCGCATCCCAGAAGCACACAGAAAGGCAGTGTCCAAGGAGGTGCAGAAAATACTTAAGCTCCTGCCTTTCTGCTATGCAGGAAGACGGATCTGTGTGTTGTCCCAGTGAGCCCTACCCCCATACAGTTAGAACACAGTGAGGGAACACAGTTAACCCCATTGATCGCCCCTGATGTTAACCCCTTCCCTGCCAGTGTCATTAGTACAATAACAGTGCACATTTGTAGCACTGATTACTGTAGTAATGTTACTGGTTTCCAAAACAAAGTGTCAAAAATGTCCGTTAGGTGTCCGATCTGTCCGCCAAAATGTTGCAGTCCAGCTAAAAATCACCATTACTAGTAAAAAAAATAATAAAAATGGCAGAAATCTATCCCCTATTTTGTAGACGTGATAACTTTTGCACAAAGCAATCAATATACGCTTATTCGGTTTTAAAAAAAATATGTAGCAGAATACATATTGGACTAAATTTTATTTGTTTTGGAAATGTTGTATAGCAGAAAGTAAAAAATGTTTTTATTTTTTTTATTTTTAATTGTCGCTCTTTTTTGTCTATAGCACAAAAAATTAAAACCACAGAGGTGATCAAATACCACCAAAAGAAAGCTCTATTTGTGGAGAAAAAAATTACATCAATTTTGTTTGGGTAAAGTGTGGCATGACCACGCAATTGTCAGTTAAAAGGATGTAGTGCCGTAGCGCAAAAAATGGCCGGGTCAGGAAGTAGGTAAATCCTTCCGGGGGGGGGGGGGGGAGTGGCTAATACCATGATTAACTGTTAGGGAAGAGACCCTGATGCAGTAAGCAAACTCTTTGTTAATGTAAAGTCTGCTTTCAGTTTCCTATTCCAAATATATAAAACCAATATCTGTATCCTTAATCATTTTAAACAATAACGGGTTGTTCAGAAATAGATCTATTTATCCATTACTGTAAAGTTCCTTTAAAGTAAGGACTGTGCTTCCATGTTAACATGTGTCTATATGTTGTTTGTAACTTAAAGTGGATGTAAATCCTCCATATACCCAGTGAAGTGAACAGCCTCAGATGATACACAGAGATTAAACAAATCTCCCTAATTACGTTTTACTTGTATATCTTCTGTCTTTAGCTTGATATACTGCACGTCCTGTTAGAATTTTCACTTCTTGGTTCCCCTGTAGGAGGGGATCAATGCTAGACACTGAGACAGCCGATTGGAGGAAAGGCACACACCCCCTCCCCACTCATGCAGAGGTTGCCTGTGTATAGTTTAGCAGTCTGCTAATCTATTTTATAGCAACCTCCTCAGACACACAGTTCAGGCTCCCATCTGGGAGAGCTTGTCAAAAATAGAGAAGAACGGAGCAGGACAGAGCTACAAGACACAGGGCTTTGAATAGAGATAACAAAACACTGCAGATATATGTGCCCAGCTCAAATTTCATGAATCGGGTTTATATCCACTTTAAGTGCTCATGTGCATAAATCAATAGTTCAAGTAATAAAACAAGTGTTGTGCCTGCTCCAAGTGCATTTTTCCTCTGTCTTTAATAATACATCCACACCACACTCACTGGATGTTGTTGACTTCTATATTAAAGAGAAGTCAAATAGTGTGTCATGTGGTCCCTTTAAATATCAGCCCCTGGATCCTCCACCTTTGCATTGCAAAGACCATGAAAAGAAGAATGATCCAGTGGCTGATGTTTAAAGGGACAATTTAACACACTGACAAAAGAGCAAATTCTCTCTACTATAGAGGTCAACAATATCCCGTGAGTGCAGTGTGGATGTATTATTTTAAAGACACAGAGGAAAAACATTTTGGGTAGGTACAATGCATGTTTTATTACTTGGGCTATTGATTTATGCACATGAGCACACCCTAAAACTAAAATCCCCGCATCTACAGTTATTCACAATTGAACACTAACCTATCTAACTCTGTAAAGAAGAAATTGGTAAACATGCTTTTTCTGCAGCCGATCCCACAGTGAGCTGTCAGCCGTGCCTTCTCTGTAGAGGCGGGTGCAGAGGACACGTCCGACAACGGAAGCCCCATAGTAAGTCTATGGGTGACGTCACTCCCCATTCATTTCACATTTCACTGTAATGAAACCCAAGATTTCTGCAATGAATTATCAGATTTTTTCATCAATAAAATCGACAACATCAGGAAAACAATTGGTCAGAAAAAGACATCCGATGGCAGTCAACCAAAGCAAAAAGTCGATATCGACACAAACATCCCACAACCACCAAAGTTTTCTCTGATCCCAATTACCACGGATACTACTAAAAACATCAAAAATCTCAGAGACAGCACATCCTCCATTGACATCATCCCCACAAAACTCCTGAAAGAATGCTCCGACATCCTGGCTCCCACCATAACGCACCTCATAAATCAATCGTTCAAAGAAGGGATTGTTCCAGGCGCCCTTAAACAAGGCATCATCAAACCCCTGCTAAAGAAACCCAACCTCGACCCACGGGACCCTAACCACCGCAGACCGATAACAAGCTTGAACAACATCTCCAAGATTATGGAGAAAGCGGTAGTACAACAGATACAACGCCACCTGGACACACACACACTCCTGGACCCGTTACAATCAGGATTCCGCCCAGGCCATGGGACAGAAACCGCACTCCTGAAGATTTGGGATGATGCCCTCAAAGCAGCGGATGACGGAGATTCATGTCTCCTGGTACTATTGGACCTCAGTGCAGCGTTTGATACTGTGGACCACAATACTCTACTCATCCGCCTTACAGAAGTAGCAGGAGTCACTGGCTCAGATCTACAATGGTTCGCGTCCTTCTTAAGAAATCGCTCTCAGACAGTGAAACTAGGAGCTTTCACCTCTGAAACCCGGGCAATCTCCTGTGGAGTCCCTCAAGGATCACCCTTGTCGCCAGTGCTCTTCAACATCTACATTCGCCTACTCCTCAAAATCATCAGAAGATCAGACCTCTGCTTCCACTCATACGCCGACGACACTCAATTATATTTTCGTATCACCTGACAAAAAGACCATCATCAGCAATTAGAAAAATGCCTCACTATGATAGACGACTGGATGACTATTAGCTCCCTCAAACTTAATGAATCAAAAACAGAACTTCTTATTCTACATGCAAATCATAACCCCCTAACCAAGATCCCTTGGACACCTCCTACCATCTTTGGACAGACCATCGCCCCAAGGACCAAGGCCAAGAGTCTCGGAGTCATTTTTGACTCAGTAATGTCAATGGATGCCCAAATAGGAGCAGTGGTCAGTGGTTCTCACCATCTGCTCCGCCTGCTACGCAGACTCCTCCCCTTCATTCCAAAGGACACCTCCTACCATCTTTGGACAGACCATCGCCCCAAGGACCAAGGCCAAGAGTCTCAGAGTCAGGTATGTTGATGCCCAAATAGGACAAAGCAGTGGTAGTTGGAACGATCATCAATTCTCGACTTGACTATGCCAACTCCCTTTACAAATCAACTGGGGAACGGAGATTCGCTGTCCAAGGTCCACGGCTATGGAACGCTCTACCAACCGACATTCGCATGGAAGAAAACCATCAGGCCTTCAGGAAGAAACTCAAGACCTACCTCTTCTAGAAGCTCGACAACCAAATGCCAATACAGCGCCTTGAGGCGATTCAGTTCGCGTTGTAGCGCTATACAAGTTATTCATTCATTCATTCACAGCCATTGTTGGCTGTGTCCTCTGCAGAGCTTCCGCTGCTGGAGATCGGGTTGGATCAGCTTTAGAAAAGCTATGTATACAGATTTCTTTACAGGGTTAGATAGGTTAATCTTAGAATGTGGGTGTCTGTAGATGCAGGGATTTTAGTTTTAGGGTTGACTTACATTCTAAGTTACAAACTACAAATAGATGCATGGGAACTCCATCCTCACCTTAAGTTACAAACTACATATGGATGCATGGTAACATGGTAGCGCCATCCTCCCCCTAAAGGAACTTTATTTACAGGTTGTGCAGAAAAGTGGGATTTTTGGTTTAAACTGTAAAATCCTGTCCTTGGAGAACATCACAAGACACAGGAAATGTCTTATTCATGACTACTTGGGTTATGCTGCTACCTTCAGGTGAATGGACACTAGAGCACGATTCTAGAAAAATCGAGAATCACGATTCTTTTGCTTAACCACTTGCTTACTGTGCACTTAAACACCCTTCCTGCCCAGACCAATTTTCAGCTTTCAGTGCTCTCGCACTTTCAGTGACAATTGCGCGGTCATGCAATGCTGTAACCAAATGAATTTTTTATCATTTTGTTCGCACAAATAGAGCTTTAGTTTGGTGGTATTTATTCGCGACTCCGTTTTTTTTTTTTTTTTGCGATATAAGCGAAACAATAGCGGAAATTTTGAAAAAAATAACAATATTTTCTCCTTTCTTTTTTAAAAGAAATCCAATAAAATTAAATTTTGTCATAAATTTAAGCCAAAATGTATTCTGCTACATGTTTTTTGTAAAAAAAAAAATCCGTTAAGTGTATAATAATTGGTTCGCGTGATCACGGACATATGTACTCAAATGATCATGTACAGGTGTGTGCAGGTGATCACGGACATGTGTGCAGATAATCATTGGCACATGTTATTTTACTGGGACATATGTGAGGGACATGTGTTTTTATTATTTGGGGACATGTGTGTTTTGGGGACATGTGTGTTTTGGGGACATGTGTGTTTTACTGTGGGGACATGTGTGTTTTACTGTGGGGACACTACACTGGTGATCAGTGAGTAAAAAGCTGTAAAAAAACAGCTAATACTCACTGATCACCAGCCGGCTGCAGCGATCCGCTCTCCTCTCCTCACCGATGACTTCCGTGTGAGGAGAGGAGCGCCGATTGCCTAGCAACCGGCTGTTTGTTTACATCACATGACGGCTGTGATTCGACACGGCCGTCATGTGATCAGGAGGCCAATCACCGAGCCCTCCTGCCGATCCGAGATGCGCCGTGTCCAGGTGACACGGCCGCATCGGGATCGCGCCGCTGCGCGGGCACGCGCGATCCCTCTACTTCTGAAGGACGTTCCGGAACGTCCATTTAGTAGACGGCTCCCACCCGGCCGTATATGTACAGTGGCCGGGTGGTAAGTGGTTAAAATATAGATCATGATTCTCTCACGATTATCAAAAACTTTTTTAAAATGGTTAATTTAAAAAAGAAAAATCTATATCAAAAGTTAAACTCAACAAGAAAAATAAAATAAATACATTTTTTTTTATAAATATTATTATATATATATATAATATATATATATATATATATATATATATATATATATATATATATATTCATAATAGATATAAGGCAGCTCACATTTGTGTCGGACAAATGCCTGCATCGAATCGATGCTGGTGTGTCGTTGCGTTTCCTGGCCGAGAAACGTGGCACCGCCCACGCTTAGGCATCCACCGATGGCTTCTCCTCTGGTCCCGGCTACATCCGAAAAAAATTGAGGTAATCCAGGCTGGAGATGGGGGGGGGGGGGGGTGAATCGAGATTGTGATTCTATACACGATTAATCGTGCAGGTCTAATGGACACTGACCAAAAAAGCAGGAGTTCCCTCCCTAGCCAAAACCACTCCCAGCTCAACTAAACCTCAGTTTCTGGGCCCTGTGATATACTCCAAACAATTTCTTAGTTGTACATCACAGGGCACTTTTTCATGATTATTTAGGATATCACAAAGCACTGAACATGAGGGGTTGGCAACAGCAATAAGGTCAACACTTCCAAAGCAAAAAAAACTGAATAAAAAAAGCAGAATCCCACAACAGAGGACCTTTTGCCCTCATGTGGTGTTCACAGAGGTGTGAACATCAACCTGGTAGAACTTGGTAAATGTGACAAGAAGATCAGATAGCAGACTTGCAAACATGAACAACATAAGCTGGATGCTAAATCACCCAGGAAGTGCTGGCACTCCTGGTAGAACTGGCCTTCACCGGAAAAGGAGGGACCTTACCCATAGGACCATAAGCCTGAGAAATAAGCTGACGAATCCAACAAGAAATAGTGGATCGAGAGGCAGCCAACCCTTGATTTTGAACTAAAGATCTCTGGAGTGCAACTGGGCACAGGGAACTGAAATCAAGGCACCTACCACCTTCCCGGAGCACCCTCATGCAGGCCCAAATCAAGGGACTTTCCAATGACCTGAGGGACTCCACATAGGATCAAAAAGGCACAACTCCAGTTGTGTGAGAATCAAGGCCGACTTCTGAAACTTCAGCACCCAGCTGAATTTTTCTAGAACATATACTGTCTAATGAACATTTGATGTCGGCTTCTGAACCAATTGCTCCCTGAGAGCAGGTCATCCAGGTACCCCACAACAGGCATACCACCCCAGGTCCCCAACAACTTCAAAACCAGAGCCAACATGTATAAACTTCAGGGGCTGTGGACAGGACAAAAGACAATGACTCAAACTGGTTGTGGTGATCCTCCCCTGCAGTTCAAACTTGTTGAGGCCATAAAGGTCCAGAATGTGTTGGACAGCTGAAATAGAAGCCATGAGACCTCTTTAAATACCTGTACAGGTACAATGACCCCCTGGGTCAGCAGATTTTCCACATCTGCAATGAAAACCGCTCTCTTTCTGTGGCTCCCAATATACCTGTGAGTGCTTAAAGAGTGGAGGGTGAATGCAGCAAAATTCTAGTTTATAACCTCTGAACACCATTCTGTGTCTTCCTGAGTTCAAGCGAAGACCGATAAATGCCTTCTTCCCTCCTTAAATTCACTACCCCCACGTGAATGTGGGCACCCCTTCACTGTGAAGAGGACTTGTCTTCTAGCCCAGAGGACTTGGGGGTACAGTTCTTCTTACAGAACCGGGACATATATAACATAGGTCAGGGCAGCGCAAAAGAACCAAATCACTAAAAAGCAATAAAACAAGTCCATGGAAGCAGTAAATCTTGAAAATATAAAAATGTCAGCCACTGTGGGAAAATAGGATTTTTAAAACAGCTTACCTGTAAAATCCTTTTCTTGGAGTACATCATAGGACACAGAGCCTTAAGTATTTACTTAGTGGGTTATAGCTACTTTCAGGTGTTGACACTGGCACACCCAATACAGGAAGTTGACTTCCCTACATAACCCCCTCCTTAGGGGGAATCTTACCCCTTAAATCATAAGTTTGAATTATAACTTGCCGAATCCACTTAGCAACAGTGGATTTCGACGCTGCCTGTCCTTTGTTAGGACCCTCTGGCAGAATAAATAAGACATCAGTCTTACGAATCTGAGCAGTTTTTCTTTAAATAGATTCACTGCTCTCACCACATCAAGACAATGTAATGACTTTTCTTCCCTGGAACATGGTTTTGGGAAAAACGATGGCAGGACAATATCTTCATTCAGATGAAAGCCTAAGACCACTTTTGGCAAAAAGCCTGGACAAGGGCGTAACACCACTCTGTCCTCATGAATAATCAAAAATATGGCAGCCAATTCTGATACCCTCCTTGCTAAGGATATAGCAACCAAAAATATCAGCTGTCTAGTCAGAAGGACTAAGGGAATATGCTGTAATGGTTCAAATGGCTGTTTTTGTAACACTGACAAAACTAAATTCAAGTCCCAAGGGTTTAAAGGCGATTTAACTGGTGGATTAATCTGCATCACCCGTTGCATAAAACCCCGGACTAAAGAATGCGTAGCAATCGGTCTTTGAAGTAAAACCGATAAGGCTGAGACTTGGTCCTTATAGTACGTAGGGCCAACTTCATCTCTACGCCCAATTGTAGAAGGGCAAGAATTTTGCCTATAATATATGTCCGAGGGTGCGAACCCTTGGATTCACACCAGGAAACGTAAGCTTTTCAAACTCTATAATATATATCTCTGGAAACTGGTTTCCTTGCATTGATTAAAGTTGAGATAACTGACCTGGAAAGCCCACGCTTCTTCAGAATGCGGGTTTCAATAGCCAAGCCGTTAAATTTAGCGTTCGTAAAGTGGGATGGAATATGGGCCCCTGCGAGAGCAGGTCTGGCCTTAGTGGGAGAGGCCAAGGACCCTCCACTGCCATTTTTACGATCTCTGCGTACCATGACCTTCTGGGCCATGCTGGTGCTACCAGAATTACTGGCTTTCTTTACAGCTTGATCCTGCAAAGTAGTCGAGGCAGCAACTGAATCGGGGGAAAAGCATAGATCAGTGAGAACTGATCCCACGGGATTACCAGCACATCTGTTCCGTATGCGAGTGGATCCCTTGTTCTGGACACAAAGTTGACCAACTTCATGTTGAATCTGAACGCTAGAAGATCTATGTCCGGAGTCCCCCATCTTTGGCAAACAGCCCGAAACACTTCGGGGTGAAGAGACCATTCCCCTGGGAATAACTGCTGGCGACTTAGTCTGCCTGCCAATTTTCTACTCCCGGAATGAAAACTGAGGATAGGGATGGGACATTCCTTTCTGCCCAAGTTAGGATATGGTTCACCTCTCTCTGAGCCGAGAGACTCTTGGTGCCCCCTTGGTGATCAATATAGGCCATAGCTGTGGCATTGTCAGATTGAATCCGGACTGGACAAATTCTTTAACCTGGAGGTCCAGGTTTTCAGAGCCAGATACACTGCCCGAATCTCTAGGATGTTGATGGGCAGGGCTTTTTCGAGTTTTGACCACTGTCCCTGGACAGTCGTCTCCTCTAGTACCACTCCCCAGCCTGAGAGGCTGGCATCTGTCATTACTACTTTCCAGATTATTGGTTTGAAGGATTTCCCCTTCAGCAAATTCTGGCTTCGTAACCAACTGAGGCTTCAAGACACTCTTGGGGACAGCCACATTGGCAAGTCCAAAGCTTGGATCATCTTGTTTCAAGCAGAGAGGATTCTGTTTTGCAACAGTCTTGAATGGAACTGGACATAGGGGAATGCTTCGAATGAAGCTACCATCTTTACTAACAATCTCACGCAAAGGCGAATTGAAGGATTTGCTTTTGACCTGACCATCTGTACCAGCTCTTGTATGGAGCTGATCTTTGCTGGAGGCAAGAAAATCCTTTTCTGGGCTGTATCTATGATCAGGCCTAAGTAATCCAGCCTTCTTACTGGTTTTAAAAAAGACTTCTCTAGGTTGAGGATCAAACCGAGATTTTCCAGGTAAATGGTTGTAATGCATACGCTTTGCTTTAAGCGAGTCACTGACTGATCTATTAACAATAGATCGTCTAGGTACGCCAACACTGGTGTGCCCTGTGCCCTCAACCTGGCTAGAGGTGGGGCCATTATCTTTGTGAATACCCGTGGTGCTGTGGCTAGCCCAAAGGGTAATGCTGCAGACTGAAAGTGCTGTTCTACTTTGAATCGCAAAAACCTTTGGTGAGCGGGAAATATTGGGACATGCAGGTATGCATCACTGATGTCGATGGACGCCAGAAGTTCTCCCCCTTGCAGGATGGAGACCACTGACCTGATTGACTCTGTGTGAAAGGAGCAAATTTTCAGGAACAGATTTAGATTTTTTAGATCCAGAATGGGTCTGACATCTCCATTCTGGTACCGTAAACACGTTTGAAATAGAATCCCAAACCTTGTTCCTCAGTGGGAATCTGTATGATTACCCCTTGAGTCAATAATCGGTCTTGATCTCAGAAAATTAGAATTAGATCGGTCTTGATCTCAGAAAATTAGATGGTGGAAACTCCCGAAGCTCTAGTTTTTATCCTAGAGTCAGTGTGGAGAGAGCCCATCTGTCCTGAGTTTCCATTTGCCAGACTTCTGCGTAATGCAGAAGTCTTCCCCCCACCTTGTTGAGGGGAGATGCCTCTTCATAAAGAGGTCTTGGTATTCTGCTTTGCAGTTTTGCGGCTCCAGGTTTTTCTTTGAGACTGGGCCTGACCATGCAATTTTCCTCTGGAATCGGACGATGGAAGCCGTCGCCACTGCCTAGAGGCAGATGCGCTTGGCGCAGGAGAGAAAGTCTGTTTAAATGAAGGACATTTATACTTTCTTTTGACTGGCAAAAGAGTACTCTTTCCACTGGAAATTGGATGTATTTATCCAAATCATTGCCAAATAGTCGCTCCCCATGAAATGGGAAACTAGACGGAAGCTGCAGACCAACCCTTTAGCCAAAGGGTCCTACGCATGTGTACTTAACACAAGGGCCAGGTGAGACGCCTGGTGAATAGAATCTTTTTAATATCATCTATGGCAAAACATAATGCTTTTGGTAATTTGGCCAACTCACGAGCCTGTTGTGCAGGGAGCTCGTTAAGAGCATCTGTGAACTAGTCCTTTAAGGAGTGACAGATGCCTATGGCTGCAATTGAAGGTTGAGCCACAATACCTGCTAAGGAAATAAAAAAAATTTTTTTTTTTTATTCCATGGGATAGAGAACTGAGAAAACTCTTTAAAAGGAATTAAATGCATACCCGGATGATTGCATTCTGTATAAATAAGCTTCTCTAGCAATGTGTGGACAGGAACGCATGCACTGGTTGTGAAGGTTTCAAAGAAACCAAAGAAGAAAACCAGACTTTCAGCTGACTGTTTAGGGGTAGCATGAAAGTGGAGCGCACCATGTCCGTAAGGGTTTGACCTTAAATTGTAAAGCTGGAACATCAGCTGTTTCCTCTGTATCGGTCGGTTTGTCCCGATCGGTAATACCTCATCCTGTCCCCACTGTTCCACTGGTAAGGGGTTTGGAGTGGGAGAGAGGGATCTAGCACACTTCTTATTCCCTTTAATGGAGGATGCGATTAAAGCCAATAATCTTCCTTCTAAGCCCTGCAGGGCAGAGGAAAATGCATCTTCAGTCACATATACAGGGGCTGAAGTGTGAGAAGCAGTTGCACCACCAATTGCTTCCAATGACTCACCCTGGCTTGCCATGCCAGGTTTCTCCGGAGAGGATGACAATGTGGAGCCATGTCTGGAGGTGGTTTTGGTGCTTTAGTAGTACGCCTTGAAGCCATAGTGCAAAGCACAAAAAGCAAAGGTACTCCAAGAACTGTTCTATTTATTTGAACAATAGTAGGAAAAACAGTGGCAGCATAGAATGATCTAATGCAAAACAATACATTTTTTCCTGTACTGCAAATGCCTGTGTAAACCCCTCACGTGCACCAGCGCTTCTGTGTCCTGCAGCAGCCTTGCTTCAGCTGCTCTGATAGACACTGTCTGTTTCCCAGAGTATCAGCTTTAAGCATTCTCAGGTGTGAGCCTGATTGTCTATGCGCCACGCCCTTTCCTGTGCTTTAGCAAGAATCATCCCAGAGGGGAGGCGGCAGGGGAGGGGGGAAGGAACAAAATTCATTTTAACATAAAGGGGCACTCCGCCCTCCAATGTATTAATATACTCAGCAGAACAATTAAGTATAAAAATTCAAAAACAGAAAATCAATATATGTAACTAAAAAGTCACACCATCTTTTCACAAAATATATATATATCCTAAAAATTCACAAAAATGGATATCACAAAGAAAATATACATCTATTTTATTTTATATCTGAAATAAAACAGTTAAAGCGGCGCTCCACCCTAAAGTGGAACTTCCGCTCATCGGATTCCTCCCCCTTTCCGGTGTCACAATTGGCACCCTTCGGGGGGGAGGGGGGACAGGATACCTGTATTTGACACGTATCCGTTCCCACTTCCGAAGTCTGGGCGCGGCCGCAATGTGGCTGTGACGTCACCGCGGGGCTCCCTCCTCCTCCTCCTCCCTCGGAGTAGGGTTCCCGGCGTGAAGCGGAAAGGCTACACTGTCAGGTTACGTTACCCGCAATGGCGGCGGAAGCAACAGACAGCTGATGGAGACATCAGCTGCGGTGCTGACATCGAGGGACTGCAGGACAGGTAAGTGTCCATTTATTAAAAGCCAGCAGCTGCAGTATGTGTAGCTGCTGGCTTTTAATTTTTATTTTTTTCCCGGAACACCCCTTTAAGATCAAAGTCGACATTCAAGCCAGCAGGGGTCAGGACCTTAGTTTTGTAGATCCAGAAGGACTTGGCGTTAAAAAGTTCCCGCCTCCCCAGTGTCTCAAGACCTTCTCAATGCCCGCACTCAAACATGTATACAACAGGTCGTACAGGTGATTACATCTTTTATTTATTATTATTTCTGTGTAACCGAAGAGCTGAACTCCTTTCACATTGATGTTCCCCTTCAAGCTTTTACAGGCTACACACCTTCCACATGCATAAAATCCTGATAAGAAAGCAAAAAGTCTATCATCTGGATTTTTTTGGGGATCAAAGACTCCTGGGACCAGGCTATCCCAGAGAGAGGGTGCTTTTCTGTGACTAAACTGTGGGCGTTCAGGGAGTAATGGGCCAAGCACTTAATCATGTTTGAGTATTGGCCAATGTATGGTCACTATCTTTTCAAATTTTTTATGCTGAAAACTGTAATCCAAGATCATGCGATACTTACCATTATTCATATTTCTCAGATTTTGTGTCTCAGCAATGATCACGCCTTTATCTAGGGCTCTAACTCTTTCCATTAATTCAACTGGGACATAGGCTGCTGCTTGTAGCCTGAGGCTTGGTGCTTACGAAAGGAACTCTTCTTGGATTCTGAAGGCATCACCAATTTCTGACCTGTCAGCTTTGCCTTCTTCTTTAGGGGTAAGAGTATGCGTTTTCACAGTTTCCTGCTTGATAAAGGCATCCAAGGATGGTCCAAACGAGCGTTCACCCTTAAAGGCTTGTTTAGCTGAACTTCTAAGGATCACAGGAGTGCAGTTCGTTTTGCACTCCTGTGACCCATTTTCAGCAGAGAGTGGGCTGAAGTTGTAGGCTGCTGCAGCTGGACAGGGGCTGTGGCTAAGGACAGCTAAACCACTGGAACGGTTTTGCCACGTTGTAGCCAGGAGCCTGTGATTGCATGCGTTATGGTGACCGGTAAACCCTCATGCTTGGGCAGACAGCATGATGACTTCATTGCACACGAATGGTGGTCTGCAACTTTTAAACAGCCTACACTGTCCCAATGCACAGTAAACAATGTTAGAGAAAAACTGCCACAAGCTGCACCACAGGGTCATGTGCCAGTTGATGCTGCAGGGCCAGAAGGCCCAATCTTTACCCCTCACAGTGAGCAGGCACTGCAGGGCCTTCAGAGACTCAACTCTACCCCAGGAATCACTGCCCTGGACCCGTTAAGCACCTTGTCAGCTAGGTCACCTGATACATAGTACACGATCCAGCATAAACCAGTAGGAGCAGACACTCTTGACAAATGTACATGACAGATCCCTCACGAGGAAAAAAAAACCTGCAGCATCGAAAGATTGCGGCTGGAGGGGTAGTGGGAATCAAAGGATTTTAACTAAAACTGCAACCAGCTGCATAAGGGAAACTTCACATTGAATATAAGTAGTCGCAGATGCCATTTTTTTTTTTTAATAGCTTTTATTATAAATCACAAGGAATATTAAAACATCCATCATTCTGCTACATGTACATTGGCAGTTGTAATGGTATCAAACACATTTGTTAACATGAAATAGACAGTTTCTTTTTGGCCCATAAGTTCATTACGGAATAACCCATAGAATATTCTAACTGCGCTTCCACCATCCTTGCAATGACGTTTAACATTTTTTTACTAAACTAATTATTATAAATGGGTTACCAAATAGCACCTTAAAACACGCATAAACTGTTAGTGACTTGTTTAGGAGAAAATAATAAATCTAATTGGCTGAGGAGGGGGCCTAAAGCATATTTCCCAAACCTTTGCCAGCTTAAGCCACACAATATTTTTGTACTAGATGTTGCATTAAATATCACCTATGTGAAACATTTATTGAAATGATAGAAGATCACATTTACCTTACTTTATAACCACAAGAAGACCATTGAAAAGCTTGTTCTTAACTACCTCGTGACCGCCGGCCGTCTATTGACGGCCAGGCGGCGCAGCTCTAAGCGCGGGAGGACGTTATATGACGTCCTCCCCTTCACGGCCCTCCAGGGAGCGCGAGCCCACCATGTCACTGGGCACCCGATGCGCGTGCCCAGCAGCCGCGATGTCGGCTGGGCACCCGCCCGGTAACACAGCGGGACGTGGATCTGTGTGTAAACACACAGATCAACGGTCCTGTCAGAGGAGAGGAGCCGATGGTGTGTTCTCTGTACAGAGAAACACTGATCGGTCTCCTCCCCTTGTCAGTCCCCTCCCCCCACAGTAAGAATCACTCCCAGGGAACATATTAACCCCTCCCCGGCCCCTAGTGGTTAACCCCTTCACTGCCAGTGTCATTTATACAGGAATCAATGCATTTAAATAGCACTGATTGCTGTATAAATGACAATGGTCCCAAAATGTCTGATGTGTCCGCCATAATGTCGCAGTCACAATAAAAAAAAATCACAGATCGCCGCCATTACTAGTAAAAAAAAAAATATTAATAAAAATGCTATAAAACTATCCCCTATTTTGTAAACGCTATAACTTTTGCGCAAACCAATCAATAATCGTTAATTGCGATTTTTTTAACCAAAAATATGTAGAAGAATACGTATCGGCCTAAACTGAGGAAAACAAATGTTTTTTTATATATTTTTTGGGGATATTTAGTATAGCAAAAATTAAAAAATATATATATATTTTTTTAAATTTGTCGCTCTTCTTTTGTTTATAGCGCAAAAAATAAAAACCGCAGAGGTGATCAAATACCACAAAAAGAAAGCACTATTTGTGGGGACAAAATGATAACAATTTCATCTGGGTACAGTGTTGCATGACTGCGCAATTGTCATTCAAAGTGCGACAGCGCTGAAAAATGGCTTGGTCAGGAAGGGGGTGAAAATGCACTGTACTGAGGTGGTTAAACAGATGTGTACTGAACTATATATAGTATGCTACAAGCACAATAAACAAAATACATGCAAATCCAGCGATAATGGTCCCAAGTCTTGGCTGACAAATGTGCGCCATTGTGACAACTGGTCTGGTGGTGTATATCTGTGTATGCATGCAAAGGACATATCAGTCACAGTAGGGTGGTTCAGAGGACTTTTTGTGCCATTACACTTCTTTGATTTGTGGCCTCCTTGGTGCTGCACAGAATCCTGTCAGAATATTTTCCTTCACCCCCCCCACCCCCCGTAACAATTTTCATTCAGTTCAATTAAGTGTTTGTACTCTGCTAAAATATGAACTGTCTATATAGCACTGAATGAAGACTGCAGCACACAAGTTTGGGCCCGATGAAGACTGTCTCTGCCTGTAGCTTGTGACACTGATTGAGAAAGAATTTTCCAACAGGCCAGTTGTACACAAGTCAATTGATATACTTGTATACAACCAGCCCGCCCTCATACATTGATCGAACTTCAGCTGTTCCCTGCTGAGCCGACCGAATATCGATCCATGTATGGCTGGCTTTAGCGTTTTATTTTGTGTATTCAACTTTAGGCCAATGCAGATTTATAGGTGCACAACAGGGCCTATCACCCAGATACTATCATAACTCCTTCTTTGTAGCCCTCAGGCAGGTAGAATAGAATAGTTCAAAGCATTTTGACAGTAGATGTATTGTATTTTAATTCTACTTACTGGTGTAGGCTCCATTTCCTGATAAAGCAGCAGGGAATGTCTGTCTATAAAAATGTAAACCTATCCTATTGCATAAGATAGCTAAAACCCTCATTCCCTCTATCAATGAGATTTCAGAGGACAGTTCATGATGGGGAGTTCCTGTTGCTGGGGTACATCACCATAAGGGTACGTTTCACAATATTTGTGCTTCTGAATTCCTGGTCACCATGACATGTCACTTGGTTTTCCTGGGCAATGTAAAGAGCACAATTTTGAATTTTTAAGCAGGGGAACAGACATCTTCAATGGGAGCCTGTTCTGCTTCTGCTTCGAGGAGTAACCTGGATTGTTAGAATATGATGCCTCATAATAGAGAATTTATTGATGCAAGTGAGCATTCTTTAACATCCTTGAAGAGTACAGACCCTTGCACCCTAATATGGAGCAAATGTATTTTAACCACTTGACCACTGGGCACTTAAACCCCCTTAATAACCAGACCAATTTTCAGCTTTCGGTGCTCTCACATTTTGAATGCCAATTACTCAGTCATACAACACTGTACCCATATGACATTTTGGTCCTTTTTTTCACACAAGAGCTTTCTTTTGGTGGTATTTAATCACCACTGGGTTTTTTATTTTTTGCGCTATAAAAGAAAAAAGACTGAAAATTCTGTAAAAAAAAATAATTTTTCTTTGTTTCTGTTATAAAATTTAGCAAATTTGTAATTTTTCTTGATAAATTTTGGCCAAAATGTATACTGCTACATATCTTTGGTAAAAATAAGTACAAATTGGGGTATATTATTTGGTCTTTGTGAAAGTTATGGAGTCCACAAGCTGTGGTGCCAATATCTGAAAATTGATCACACCTGACGTACTGACGGCCTATTTCATTTCTTGAGTCCCTAACATGCCAGAAAAGTACAAATACCCCCAAATTACCCCTTTTTGAAAAGAAGACATTCCAAGGTATTTAGAAAGAGGCATGGTGAGTTTTTTGAAGTTGTCATTTTTTCCCACAATTCTTTGCAAAACCAAGATTTTTTTTTTCATTTTTTTCACAAAATTGTCATATTAGCAGGTTATTTCTCACACACAGCATATGCATACCGCAAATTATACCTCAAAACACATTCTGCTATTACTCCTGAGTATGGCGATATCACATGTGTGAGACTTTTACACAGCGTGGCCACATACAGAGGCCCAACATGCAGGGAGTGCCATCAGGTGTTCTGGAGCACCCAGGCCAATTCTGACATTTCTCTCATGTCTCTTTCTACATGTAAAAATCATAATTTATTCGATAGAAAATTACATAGAACCCCAAAACATTGTATATGTTTTGTTAGCAAAGACCCTAGAGAATACAATGGCGGTCGTTGCAACTTTTTATCTAGCACGGTACTTGCGCAGCAATTTTTAGAACGCGTATTTTTAAAAAAAAAAAAAAATGTTCTGTGCTTTACAAAAAACAAAACTGTAAATTTAGCCCAATGTTTTTGCATAATGTGAAAGATGAAGTTACGCCGAGTAAATAGATACCTAACATGTCACCCTTCAAAATTGCACACACTCTAGAAATGGCGCCAAACTTCGCTACTTAAAAATCCCCATAGGCGACGCTTTAAAATTTTTTACTGGTTACATGTTTTGAGTTACAGAGGAGGTCTAGGGCCAAAAAATATTGTTCTCGCTATAACGTTCGCAGCGATACCTCACATGTGGGCGGGACTTACGTATGCGTTCGCTTCTGTATGCGAGCACACGGGGACAGGGGCGCTTTAAAAAAAAATTATTTTTTATTGTTCATTTTACTTTAACACTTTTTTCCCCCCAAAAAATGTTTTGATCACTTTTATTCCTAATACAAGGAATGTAAACATCCCTTGTAATAGGAATATGGCATGACAGGTCCTCTTTACAGTGAGATATGGGGTCAATAAGACCCCACATCTCACCTCTAGGCTGGAAAGCCTGAAATAAAATAAAAAAATTAAAAAAACGATCCTGGCTTCGATCGTAGTGAGTATTGCAGGGTATTGCATGGTATCGCAGGGCATTGCATCGCAGGGAATTGCAGAGTATGGCTGGGTATTGCAGAGTATGGCTGGGTATTGCAGAGTATGGCTGGGTATTGCAGAGTATTGTTGGGTACTGCAGAGTATTGCAGTGTACTGCTGGGTATTGCAGAGTATTGTTGGGTATTGCAGAGTATTGTTGGGTACTGCTGGGTATTCATCCATCCATGCTCAGCCATCCCTCCATACCCTGCAATACACTGCAGGCTATTGCTGTGTATTGCAGGGTATGGAGGGATGGCTGAGCATGGATGGCTAATCATGGATGGATGGATCGGTGGTGACTGCAGAGCAGTGCTCTGGGCACTACAGATCCCGCCCACAGCACTGCTGCCACAATCCCTCCCCCTCTCCTCTCACACTGCACCGATCGGTACAGAGAGAGGAACCGGCGTCATGAAATGACACCGGTTTGCTTACATGTAATCACTCCGTCACTTGACGGAGCGATCACGTGGTAAACGCCCGCGATGAGTGTCCGTTTTCCTCTGGACCCAGCGATCACGGATGTTCTCGAATGCGCGTGCAAGAGGGGAATTCTGGGAGGACGTTACTGTACGCCATCCCAGAGTTAAGCGACTGCCCTGTAGCCGTCATTCGGCTATGGGCCGGTTGTTAAGCGGTTAAAAAAAAGTAATCCTAATTAGCCTGTTGAACTAATCTTGTTAGGAGCCTGAAGTTGGGCTTTAAAGATGCTGCTCTCACACTATCACTTGCACATGTAAATGAGCATATATAAGGATTACAATATGTGGGTGATGTAAACTTCAAAACACTTATGGCTGCATAGATTTCTAATGAACAAGCAAATATTAGAACAAAACATTAAATAATGACTCCAAGGTACCCACCATTGAGACAAGCCTACAAATTGTTTATGCTTGTAATAATATTTCAAACGTCTCACCTTGTTAGCCTGAATGAGATGAAAGTTTTTCCCATAAACCCGAAATCCTTGCTCAAAACTTCTACACTCATCTTCACTCCAAGCACACAGCTGACCTAATCATAGGTAAAAAAAAAAAAAATATTTCAGGATTGATTTTCTATGCTTTTAACATAGGAACCCTTCAAAATATATTAATCATTCACGAGAAGTCTCAGGTGTAAAAAAAGAGACCTGTATGCCATTATGGTTTTATTCACCTCATATCTAAGCTCTTACTTTGTACTACCTTGACATTAAAGTGGAGTCTTCGGAGAGCTTCTTCTGTGTGAAATCTACATTTCACCAATTCATAGAGAGCCTGTCAAAAGAAAAGGTTTCATTAAAACAAATAAGTAATACTTTTTGAAACAAGTTATAGAAAATGCAAGTGACTGAATAAAAGCTGTCAAAAATGGTAAAAGGTATGTATATATTTCCCAGTTCTGGCTGCTGCCACTGACACTTCAATTTTTGTTTCCCTGGCCAGCCTCTGCCCCCACGGCTGTGGTGGGCAGTTGTTTGTTAGTTCTGCCATGCTGGTCCAGTGCAGGCAAGGTTCATGTGTTTTATGTACTCTGCTACCCATTTTTGACATACCTTATACATATGTTTGACTGCATTCAATGTTTATGTTCTATACATGGCTATTTGCAATTTTCCTCTGCTCTGTGTACAGCCAACGTTTGCAGGTCATCGACTTTTGTGGATTGTCTGTATAGCCCAGTCCTATGTGTAGATATACTGCTTCCTCCACATCTTATGGCTACATTTTTTGTTTGAGATGCGTGGGCTATGCACCAAGCTTTAACGTGTAGCTGTTCTCTCCCATCTTAAATCTCTACGGGCAGACATCTCTGTTCTTGTGGAGACTCATATGATGGGACAAATGCAAATGGCGCTTAAAAAACCCTGGGTTGGCTGGTTATAACAGACAACTTACACTTCTAATTTCTGTGGAGTGGCTATCCTGATTGCCAAATAGGTTCAGTTGCAGCTTTATTCTTTGCAGTCGGACCCCCAGGTTCAGTCAAACAAAAAACAACTTTTTTTCCATCTTACAAGACAAAACAAATCCTATATTTGTGAGGACATATAGGGATCGGTGTTACATGACCGTTCGGTCTGGTTTGTCATTTATTCATACAACATTACATGTACCTAAATAATATAATAATAAAGATATGATCGTATGATACGGCTACTGTAGGTGTGGTTCTTTGGTTTCAGTACTTGTGATGTGTGTCCTCTGTCATTTTTCCTCCCCTTTCTGCTCCCAGCCTTACCATGGCCATTGAGCAGAGCAGGGCGTCACCATCCCCTAACCAGCAGTGAGTATCATTTTTATATATTCAACATTGGGTAAAACAAACATTATATATATATATATATATATATATATATATATATATATATATATATATAAATAAACATCCTCTGCAGGACTCAGTGTTTTTATAGTATCTCCCATCTAGAGTATTTGTGTAAATGAGGGGCTATTTTTCTCCCCTTTTCTTAAATCCAGCTGTTTTTTTTAGTGCCAAGTTCTAACCTGGCATACTTGCTGATGTGGTTCTGCCCCCTAGGATTCTATCGTGGACCAGGCATAGTGGTGCTAATTCCAGGGTGTCTAACCAGGGATCCCATATGTTCTCAAATTTTTGTTGGGCTACCTCAGTGTTTGTATGCGAGTTGTTCTCTAATAAGAGTCGTTCACGGATGCCATCCACTCCGTCTGTGTGGGTGCTGTTGTAGACATCCATTTTCTAGGAATTCGTTTCCTAGCCAGGAATAGTACCCTTATAATGGCTGTATGTGTGTGAGGCCTGTATTGTTCTTCATCTAATGATCCCAATAAACAAAGTTTAGGGTCAGTGGTAAGTTTAAGGTTCCATATTCTGTTGATAGCGTTTATCACTGCTGCCCAATACCTTTGTAGTTTCGGGCATTTCCACAGCATATGGATAAGTGTACCATTGTCAACAAGGCAGCGGGAGCACAGTGGGTGGTCCCTTCTGTGCCATTTGTGCAACTTCTCAGGTGTGCGGTACGTACAGTGAATAATGAATAATTGGGTGAGTTTTTGGGGGGAAGGATAATGATACTTTAAGTACATTGTATAGTATGATGTTCCATTCCTCTTCTGTAATATGCCCTATGTCGTCCCCCCATCCAGCTCTACAGTTCAAAGTCATCACTTTAGATACATGACAAAGGAGGGAGCTGTATATAGAGGAGATTTGTCCCTTCCGGGATGATGACATGATTAGTTGTGTAAGCACCGTGGGCCTGGTTAGTTCCCAATGAGATATTGTAGCCTGTGCCACTATAGCATGCCTAAGTTGAAGGTATTGGACGAATGAGGTATTTGGCAAATTAAATTCTGTGAAGAGTGATTGGAAGTCTCGGAGTATACCTCCACAATATAGTTGTGGAATGTAGTTTACTCTGGTTCATGACCAATTGGAGACGTTTTGTAGTTTGTTTAGTTCTAGGTAGTTACAGTTATTCCATATGCGTGACCAATTGGTGTACCCTGTGTATTGCATATGTTGTTTGGTCTTGTTCCATATCTTATCTATGAGTGTTATTGTGGGGTATTGAGTCAGTGTTCAAATTCACCTGCCTCTATGCATTCCACAAGTCCATCATCAGACATCTGTGTACGCACAATGTTCCAAATGGGATTAGAGGACTCGGGGGGGGAGCCAGCCCGTTAAATGCTGCAGCTGAGCAGCTATAAAAAAATAGAATGGGTTTGATACTGCCAGTCCACCCGAGTCCTTCAGTCTTTATTTTTACATGCCACCATCAGTGGATTGGAAGTCCTCCTGATGGCATTCTATATTCCACCACCATTTCAATTCCATGTCCTACAGGAGGGTGTGGCCTTCATGTCTAAACACCCATGATACCTGCTAAATGGTTAGGGGACTTTAACATGACAATAAACCCCAGTCTCCATAGACTCAGCTCCACTGCCCCAGTGTCACCTCCACCCTCAATCACCAGGTTTGGGAGGTTCCTCTCGGAGTTCGGCATGATTGACACCTGGGAGGCACAAATACCCGACAGCTGTTGCTTACTCCTGCTTCACTTCTTCCCACTCTGCCACGTCCCACATTGACTCACTCCTGGTTTTTCCCACTCTATTGCCTGACCTGCTTGATGTGGGGTTAGGTGTTAGGGCGCTCTCTGACCACTCCCCATATTGGGTGACCATAAGTTTTTCTGCTCTCCCCACGACCCGTATATGGAAGCTAAACCCTTTCTGGCTTACCACTATGTTGGACCTGAAGAGTATCTAGTGAGAATGGGTTCACTTTTTTTTGTACCAACCAGGGGTCAGCGTGGATTGGGGTGGTGTGGGAATCCAAGTTACATGGCCGTATGAGCCTTTCCACACGCATCAATAGGCACAAGGCCTCATCCAAACTCGTACTTCAACAGGCGGAGGAACGTCTGAGCTTTCTCAAGCAGTTGTTTCTCACTGACCCATCTGCGTCCAACGCTTCCGTTGTGAGACTACAGTCTAGACTTACTGACCAACTACACTTCGAAAAAGCTAAACAGTTAATTTTCTTTAGTAAGCAACGCATCTTTGAGCACAGTGAATGTGCAGGCAAACTGCTCGCTTATATGGCCCAACTTGACCATAGGCCCCCGGTAGTGGTCACGCTTCAGTCAGCCTCTGGGACTATCATTACAGAACCTTCCCAAGTAGCCGATGAGTTCAGGCGGTTCTACTCTGACCTCTACACCTTCACTGCTAGTCATTCTCAAGAGGAACTGATCATATGTTCCTTTGGGACATCGCCTTCCCCACCCTCAGTCTCAGATCAGCCAGCTAGAGGCGCTGATCACCACAGACTGCATAGAGAAGGCACTGACACATCTCCCGCCTTCTAAAGGCACCTGTCTCAGACGGCCTTCCCCTAGAGTTCTGTGACCAATTCAGGGAGGTTCTCAACTCGAACTGCAAGCACTATATGTGTACATATTTGACTCTGCCATACTCCCTGTATTCATGGGTAAAGCTCTTGTTGTCTTAATCACCAAACCCAGAAAGGATCCACTCTTTCCAGAGTCATATCGCCCCATCTCTCTCCTGCAGTTAGATGTCAAGACCTTAGCCAAAATTCTAGCCTTGAGGCTTAATAAAGTAATACTTAGTTTAATACATCCCGATCAGATGGGTCGATGGGTTCATGCCCAACAAGAACACAGCGTTCAACCTCCGAAGGCTCTTTATGAATCTTCAATCTACACACGAGAATACTGGATCCAGGGTAGTGGTCAGCCTGGACGCAGCCAAGGCGTTTGACGCCGTGGAATGGAGCTACCTGTGGGAGTGTCTTTGCAGATTTGGCTTTGGCCCAAAATTTATTAAAAATGGCTCCAACTCCTCTACCAGGCTCCCACTGCCCAGATCCAAGTTAATGGTATAATTCCTGACCCCCTTCTCTCTATCCCCTGGTACCCGTCAGGGCTGCCCACTATCCCCACTACTGTACGCCCTAGCAGTAGAGTCTCTTGCTATCGCCATCAGGGCACACTCTGACATCAAAGGCCTCCGCATGGGACAGGTGTCTGAAGTCCTCAGTCTTTATACGGATGACATGCTCCTATACCTGGAAGACGCCGGCCCTGCACTCCAGGCGGCTCTGCAGCTCATCAAACAATTCGGTGCATATTCCGGATTGCAGATCAACTGGTCTAAGTTCCAAATCCTCCCATTGGATGTAGATGCCCCCACAGCAGACCAAGCTGCACTCCCCCTGGTTAGAGCCAGTAGGATTAGGTACCTAGGTGTACAAATCTCGAGGACCCTCACAGACTACATGTCCTAAACTTAGAACCTCTCTCGGAAATAAGGGATGTATTAATTTGGTGAAGATTATACTTCTCCCCAAATTGCTATATCTTTTCTGGCATGCCCCCCTATACATCCCCATACGGGTCTTCAAATACATGGAATCTATCTTCAACATGTTTGTATGGGGCCCCTCCCATCGTAAACTGTCATGGCGAGCTCTGAAGTGTCCTGTCCACCTAGGTGGCACAGATTTACCCGACCTCGCCCTGTACTATATTGCCTCTCAATTATGCAATTTTTTCTACTTTAACAAAGCATACAGGGAAAGGTACTCCACCCTTGTATGCTCTTTGGTTTCTAGCCCGGTGGTCCAGTCCTTCCAAGTTCCACCCTGTGGCACCTGTGAGTCGCCTCATATGGGCAACAGGTGTCGCATGCTATTTCATCATTGTAAAATCTGTAATGTCCACCACTAAGGCCCCCACACTTAACACTCACACGACTGTGGGACAAGCCACAACTTCCCAAATTGCCGACTGTCCCCGATTATAAATTATGGATTGCTTGGGGGGTTATATTTCTCTCACAGGTCATAGATAATGGCTTAATTACATCATTCCAGGCTCTCAAAGAGGATTTCGGTTTGCCTAATCATATGTTCTTCCGTTACCTCTAACTCCGCCATGCTCTCAGTTCCCAATTCAGTGATTCCATCCCCAGTCTTGATTGGTTGTACCTGGTGGAAGTGGTCCTGGGTCAGGATGCCAAGAAGTTGATTTCCTCCTTTTATAATCCTTATGTTACCCTCTGCCACTACTCAGGCATACCAAATGAAATCCAGGTGGGAGACGGATGAAGTATTGGTCCCCTGTAAACTGTGTCCCCTAAATTGTCAGATACATTCCCCACAGTTCCTATCTTACACCGATTTGCCTCTCCAAATACAAACCGGATTACAGCCCGGCCTGCCCCAAATGTGGAGACCCTGGGGGAACATTCCATCACCTACTATGGTCCTGCCCCTTCCCCTGGGGCTACTGGTTGCAGGTGGTTAAATTTCTGCATAACCGCATGGGTTCCCCCTTACTCTATGCCCCCCGCCAGTGTCTACTAGGCCTCCTGTCCATTCCTGAAGAGGAAAAATATAAAAATATATTTTTGCAAGAGTCCTTGTTCTTGGCCAGAATGCAAATAGCCCGGTCCTGGATCAAGGTGTCGCCCCCTACTATTCAGCAATGAATTAGAGCCCTTAATGCTATTCTCCCCTATAAAAAAGTACTGTATTCACATAGAGGCTGCCTGACTAAATATAACAAAATATGGGACAGGTGGCTGGAAGACTCCTCTACCTGCACTGACGAGGTGTAGCCTTTACCTAATGTGTGGAACTTGATGTATCCCATGTTATTTACTCTCAATCTGTATGTTCACTGTTTGCCTGTCGCCCCACAGTGGGGTGTACCAAAATTCTTGTTATACTGTGCAGGGCTGTTTATTGACCCCCCCATCTGGATATAATCAGTCATGTTGGGTATGGGTTCTGTATCCTCGGTACCTAGACCTTTTACATTTTATACTCAGTACAGTTATGTCAATGATTTATCCTTTTGAATAGTGCCTGCTGCACTTTGTATTTGTTTGTATATTCTTTTAATATGCTCAAACTTTTTTTTTTCCAAATCAAAAATAAAGTTATATTATTTGCGCATGCGCGATCGCAATTTAAAACTCTCATCGAGGTTTTTTCCTCTGCTAGCAGTCTGCTGTTTTTAAACATTGCCGGTTCTTTTTTGACTATATGTAGTCTGTTCTTATTGCTTGTTTAAGCTTTAATAAAAACCCCTGTTATCGTATCACACGATTTGGAGCATTTTTATCTTTTCTGGTGATACATTGTGGACACCTGCCGTGAACAACTGAGCAGTTCCTGGAAGTAGGAGATTCCTGGTAAACCTGGAGGACATCTAAGAGATCGGCACCTGGATATCCTTGGTGGGATCCGTGACCTGATTGAGACCGGACTCGCATTAACTGACCTCCCCTAAAAAGGGGGTCACCGGGGATACGGTAAGCCTCCATTTCTCATTGGTGTATAGAGGTGATGGTATCTGCGTGGTCAAACTGATTGAGATAATCCATCAAGTTGCATCACTATTTTTTAATACACATTAACAAATTCAATTTTTGATACATCTACGTTTTTGATCACGTTTCTTATGTTTTATATGCATATGGACATTTATATGGACACTATATACACATATTGATTGTGTTTGCTATTAATTGTGTTTGCATTAACCAATTCATTTTTTTTCACTAAGCACAACTTTTCACCTATCCTTCATGATATATGTTCAATGATTATCTACACATTATTAATATTTTTCATTATATTTGGTATCCGTTTTTGGAATTTGACTGCACTTTAAATTGAGCAATCACCTAATATTTATTATTTATGGTTTGAGCGCTGCACTTTTTTCCTTCTTTTCAGTTTTTGTGCCCGGTATCTGGGTTATAGTGCTCAGCTGCTTATATTGAGGCCTACTGAGCGCAGATATCCTTACCTATATATCTATATATCTCTCATTATTATATATATATATATATATATACATACATACATACATACATATACACACACACACACACATACATACATACACATATATACAGACGCATATACACAAACCACACAAATATAATGCATAGTGTAAATGCAAAGCCCCAAACAAAAAATAATTGTTTTAACTTTGCCTTTCTACCATTTCAAAAGCTTCAAACAACTTTCTTGAAGCTTTCACAAAGCACTCTTCAACCCAGGCGACAGGCTTTAGAAAGCTTGAAACTTGGCAGTCTGCTAGTTTTCCAAAAGCAAAGAACAAACAGTGTCTTGTTAGGGTCTGAATATTGGTACCCAAAGTTCCCATAGATAATATTACAGGATATTCAACAGACAATAGTTTTAATTATAAAAAAAAAACGAAACTTGAAAGCATTTCAATCAAGGTGCATTAGTCTCAATGGTGTAAAGTATAACTGAAGCCAAAACTTATTTTTGCTTTAGATGCAGTGAAAAGGGGTTAGAACACCTGTTAGATTTTTATTGCTGAGGAGATTCACCCTTTTTGTGCTACAGATTTGTTATCAACAAAAGTGAAAGAAAAATACCACATCCTGAGTTGTCCTCAAAGCAAGAGTAGAGGGGAAATCTTCCAACGGGAAGACTGGTTTTGGTGACTACCAGGGATTTCTCTTTGGAGTAATTACCTCTCATTTCCTGTTGTGGCTATGGGACAGGAATTGTTTAAAATTGAAAATCCAGACTAGCTCCTCTAGAGCGCGAATTGTAATGACCAAATTGTTTATCATAGAAGAAAAAGGGTATACTCAGAGAAGACTGTCTAGGTAATGCCATGACGCTTTGATAAAGACCCAGGGGGACAAAGCAAGGCCAAACATTAGCTTCACAACCTAGAAGGGATTGTCCCCTTTCGCAAAATGCAGAAACAGCTGGTGCCTCACACAGATGGATATGTGCAGGTACGCATTCTTGATGCCTATTAATGCAAATAATTCCTCCTGATCGAGAGTCAACTACAATACAAATGGATTCCATCTTTACTTTTTGAACTTTTCACAAAGGCTTTGAGAGCCCTGAGATCCAGGACTGTCCCAACACCAGCCTTTTTTTTTTTTTAGCACAGTAGACAGGCTGGTATAAAAACCACTGAACCTCTCAGGGTTCATTTTTTAGGAAAGCCCTTCAAAGCGGTAGGGAGCTCAAAAACACTCAAATTCCCTAAAGATAAACTTACTGTATCAACTTATCAAAGTAGGCAGGATAGGAAAAAACTTTGGTGGCTCATGGGTACCAAAAGAAACAGCCAAGGCTTCTAGAGCCCAGGAGGAGCCTCAATTTTAAGGGCCTCTCATACAGACTAAATCAAGCAAGACAACATTGCTCTTTCCTGTGCTATGATAGAGGAGAAAAATGTATGTTCACTACCTGAAAGGACAAGGTTGCTATCCACATTCTCCGCAGGCAGTATGGGTCCCACAGTAGCCTCGACCTCTGCATCAGACGTATCCGAGGGGGAGGAAGTAGGAAAGGTTTATTTTTTATTTTAATTTTTTTAACTGCCTTGCATTTAAACTCCAATTCCACACGAGGGACAAAGGTTTCCAGGACAGCGAAAATAACATCCATAGGCATGGAGTGACTACACGACCCAGCCACCTCCAAAGAGTGGGCCAGATGGGATTTGACCCCAGATGCACTAATCCATCTGCAAAAGTGGGGTGCAAGATAGCCCATATAACCAGAGTATAACCATACGCAGGAGGACATCTAGAAGGACTCACTACAACAAACCATCAAGAAGTCACTGGGAGGAAGCCAAAATTCATCTTTAATTGCTGCCAGGTAACACAGAAAGACCCAGCAGCGTGCCAGGAATGGTGTCATCACTTAGCACTAGGCCTCAAACAAAGATGGCCGCCAAAGCTTCAGTGGCAGGCTGCCAGCAGACATGTGGTAGGGAGGAAAAAGAGGACGAGGCAGGGGACATCATACAAACAACACAGGCTACAGAAGATATCCAAGGAAAGCCAAGAAGACAGAACTAGGTACAGACTTTTCTAACAATGTATTGAATCTATCAGGCATTGCATTATCCCAGCATGAACTTTCTATTTTGTCTAAGGGTCTGTCTTTTTTTCCTAGTACACATTTTTGTCTTTTTTCCACTATACTGGCTATTAATCGTTTTGTAAGAAATCTAATGCTTAAGAAACATTTCAAGGATATACCTTCTGATAGCGAATCCACAGTGTGTCACAACATTCAAAAGGAGTCCACCTCCTTCAGATTTGATTATTTAGTAGCAAGGTCTGCATTGGAGAGTCTGCAAGCAGAATCAGAGGGAGGATCTTTTGGTATACAGGAATCAAACATTATCATGGGGGATAAATATTTTTATCCTGTTCAAAACAGAAATGACATTGTGGATTAGTTTCAGAATGTTGTGGAATCAGAATTGGTTAAATTGCAGGAATCGTGTCAACAAGACAATAATAGAAATAAAATGAATTTGACCAAGCAAGAAACCACAGCCTTAAATGCCTTGAAAATGAGATCTGACATAGTGATTCGACCAGGCAGACAAGGGGGGTACTGTAGTGATCCTAGATACTGCTAGTTACAAACAGGAAGCACTCAGGCAACTAGAAGATCACATCACATATCGCCCCCTCAGTTCTGATCCCACAGCAACTATACAACAAAAATTGTTACACTTATTGGATGAAGGTAAGGAGATGGGTGTTTTAGATCAAAAAAATGTAGATTATCTCATGGTCACACATCCCATTACTCCACTTTTTCACCATCTCCCCAAAGTGCACAAACAAGATAATCCAGTGAAAGGTCGGCCTATAGCTGCCGGCATAGGATCGCTATTGGAGAGATTAGGAGAATGGGTTGATCAATTTCTTCAACCGCTTGTTGTCCATCTACCTGGTTTTATAAAGGACACTGGACATTTGTTAGCCCACATGCAGGAAATGTTTTGGTCCACAGAATGCATTTGGATCACCATAGATGTTAGATCTCTGTATTCCTGCATTCCTCACTCTCTAGCACTGTTAGCCATTAAACAACATCTTTCACACTACAGTGGTTACAGTCCTAATGTACATGAGTTTATTTGTAGAGCAGTAGAGTTCCTCCTGAGACACAATTTCTTCATGTTTAATGAACGATACTACATTTAGAGTCAAGGCGCATCCGTGGGGGCAAAATTTTCCCCCTCTTTGGCGAATCTTTACATGGGCTGGTGGGAAGAATCCACTTTATTTGCCCATGGTAACCCATTCAAAACCAACATTGCCTGGTATGGTCGTTTCATTGATGACCTGATTGTAGTATGGCATTGATGGAGTGGTGACATAGGTGACTTTATGAAATATATTAATACCAACTACCTAAATCTGGAGTTTACCTGTGTGCACCACCCAACCCAAATAGACCATTTGGATTTGACCTTGATGGGGCATCTAGATAGCAACACAGTGACTTCCAGAACCTTTAGAAAGCCCTGTGCAGGGAATTCCCTTGTATTGGCCAATAGCTGTCACCCCAGTCACACCATCAAGTCTTTGCCCATCAAATCTTTGAATTCATCAGGGCCAGGAGAAACTGCTCTACAGACAAGGATTTCTTGCAAGAATGCGCAGCGATTCAAAAGTGAATCAAAGAAAGGCGCTATAACACACGATCAATAGCTAGAAGTAAAAATATAACATTTCACAGACATCGGGAGGAGATGATTCAGAATAGTGGCACAAATAAACACAAACAGTGTAGGGATCACAATAGAAATAGTTAATTTTGTCACTACTTTTTCTTTAGAATACAACAAAATCGTTGCGATTCTTAAAGCACATCTCCCCATTTTGTATGCTGACAAGGATCTCTACTCTGTTATCCAGGGGGGGTTGCCAATTTTCAAGTAGAAGGGCCCCCAGTCTGGGAAGTATGTTGTCATCCAGCTTGTTTTGTTCTCAGAAGTCAAACAACGCTTACCATCCAGCAGACAGAGCAGGTATCTATCAGGACAGTCTGCCTCTGACGGATGTGTTCCCATATTGTTGTTCAATCTTTCCGACCTCTAAAAATCTCAACTGCTAGAGGATGCGGGCAAAGACATTTTTGAAAAAACAACATTTAAAAAGGGACAACACCCCCTGTTGAAGTCAGAAATTATGGATATTTTAAAGCAAGTGCTGGTGGCTAATGCTCTCCAACATCAAACCCAAATGGCACTACAGAAAAACACGGAGGCACAGAAAAGAAATACAGAGGTCCAGATAACTGCCTTGAGAGAAATGATAGCAGAAAAAATAAGGTTATTGGCTGAAGCAGTGCAGTCACTCTCTCAAAGTCATGAGTCGGCAGTTATTGGCCCTGGAAACCAGGTAACCACTAGAATCTCAATCTCTACCAATTGACCTGCAACAGTGGGTGTATCATGGTGACCCAAATCTCTAAGACCAAGACACTATGTGTCATCTACATCCATGGAGACAAGGACCTACACAATGGTGTCAATGTCCATTACCACCATCTGTGGTACTGCCAAACATGAGGTTGGACTGGTTAAGAAATCTGGTACACCCATTAATAGATTGATGATTTTCCAAAATTTTGTGAACTGTGGGATAAAGGAGTCTGACCAAATGGGTAAAACAGACTGTCGACTCTCAGATTATATTGTTACTGATATGCCAGTTAATGGTAATTTGTGTGATGTCGCGTATGATAGTCTGGTTACACAGCCCTAAGTAAGAAGGTCACTAGTACCAGGGAGTAGAATTCTGAACCTGAGCTGCTCTGTGAGGTGAGGGTAAATTTTTCTGTTAAGGGTCATGCTTGGGAAGACTGACACGGGGTGTGTGTCTCCAAGAGAAACACATGCAAGGCGAAAACCAAAAGTCACTGTATTGCAGACAGTAGGCAACAAACAAATGTTACTGGTGAGTAATCTCCACAGTCTAGGATCCCACTAGGCAAGGCATGGCTAGCATGGCAAACACTGAATTAAAACAATTGTGATGACATCCCTGAAGAAGCTCCCGCTGATTGTTACTCTTGGAGACACACACTCACCAGTACCCATGTCATCTTGGGTCCTGGGTTATAACTTCATGATCTAGACCTGGAAGTTATTCTTAATTCCTGATGATCTTACACCCAGCGGTCCTCGGATCACATTTACCAAGGATCACAATTAGCCACAGGTTATTCATGTGTAATGTCCCTGTATGAGCGGTTTGAATGAAGCAGCTGCATTGACTATAGACAACGTTGTCGCTTTAATTTTTTTTAGCTGAGGTGTTGGTGGTGGAATTTGAAATCCAGTTTTCTTTGTATTATTTAGAATCTTGTATTAAAGGGCCTTTATTCAAGCTGCTTGGTCCTTGGCAATTACTTTTAGGTGGGGTTTATTCTCACTTTGCCTGCTATTAGTATCTCTATTTAGGATTACCTGGATCACACCTTGACTGGTGAGTCAGCAAATAAAGGAACGCTGTGTTTATCTATTCATAATTTCAGCGTCAATATATCATAGTGAGTTATTGGCAATTATCTTTTCTTTGTCCTTAAACTAGGTTACCCAGGAACAAACAAGCTTTCTTCTCCCGAGGTGGGCGCTTCCAGTACAAATAAAGTGGCATTTGGCCTTCAGACTGCACCCTCCATCTTTCAACGGACAATGGATTAGACATTATGCCTCCATCAAGAATACACCTCAGAGTATCTTGATGACCTTGTCATTTTCAGTAGGGACTGGAAATCTCATTGCCCAAAGTCCAGGCAGTGTTAGATTCTATGAGCAAGGGGAAATTTTACCTGAACCATGAAAAGTGTACTGTCATGCAGGAAGCAAAGTACGTTTGGGAACACTGTGGGAAGAGGGCGCATCTCGGATCGGCAGGAGGGCTCGGTGATTGGCCCTCCTGATCACATGGACGACTACTAGAAAGTGCATCTATCGACTTCTCATGAACGGGAATGGCCATAGATGCATAAAAACTTGTCTGGCTCCTGCTGAACTGGACGAATTTTGATCCATCTATGGCCAGATTAAGAAAACCCTATCCAGAGGGTGACAACACTGCTGTGAATATTCACTGCAGAATAAACAGCAATGCCACCTTGGTTAAGTAAAATAATAACAGATCCAATGGCAGGATCAACAGGTAATGAAACAAAGTTTCAGGGAAGCCATAGAGAAACTGAATTAACTAGTGAGGACCTTCATGATATGCGTCACTTATTTATTTTTGTTTCAAAATTTTTATTGAAAATTTTCAAAGAGTAAAGAAATGATAAAGCTTTTAAAACAATACGCAATTTCCACAACATTAAATGCATATAGGACAAGAGCAGAAGAGTTTGCATTATAATCCATGTAAGAACAAAAGGCGTATAAAACCAGGCTCCACACTATCCAAGGGTTTCACTCTCTAGAATGCCTTCATTACTTCCGTAACTGCGAGCTTATGATTTATTCTCAACCATTTATAGTCTAGCAATTATAGCCTTATTATCTTACATTTGTAAGATAAAGTATGCAAGTAATGCTTTGAGTGTATCGAAAGTGTTCAGATTCCGGCAATTGGTGCCTCTCTATTAGGGTTTGCTTGGTCAATTATGCCCTTATGATCACAAAGGTCAGCTATGCGCGCAATACCCTTTTTGGACCACCATTTAAATGCGTGGGGGGGGGGGGGGGGGGGAGGCCAGGGTGAAATCCCTATTTCGTAAATAAAGCAGACAATAAAATAAAGCAGACAATGGGCAATGGGGAGACTTGAAATTGTGGTGTTTAACCACTTCCCACCCGGCCAATGTAGATATACGGCCGGGTGGGAGCCGTCTACTTCTGAGTGGACGTTCAGGAATGTCCTTCAGAAGTAGAGGGATCGCGCCCGCGCAGCGGCGCGATCCCGATGCGGGCGTGTCACCCGGACACGGCGCATCTCGGATCGGCAGGAGGGCTCGGTGATTGGCCCTCCTGATCACATGATGGCCGTGTCGAATCACGGCCGTCATGTGATGTAAACAAACAGCCGGTTGCTAGGCAATCGGCCCTCCTCTCCTCACACGGAAGTCGTCGGTGAGGAGAGGAGAGCGGAACGCTGCAGCCGGCTGGTGATCAGTGAGTATTAGCTGTTTTTTTTACTCACTGATCACCAGTCTAGGGTCCCCATAGTAAAACACACATGTCCCCATAGTAAAACACACATGTCCCCACAGTAAAACACACATGTCCCCACAGTAAAACACACATGTCCCCAAAACACACATGTCCCCAAAACACACATGTCCCCAAAACACACATGTCCCCAAATAATAAAAACACATGTCCCTCACATATGTCCCAGTAAAATAACATGTGCCAGTGATTATCTGCACACATATGTCCGTGATCACCTGCACACCCCTTTTACATGATCATTTGCGTACATATGTCCGTGATCACGCGAACCAATTATTATACACTTAACGGATTTTTTTTTTACAAAAAACATGTAGCAGAATACATTTTGGCTTAAATTTATGACAAAATTTGATTTTATTGGATTTCTTTTAAAAAAGAAAGGAGAAAATATTGTTTTTTTTTCAAAATTTCCGCTATGTTTTCGCTTATATCGCAAAAAATAAAAAAACGGAGTCGCGAATAAATACCACCAAACTAAAGCTCTATTTGTGCGAACAAAACGATAAAAAATTTATTTGGTTACAGCATTGCATGACCGCGCAATTGTCACTGAAAGTGCGAGAGCACTGAAAGCTCAAAATTGGTCTGGGCAGGAAGGGTGTTTAAGTGCACAGTAGGCAAGTGGTTAAAGAGTCTACCCCATTCGCTGAGCGAAAAAATTGGAGGTCGTTCCCTCGCTGGTAGCCATATGACAGTCATTTTGATGAAAGTAACACTTTAAGAACATACATGTCACATCATAATAATGTAACTAATCTCCCCTTAGAGATTTGATCAGTAGCTCTTACCTGTTCATTATCTCTGATAATCCCTTCATCTTGATTATAAGCGTCAACAGTCCCAGGCTGATACTCTGCTACTCTCATTAGGTAGTTCTCCACTTCTCTTTCAGGGAGAACACTAGGATCCCAAAGCAGCTGGTCTTTATCCTGAGAATCTGTAAAGACCACAGTACTATAACCATGTTTTAAACACTTGCCTACTGGGGACATTTTTACATTTTTCACATACATGTTAAAATCTGCATTTTATTTTTTTTTTGTGTTTTTTTGCTAGAAAATGACTTAAACCCCCCCCGAACATTAAAGAGTTTCTGAAAGCAGAGGTCCTGGAGAATAAAATGGTGGCTATTGCAATTTTTTTGGTACACATTTGCGAAGTTAGTTATCAATTGCAAATTTTCAGGAAAGATGCACTTAAATGAATTTTTGTGACATACACAATACCCATTTTTTTTGGTAAAATATAAAATATGATGTTGTGTCAAGAACAGATACCAAATAAGTCAAGATTTAACATTGCTCACACCTGTGAAATGGCAACTAACTATGGTACCTAAAATTGTCCACAGGCGACACTTTAAGAGCCTTTATACTGTAGGCAACAGCTTAGACTAGATCGATATGGTGCTCTCACTCCAATGTTCATAGCGATACCTCACGTGTGGTACAAATCACCATTTATATATGCATGCCATATGCGTCTGCATTTTCATGTGAGCATTATTATATTATTTTGAATTACTTTTCTTTTTTTTTTTTACACTTTTATAATTTTTTCATTTAACTTTATTGCTATCACAAGGGGTGCATAAGCCCCTTGTGATAAATTTGGGCAGTAACCGGTACTCTTTATAGAGACCTCAGGCTTATATTAAACCCCTGATATCTCCCCTGCCCTTCAAAGCATCTGATCAAACACAGATTGGTTTGATATATCAGCCAGGGGGAAACAGATCTGAAACTGGAAATGACAGAATCCCCATCGCTTCTGGCTACATTTGTCACGGAGGAGATCAGGGAACAGACGTGCCAATCCTGGGCTCCACAGAGGAACAGGACAGACCAAGAACAGCAGCGGGCAGCTCCCTTCTGACTGCTGTAAAAGTGATAGGGCGGCTGCATGGCTGCAACTAGTATAACGGCTTGCTGCCAAGGCACAAGGCCATATATATATGGCCTCTGGACAGCAAGAGGTTAAAATGGAATACATGCCTGGATATAAGAATATCATTTATAACAAATAAAATCAGGTTAAGGGTCTATTCATTCAAACCGTTGGTTTACAAGTGAATCCGCCCAAACCCGTAATACCACCACTGCGCTTACTGGATGCAAGTGAGGATAGTCCTACAGCTGCCACTTAGAAAAACAACATGTGATCAGAATTTAAACCTCTAGTGAAACATATAGGCATAAATGGTGGCACTAAATAATGACTAAGTGACTAATGTGCTAGTAACTAATCTAAAAATAAATATGTTTATCTGTTGTCACCCTGTGATGAGAGAAAGCATAAATGTTAAATATCAAAATCCGTAATGGAACACTTGAAAAGGAAAAAAAACAAATGCAAACAAACAAGTGATTATTACCCTGTAACAGAAGTGAACAAAAAATGAATATGAATATGATAAAACACTCCTGAAACTTAAAGCATAAAGTCCATATATTGTGTAAACTTAAGTTCATACAGTGAAGAAATCTTCAGTGTAAATTATGTTTTTCTTGTGGACATCCACCTCATTCAGAGTGCTTTATATTCATCATTGGATACTGGAGATCTGATTTTTAAACCCCATTTGAGTGGGTTAAGGCGAGTCTGGCCAAACACGAGAGTGAGAGGCTAAAGCAGCTAGTGAGTGTGTTTCTGAGAGGGGAGTGGTGGATGTCCACAAGAAAAACATAATTTACACCGAAGATTTCTTCACTTTATGAACTTACGTTTACACAATATATGGACTTTATGCTTTAAGTTTTCAGGAGTGTTTTATCATATTCATATTTTGTTCACTTATGTTACAGGGTGATAATCACTTGTTTATTTATTTGCATTTGATTTTTTTCCTTTGAAGCGTTCCATTACGGATTTTGATATTTAACATTAATGCTTTCACTCATCACAGGGTGACAACGGATATACATATTTATTTTTAGATTAGTAATTAGTTACTAGCACATTAGTCACTTATTCATTATTAAGGGTCTATTCACACCAGGTGCGGTGGGACTGTGTTGAGCACCTATTTCAGCGCACCCTTACCCCAAGACAAGGCAAACTGCCTTGTTTCAAGTGTGGCTGGTTTACATCACTGCATTGTGGGGGTGTGCGCTGAAAAAAGTACTGCGTGTAGTACTTTTTTTCCAGCGTACAGCAGTTACTGCACGCTGGCCAATAACTATAAAATGTCACTGTCTGACATTTCAAAAAAGTAATCAGTGCGATGTGCCAGGATCGGTGCACATCAGCACTGGCTCCACCACAGCACATACCAGCCACTGTGCTGCAATACAGCGGCTGCTGTAAATGTAACCTAAAATATTATCCGTCTTTAAACTGCCAACAGAAGATTTATTCAGGAGGTGGTCTAAATTTTGGCATTCGTTCTAGTAGATTTCTAACTATTATATAACCCATAACACATGCAAAAAATTACATCATCTCACCTCTTCCACCAGTCGGGGTGTATCTCAGATATGGAAGTTGAGGCTCAGATCCAAACAAGACTTCCTGCAAGAAAAAAATTCCACTGAGACACAGCAATGAAAGTACGGTCGATGCGTTTATAATAATTTGCCAGTCTAAGGTAAACTTTTACAAACATGTAGTCCTATGCTGGCGTTTACCCTTTTGCTGAGGGTTCATTCACATGATACAGTGCATATTGACTTGAACATCTGCTAAAGGCAACCCAAAATACAATCTCCTCTAACCCTCTGGTGGTTGAAGAGTGGAAAAATCATGTCAATGATAATTTGATCAGCAAAAACATTTGTATTTCTGGATAGAAGTTGTCATAATGAATTTGAGAAGTTATGTAATCTGTGGTTGGCAGTATCAGGCCTATCTCTACACTCCTTAGTGACACACAGGTTACTTTTTTTAAGCTAAATGTAGAAGGAGCTATACATTTACCTTCTTGCCACAACTTGGTTCTATAGTGATTATGCAGTGATGCACAATTTGGGTTGCAATATACTACTGTACAATAAGAGATGACAAACTTCTATTGTAAAGCAAAATATTTTTTTGACAGGTCAAGTAATGTGTTTAGTTGACAGTTTATCAGAGTCTACAGGTTTACAGAACTCTACTGTTAACCACTATTCTGACACTTTTGTTTACAAGTAAAAATCAGCATTTTTTTTGCTTGAAAATTACTTTTTTTTTTTTTTAACAGAGACCACAGAGAATAAAATGGTGGCTGTTGCAATTTTTTTTCACACAGTATTTGCACAACGGTTTTTCAAATGAAATTTTGTTGGAAAAGAAAAAACTTTTTTGAATCTTAATGCAAAAAAAAAAAAAATACACTAAATATAACCCAATTTTTTGGTAAAATATAAAAGATGATGTTATGCCGAATAAATAGATACCCAATAGGTCACGCTTTAAAACCACCAGTTTAGAGTTGCAGAGGTGGTCTAGTGCTAGAATTATTGCTCTTGCTAGAACATTTGCGGCGATACCTCACATGTGTGGTGTGAACACAGTTTACATATGGGTGTGCGACCTATGTATGTATTCGCTTTTGCACGCAAGCACAAGGGGACAGGAGTGCTTTATAAAAGATACGTTTATTATTACTTTATTTTTACACTGTCCCTTTCATTTTTTTAATCACTTATATTCTTATCACAAGAAATGTAAACATCCCTTGTGAAACAAATAAGACATGACAGATTCTCTTTATGGAGAGTTCGAGGGTCTATAAGACCCCCGATCTCTCCTCTACCCTGGAAAGCATGAGATCAAAAAAGCTATTCCGAAAGCAAGAGGGCTTTGTGATATTTGCACAAATCTATATTTTCAGTGTTAAAAAAAATAAATAAATCTTTTAAGGGACACAGAAGTCTTTCACCCATAGTTTATATTAGTTTATATTGCCACCTACAGGTTATCCTGCCACCTACCAGAGGATTGGACACTGGCAAACAAAACGACTATTAGGCCACCCCAGGCCAGTAGAAGTACTACTCCTACTTTTTTTGCATCCATTGAGGGACACAGTGGTTAGTGGGAACTTAGAAGTATAGGGAATACAGATTAATCCTCTTCCTTCTATACCCGCTGGTGACACGCAAAAAAATTAACAAAAAAACAACATGTAGTGTAGTACAGTATGTCCAAACAAAACACACTGTAAAGCTAGTAAATATACTCACATTTCAATTGTGTGATAAAGTGCTATGGATCATCAAAACATGCATCCTCCTGTGAGAACGCTTAGTTCTTAAATATCTAACCCTCTGGATCATCAATCGTGACTGATAAATCCACTATCAATCCTTCCAAAATAATCCTTTTCCCTTTGCATTCACTATTAGAAGCTCCGAAAACAAAATGTAGTGTAGTACATTTTAAAATAAGTGGTGGCACTGTACTTGGTATTACATTATTTAGCATTTTTGTCTTTTTGGAACTAATGGGACACCGCAACTGGAGCTGTCTGCATGGAAAATCGGGGAGAGTAATATACAACGCATAATTACCAATTTCTTGGAGAAGGGTAGATGCTGAAGGATATCAGTAGTTGCATGAGGACGCACATTTATTGAGAATGCATGTCACTGGTTTAGTAAGGCACTAAGCACATAAAAGGGAAATGTGAGCACACTGTACTCTAGGGCTACTTATTTCGATCCCTTGGCACCGCCTGCCGCTGGCCCTTTAAGGGGTTTGTTATGCCGGGAAGCGAGGCTGGGCTTATGGCCACATGACCGCCGTGATTGGCGGTCACGGCGGTGACATGTTCGGAAAAATTTCCGCGAGCCGCCGGTCGCTGTCCCGGGCACATGCAAAAAATGTGGGCGCTCGCTGCTAAGAGGCAACATATTTGTGTGCGCTTGGCACGAACAGGTTTAAAATGTACTACACTAAATTTTGTTATTTTGTTGTTCGGTTGTTCTAATTGTGAATGCAAAGTGAAAATGATTTTTCTGGAAGGAAGAATTCGTAGTGGGTTTTTATCAAGGGCAACTGATGATCCAGAGGGTATGGGTATATATTTAAGAACTAAGTGTTGTCACAGGAGGATTCATGTTTTGGTGATGCATGGCACTTGATCACAAAAATTGAAAACTAGGCTTTTTTTTTGTGTGCGTCACCAGTGGGTATAGAAGGAAGAGGATTTATATGCAGAATTCTATTGCACTTGTAAAAGAAAGGAGAAACACACCAGACAGACACTTCTTATTTTTCACGTGTTCTTTATTCTGATTCATGAATGAAAAGGCCTTCCTATGCCGAGAATGCTACGATGTACCATACTTCTATCACCTACCTAAGGTACACAAATACCCAGTAAATCCTCCAGGGAGACCGATTGTGGTCTGACTTTTTGAATCACTTTGTACAGCCAACAGTAGCCTCCCTCCGTGTCTATATTAAAAGACACAGTTCAGTCTTAGCGCCCACCAACATTTTTTTTTTTTACCAAAGACAAATTCAAAAGTTACTCACGCCAACTTTTTGGTCTAAGCTGCTCATTTTATTTTCAAACACAAATTACTTCTTCCAAGATTCATTTTTTCTTCAAGTTACAGCACAGTTATGGGGGCCAGCTTCACTCTGAGCTATGCTAACATTTTATGGCCTACTAGGGGAAGCTGTTCATTTGGGCCAACGATCCCTTTGCCAGATATTTTGTTCTGTTCGATTAATACATAGATGACATTTTAATTATCTGGCAAGGTGAGACCAATTCCATCTCTCAATTTATTACATCAACTGCAACAACCCATTTAGCACAATTTTACTTCTGTCATCGATAAAGAGACGTTAGTATTCCTTGCCTTTGAATTATAGCACAATGATTCAGAAAGGATGCTAACCAAAACTAATTTTTAAGCCTACTTAAGGCAACTCATAGCTACACAAGGCTAGTTGTCACCTACCCAGCTGGAAGAACACCACATACAGCCACATCTATATGTTGTGGCATAATTGCTCCACCCTAGAAGATTATGATACAGTTATGTTTGGACCCAGACGTTCCTTGAAAAAGGATATACGTCAAGCTCCATCCAACTAGCCAATAGAGATACTGATGCCTGTACTTGGAAAAGGATTCTTCATCATTTCCAACTAAGGAACAAGTTAATAATCAAGGTCCTCTGTTTATTACACAATTTAAGGACCAATACAAGCTGTGTTGCTATGGCTATTTTAGTGAATTTTATAACATAATAATTCATTTCAGTTACAATGCATTGGTTTTAAAAGCCGGGCTTCCCCTATTCATACGCTAATGAACTGGTTTGGTTCATGGAGCTCATGGAACAGGAAATTATGTTGGCTGGATGTAGAGGGAAAGAACAAAAGACAAAGAGAAGGGGGACTCTGAGAAGCAAAGAGTTTTGGAAGAGATCTGGGATAGGAAGACAACTCCATCATAAAAGACTTTAGCTGGTGATGACACTAAATCCACAACCCAAGTTCAGTAGCGTTTTAGTGTATCCTTATTGCATACATTGTCTATGCCCATTTTATAGGAAAGATAGCTTGTGGATGTGTATATTGTATGCATATTTTGTAAAATTCTGTATGTCACATATTTTCCTAAATTTGTAAGTAGTTTGAACAGCATCCCTGTTCAGTAAAGCACCTTCGTGCATAGAGATTTTTTTTATGCTTGTTTGCTTTACCTCGAAGTAACCTTAAAAGCCCATCAAAATAATTATAAAGAAGTATTGGTCCATTTTGAAAAATGCCCCCAAATTGGCCCCCATATTCCTGGATTATGTAAAGTGCTCTTCCACAGCGCTAGACATATTAAAGTGGAGTTCCCCCCTATTGTGCATGAAATAAAGGAACTGGATGTATATACCATCATATGATTATTTACATCCTATCCAACTGGTGAAGTCTCAGTCTAGTTCCCAGTCCTTCTCTCTGTCTAGGCCTTTCAAACTTCTTTCAGTTTGACGTGTCCCTTTTGGTTGTGGTCACCTTAGTATATTATAGCAGCCATTCATCATTCCCTATTTATTTTGTCAGTAATGCATGTAAGCATACATTTGTGATCATCCATTGTTAATTTTCTGATCCAATAATAATATCTTCCATTTTTTTACCTTCACTTTTTGTTTTTACTTACCTTGGGTTCTATCCATTTCCCTCTATTTACATTAATATGAGTATAATTTATTACTTTACATAATGTATCCATCATGATGTACAATAATATTAACTCACTATTATCATTGCATTCATCTTTTGAAATATAAAATACATTTACTGTATATCTCTTCCTTGAATTTATAGGTTTTTAGTACTATCTATATTAGATACTATAATGCTGCATTAGATCCTCATTTAACGTCTTTTACATTGTAAAGTTCTTGCGATTTTTTTATTTTTTTTAGAATATAATCAATTTGCGTAGATTGGAGTAACAAGTGGTGGCACCAAAAAATAAATAAAAAATGTATGTATATTCGGCTCTGCTCGGAGTCCCGCCTCCCTGCGCTCGCTCCGAAAACAGCAGGGAGGCGGGACCGCGATCGTAGCTGAACAGTCGGCTCGGCCTTTTCCGGGGCCGCTTCGGTCTTTTTCGCTGGGCAAGGCTGCAATGATGCTGGGCAAGGCTGCAATGATGCTGGGCAAGGCTGCAATGACGCTGGGCAAGGCTGCAATGACGCTGGGCAAGGCTGCAATGACGCTGGGCAAGGCTGCAATGACGCTGGGCATGGCTGCAATGACGCTGGGCATGGCTGCAATGACGCTGGGCATGGCTGCAATGACGCTGGGCAAGCTGCAATGACGCTGGGCAAGGCTGCAATGACGCTGGGCAAGGCTGAAATGACGCTGGGCAAGCTGCAAATGACGCTTAAATGTAAGTTGTTTTTTTTTTCCCCTAACTTCCCTCCTAAAACTTTTTTTCCTTAAAATGCCCTCCTAAACTTGGGGTGCGTGTTATACGCTGATAAATACGGTAAGCCTCGTAATAATCAGATCCTTTGGGAAACAATATGGGTCAGAGAGGGATGATTCTTCACTTAAGCTCAATCCTTAGATGTCTCCTTATGCTTCGGCAAAAGCAAAGTATATATCATAGAGCAATATGTTTACAGGTACTCATCACTTAACGTCCGGGTTCCGTTCCACTGACCAGGTCATTAAACGAATTGGTCGTTAAACGAGGAACCACAACTAATCAATATTTTAAGCATTCCCAACTACTGTACTGTACTCTGGAAAAAAAGGTCTAAACACAAAACTCCAATGCAATAATGTTGTTTTATTTTGCAGAGGCACAGAACACAAAAATATAAACAAAAATACTGTACTGTACAGGATGCAATGATGTACAGTGATGGAAAAGTAAACGTATACTGTACAGTAGACATTTAGAGTAACATTTTAGTCATAAAATCCTTCAAAGGGTGATAGTGCTTCAGGGTCAGTGTCGTCGCTGAAATTACTAGCAGGGTCATCAGTATCATCATTGGAGTTACCAGCAGGGTCATCAGGAGTTGTAGATGAGGGTGAAGACGGCAAGGAAATTATAGAACTGGTAGGGGTAGCTTGCAAGAAGAATTCTGTTAAGGTGCTCCGTTCTGTAATTTTCTTTTTTCATCATAAGTTTCACGATAACAACGCATACTTTTTTTCATCTGCCGTTCCACTTTAGAGAACCTTTAAACATTTGGGTCTATACTCTCTAATTTTGGATAGTGGGTGGACCGTGCTTCGTCCCCTCAAATAGAAGTTTGTAGCAGCGCTATTCAAGATTTTTTTCAAGTGAATGAAAAAACATTAATATACACACTTAGAGTGAGTGACCATATATCTCGCTAGAATATGTACATATAAAAAATAATATATATATATATATATATATATATGTAAAACATATGAATCAAGTGAGAGTGATAAAAATTCCAATAAGTGCATAAAAGAATCGAAATAAATAGTGAACCAAATATATGGTGAAAGAAGATGATCAATAAATAAATATAAAAATCTGTGTCTCCAGTCCACATAAAAAAATGCTTGTCAGTCTGATCAAGCCAATCTGCAGAAATCCACCAAGTGACAGTTCCCAGTTGGTATAAATAAACAGTTCAAAATTTGGTGATATTTGAGTGATCCGGCCACCATGCGTTTACACCTTGTGCGAGAATCGTCCCCCTGTGGGGCTGCACTCACCAGAACACTGCTTTAAATACGCCTGTAGTTTAACCAATATGGGCCTTCTCCTCCAACATCAGACCATCCACCAGCGCGGAAATCAGACCAGATCCTCTATCCAGCATCCCCTGATCAATACTCCACCAGCGCGGTTACATAGTGTATGAGAAGACAAATGGAGGGCCACATAGTGTAATACTGCTTAAAAATTATGATTTTATTGAAACACTTCCCCTTTAAAAAAACGATCCCCCCTAGTAGTAACTGCGTACCACACAATAATACTTCATAAGCCTTTGGATAAATGTAGAGATCTACTATGCCTGGGTTCCATCCACAGGATGTGGAAAAAACGAGTTCCGCTGTGTGTATAAGCGGCGTCTCTCCTTCCTGGTATTCCTGGAACGCACAGTGGACCGCAAGCGTAGTGACGTCACTTCCTGCTGACCTACGCCCTGACGCGTTTCGTCATTTCCGACTTCTTCTCAAGTCGGAAATGACATAACATAAAGATTGGTTTTAAAGACCACAATGTCTCACTGCACTTTAAACTCAAACACGACAAGGATCCCAAAGGACTCCAATTCTGGGGCATCGAACAGATTCAACCCCATTGGAGAGGTTTAAATATGGTCCGGGAACTTTCAAAGCAAGAAACAAAATGGATATATTTAGTCGACGTCCTCTCGCCTAAAGGATTAAACATCGAACTAGATATTAATTGCTTTATAAGCGACACATAACGTCTTAGGAAGAACACACTACACACCATCATCCCTTCACAAACACTACCAGACATCCTTATGACAATGTCTCATATGTGTTTGTGTATTTAACTGTTCTGGTTATATGTACATATTTAAGGAACATGAATATGAGATACCAAAACTACCCTCACATGTCCTCTTATTATACAACGTATTTATTTTATTAATATTATGGTATTTTACCCATTTTATACTTTAAAAAAAAAAAAAAATATATATATATATGCGTATACATATAGGGTTAATACTATTTTAATTGATTTTGATATATCCTTGTCTATTTTATAAAAGTTTATAAAATAGTGTACATATATAAATTTTATAAAGTATTTTTTACATAAATATTTTATACAATAATTTTTATACCATTATTATTATATTTTTTTGTGTAATAATAAGGATTTTTTATATGGTAATTTTATACATGATAACTCTTTTTATTTTATTAAGAATTATTATCCACATTGGTTTTATATATCATATACCCCTTTATCGGAGCAGGACTTTATATCCTGTCTTATATATATTTCCATTCGCAATTTTTTATTTATATATTAAATTTTTTATGTATATATTAAGTTCCTTCATATATATATATATATATATATATATATATATATATATACACATAAACCTATCCCAATATCAACCATGTTCATTATTTATTTGTCATTGTTTTTACATACCCCCCCGCCACATACCTCCACTGGAAGGTATACATTTATCCGCAATATATATACATATCTTGTGACCATGGCCTTGATGTTCAGGTTCACGTTCCTTTAATATATATATAATATTGTTGTATTTGTAATATGGGCTGTTATTGTTAATCGCAAGGTAGAAACATTCCAATGGGTTCTCCCCCGCATTCTGCGGGTCAGATTATGCACTAACATTCATTCATCCGCACATTCAGCGGACATGCGCCATATATCACTTACAAGAGGTTAATAGGTTTATTAAGAATGACAGCTCATGGAGAAGAAATGACATATGAACAATGGATGGTATAGGACAGGGGTCTCAAACTGGCGGCCCTCCAGCTGTTGCAAAACTACAAGTCCCACCATGCCTCTGCCTGTGGGAGTCATGCTTGTAACTGTCAGCCTTGCAATGCCTCATGGGACTTGTAGTTTTGCAACAGCTGGAGGGCCGCGAGTTTGAGACCCCTGGTATAGGATGCGAGTACAATTTTGTTACAAAGAAACAGTTTATATCATTATGATGCCTTAATAGGCTATGATAAATGTTTATGTTAATGAAGCTGTAAACACACTGACACCGGAGTTGTCTGCTAGATGTCTTTGTTAGACCTCTAGTGTCTGCATACCCGGTCTACGGCGCCTCCGTCCAATGTGTGAGCATTCCAGCCTCCCCATTGGACGGTTGGTCCATCAGTCAGTGCATATATTTGTCACTTCCTCCCTGATGACCTACGCCCTCGAGAAGAAGTCGGAAATGACGAAACGCGTCAGGGCGTAGGTCAGCAGGAAGTGACGTCACTACGCTTGCGGTCCACTGTGCGTTCCAGGAATACCAGGAAGGAGAGACGCCGCTTATACACACAGCGGAACTCGTTTTTTCCACATCCTGTGGATGGAACCCAGGCATAGTAGATCTCTACATTTATCCAAAGGCTTATGAAGTATTATTGTGTGGTACGCAGTTACTACTAGGGGGGATCGTTTTTTTAAAGGGGAAGTGTTTCAATAAAATCATAATTTTTAAGCAGTATTACACTATGTGGCCCTCCATTTGTCTTCTCATACACTATGTAACCGCGCTGGTGGAGTATTGATCAGGGGATGCTGGATAGAGGATCTGGTCTGATTTCCGCGCTGGTGGATGGTCTGATGTTGGAGGAGAAGGCTAATTGCAATAAAGCTGCATTCACTTTTGAGAACAAGCCAGCTAGCTTGATCAGACTGACAAGCATTTTTTTATGTGGACTGGAGACACAGATTTTTATATTTATTTATTGAACTATATACACTTCTCACTTTTGAGAACAAGCCAGCTAGCCCTGACTGTGAACTTCTTTTGTACCTCTTCCATTGTTTACTCCTTTTCTTCCTGTTCTAAGTGCTGCTGTGCTTCCAACTCTATTAAATCTTCATTACTTAGCTCTTCCTCAACATATTTCACTAATTCTTTAATATCGGTCACCACTTCAACATCTGAGTCAAGTTGCACACTTTTTTATTTATTTATAACTTAGATATTGTTCACAAAACGCTTTAAGCATTTTTTCCCATATACCCTACATACACTTTTCGGTTACTCGTTCCCAAGCTGATGCAAAAGGTTTTTTATGCAGTGTAAAATGTTGTAAGCTTTCCAAAAATCACAAAGGGTAACTTCATCATTTTCAGTTGCTGCTACAGCTTTGGAAAAGTTGTTGTGCAAACAGTAGGCCTTGAATGTTACTATTGCACCCTGATCCATGGGTTGTAGGATAGCAGTTGTGTTTTTAGGAAGATACACTACCTTTACGTCTGGATGTAGGTCATCAAGATGCTGAGGGTGGCCTGGGGCATTATCAAGCAGGATAATTTTAAAGGGAACACTCTTTTGCTGACAAAAACACTTGACCGAGGGTATGAAACAGTTGGTGAACCAGTCATCAAATAAAGCTTGTGTCATCCATGCTTTGTTATTTGCACGATAATAAACAGGAAGTGTGTGTGCTTACTGACCTGCTTCAATGCACTTGGGTTCTGTGAACAACAGATGAGGAGAGGATTTAACTCAACCCAGCAACATTTTCTCCCAACAACGTGACCCTGTCTTTAAAGAGGAAGTAAACCCCAGATTTTTTTTTTTTTTTAATTATAATGCGGTGATGTATATAGAAGACTTTAGACCGCCCTTCCTTTCCTTCCCTGTGTTAATCTCGCGCATGTGCGATCGCGGTCATGTGTAAACCAAGCCTCTATCTAGGAAGGTGGGGAGGAGGGCACAGTATCGCAAGGCTTCCTTTCCTGTGCCGTTTAGAGTGAAACGAAATAAGCTGACATGCTGTGGATAGTGAAACGGCACACATAGCGTGCCGTTAAAGACGCTACGGACTGTTACAGTAAGTGACATTTCACAGGCAGCGATCAGCTGCCTGTTCTATGCAGATTATAATGAGCTGAAGTTGAAATAGAGGGTTTACAACCACTTTAAAGGGCTTAAAACCGGGCATTGTTTTATCTTCTTTGTGTATGTAGGACCATTTCGGGCATTTTTTTTCCAAAAAAAGTCCAGTTTCATCCACGTTAGAAATCTGCTCTGGACAGTAGCCACCTTTTTCAATGATTTCATCAAACTCCACCACAAATTTTTCAGCTGCTTCCACATCTGCACTTGCAGCCTCCCCACTGATACTCCGATTGTGGAAGTTAAAATCTTCAACGAAACCTTTGAAACCATCCATTGCTTGCTCTAAATGTTTCAGGCGAAATTTTCTCCTTTGTTCACTTTCATATTCTCAAAAATACTGCGTGCTTTGGTTTGAATCAATAAAAGACTCAGTGGCATTCTTTTTTCTATTTGGTCGTCAATCCATACCGCCAGCAATTTCTGAATGAGGCCTTTCCGCTGCCTAGTTATTATGGCTTGATATCCTGTTGATGCCTTTACTGCCTCTTTCACTCTATCCTTATTCTTTAGGATTGTTGAAATGGTAGAATGTGCAAGTTCCAATTCACTTGCTATTTCTTTAACTTTCTTTCCAGCCTTAATGATCTTATTTTTCATATAAATATCAATAGATTTTCTTTTTTTCTGAGCACTTTCTGCAGGTGCAAGCACGTTTTTTTCTTCTTGCTGACATGACGTGGGCAATACCTGTATACAGTACAAGCACACATTACAGTACTGTGTACAGAAGGACATAAATAATATACAGTACGCTAGAAAGGGCATTTAGGAGAACAGAGTACAGTATACCAAGTACAGTATACCTGTAAAAACAGCAGGCCGTGAGAACTAGGCTGATGCAGAGTAATGACATGACGTCCTGTGCGTGGGTCAGGAGAGCGGGAGAGCTGGTCGTAAGTCCGAGCAGTCGTCCTGCGCGGGTCGGGAAGAGCTGGTTGCAAGTCTGAGCGGTCGTTAAAAAACAGGTACGTCGTTAAACGAGGAGTAGCTGTATTAAAACAGGTATCAATTTTGATCAAATGCGCACTTACATTTTTAGGTGCTAATAAGTCAGCACCAACATGTACAGCCAGTAGAACAGGAACAACGCCGTTCCTCCAAGTTGCGGCGAGCGTTCCAACACACTGGAAATCGTAACCAAGCCGGTACGCTTGGTTCAGATTTCCGGTGCGTTGGAACGCTCGCCACAACTTGGAGGAACGGCGTTGTTCCTGTTCTACTGGCTGTACAGGTTGGTGCTAAATTATTAGCACCTAAAAATGTAAGTACGCATTTTATCAAACTTAATACCCGTTTTAATACACATATTGGGCTATGATAAATACTTTGCTTTTGCTGAGCCTTATTATCATACAAGCATAAGGAAACATCTAAGGTTCGAACTTAAGTGAAGGATCATCCTCCTCTGACCCATATCGCTTCCCAAAGGATCTGATTATTACGAGGCTTACTATACTTGGTTATCTGGTGAGTGTGTATTTCTCCCAAACGAGTGATGATGGAGCACAGATAACCAAGATTTACCTGTCACTACACAGACTTTCTTTTTTGGTGTTTGGATTTCTTTTGGAGGACTTTCTCATCCTTTTGTTTCACTATATTGATTTTTTGTGGGTTATTTATTATGCACTAAAATGATTGTTTATTTCTAAATTTGTTTCGAGTTAGCGCCAAGCTTTTTATATATCTTTAAATATAATCAAGTTGTTTAATGATTTTTTTCATGGTCCTGCATTATGATTATGGCTTACTTTTGGATGGATGATATATTTTTATCAATGAATCGTTCACTGTGTGATAATTTACCCTTGAAATCGTCCACTAGGGGTGCACTACAGCATACATTGCATTGCAAAAGTATTCACCCCTTTGGTATTTTTCGTGTTTTGTTGCCTCACAACCTGGAATTAACATGGATTGTTTGAGGATTTGCATAATTTAATTTACAGAACATGCCCACAACTTTGAAGATTTTTTTTTTTTATCGTGAAGCAAACAAATAGGACAAAATAGCAGAAAAAGTCAATGGGGGTTATTTACCAAAGGCAAATCCACTTTGCACTACAAGTGCACTTGGAAGTCCAGTCGCTGTAGATCTGAGGGGGACATGCAAGAAAAAAAAAAAACAGCAGCATTTTTGCCTGCACATGATTGGATGATAAAATCAGCAGAGCTTCCCCTCAGATCTACAGCGACTGCACTCCCAAGTGCACTTGCAGTGCAAAGTGGATTTGCCTTTCGTAAATAACCCCCAATGTGCATAACTATTCACCCCCCTAAAGTCAATACTTTGTAGAGCCACCTTTTGCGGCTATCACAGCTCCAAGTTGCTTTGGATAAGTCTCTAGGAGCTTGCCACATCTTACCACTGGGGTTTTTGCCCATTCCTCCTTGCAAATCTGCTCCATCTCCTTGGTTGGTTTGCGCTTGTGAACAGCAATCTTTATGTCTGGCCACAGATTTTCTATTGGATTGAGGTCTGGGCTTTGGTTAGGCCATTCCAACACATTTACATGTTTCCCCTTAAACCACTCAAGCGTTGCTTTAGCAGTGTGTTTGGGGTCATTGTCTCGCTGGAAGGTAAACCTCCGTCCTAGCCTCAAATCACAGAGTGGTAGAGGTTTTGCTTAAGAATATCCCTGTATTTAACACCATCCATCTCTCCCTCAACTCTGACCAGTTTCCCAGTCCAGACTGCTGAAATACATGGGGGATGGTGTTCTTTAGGTGATGTGATGTGTTGCGTTTGCTCCAAACATAGCGTTTTCTTTGATGGCCAAAAAGTTAAATTTTAGTCTCATAAGACCAAAGCACCTTCCTCCATACATTTTGGGAGTCTCCCACATGCCTTTTCACAAACTCAAAACATGCCATTTTGTTTTTTGCTGAAAGTAATGGCTTTCTTCTGGCCACTCTGCCATAAAGCCCAACTATATGGAGCATACGGCTTATTGTCGTCCTATAAACAGATTCTCCAGTCTCTGCTGTGGAACTCTGCAGCTCCTCCAGGGTTGCCTTAGGTCTCTGTGCTGCCTCTCTGATTAATGCCCTCCTTGCCCGGTCCGTGAGTTTTGGTGTGCGGCCGTCTCTTGGCAGGTTTGCCGTTGTGCCATGTCCTTTTTTAATTTGGTAATAATAGATTTGATGGCGCTCCTAGGGATCATCAAAGATTTGGATATTTTTTTTATAACCTAACCCTGACTTGTACTTCTCAACAACATTGTCCCTTACTTGCTTGGAGAGTTCCTTGGTCTTCATGGCAGTGTTTGGTTAGTGGTGCCTCTTGCTTAGGTGTTGCAGTCTCTGGGGCCTTTCAAAAAGGGTGTGTATATGTAATAACAGATCATGTGACACTTAGATTGCACAAAGGTGGACATCATTTCAATAATTATGTGACTTCTGAAGGTAATTGGTTCCACCAGAGCTTTTTATGGGCTTCATAACAAAAAGGGTGAATACATACACACGTCATTTATCAGTTTCTTATTTCTGAAAAATAGTTTTATGTATATATTTTTCTAATTTTACTTCACCAACTTAGACTATTGTGTTCTGATCCATCACATATAATTTAGATTAAAAAAAAACATTGAACTAAAGGCTGTAATGTAACAAAATAGGTTAAAAGCCAAGGGGGGGTGAATAATTTTGCAAGGCACTGTATGTCTATGGTAGCTCTCCGAGGCATTGACTTTTGCTGGTTTGATTAATATGACCACTATACAGCTGCTCGTAATTAATGCAGACTTACAAATAAGGTCATTGTTACTCCCAGCAGTAGGCTGATGAAAGGGGATTTTCCCCATAAAACAAGTTCCCAGACTATCCTTGGCATATATTAACTTACTACATCATTCCAATGGGCTGGTCCCCATTTGCCTGCAGCCGGAGGTTCTGCACATGCCAGCATCTCTCCAGGTTTTAACAGCAGCCTGGCCAGGCCTCCACAGCACACCTGTACCTGTATGTGAATTGAGTAAAGCCCCTTGATAGCTGTGGATTAGATGGCTTCCTTTTACCTAATGTTGTGAGTGCATCTCATTAATTGCGCTGGATTTCACTCTGTGCTCTCTTACATATCTCTGGAGCTCCTCGCTCAGGCAATCTGGCGGTATGGATTCAAAGTTTAAACACAATGAGATGTTCTTGTATAGTGCACAGTATCTGTGACAACATTTTACTTGAGATTGCTTTTTATGCTTTTATATTGATCCTTTCTATTTGAGGACTTTTTGTTTGGCATTTTTTATTTTGTGTTATCTCCATATGGCTAACCGCACATATCTGAATATAGCCCAATCCTCCTTTCCCCACTTTTACATCATTACACTTGGGCTGAACACTTGGGTTTTTTTCTTTTGTTGGTTAGTTTGCATTCATTGAGAAATGCAAAGTGTTCTTTGAATTGCGCCCCTTCCAAGCAAGCAACCTCCTGTGTTCACTGAGCAGCACGGCTACTGCTTGGCACAAAACCTAAAAATGAAAGGCTTTTGCTGCAGAATGGTGCCTACTACAGTGATTGCCCAGGTATGAAACACGCATACTTACATTGGTCCAAAATGGATCGGTATGCAAAAAAAGCAGTACTTAAACTTCAAGTGTCACATTTTATAAGGAGGTTAAGTGCTAAAGTTTAGGAAGGGAATGGTTAGGTATTATGGCCAGTGTAACTATTAAAGAAAGATTAGAGGCAAGACATGTTTGGGGACACTTATTTTTTTGACACTGGAAGTTTCATGCCAAGATCTAACCAACAAAGTGTGACTCTTATCTGACTGAATATAACAGGATTATACATTTTCCTAATGTTGTAAACTGTTACTATATATCAGCAAACATATGATGAAGTCCATCACCATTTCTAAAACTTACATCCTTGAAGAAATTAAGTCCTTACCTCAGACCTGATCTCACACTCCACTGTCCAGTCCTCAGGAGCTGTTAACAAATGAACACGCATTAAATTTGACAGGAAAATGTTGCAATAGTTTCATCAACAAGTTGGTATTAAATGCAACCTTAACATTTCTCAAAATATTAATTTGCTTCCCCTTGTATAAAAACATACAAAATTCAGCTTCGGTTTGGTCTAAATTTATATGGAAAAAGCAACACCGGAGTACAGATTTTACATTTTTTTCATATATCATTACATATCAAATAAATTAATAAATTATATACTTAATAAAAATCCAATAACATAAAAAGAGATACACCAATTCTTCATAACACCCAGTGTGCAAGTGAAAAAGCTAAATCCAATATAATCAAGTTTTTCAAAACTTTGGGGAATTTTAAACAGATGTTTCCATGTATTTCACCTAGTGCTTCAATGCTCACACCTCTCTCCAACAGGCTGAGACTCACCAAATAGCCATGCCTCTCTTATACAAGATTGGCAACATTGTGCTCTATGTATAATGGCAGTTCACTGTGTATCACCTGGTCAATCCACTCCATGCCAGTACAGCAAATATGGCTCTACCAGGTGTAAAAATGAAAGGAGACAAATGGCTCCAATAGTGTAAAACCATAAAACACTCACTTTTATTAAAAGACAAGAAACTGCTCACAAAGTATAAAAAAACAATAAAAGCATGATCCAATTTTCTCCAGTGGGGGAAAAAATGCCTTCTTGATCCCCCCTTAGTGTGGAATTATATTTTGTGCATTTAGGAATGCATCCAGCTCTTTTTTTTAAAGCTGAGCTGGCCAGAACTAGTTCTTTGGGGGAGTCTATTCCACACTTTGACAGCTTTTACTGTGAAGAAGCCTTTCCATATGTGAAGGTTAAATCTCTTTTCCCCTTGACCTAAAGAGTGCCTACTTGTTCTCTAAAATAACCTAAAAGTGAATAACTCTACACAAAGGCCACTATATGGATAACATATATTTATACATGTTGATCATATCCCCCCCCCCCCCCCCCCAATTGCGAGAGAGAGAGAGAATTAATTCGGTTAAGCTAATATTTCCTCATAGCCAAGCTTCTCCATGCCTCATTAATTTGGTTGCCCTTCTCTACACTTTCTCCAGTTCTCAGATATCCTTTTTGTGAACCGGTGCCCAAAACTGAACTGCATATTCCAGATGAGGTCTTACTAATGGTTTGTACAATGGCAAAATGATGTCTCTCTCTCTGGATTCTATACCTCTTAATACAAGAAAGTATTTTGCAAGCTTTAGTAACTGCAGCTTGGCATTGCATTTATTAATAATCCTGTGATCTACCAGAATACCAGATCTTTCTCAACCAGCTGTTCTCCTCCTAGAATGTATGATGCATGCATGTTTTTAGCTCCCAAGTGCATAACCTTACATTTATCAACATTAAACCTCATTTGCCATATATGCCCAATTATATAATGAATTAAGGTCAGCTTGCAAGTTGGAGACATCCTGTAAAGATGTTGTTCCACTGCATAGCTTGGTGTCATCTGAAAACTTTGAAATCGTACTTTTAAATCCAGACTATCATTTATAAATATGTTAGAAATTAAGGGTCAAACTTAATTTGCTAGAAAGACCTCTCATGCTCATGACCTTTGAGTTATCTTGTCAGGCTGGGGGTCTCCTGAGAGGGGGCGCATATCTGTGGTGTACACACTCACTGACTCGACTATTAAACTTCCCTATATGATGCAGTGGGAACAGGTCCTGAATCTTACTTTTGACCTAACTGAATGGCAAGATATTGCCTATGCTCTATCTAAAATATCCATTAATAATATGTCTATAGAGTACAACTATAAAATGCTTTCAAGACGGTACTTCCCACACTGATTGCTAAAATGCATCCTACTCCCTCATCCACTTGTTTCTGCCATTGCAGATAAATGGGGACTATGCACCATATTTGTTGGCAAATGACCCATAGTATCCAGATTTTGGATTTGGATGTTTAATTTCATCTATTCAGTGACAGGAGTGAATATCTACAGATCCCTGGAGGCTGCCCTCTGGCAGAAACTTCCTGATGATGTCTCCAAAAAAAAACACAAAACGAATTATGTATATGCTTTTGGCAGCGAAAATCACTATTGCAAAATATTGGAGGCAGTCGGTGGTGTCACTTGACTATGTTAAAAGTAAACTTAACTGGATCATGGTTAATGACAAATTTACCTGCAATTTTCAAAATAATACACAAATAAAAAAATTTGACAAAACGTGGGACCTGTGGATTGAATACTGGTCTGTTCCTTAGAGAGTCCCTGGCTGACCCTCTTCTTTCTGGTCTTTCCTATTTTATTTCTTCTTTCTTTGTATCGGATTGCCTCTTCACCTTTTTTGGTGACTTAACCACTATTACATTGCCGTTACTACGGTTATATCCTTGAGAATTTGGCACCTTTCACAAGGGGCTGTCTGTTTTAACTCCTCCGCTTGCTCAGCAGGGATCGCTCTGTTGATCCCCGCTGAGCCGGCGGATGACAAGTCTGTCTCTGCACTCTGTGCAGGGATGGACCTGTCAGAGTCCTCTTTCCCCTATGGGGGGGGGGGGGGGGGGATCGGATGATTACGGACCGCATGTCCGTTTTCATCCGATCTGCCAGACGGATGTAAAATAGGACATGTGAAAGGGGCCTTTACCTGTTGGTCAAATTGCTGTTTACAACATCCCTTTCAAAACAAATGTTGTACTACGTTTTGATGCCAAATTTTATGTCTATCAATTTTATGATTACTGACACTCTGAAGATGTTTGCTCACTATGCATATACTCTAGGATGTATACCAGAGGGTTCTATGGCATTGGGGCTTGGTGTCTGAAGATCTTCTGATTTGCTTTTCTAGGCCTCGATGTTTTCTCATTCTTATTGTATTGGCACCTAGAGGACCTCATGTTATGGGTTATGACTAAGGCCTTATATGCTGAAACGCGCCAACCTTTCTTATTTGCGTTTGGTCACTGTGGCTTGTTAATAAATACAACATTTTTTAAGAGCAATCACTGGAGTGTGGATCATCTTTTCCTCATTTCTCTACTCAGCCAATGGCTGTGGATCGAGCACCCGGGAACTCTGCTTTCTATGTGATGTATGGGTAGTTGCACTGACTTTTTTGGTTTATATTCAGGACCTCATGTTACCTCTATATTGACAAAAAAAAATAAAAATAGTAAGGGTCCTAACACTGAACATCGGAGCGTGGTTGAACGGAAACAGGATGCAATGTCAGTTGTTTCACCAGAACGGATGTATCAGGAACTGATGAGACCGAGACTCTGGGCGGAAGCCTCCTGGTGTGTGTGCTTGCATAATAATACTGCCGATTTACCCTAATGGGATAAGGTAATTTAACATTTTTTTGTATTTGTAAATAGTTTCTTGGCTTTTATTAAAAGTGAATGTTTTTTGTCTCTTTAATTTTACATCTGGGGGAGCCAATATGGGAGCAAATATTGCTGTACTGGATTGACCAGGTGATATGCAGTGATCTGCCATTTATACATATAGAGTGAAATTAGCTGCTCTTCTATAAGAGGGGCATGGCTATCTGGTGAGTCTCAGCCTGCTGGGGAGTGGTGTGAGCACGGAAGCACAGGGTGGAATACACTGGAAGATCTGTTTGTTTATATTTCACCAAAGTGTTGAAGAACTTGTTTATATTGGGCTTTTTTTCTCACTTAAAGGGGTTGTAAAGGTAGGAGTTTTTTTTTTATCTTAATGCATTTTATACATTAAGATAAAAAGCCTTCTATGTGCAGCAGCCTCCCCATCGACCCCTAATACTTACCTGAGCCCCATCTCTGTTCAGCAATGTCCACGAGTACTTCGCCGGTCTGAGACTCTCCCCCTTATTGGCTGAGACAGCAGCGGCACCACTGGCTCCCACGACTCTCACAGTCAGTTAACCAATCAGTAAAAAGATGGGGCGGGGCCGAATGGCAGCTCCGTGTCTGAATGGACACATGGAGCTGCAGCTCGAGTACCCCCAGAGCAAGCTGCTTGCTGTGGGGGCACTCGGCAGGAGGGAGAGGAGCAAAGAGAACGAAAGAAGAGGAGGATCCAGGCTTCTCTGTGCAAATCCACTGCAATAGAGCAGGTAAGTATAACATGTTTTTTTTTTTTTTTAAACAAGACTTTACAATCACTTTAGGCACTGGGCGTTTTAAATAAATGGGTGTATCTATTTTAAGGTCATTGGATTTTTTTAATGCTGAACTCCAGCTTTGTTGGCCCAAACGAACCATGTCTCTCACTAACATGTGAGGCCGCTGGATGTGCTGTATAAAACAGTATGTAGCTGAGGCTACATACAGAATACCGCAGAGTTCCGGGTTTGGGCCGAGACCTTTCTGACTCATACCCAGAACTCAAGAGTCTATCTGATCAGCATTCAGCCATTCATAGAAAGCAATGTATTCTGATGTAGTCATCAGCCCACCTTTCTTTTTTTCTTTTTTTTATATAATTTTTTTTTCATTTAAAAAGTTCTCAAATACATACCATAGTTTTACAAATCAAATGTGAATCAATTGTATAGTAACCGTAGACAAGAAAAGAAAAAGTGTTGCATAAATTAAACATTAAAATATAAAATATACTACACTTCCACAGTAAGCAAAAAAGAAAACAGAGCATAACCTACACAATTTCACAGTTATTCCCATATTTGAGGAAAAAAAAAGGTAAAAAAAAGGAATGAAGAAATCAAAATGGGGAGGAATTTTTTTTTTAACGTTGATCTTACTAAAAAAAAAAAAAAAAAAAAAACGAATTCCTCTATCAAAATACATAAAGAGAACCCCCCCCCCCCAAAAAAAAAAAAAAACAAAGCCAGGCAGTATAGTGACCAAGAGAAGACTTGGAAAAGATGAGATCTATATTCGGGGGTCATACAGAATTCACAATAGGGGTACAAGATAAAAATATCTTTTTAAAATTGCTCCTCTCCATCATAGAGAGGCCGTCAAGTCTTCCATTTGAATAAATTTTATTAATCAGGGCAAACCATTGGGAGCTGCATTCATCAGATGAATAATGTTTTTTTATAATTTTTTATTGAAAAAGGGGATACGGATAGTGTGCGTCCCGACCGCAAAACGCAGGAAATGCTGGTGCCTGACCAAGATGAGGACATGCAAGTACGTGTCCTCGATGTCTATGCAGGCCATGAAATTCTCCTGATGAAGTGTGGCCACAGAACAAAGACTCCATCCTGAACTTCCGTACTTTCGTAAAAATTGAGGGCCTTGAGAACCAGGATCGGATGGACACCTTTCTGCTTCGGAACTGGGAACAGGTTGGAGTAGAAACCCCGAAACTGGAACTATTACCCCCAAAGCAGCAAGTCCTGCACTGCCCCAAACAAAGACTGCAGACGAGACGGGGGGGGGGGGGGATGAAGATTGGAAGGAAAGAACCTGTCTGGTGGACAGGAAAGAAACTATTTTGTAGCCTGAAAAAAGATTCAGTTGTAGTAAAATAGGGAAGTCCACCGCAAACCAATGAAGACGACCACCCACCCGGAAGGCGGGTGTGACCCTTTATGCGGTGCCAAGGACGCTTTGGTCCACCCACGGGAGCCTTGGCGGGCTGGGAACCCTTGCCCGCAGAACTGGGCGGATGAAAAAGATGATTGTGAGTGGAAAAGGAGGGGCCCTGCATATGCTGGGACTCTTTGCCGCTTTTGAACTGCAGGAGAAAGGTACTCCCCCCCCCCCCCAGTAGTATTCTTCATAATGTCATCCAGAGTGGCTTCAAATAGCGGCCCCCTGGAATGGCAAATTAGCCAGAGCCTTCTTAGACGTTTGGTCCACCGACCAGCACTTAAGCCAAAGCAACCGGCGAAAAACCAAGACCGACAAAGACAATTTAGAAAGCCAAGGGGCCGCATCCAAAGCTGCATCACAAAACGTACTTGAGCCCTTGTACTAGCTGGTCTGCCAGTTCCACATAGACCGGAGAAACCTGCTCATTACTCAACTAACTGTGTAATAACTTAGTCCACTCAGTAAGCGTCTGAAACACCAGAGCAGTGGCCAGCACCAGGTGAAGGGCCGAGCCTGCCATAGTAAACATAGACCGAGCGATCGACTCTGCCTTTCTGTCGGCAGGGTACCTGAAAGAAGGGGACCCCTCCATTGGAATCATGGTTGCCTTGTTTAACCTAGATATGGGAGGATCAACAACAGGAGGAGAGGACCACTTCTTCAGAAGACTCTACTCAAAAGGGGCAACGCACTGAAAAGCGTCTTAGGACTGAAAAAGACCACTGCGGGCATTCCCAATCCTTGTAGATAAACCTATCGAAATAAGACAGGTAAAAAGGAACAAGTTAGAGGTGGGGCCGGCTTATGAGACCCAAAGGGTAACCGACACCTCTTCAGAAGCCCCAGCCGGCTCTTTCATCTTTAGGGTATCGTGCACCGTAGCAATGAGTGCGGCCACCAGCGCATTTTCCTGTGCAGCGACGGTCGCTGAGTATTCCTCCTCACTGTCCGAGGGATCAGGGACCGCGTCATCTGAGCACTCCGGGAAGGGTACACCCGCTACAGCGGAGCCCAACACTAGATCAGTCTTCCCCCAGAGGAAGGAGGTAGGGAATATTTTTTACCCACCTTACGCTCACACGCCACCTCAACCACCCAGAAGTTGAAGGATTTCAGGGAACAGCAGATCCAGAGGGGCTAGCAGCACTTACCGATCCAGCAGGGGTCGTGGCTAACACACCCAAGACAGATCCACCTCCCGCCTAGACGGGGGGGGGGGGGGGTACTATCGGCCACGGTGACACAGACGGCAGATGTCTGGTCAGATGTGTCCCTGGGAGATGTTAATCTCGCCGGCCACTCGGTCCAGGATGGGGCTAGTCGTGGCCAACCCAGGGCGGAGATAAGGTCTGCGCGTGCTCGGTGGCCAGGCTGGGGAGACTACAAGGAACTATAGTATCCAGCCTGTCACCCAGCCCAGCAGTTGATTGAAGATGTTGCAGATTAAAAAAAGAGAAAAAAAAAAAAAAAAAACCTAAGGAACAACAGGTTCAGAGAGCCAGACTCCTAAGCTAGGCAGTGAAAAACTGAGCTGCCCATAGCCGAGTTGGGGGTTACTACCAGTGAGGACCCTCCCTAGGTGGTGCTGTGCTGGTTCTTTTTTTCTGCCTAGTATTACTCCTGAAGGTGGCAATATAATCCTACGGTCAAGAATGGAAGAGCTGTGTCCGTCAATGAACGAAAGAGAAATTAATATTTGTGTCATTCTCAAAACAGCCACGGCTGTGACGTCACTCCTCTTGGCTGAGTTTCAAGGTTCTCTGATTTCCTGTTTTCTTCCTTTCCCAGTCCTGATATGACATGCCCCATGATCCTTTGAGCCTCTGTAGTGTCAGAGTGAGCTATGGGATTCACTTCACTATTAGTTCTGGGAGTTGATGTGGGTGGGTCCTAGGGTTACTGTGGACGTCTCTGGGCCTTCATGTGGGTAGTGAAAAGGTGTAAATGTGTCATACCTCCTCCTGTGTCATACCCATCTTGCAGGGGAGGTTATTAGGATGGGGTTTCCTCATATGTAAATGAATCACTTCATAGAGAAGCGGGGCTCTGGGAGGGCAGGATCTGAGGCCTGTTGACACTGGTTGGCTTATTTAACTGGGCAGGATTGAATTATAATTGCGATCTATTCAGTCCTCCCAGCAGCAGCACAGCTCGCTTTTAGAACAGGATGTGTATAAAAGTGGTCCTTCTTGAATAATGCTAGGATCTGTAAGGTGGGACTGGGGAGGTTGGGACTCTTCCTGCAGGTGTGACTGGGGTTACATGTGTGCTAATTAGGATGTATTTAATCCCACCTAGCATCAGAGCTGTGAAGGAAGTTACATCATTTGCAGAGTCTGAAAGACTACAAAGGGGAGTGTTACAGACTCTGGGCAGTGGGCACTGCAGGAAGGGGCTGTGGAAGAGACAGAGTCCATCAGCAGGATATACAGAGTGTCATACGACACAAAGCAACTAAACCCAGAATATCAGGGTATCTGAAGACAACAGAGCAACATGGTACAGAGGTATGATCTATGCTGGGATTGATCATTCCATTCAATTCTGGTGAAAATAAACTTGTAATTCAGTTTTAAAGCAGGACACATCTCCACACCATATTGGTGAAAGGCCAAGATGCACCCCATGGCATAATCACATCAGGGGTGAAATTTACGAGCCTCACCACAGTGGAAGAAAGCCTTCCGATATACACCCTACATACACCTTCCCGGAGGTCGACTTTCTAGTCTTCAGGATGGTGGGGATTACAAAGTCAGAAATATTTATATCCCTTAGGACTTGGGTTTAACAACCATGCCGTATTAAGCCAGTTACTAAAGCCGAATGAAGGATCGGACCCTGCAACAGCAAGTTTGGCCAATCTCGAAAGAGCTCACAGTTAGTCTGCCAAGAGATTTGCAGTGTCTGCACACCACTTTCCTTATGGTGAAGCAGGTGCAATATCACTGGCGTAATGATGTATTGAATTTATTGTTGACTTACAACTCTTATCCACCTTTCTTTTATCCGCAATCCGGTATCAGATATTTACCCGCTTCCTACTCTCCTCGTTACCGTTCCTCTTTATATAGGATGATCTGACATTTTGATCAAACCAAGCTGTACTACTTTCCTGTTTTGTAGTCTATTAACCATATCTTCATAAGATCTTACGATTTGATTTCTCTTATGTACTGTTTGTATACGATTGTCCTTTGTCCGGTCCGTGCCCAAGAGCAAATTTTTGCAAATTAAACGCAACTGTACAGATGCTGATCTTTTTATTGAACAGGCCAATGTCCTTAAAGAGAGATTTATTGATAAAGGCTATTCTGTGGAGTTACGACGACACCTTAGAGGAAGTTAAATCACTAGACGGGGGGGGGGGGGACTTGCTTACAGTAAAGACCCCTCGTTATAACAACACCTCTCTGGTTCCATTTATCACCACATACTCAGTACAGCATAGAAATGTTAGGAGCCCAATTAAAAAACATTGGCACCTGGTGGGTAACGACCCAGTATTGGGTTCAGTCCTACCAGAGACACCAAGAGTAGTGTATAGGGGTGAATACAAACAACCTTCTAAGAAGGAAAGGGGGGAACATGAGGCCACATACCTCAGGGATTTTTTGTAAATGGTATCTAGTAGATTGATATATAAGGGCAAATAGAAATGTATAAAAATATAGAATTTTATTTTCCCATAGGGGTTGAAAACAACAAGGACACAAATAATACATCCATACTTTACAGACATATGAGTTAAATCAGATAGAGATGTGGAGCTTCGCCATACTCGACATGTTTCACTCTGTGGAGTTTCTTCAGGAGTTTGATAGGTTAAGCTCAAAAGTGTACTGAAATAACAAAGTCGCATGAAAATCGCATCCTTTTTCAGAAATGTACAGATCAGATGTACATAGTCATACAATATATAGAACAATTGGCTCAAAATAGAATATACATCTAGATAAATGAGCAGTTAATACATAAACTTTGTTGTAAATGTTAACAGGGGGGCATAGAAAGCAGAGGGAGGGCATTGAGAGGTGAAACCAGGCAAAACTTACCACAGAAACTTGGGTGGATCTAAAGTATGTCTACATACATAAAATGTAAATTTGTTTTTGGGTATAAAAAACAAATGGATTATAAAGAGAGATGAAGTCGCTTCCAAAATGCCACAGATCAGCACTGTGTCGCTTGCAGAGAGTCACGCTATGGTATTAAAAAGATAAATGAAACTAATTAGTGGGGTATTATATATGGTGTGGTTCATGGTAATATAATGGTATCAGGTTGGTAAATAATGATTAAGTAAATAGATAAATAAATAATACCTGTAGCAAAGTACGCTGAGAGTAACCGAGCTCATAAAAGTTCAGTATACTGTGCAAGTAATTGCAATCAATCCAAAAATTATTTGAAAAGTCATCCTCAGGTTTGTCTGCAATGGAGCAGAGTGAAAAACACTCCGTTAATTGCTGTGTGTAAATGAAAAGGTACACTCATGAGTTGAGAAAAGTAAGGAATGAAGTCAGTAGTCTGAGGAATAAAATTAAAGAGTGTCTTACCCTATGCAATGTAAAATGTGGGTAGCGGAATTGCCATTGAGTGGGGGCGGATAAAACCACCTCAACCCCTCATGTGCTGAAGATTCCGGGCAGAAATGAAAATGGCAGAGGGAATTGCCATAAATAGCGGCTCTCCGATCCGGCGGCGTCTGACGTCACCACCAGGTCGTGGGCGCCAAAAACGGCCGCATCCAGCCATGGACGTCAATGGGTGAGTGGTGCGCATGCGTCAGCGACGAACCTTGTCGCCGATGCATGACGTCAGTTGGTGCGTCGCTATAGAGCGGCGCACCGGCGGCCATCTTGGATTATACAAAATTTGCCCACATCTCTATGAAAGAGAAAGTGGGCTAAGCCCTCCATAGTGGCAAGAAACCCCTGGATGGCGAGCGTAAATCGCCACCAGGGGACTAGTCCCTAGTGACCAGCATTATATCTATAGAGAGATGCTTCCTATATCAATGTCCACAGTCGCACACCTCATAGTCGCTTGTATGGGCGCCCCGGGGGTGTCCCCTTTTTTGAGGCATAGCAAGTTTGATCAGCTTTGCAGCCTCTCCCGTACTGGGCCTCCCCCACCCTTTGGCCCATTCCATCCTGGTTCGCCTTTTGCCTTCCTGCATTTATCCCCCATCCATCCTGAATGCTGTCCCCTGGTGGCGATTTACGCTCGCCATCCAGGGGTTTCTTGCCACTATGGAGGGCTTAGCCCACTTTCTCTTTCATAGAGATGTGGGCAAATTTTGGATAATCCAAGATGGCCGCCGGTGCGCCGCTCTATAGCGACGCACCAACTGACGTCATGCATCGGCGACAAGGTTCGTCGCTGACGCATGCGCACCACTCACCCATTGACGTCCATGGCTGGATGCGGCCGTTTTTGGCGCCCACGACCTGGTGGTGGCGTCAGACGCCGCCGGATCGGAGAGCCGCTATTTATGGCAGTTCCCTCTGCCATTTTCATTTCTGCCCGGAATCTTCAGCACATGAGGGGTTGAGGTGGTTTTATCCGCCCCCACTCAATGGCAATTCCGCTACCGACATTTTACATTGCATAGGGTAAGACACTCTTTAATTTTATTCCTCAGACTACTGACTTCATTCCTTACTTTTCTCAACTCATGAGTCTACCTTTTCATTCACACACAGCAATTAACGGAGTGTTTTTCACTCTGCTCCATTGCAGACAAACCTGAGGATGACTTTTCAAATAATTTTTGGATTGATTGCAATTACTTGCACAGTATACTGAACTTTTATGAGCTCGGTTACTCTCAGCGTACTTTGCTACAGGTATTATTTATTTATTTATCTATTTACTTAATCATTATTTACCAACCTGATACCATTATATTACCATGAACCACACCATATACAATACCCCACTAATTAGTTTCATTTATCTTTTTAATACCATAGCGTGACTCTCTGCAAGCGACACAGTGCTGATCTGTGGCATTTTGGAAGCGACTTCATCTCTCTTTATAATCCATTTGTTTTTTATACCCAAAAACAAATTTACATTTTATGTATGTAGACATACTTTAGATCCACCCAAGTTTCTGTGGTAAGTTTTGCCTGGTTTCACCTCTCAATGCCCTCCCTCTGCTTTCTATGCCCCCCTGTTAACATTTACAACAAAGTTTATGTATTAACTGCTCATTTATCTAGATGTATATTCTATTTTGAGCCAATTGTTCTATATATTGTATGACTATGTACATCTGATCTGTACATTTCTGAAAAAGGATGCGATTTTCATGCGACTTTGTTATTTCAGTACACTTTTGAGCTTAACCTATCAAACTCCTGAAGAAACTCCACAGAGTGAAACATGTCGAGTATGGCGAAGCTCCACATCTCTATCTGATTTAACTCATATGTCTGTAAAGTATGGATGTATTATTTGTGCCCTTGTTGTTTTCAACCCCTATGGGAAAATAAAATTCTATATTTTTATACATTTCTATTTGCCCTTATATATCAATCTACTAGATACCATTTACAAAAAATCCCTGAGGTATGTGGCCTCATGTCCCCCCCTTTCCTTCTTAGAAGGTTGTTTGTATTCATTCAAGTTGGGATTTTGGTATCGCCACGTGTTCAAGCTTCTTCATCTAACACACTAAATAGTGTATAGGGGTGCTCCATCACTAAAAGACAGATTGGCCCCGAACGTTCTTGATCCCCCCCCACCCCAAGATCAAAATTAGATTTTTTGAAAACCTTATAGGGTTCTACCAATGTAGATTGTGTCAAGTGTGCCCTATTAGTGGATGCACACATAGACGCACCACTAACTTCACCTCTTCTAGTACTGGACAAGAGCATAAGATCAAATCTTTCATCACTTGTTCGACGGAGGGGGGTCGTTTACCTGCTCCAGTGCCCATGTGGGCTACAATATGTGGGCAGGACTAAATAACCCCTCTCAGTCAGACTAAATGAGCACATTACCAACATTAAAAGTGGCTTTACGAAACATTCAGTCTCTAAACACTTCCTCTTGGCACATAATAAGGACCCCTCCAATACATTGTTTTTTTGGGATCGACAGGATCATTGGAGAGGAAGTTCCCTTGTTAGGAGCATCTCCAGGTCAGAAAAGGCCTGGAGCCACAAAATTAAATGTTATGTTCCTTTTGGCCTGAATATTGATACGGATACAAATGCCTTTATTGATAATTCCTGGGGTATTTTCTATTCTGGTTTAAATATTTTGAGTTTTAATATATGATGAATGTGAACTTGATGTGAGTTTAAGATATGGAATATCAGTGTTCAATATGAAATTTAACAATTGGATTAAGGTTTCGTCTTCTGACCGACAGTTTGTTTATGTCAGTTGAGGCTCGCCTCATCATAATTTTCCATGTTCTCATTTCCTTTATTACTTTTCATCTCCTTTTTTTATTTCATTTTTATTCAGTTTTATACATTTTTTGATTATTTTTTGATTCAGTTCAGTCCATGTCCCTTATTTCTGAATATGCCCTTAATTCTGGGGCCATTCGCCTGTGTTCGTACAGGGCGGTGATTGTAGGGCTACGCAGATTTGGAGCCTTTTCAGGATATAGTGCTGACATGGGCTTTTCATTGATTGTTCCCATCCTCCTTTACATATAATGATTGTGACATTCTGGGGTGTTTATAAAGAACAATGTATTTATTGTATCTCATAAAGAAGATATTTTTCTAAATACTTTTTATTAAACACTTTTTATTATCTTGTATTCCGATACATACTGTTTTTTGCCCACATTTTACATGGTAGCTTTGGCTTCCTGCTCGTCTTGTACGAGTTTTCCAACTCACATTGAGGCTTGGTTTATGATGGTTCTATATAATGGGCGGTACGTCAGCACGTCGCCTGTTCCCCAGACGATGTCTTTGTATTGACGACACGTGCGTCGGGATGAGTTTGACATGCTGACGTCTCCACATACCTGGTGTTTTGGACGGGCATCCATACACAGCCGGCTGGCTATTTTGAAGTTTTGAATCTGTAAGTGCAATACTTTTAAAATTTTCTATTAAAATGTTTAGACGTTATTACGCCATGGTGAGTCTTTCTTTTTTGGGTTGCCCTTGACCGCCCCTGGAGTTCTTTGCTCTGGAGAGCCTGCTAAATCCTTTCCTTTAGGTGGAGTGAGGATTCTTGCTGATATCTGCCCTGCCCTTGAGATAGGAGCCCAGAACAGGAGGCACCTTTTAACATAAAGGCCCTGACCGGGTTTAGGTCAAAAGCTCAGTTTGCTTGCTAGCTGGTAAGCCTTCATTTCATACAGTGATCACATTGGTGGTGGATTTGTCACGGATTATCAACACTTTTCCTTAATTTATTCTTCCAAAATAATCAGTTTTTTCTTCTGTGAACTTTTAATCCAATAAATTTGGGTGACTGCTGCGGAGGGACAGAATTATTTAGACTCTTTATATTTCAAGGCAATTCAATTGTTTTACGTATACGATTCATTTTTTATAGCGCTTTATTTGGTATACACCTCAATGGCACTGATTTAGCACCATTGACCCTATGGGTATACACCTTGATGGTATTGATTTTGCACCATTACTTTGATCAATTTATTTATTTGCCATTTTATATATTTAAACACATTATTGTTCACTGTGTTACTACACTGTTTAAACCTTATGGTTTCTAACACCTGTGGCCTTTACCTTTGTTAGTGCTGCTACATTTTTTCCTTCAATAAAAAAAAAAAAAAAAAAAAATCAGGACATGCGCAGTGAAAAAACACCTGTACTAATTTATACTCAGCAGCTGAACACTTATAGATCCACTCACATTAATTAGGTTATTTGTAATATATACAGTGGATACAAAAAGTCTACACACCCCTATTAAAATGTCAGATTTATGTGATGTAATATAGGATCCTTTGAGCCTCTGTAGCGTCAGAGTGAGCTATGGGAGTCATTTGTATTAGTTCTGGGAGTTTATGTGGGTGGGTCCTAGGGTTACTGTGGGCATTTCTGGGCCTTCATATGGGTAGTGAAAGGTGTAAATGTATCATATCTCCTCCTGTCTCATACCTATCTTGCAGGGGAGGTTATTAGGAAGGGGTTTCCTCATATATAAATTAATCACTTCACAGAGAGCGGGGCTCTGGGAGGGCAGGATCTGAGGACTGTTCACAAAAAAAAATTAGACAAAGATAAACCATTTCAGAACTTTTTCCACCTTTAATGTGACCTATAAAGTGTACAACTCAGTTGAACAAACAGAAATCTTTTAGGTAGAGGGAAGTAAGAATAAAAAAACTAAAATAATATGGTCGCATAAGTGTGCACACCCCTAAACTAATACTTTGTTGAAGCGCCTTTTGATTTTATTGCAGCACTCTTTTTGGGTATGAGTCTATCAGCATGGCACATCTTGACATGGCAATATTTGCTCACTCTTCTTTGCAAAAACACTCCAAAATCGGTCAGATTGCGAGGGCATTTCCTGTGCACAGCCCTCTTCCGATCACCCAACAGATTTTGAATCAGATACAGGTCTGGGCTCTGATTGGGCCATTCCAAAACTTTAATCTTCTGGTGAAGCCATTCCTTTTTTTGATTTGGATGTATGCTTTGGGTTGTTGTCATGCTGAAAGATGAAGTTCCTCTTCAGGTCCAGCTTTCTAGCAAAACATTTGTGCCTATATTGACTGGTATTTGGAACTGTTCATAATTCCCTCTACCTTGACTAAGGCCCCTGTTCTAGCTGAAGAAAAACAGCCCCAAAGCATGATGCTGCCACCACCATGCTTCACAGTGGGTATGGTGTTCTTCTAGCGATTATTGTTTTTGCGGCAAACATATCTTTTGGAATCATGGTCAAAAAGTTCAACCTTTGTTTCATCAGACCAGAACACATTTTTCCACATGCTTTTGGGAGACTTCAGATGTGTTTTTGCAGAAGAATACGGGAGATTGTTCTCACATATACCACACAGCAAGTACATGCCAGATATTCCTGCAGCTCCTCTAAATGTTTCTGTAGACCTCTTGGCAGCCTCCCTGACCAATTTTCTTCTCATCTTTTCATAAATGTGCCATATTTTCTCCACGTGATGATGACTGTCTTCTCTGTGTTCCATGGTATAGCTTGGAGATTCTTTTGTACCCTTCTCCTGACTGATACATTTTAACAATGAGATCCCTCTGATCTTGGCGAGTGCTGGAAGCTCTCTGTGGTCCATGGCTTTTGCTGTTGGATGCGACTAAGAAAATGTCAGGAAAGACCTACTAGAACAGCTGAACTTTATTTGGGGTTAATCAGAGGCACTTCAAATGATAGCAGGTGTATACTGACTCCTATTTAACATGAGTTTAAATGTGATTATTAATTCTGAACACAGCTACATCCTCAGTTATAAGGAGGCTGTGCACACTACTGCATCCACATTATTTTTACTAACCCCCTAAAAGATTTCAGATTGTACAGTTTATAGGTCACATTAAAAGGTGGAAAATGTTCTGAAATTATTTATCTTTATTTTTCTCATTTTTTTACATGACAGAAACCTGATATTTTAAACAGGGGTGTGTAGACTTTTTATATCCACTGTACGTTGCGGTCTGCAAGTGGTTTACCGGGATTATGGCTGAAGATAGGGTACCGTTTGAATCAGAAAAAGGCGACGTTGTCCCCCCCTTTGCCGGCGCTGTTCAGTCTTGTCTCTCTTACATCACTTCCGGTTGTCGTTCATGCATTCCGCCCGCCGGAAGTAGTAAGCGATGCTGCTGGTTTTACTTCCTGTTTGTTGAATAGCACGGCCAGACTGCGCATGCACAGCCGTAGCTCGTGAATATAGTCAAGTGAAATCAGATGTTATTGTCATGCTGTCCTATCAAGGGCTAGCATGACATATATATATATATTTTTTTTCACCCTGTGGGTGAATGCACAATATATCCATCTCCCCCTGTGAGTTCTGATGTTTTTCTGAGATTGATGTACCTGGATACCCTTATGACCTGCCTATTATGCTTGGAAAGTGCTGTTTGAATACATCATTTACCGCCTGCAATATGATTACCTTGCATGTTTTTCATATTCTTCTGGTTAGCAGTTTGATTGCCCTTGGGTGTGGTGTGCTGTGCTTTCTTTATGCACATTGAAGTGGTGGAGGTTCTACATCATTTTTATCTCTTTTATACCTTGACTGTCACAGATTCTATGAACCACTGAAGCGCTGCATTTTGGACTTATATTTTTATTGTTTAATTATCAACGAACTGTGCTGGCTGCTGTTTTCTCTCTTTTCATTTGAGTTAGCGCAGATATCTGTTCACCCCATTTTACTCCCCATAAAGAGGCCCTGTCATCCTTATTTCTATTACAAGGGATGTTTACATTCCTTGCAATAGGAATAAAAGCGATCAACAAAATATAAGAAAATAAATAAAAGGGACAGTGGAAAAAATAAAAAAGTTAAATAAATAATATCTTTTTTTAAAGCACCCCCTATACCTCCATAAGTCATACGTAAACAGTATTCAAATGTGAGGTATCGGCGCAAATGTTAAAATTAGAGTAATAATTCTAGTGCTCTTCCATGAGCGTGCACAATTTTAAAGCGTAACATGTTGGGTATCTATTTACTCGGCGTAACAAAAAAAATTGGAGTAACTATTGTGTTTTTTTTTTTTAATAATTAAAGTGTATTTTTTTTTTTGTGTAAAATTGTGTTTGCAAATCCGCTGCATAAATGCTGCGTGACATAAAAAAATTGCAGCGATCGCCATTTTATTCCCTAGAGTCTCTGCTAAATGTATGTTTGGGAGATAGAAGTCATTTTGTAGCAACAAATACCAATTTAAACTTGTAAACAAAAAGTGCCAGAAAAAGCATGGTCGGCAAAATAAATAAACATTAATAGTGCAGCTCTAGGAGTGAGACTACACAACAATGTGCAAAATTCTCACCCAAAAGAAATGAATGTGTTAAAAACGGTTCAAAAGCCAATAAACAATATAAAGTCCAGTGTTTCTCACTCATAGCGCTGCATTATTACCTTTTTATTTTTTTTTATTTTTTACTAAATAAAGTGCAATAGTGCAATCAAATATAACAATCCCTATGTATAAACACATCTTATAAAGTGACCAGTGCACACATAAAAAAACTGTTTCAAGTGGGCATGAACTCACTTTGTTGATTTTTACCTATAGATAAGCCTATATATTTAGTTTTTATTAAAAAGGATATAATTATTTTTTTTGCTGCAGTTTACTCCAATATTTGTGTAACATACAAAATGTATCGGTTCATTCCAGCATAATAAAAAAAAAAAAAACTATCTTAAAGTGTTTCTAAACCCACAACAGTAAAATCGGTCTGTATATGCAGTAAAGCCTGTTTGTTATACTCGCTGTCTAACCTAAGGGGTTAAACCTCTGCAATGTGTAAAAAGGCTGTATGATCCTGTATGCACAGATCCTCCCCTTCTTGCTTTGCCCCCAAAACATGTCCGGATAAGACAGAGTTAGTGGAGTCAGGCTGCACATGCTCAGTTTGGTGTGTATTGCTAGAGAGTTTTTTTTTTTTTTTTTTCACTTAGGAGAGTACATGTGATCAACACAGTCCAGTCAGGGGTCCTGCATCCTGATAGGACAGCCAGTGTAGTATGAAAACTCCTCCTAAAAGCTTTAACCAGGCACTGATAGAAGATACAATATTGCTATATACTGCTGATGAGAAAAGGTGTTTAGCAGTTTATATTTACTAAAATTGCATTTCCATGTTCTGTGCAGTTATAGTAACACTTTAAGCATTTAATTAAAAGTGAAGCATGGCTTTAAAAAAACAGTCATACTCACCTAGATGGCTCCAACAATGATCACAGCTGCATCTGTCCCCTGCCACCTCTAAGACCAAGAACTGAGCGATCAAAGACCACTGATCGCTCAGTTCTCAGTCTTCAGCCTGCAGAGAGCTGGTGACTGCCAGTCACTGTCTTACTGCTCTGCCCCTCCAGCGCTCACTGGAGCGCTGGGCTGTGAAGGGTATGGGAGGCTGGCTTAGGCTCTCGCCGGCTCTGTGACAGCTTTAGACTGCCGTCGGCTGAAAATGGGTCACAGGAGTGCAAAACTGTGATCTATAAAAGTATAGCCAAAAAAGCTGTGGCTATAGTTCTCCATTAAGCAATCATGATGTAAAATTAAACATTGCAAACTATTAACAGACACTATAAGTAGAACTAAACCCAAACTGAATGACATATTTTTCTATGGCACAAAAATAGAATGACTTTTTTTCAATAAAAACCTGTACTCATTTATTCTTTTTTGTCTTTCAGTGCTGCTCATCTCCTTTTCTTTCAGCTGTTTTCTGTCTACCTGCGGTAGCTACAGTGTTAGCTGCACATCATTGCTGCTGACCAGCTTTTCAATAGTGACAACAGTAGACCATGCCTGCACAATATGAAGGTCATTTCTAGTGTTATCAGCCACTAGTTCCAAAACCCTCTCAGTTTGACGAGTGTAGCTTGAACTGGACCTAAGAGTGATAATAAAACTCCCAGTTTTTTAAGCACTTTCAGTACATGATTTAATCATTGAGTATGAAGTGCATTTATCTTTTGATCCTTGCCTTTGTTTCTTCTGTTTTTCCGTTTCAGTGTGGCTCCTTTCTTTTGCAGCGTCCTATGGAGCAACCCTTGCCTGCAGAGATTAGGGTTATGTCCCCCTACACTATAATAAGTGTTGTAACTCTACCCAGACAGCCAGATTTCATCAATTATCAGAGGTCTCCAGAAATGTTCTTTTTCAAATGACATTCTGTTCCTCTGTTTTGTAAAGTAGTTGTAAACCCTTATATATACCCAGTGAAGTGACTGGCCTCAGGTGATACAGAGAGATGAAACACATCCTATGTAAGCTGTAGCTCTATATCTAGACTTCTTTACTTCTGTTTAAAGTGCACAGCAGAAATTTAACTTAAGGCTCTTTCACATGGGGAGTCCGTCTGACTGACTCTGCTTTGCTCAGTGGGGGATCGATCCGCTGATCCCCGCTGAGCAGGCGGATGACAGGTCCATCTCTGCTCACTGTGCTAAGATGGACCTGTCAGGGTCCCGCTCTCTATGGGGAGATCGAATGAAAACAGACCGCCTGTCCATTTTCATCCGATCCGATCCTTCAGAAGGATGGAAAATATGCTTGTTTTATCAGCAATCTTGTAAGTGGCACATATGATTGACACCCCCCCCCCCCCCCCCCGACTGCAAAGCTGAGGGTCCATTTTCTCTGGTGAGTGAGGATACAATAGAGGAGTGTGGCACACAGCACAGCATGTGTACATGAAGCACCCAAGCACTTTTCAAATTCTTTTGGAGCATCCGAGCACTTTATAAGAGACTGTTTTTTGTCACCGTTTTTTATCACAGATTATTATCACAAACTGTTAGCCTTGTATTATATATTTTTTTGGATGGAAAACAAGGTCTCCATCCGTCTGGATATCACAGACAGGATCGGATAGCAGCAGGTGTCAGCGGATATGTCACCACTGACACCCGCCGTTCCATAGAGGTGAATGGAGCGCCCGATCAAGTCCGCCTGAAAAACTGACAGGCTGACCTGATCGGAAAGCTGGTGTGAAAGGGGCCTAATTGAGACAATTGAACATTATAGAGGGATATGCTTTGTTCATATTTCATGTCTGAGGTTTACAACCATTTTAACTTCACTTCTGCTAAATAATGGTTTAAATACTAGATAGAAATTATACTAAATCAAGTTTGGAAGACCCAAATTAGGCCCAATGGTAAACAACCAAATCTAATTATCTTTTAAAACCCAACTGAATCCTCTTAATGTATTACGGCAATACATACAGTCTACCTATACAACCTTGAATATGCCTTTGTTTATAAGCCAAGTGCAGCAGAAAGGGCTAAAATCCCTGTGCTGGCAGCAGAACTCAACTCCTACTTTTAAGCTGGCCATACATGGATCGAAATTTGGCTGGTTCAGCTGGGACAGGTTGAATTTTGTTGCATATATGTGGCCACTACAGTTGAACAGAAGTCAATGTACCAATCGACTCCTGTTCAACCACCCTACTGGATAAAAGCTGCTCGATAAATGCTGCAGGCAATAGGCTGCAGCACTAATCTGTGTATGCTGACAGAGGGGGAGTCTCTACCATGACAGAGAACTTGGTTCAAGGATGTGACTGATTCACCTTGTTCAGAGACAGACTGGATTTGCCCCATGCCATAAAAATGTTTTGTTGCAAGACTCGACTGGATTGGGCAAATGGAATGACCAGTAGGGTAGATACTATCAAACCCAGCACCTGCATGGAGGACTGATGCAGGGACTGAAGTTAGCTACCAAACTTGATTCTGTAGCTTTGTCAACGAAGAAATCGATGATGACCTTGAAAGACAGGAATGTGTAAATACGCATCCCTTATGGAAAAATAACTCAAGATGAAGGAAAGACAACTGATCAAATCATTTCATTAAAAACTTTTGAGGACGCACAAAGGCATTGAGGGTCTTTATCTCCAAAATGGGAATGATGACCCACTAATTTAACATTTGCTGATTGGCTGAAAGGATTGTTCGTTAGACATGACTGGGACACAGAGAGGCACAAAGGGAAGAATCCAGGTGGACAATAGAGGTTAAATTCTATTCAATACTACCTTCTGCACACGTGTCAGTTATGTAAGTTTCCCAAATCTCCATGAAAACCAGACGTCATACCAACTCTGATGGAAATAGTGGGGCAGCCTTTCATGCATTGGCATACAAATAGTCAGTAAACCAAACAGCATCTGTATTGTGGTTGCTGACTTTAATAGAGGGATTTATGACCCGTCTTGCCTAAGTTGCATCAACATTTTCACATTTCAAGGTAACACTAAAGATCGACTTCAGTACAACCAGCAGTGATCACGGCTGGGAAACCTCCAACCTCTCAGAATACAGTAGCGCAGCGGGAGGGAGCGTAATCAGTGTTGATGGGGAAACTGAGCAATTTTCTTTCCTTCAACTCGTAGTTGAAGGAAAGAAAATTGCATAGTGTATTGCCTGCCTAGGGGCTTACTAACTGACTTTAGAAAGAGGACCACCAAGTTACATTGAGGTTACTTGATGTAGAGTAGGAACAAGTACACAGTTTTAGATTCTTGGGAACAACAGTTACAGAAGATCTATAAATGGACAGCACCTATATCTGCTTTGGTTGGAAAATGGTTGTAATTCTTGAGAAAACATAAGGCCAACCTCTCAAAACAGGTTCTTTTACATTTTTACAGAGGAGCAAGGAGAGTACTTTAACATATCAGAATGTGTACAGCAGGGGGTCGTGAAGTTTGCATTACCCAGAATATGTGTCTGAGTAGAGCCCTTAGTACTCACCCGAGTTTTAGGCTGTCTAGTTTGATGCCATCAAGCAGATGATATAGAAGCCTTAGATGTTGCAGGGATATGCAATTAGCGGACCTCCAGCTGTTGCAGAACTACAAGTCCCATGAGGCATAGCAAGACTGACAGCCACAAGCATGACACCCAGAGGCATGATGGGACTTGTAGTTTTGCAACAGCTGGAGGGCCGCTAATTGCATATCCCTGTGTTAAAGCATCAGGCTAAAGAGAAGTTTATTTATTCAGGCTATGAAATTACTTATTTCTACCTACTCTGAAATTTCATATTGTGCTTATATTTTTATGTACGTGTGTACTTTTGTGTATCTGTACTGTGTTTTTAGATGTGGCACATGGAGGGAGGAAATCTCAATTTCATTGTATAACATGCCTCAGCCTCCACAGTGCTACACCAGAGAGTGATGGGTTTAAAACAAACCCCTGCAGTCTCCAGGTGGTGAGTGGGAGGAAAGCAAGGGAACATCTGTTGATTTCTTATGCAGTTTATGAAGTTGGAAGTGCTGAACTCTGAGCGTTTCAGGTTTCAGAGTTGTCATTCCCTAGCTTGTGTAGCTGGGGAAACAGCCAATCAAGCATGATCTGTGCTTGATCAGCTGCACTGGAGGACTTGGGAGACATTGTATCTATAAAGAGTACCTGTCACATGCCAAATGCTATCACATAGGGGGCTTGTTAGCCCCTTGTGATAAGAATAAAGTTAAATGAAAGCTTTATTAAAAAAAAACAAGTTTAGACAAAAATATAAGAAAATAGTCCAAGATTAACTCTAGACTGATGAGCTGTAAAGTCTTTTAAAGTGTTGCATATGGAGATTTTTAGGTACCATAGCTGTTCGCGATATCATGGCAGCACGCAATTTTAAGACTTGACATGTTTGACGCAACCACTTTTTATATCTTACCAAAAAACTGAGTATTATTTTGTGCTGGTTTCCACTAAAATTATTTTTTTGTGTATTTTGCCCTGAAAATATGATAAATGATGCCAAATATTGCTCTAGAGGCAAACTGGTTAAACAGTGCGAATCCACCAGAGCAACAGAAAGTACACCTCTAGAATTAAAATAAAGTGAAGGGTTCTCCTATGTGGGTTAGAACTTAAAAACTACATAAAAATATACAGGCAAGCCAGTAGTAAAAGGAGAATTCCTAACACCTTCAAAAACTGGCCTGTCAAATATCACACATTCAGAAACAAAACAGATGAAGAACCTTTACACGGTCTATAGCCTGCTAGTTACGACAGCAGGTTTTTGGAGAAGGGGACAGGCAAACTCAGTTCTTGTCCCGATAACTCCACAAGGAATCACAATATATACTGCCCTGACCTGAAGAGCAGAGCCCTTTGCTAGTATCCAGCCTGAATTTACCAGTAGCTGTTCATAGTAGAAACATCTTCCAATCATAGCAAAAAGACTAAGACCACTAAGCAAAAGTGAGCTGGACTGGATTGGGAGGGGCTATAGCACTTAGGGCACAGGCCTTCAGTGTACACTTCTCCTGTAGGCAGCTGTAAAACCATAGGTTGGTTACTATCAATCTGTGTACCTCAATAGACAAAAGAGAAAAGTAACCCCACTTTCATATATACTTACAATCTGCAAAACGAGGAGAGAGATCAGCAGACCCTCCAGAAGCCAAAGAAGGAGACATCGGTTCAGTTTCAGCTGATGTTTGTACCTGTGCAACGGAAATATAAGGCAATTGTAACCTATAGCTTATTAAAAGCAGTGCATTTTTATACATATTAGGGATTTCTTACCTGGAATAAAGGCTGTGTACTTTCAGATTCACTACTCTCTACATCATTTTCTGGTAAAGGGTCTGATGCTTCATAGCCGTAAAATGCTAATAAATCTTGGACAGCCAGCTCCTCTTCCTACTCAAACAAGGAAAAAACCTGTCGTATAACACCATCAACCCAGAAAAGAGCTGACGTCCTAAAGCTAAACTCCAGACAAACATCTAAATACACAAATGAAAGAAATATAAGGGAGCTGTTTTACCTGACAAAGGATTTGTAGTTCTGACCATATCGTTTTAGACAGCTCTGCCTCACCACACAGCCTTTTTTGGCAGGGGAGGAGACCTGCAGTTAGGTAACACTAGGTCTTCCCCCACAACCTCTGACAGCACAGTGAACAGAGAAGAAGCAGACAGAGGAGCTTAAAGTGAATGTAAAGTTAACCTTTTTTCTTTTTAATAACAAACATGTAATACTCAAGTAAGTATTTTGGGACAGGGGAGAGCGGATAATAAAAGTTTTTTTTACCTTAATGCAGAGATAATAAGGTAAACCTTCAGCCATTACAGCCACTTAACTTCCTCTGCTTTTGCCATCTTTCGGCATGCTTCTAGCGCTGCAGCACAATTGATTAGCTCAGCCTCAGTATGCTGCTTCTTCCCCACCCAGTCTAAGCTCTACTGCACAGTGACTGCAAGAGGATGATACCAAGTCAAATTTGGAGGTCCTTGCACAGCTTGAGATATATATATATTTATATATTTTAGGAGGGTGGACAGAACAGGTAAAGGAGTAGGGCCTGGCCAGAGAGGGATTGCTTTGACACGGTTGGCCGGCTGGAGCATGTATAGCAGTATTTGCAAACTAAGAATCCCCCTTTTTTATACACAAGAGTTTGCTATATGTAAGGGTTAATACGTGATTACACCTCTTTAGTATCTCATGTGCTATATACAGTATCTTCCAAAAGTGAGTACACCCTCACATTGTAAATATTTTGTAATACCTTTTCATGTGACAACACTGAAGAAATGACACTTTGCTACAATGTAAAGTAGTGAGTGTACAGCTTGTATAACCGTGTAAATTTGCTGTCCCCTCAAAATAACAACATACAGCCATTAATGTCTAAACCGCTGGCAACAAAAGTTGGAGTACACCCCTAAGTGAAAATGTCCAAATTGGGCCCAAAGTGTCAATATTTTGTGTGGCCACCATCATTTTCCAGCACTGCCTTAACCCTCTTGGGCATGGAGTTCACCAGAGCTTCACAGGTTTTGCCACTGGAGTCCTCTTTCACTCCTCCATGACGACATCAAGGAGCTGGTGGATGTTAGAGACCCTGCGCTCCTCCACCTTCCATTTGAGGATGCCCCAGAGATGCTCAATAGGGTTTAGGTCTGGAGACATGCTTGGCCAGTCCATCACCTTTACCCTCAACTTCTTTAGCAAGACAGTGGTTGTCTTGGAGGTGTGTTTGGGGTCATTATGTTGGACTACTGCCCTGCGGCCCAGTCTCCGAAGGGAGGGGATCATGCTCTGCTTCAGTATGTCACAGTACATGTTGGCATTCATGGTTCCCTCAATGAACTGTAGCTCCCCAGTGCTGGCAGCACTCATGCAGCCCCAGACCATGACACTCCCACTACCACGGTTGACTGTAGGCAAGACACACTTGTCTTCAGGGGCGGGCTGGGCGGCAATTTCCCCCAAGGCTGTCCCGACTTATATGGAAAACGGCCGGCGGCTGTCAGCCCCTGATTTTCTTTTCCTCTGAGGAAGTAGGCCAGGGGCACGGCGGCATGCTGTGGCATTCTGGGACTTGTAGTCCACGCAAACGCCCTGTGATTGGCCTAACAGGGTCATGTGTGGCCGCGCGCTGTGGCTTTCTGGGACTTGTAGGCCACGCAAACGCCCTGTGATTGGCCTAACAGGGTCATATGCGGCCGCGCGCTGTGGCATTCTGGGACTTGTAGTCCACGCGATCGCTCTGCAAATGGCTCGGCGGAGCTGGTCACGTGTGGATGCGGCCAGGCGAGATTGGTCACTTGCTACCTGAGTCCCGCCTCTCTGCCTGGGGCACTGTGCGTTTCTGAGGTCTCTCTCATCTACCCCGTCACCCCTCTCTGTTAGCGCATCCCTACCCCCCATTGTCAGTCCACCCCCCTCTCTGTCAGCTCCCCAAATGTCAGCCCATCCTCCTCTGTCAGTCCCCCCACCTTCTTTGACAGCCCACCCCCCCCGTCAGCCACAGCAGGGTGCACAGTGCCAGCCACCCACTGACCCACAGCAGGGAGCCAGGCCACCCACCCACAGCAGGATGCACTGTGTCAGCCAGCCACCTACCCACTGACCCACAGCAGGGAGCCAGGCCAGCCACCAAACAGCAGGGTGCATCATGCAAGCCAGCCACCCACTGACCCACAGCAGGGAGCCAGGCCAGCCACTCACAGCAGGGTGCCAGGCAGACACCCACAGCAGGGCCAGAGTGTCAGCCAACCACCCACGGTGACCCACCAACACTAGGAAACCAGCCAGCAACAGGGTGCCAGCCAGCCAGCCACGGTAACCCCCCCACAGCAGGGAGCCAGCCAGCCACCCACAGTGACAGGATGCACTGTGTCAGCCACCCACCCACTGACCCACAGCAGGGAGCCAGGCCAGTCACTCACAGCAGGGTGCTAGGCAGCAACCCACAGAAGCCAACCACCCACAGCAGGGCCAGAGTGTCAGCCAGCCACCCACAGTGACCCACCAACACTAGGAAACCAGCCAGCAACAGGGTGCCAGCCACCCACAATAGCCAACCAGCCACGGTGACCATCCACAGCAGGATGCCAGCCAGCCACCCACACCAGGGAGCCAGCCAGCCACAAACAGGTGCCAGACAGCCAGAGGATGCAGGAGCCAGCCACAGAGGACATGGGAGCCAGCCACAGCTAAGGTAAGAGGAGCCTACACATGGCCAATTTTATTTCTACTTTGTGAGAGATTGGGGCAGGGGTGAGAGTCATGGCACAAGGAGGGGGTCCCATGAGGACCAGAGTGCATGAAGGTGTTCACTGTACACTGTTAGAAAGAGGCACCCCTCCAGGTCCCATTATACTCCTTTTCCGTCTCTAATGGGACCTGGAGGGGACTCACAGACTAACAGATTCTATAATGGACACTGATTGAATGGGCCTCTGTTAGAGTGACCCCACTCCAGGTCCAATTAGACTCCTTTGAAGTCTCCAATTGGTCCTGGGGGGAGGGGGTCTCTCTCTAACAGAGACTTTCTAATAGAGACAACTAGAGAGAGACCCCCCTCCAGGTCCCATTAAACTCTGTTGTTAAACAGTATTTTTCTTTTTAAAACGGTTGTACTTTGTGCAAAATGAAGGGGCGGGGCCAGAGGTGGATCATGGTGGGTCCTGGCCAGGAGGACCCACGGGCCATGGCCAGCAGAACCCACAGGTCAGTGGCCAGCAAAACTCCCAGGTCCGCGGGCTGCTCCCAGCAGGACCCACAGCATGTGGGTCCTGCTGGGAGCTGGCCGCGGACTTGTGGGTTCTGCTGGCCACTGACCTGTGGGTCCTGCTGGCCACTAGCCTAGGGGGACCAGACATCCCCGGTTTCTGGGGACAGTCCCCGGACTGAGGACACTGTCTCTGGACCAAGTCTGTCCCAGCTTTTCAGGGCCGATCGAGGGCGGGTACACCACGAGCTGGGGCAGTGGGAAGGCGTCCAGGGTCTATGCCCATTGGGGTGCCTCGGAGGGGGAGCGCCACCAGATTTCACAGCGGAGATCTCCCGCTTACCTGGCAGCCACTGTCATACGGGAGTCCCGCCTCCTATGATAGACAGCACACTGACGACGTCCATCATAGCCGGTCCAGGAGGCAGGACTTCGTATGACAGCGGCCACGCTGGGTAAGCGGGAGATCTCCTCTCTGTGTAATCCAGCTGCTCTCCTCTCTAATCCCCATGCACTGAACAGACTGCATTGATGGGCACTGGTGAGGCTGCGCTGATGGGCACTGGTGAGGCTGAGCTTATTCGGTGGTTCAATGGGCCACTTGACTGGACTTGCCCCCCCAGGCCTAAGGCTGCCAGCCCTCCCCTGCTTGTTTTTGTACTCCTAACATGGTTGCCGCCACACACGCTTGACAACATATGAACCAAATAAGTTTATCTTAGTCTCATCAGACCACAGGACATGCTTCTATTAATCCATGTCCTTAATCTGCTTGTCTTCAGCAAACTGTTTGCGAGGTTTCTTGTGTATAATCTTTAGAAGAGGCTTCCTTCTGGGACGACAGCCATGCAGACCAATTTGATGCAGTGTGCGGCGTATGGTCTGAGCACTGACAGGCTGACCCCCCCACCCCTTCAACCTCTGCAGCAATGCTGGCAGCACTCATACGTCTATTTACCAAAGACAACCTTTAAATATGACATGCTGAGCGCGTGCACTCAACTTCTTTAGTCGACCATTGCGAGGCCTGTTCGGAGTGGAACCTGTGCTTTTAAACCGCTGTATGGTCTTGACCACCATGCTGCAGCTCAGTTTCAGGTTCTTGGCAATCTTCTTATAGCATCATAAGCCATCTTTATGTAGAGCAACAATTCTTTTTTTCAAATCCTCAGAGTTCTTTGCCATGAGGTGACATGTTGAACTTCCAGTGACCAGTATGAGCAATAATACCAAATTTACACCTGAGACCTTGTAACACTAATGAGTCACATGACACCGGGAGGGAAAATGGCTAATTGGGCCCAATTTGGACATTTTCACTTAGTGGTGTACTTACTTTTGTTGCCATCAGTTTAGACATTAATGGCCGTGTGTTGAGTTATTTTAAAGGGGACAGCAAATTTACACTGTTATACAAGCTGTACACTCACTACTTTACATTGTAGCAAAGTGTAATTTCTTCAGTGTTGTCACATGAAAAGATATAATAAAATATTTACAAGAATGTGAGGGTGTACATACTTTTGTGAGATTATAATATATACACACAAAATATTGAACACATCAGGATTTTTATAGGTAAATATACACTATATTGTCAAAAGTATTGGGACACCTGCCTTTACACACATGAACTTTAATGGCATGCCAGTCTTAGTCCGTAGGGTTCAATATTAAGTTGGCCCACCCTTTGCAGCTATAACAGCTTCAACTCTTCTGGGAAGGCTGTCCACAAGGTTTAGGAGTGTGCCTATGGGAATTTTTGACCATTCTTCCAGAAGCACATTTGTAAGGTCAAGTACTGACGTTGGACAAGAAGGCCTGGCTCGCAATCTATGCTCTAATTCATTCCAAAGGTGTTCTATCGGGTTGGGGTCAGGACTGAACAGGCAGGCCAGTCAAGTTCCTCCACCCCAAACTCGCTCATTCATGTCGTTTGGTGGAGGGGGATTATGGTGTTTGGTTGTTTTTCCAGGGGTTGGGACTTGGTCCCTTAGTTCCATTGAAAATAACTCGAGGTGTCAGCATAACAAGACATTTTGGACAATCTCATGCTCCCAACTATTTGGGAACAGTTTGGGGATGGCCCCTTCTTGCTCCAACATGACTACGCACCAGTGCACAAACAAGGAGTTTGGGGTGGAGGAACTTGACTGGCCTGCACAGAGTCCTGACCTAAACCCGATAGAACACCTTTGTGATAAATTAGAGCAGAGACTGTGAGCTAGGGCTTCTCATCCAACATCAGTGCCTTACCTCAGAAATGCGTTTCTGGAAGAAGGTTGTTAAAACATTCCCATAGACACTCCTAAACCTTATGGACAGCCTTCCTAGAAGAGTTGAAGCTGTTATAGCTGCAAAGGGTGGGTCAACTCAATATTGAAACCTACAGACTAAGACGCTATTAAAGTTTATGTGCGTGTAAAGGAAGGTGACATGAAATTTTAACCACGTTGGTAAGAACCCATACAATCCATGCATACAAAGAAACCAAAACAAATAAGTTCAGAAATGAAGTTATGTGTAATAAATGGAATCACTCAGGAAAAAAGTATTGAACACGCTTACTGAAATGTGTTTAATACTTCATACAAAATCTGTGCAGGGAATGACAGCTTCCAAGACACCTTCTGTATGGAGAAACTAGTCGCCTGCATTGCTCAGGTGTGATTTTGGCCCATTCTTTCACACAAGCAGTCTTCAAATCTTAAAGGTTCCATGGGCCTCTTCTATGAACTCTGATCTTTAGTTCTTTCCATAGATTTTCTATTGGATTCGAGTCAGGTGAGTGACTGGGCTAGCAGCCCATTCTAGCAGCTTTCTTTTCTTTTTTGAAAGCACTTGAGTTTCCTTGGCTTTGTGTTTGGGATCATTGTCTTGCTGAAATGTCCACTCTCGTTTCATCTTCATCATCCTGGTAGATGGCAGCAGAAATTCTTTGTACATTTTTCCATTCATCCTTCCTTCAATGATATAAAGTTTGCCAGTACTGTATGCTGAAAAACAGCCCCACATAATGATGTTCCCACATCCAAACTTCACTTTTGGTGTTTTTGGGGTGATGTGCAGTGCCATTTACCTGTGTATTATGGCATCCAAAGAGTTAAATTTTGGTCTCATCTGACCAACTATATTCTCCCAGTATTTCACAGGCTTGTCTAAGGCCCCATGCACATGAGACGCAGATGCAAACTCTTCTGAATGCATGCTTTAAAAAGCAGAAGCCTGCTTTTAAAAATGCGCTTTTTAATGCCGCGTTTGCCTCTATAAGCGTTTGTAAATATAACATCATATAGACCCTCCGCAAGCTCAGAAAGCATGTATTATTAACTATTTCTGCCATTTTGATCAGAGTGAGCAGCAGCAGAGAGAGCAGTTGTACACTTGCATTTGCTTCTCTTTCTGTGTTTTTTTTTTTGGAAATGGATCCCATATTGAATATATGTCAGGAAATGCTCCTGATGTTGCTCTTGATGAGGCAGCAACGTTGTCGCAAATTGCGTGAGAGGTCCAGAGTCTGAGCTCGTCGATATTGGACCCATCCATTGTCAGTTGGATATTTCACAAACATGGTGGGGGGTTGGGGCTGACTAGACATTGGTATGCAGGTTTTTCTTTGTGAAAAAAAGACATTGCTATGCTTTGGACTAGGTGGAGTCACTGATTAGATTAGAAATTGGATGAAGGGTTGGGGCAAAGTGGAGGCATTCCTCATTGTCTAAGCCACCTAAAAAACAAGAGTTTTTTATGGCATTGCATCAGTGGCTATATATGAACTATCTAAAGTAATTTTTATATATTTTAATTTATATATATTTATTTTATATTTCTGAGTTTTCTGGTCCAAAAAAATTGGGTTCCTTTAAAAACCCTTATAAACGCAAACGCGGCTAAACGCGGGTGCCGCGTTTAGCGTCTGAACCATGGAAAAGCAAAGTGTCTGAACCCATTTTTTTGCTTCTGGAAAAACTAGGTTAAACGCAACTGCATAAAAATGAGACTGTACATGGACACATAGGATAACATTGCATGCATTCAGGGGCAGTTGAAAAAAGTGTCCAACTGCCTCTGAACGCGTGTTTAACAGCGTCTTGTGTGCATGGGGCCTAAATGTTGTGCAGCAAACTTTAAAACGAGCTTCAACATGCTTTTTCTTCAGCAATGGAGTCTTGCATGGTGAGCGTGCACACAGGCCATGGCAGTTGAGTATTACTTAGGCCACTTTCAGGCGCTTGTAAACTGCCAGTAAAACACTGAGCACTTTTAAGCTCTTTCCATTTCAATGGAGGGGGGCGTTTATTCACCACCCTGCCAGCGCACTGCCCCGGTGTGAAAGCATTTATTGATTTTAATGAAAATAGGTTTTTGTGAGCTTTTCAGGTGCCTTTTTTAGCGTTAAAGGGGCCTTATTGTTTTCTTTGAACCAATTGTACCCAATTCCAGGTCTTTCTGAAGCTCTCTACAAGTGGTCCTTGGCTCTTGGACAACTCTTTTAATAATTCTTTAAACTCTTTTGTTAGAAAACTTGCCAGGAGCACCTGGTCGCGGCCGGTTATGGTTTATGGTGAAATTAGGTCATTTCTACTTCCAGATTATGGCCCCAACAGTGCTCACTGAAACATTCAAAAGTTTAGAAATCCTTTTGTAACCAATGCCATCAGTATGTTTTGCAACAATAAGGTTGCAAAGGTCTTGAGAGCTCTTTGCTTTCACTCATCGTGAGAGGTTTCTTGTGTGACACCTCGGTAATGAGACACCTTTATATAGGCCTTCAGTTGAGACTGAACCAGCTGATATTAAATTTGCACTGACAAGGAGCAGGATTGCTTTCTAATTACTGATAGATTTCAGCTGGTGTCTTGGCTTTCCATGCCTTTTTGCACCCCCCCTTCGTGTGTTTAATACTTTTTCCCCTGTGTCACGCCATTTTATTACATATAGATTAATGTATTTGTTTAGGTTTCTTTGCATTGCATGGGTTGTTACTGACATGTGGTGAAAATTTCATGTCAATAGCACCTTTAGAAGTATATTTACCTAGAAAATGGTAATGTGTTCAATACTTAGTGTACCCGCTGTATATATAAAAGTTATTTAGGACCTGAACGCTTATATCTCCATTTCCGTGGCATGGTGCAGGTCAGTAATTTAAAAAGGCAGTGATGCCATACATTTCTGTAATGTATTTTGATACATCTATAAAAGTTATGCTCACTGTGCTCAAATGCAACAAAAACACACTGGAACACAAGTCCTTATTTAAGATGAAGAAAAAAAAAAGGAGGGGAAAAAAATGTACTGAAACACATCAATAACGCACATGCAGAAAAACATCTGGACTGCGTTTCTATGGTGTGAACTGGCCTTAAATGTTTTACATAGCTATACCTGCAAAATGGCCCAGCCTGATAAGTTCCACGAGGAGCTCCAGGCTCCTGTCTAAAAGTCAGCAGCTACAAAATCTGTAGCTGCTGACTTTTAATAAACAGACACTCGCCTGTCACACGATCACCCCAGCCATTCTGACATCTCATCATCTGTCTTTGGCGCCAGCATCCAAGTGGTAGTAAAGTCAGTTATAAAAATCGCTGACAGGCACGGTTTTTATAACAGAGGAGACCCTAGAAGTCTCTTCTGTCATACATCTCCCCCCTGCCCGTCAGTGAGTAATGTGATCTGAGTTGCACATGCGCAGCTCAGACCACATTTACGGCCTGTTCTGTGTGCCGATGTGACTCCCATGCAAATGCACGGGAGTGACGTCACCCCTACACAGCCAATCAAGTGGCCAAAGATCACAAACCCTTGAAACATTGGGTGAAGATGGAAGCTGCCGAAGACAAGGGAGAGCGGTGAGAGCGCAGTGCTGGAGGGCTGCGTTTGTAGGGAAGTCTGTCATAATGTACTAGCATGCAGTGCATAGAGTACATTATGGTGTAAGGCTGTTTTTTTAGACTTTATTACCGCTTTAAGTGTGGGTACCCAGCTGTGACAGCTTGTGGCTTTACAGTTGGATGCCTAGTGTGCATTGTGAATGATCCTGTAGTCTTCTGGGGCCCGTCACGTCTCCCAGAAAACTGCGTGGAGGAGGTAGAATAACTTCTGCTTTCGAACACCTAGGCGATTGGAGTGGGTACCCTCTCCCCAAAAGTGCCATTACTGAAAGAGCAGGGGAGGAGACCTTAAAAGCAGAACTTGCCCTTTTGGGTGGAACTCTGCTTTAAATAACTGTATCAGGCTGAAACATAATAAAATTGAAAAAAAACAGGGAGTCTGAATACTTTGAATTCACCAATATACACACACACACAAATTATATATATTGTACATACAGACACACGGAGGTTAATCTACTATAGGCAAATATACTGTGCACAGAGTGCAGTTGCTCCAGAGCGTGGTAAATGAAGTAAAGCTTCACTTCTGAATCTAGAGCAGGGGGTCTAAAACTGGCGGCCCTCCAGCTGTTGCAAAACTACAAGTCTCATGAGGCACAGCAAGGCTGACAGTTACAAGCATGACTCCCACAGACAGAGGCACGATGGGACTTGTAGTTTCGCAACAGCTAGAGGGCCTCCAGTTTGAGACCCCCGATCTAGATCAACTTGCTGTGCACGATAGATTTGCCTTTAGTAAATCAACCTATAGTCTATATATTTATGCAGAGCTGGCTTAAATTGTGTGTTTTATATCTGCCTGAACTCATTTAGATCTCTTACCTCTACGTCCCCAGTGTCCCAGGATGGTTCTTGCTCCTCCTGCGCCAGGATCTCAGCTATTCTTAGCCCCTTTATTCAGTGGACCGCTGAAGGCTATAAAGCAGGCAGAGGTTGCAACTGAACTTGCAGCGGACAACGCAGTACAATATGTGTCCAGCGGGTGTCCCTAAAACCACACAGAACGAACACATTTTTACTCCAAGACAATGATCCTCCCAGCCCCTGGTCCTATTGTTGCACAAATTCCATAAAATCAATAGACATCTTAGGTAAAAGTCTGGCAAACTATTCGTCTCAGCCACTTATGAAGTATAGTCGCAAACAAATCCAGGTATGAAAATCGTGTCCTCCTCCGGCAAAAATTCCATTAATACCAACTCCTATTTATGGCAACATGCATTCCATTCTGGTTAATTTGTTACAGCAATTAGCTGAAAGAATAAATCAAAAAAATAGAGCCCATTAAACGTGAACTACTTGCTGTATAGATCAATAGAAGCTGAAAATACAGAACTACGAGAAATAAATAAAAGCGATGTACATTACGGGGGGAAACAATATTGGATTTCTTATTTCCAAATAAAACTTGTGCCGTTTGATCCCTGCGATCGTTCTACTTAAGGGAGAGGGAAGAATGAGAGGAAGCTGGGGATTGTGTGTGTGGGGTCTGAGTGCACTTTGTACTGGTTTGGCAAGAAAAGAACACAGAGGTGTGTGTCTGAAGTGCACAAAGTGCTCTGGCCTCAGTTTTTATTCTTTTATTTCCTACCATAGAGGTCATTGATGATCAGGAGTTGCTCTGGTCTTCTTAGTTAGTATATTGGTGGGAGGTTTGTGTCAGAACAAGGCTGCCATTCCATAAAGAAGGTTTTATTGGGGGGGGCTGGAGAGACTTTCCACTGTGCCATGCAGGCTTCCCATACAGAACTAATGACGTGTACATAGGATGTCTAGCACCGCTACAGTCTTTCATGCACCGCAGCCCCTCACATTCCCCTCCACACGCCCCGCTCTCGCCTTCATACAGCGCAAACTTCCGCCGCATACCTCGGCATTTCAGCGCTGCGCCCTCCCCGCAGGGTCCCCTCCGGGCGGAGCTAGCCCCGGTCGCGCCACACCCTGTACCCGGTTACCTCCAGCCGCCGAGTACCGGAGCAGGAGGAGCAGCGTGGCCCGGATGTGAGCGGCGAACACGATTGGCAACTGGGCGGAAGGAGGGGCGTGCCTCAGGTAGGGCTGTCACGTGACGCGCATGAGCTGGCCCGTACTTAGTAATTACTAGTAGAAGGTGGGAGTTGGTGGTGGGCGCTCAAGTGCGATACTGGAGCCTGGCTCGTAGGAGCGCACGTCATTCCGTTGTCGTCGTTGGAGAACGGAGGATGCTTGCTTTTCTGTGCCAAGAATGGTTACCTACACAACTGGTTATTGGCTACAAGAGTCATGGCATTTTACACACCATATACACAAACACATGACTAGGATAGATACATCCACCATCCAGAATGGGAAAACAATTAGGCCACGGCACCTACACTATATTACTAAAAGAATTTGGGATGTCTGCCTTTACACACACATGAACTTTAAAGTGGTTGCAATCCCTTACAGACCACTTTTACCTACAAGTGAGCCTAGATTAAGGCTTACCTGTAGGCGCCAAAAAATTGCTCCTAAACGATATTGGCAAAAGACAGGCACCGCTGTCTACGGTGCATGCGCCGTAGACAGCGGCACACTGAGCGTGCTGTTGCTAACGGCGATCATGCCGTTAGTGGCGGCTAGTGACGTCATCGCGGCTCCGGCCAATCACAGCGCCGGAGCCACGATACCCGGAAGGAAGATGGATGCTTCGTAGAAGAGGGGACATCGGTGACATCTCAGGCTCTTGTGTCAGGTAAGTGACACATAATGGGCTACTATGGGATGCATAGTAGCCAGGGATGGACTGGCCATCGGCACTACCGGGAGTTTCCCGGTGGGCTGATGGCTCAGTGGGCCAGTTTCAGCAGCCTCCTATTGCCTCAGAGGTCCACGGCGATCTACCCGTCAATCGCCAACAGCTGGCGCCTGATGGATAGATGGAGATTTAGCCAGCATGCAGAGTTAGAAAAAGGCAATGTCTTTTTGTTTGCATTCATAGCGGATGCGCCGCATCTTACTCATGCTGCCGCTGGGGTAACACAATCTCTATTGAGAGGGAGAGCATCCCCAGTCAGGTCCTGCGGGTGATTCCTCCCCTTCCCTCTGCTCGCTGACACTGCATAATGCGAGTGCTCACACAACCACGGCCCCCAATCTGCTCCTTCCCCTGCATCCTTATTGGCAGGGAGAAGAGCGAGTTGCAGGAAGGACTCCACCAGGACTCTCAGTTACTGAAAAAACTGACTGATTTCTCCCATCCTTAGGACAGGAGAACCAGCCTGTAAATTCCAAGAGTGGTGACTGCAAGCTGAGCTGAGTGTCAGTCTATGACACTCTTTCACAGCCCAGCGAGTCCAGCCACCCCCACTCACTCTCCTCATGTACGTTAGAGCAGAGATGAATACAGCTCCTCCTCCTCCTCCCCCCCGCCCCTGTTCCTCCTGAGTCTTCCAGTCCCGCCCACACTATCCCGGCGTGCAGCTGTATCTGAAGAGAGGGTATATGTGGGCGGGAAATATGAAAATCAGCAACATTGCTTGCTGTGTGTCAATGATGCCTAAGCTTCTAGCCTGGCCCCGTACGTAAGTGTGTGCACTGCAGTACACTGTAATCACTGAACTGCATTATCTCCATCCCTTCTCTTCCCCATCTGTCCCTCCCCCTCTCCTGTTCTTTTAAGACCTTCACAATTTACTTTCACTTTCAGTTAGGCAGGTAATAGACGGTGTAAATTTCTTTCCTGCATCCACAGATTGCAGGAAAGAAACTTGCATGATTCCCCCATCAACATAGACAGTGGTGACAGGGGAATATCCTTCCTGCCCAGAAATTGTATTCTCCCAACAAACAGTGATTATCACTAGTGGCTATAGCAACCACTAGTGATAATCATAAGAGTATCTGGCAGGCTGGTTGTTCCCAATTTGATCGATCAACTTGGTACATTCAGCCTGCTCATTAATGGTTTAAACTGCCTATGGCTGGTCTTAGCACTTAGGCAGCCCATACATTGATCACTTTTTTTCATTCAACTAGTAGGTTGAATGAAAAAAAAAAAGAAATGATCCAATTTTACCATCTACACATTATAGGTGGATGGGGGAACCCTCCCAGTGTGGACCAGTGGTGGAACTACCAGGGTTGCTGTTCTGTCCCGGCTATTCACAGCGCTGGTCTCTGTCTCCATGGTAGCGGCGGCATATTGGAACCCAATGCTGTTTACTTTATCGGGCTGATGTACAGGAGAGCCAGCACAATTTGTTACATAGTTAGCTAGGCTGAAAAAAGACACAAGTCCATCCAGTTCAACCATAAAAAAAAGAAATAATAAATAAAAATAAAAAATATCGTATACCCAATTCTATACCCACAGTTGAGGAAGGCAAAAAAAAAAAAAACCCCAGCAGCGCATGCTCCAATCTGCTACAGCAGGGGAAAAAAATCCCTTCCTGGTCCCCCAAGAGGCAATCGGATTTTCCCTGGATCAACTTTACCTATAAATGTTAGTACCCAGTTATATTATGTACATTTAAGAAAGTATCCAGGCCTTTCTTAAAGCAATCTACTGAGCCAGAACCACCTTTGGAGGGAGTCTACTGTGAAGAAACCTTTCCGTATTTGGAGATGAAATCTCTTTTCCTCTTGACGTAAAGAGTGCCCCCTTGTCCTCTGTGTTGACTGTAAAGTGAATAACTCAACACCAAGTTCACTATATGGACCCCTTATATATTTATACATGTTGATCATATCCCCCCTTAATCTCCTCTTCTCAAGAGTGAATCAATTCAGTTTCTCATAGCTGAGCTCCTCCATGCCTCTTATCAGTTTGGTTGCCCTTCTCTGCACTTTCTCCAGTTCCCCAATATCCTTTTTGAGAACTGGTGCCCAAAACTGAACTGCATATTCCAGATGAGGTCTTACTAATGATTTGAACAGGGGCAAAATGATATCTCCCTCTGGAGTCCATACCTCTCTTACTACAAGAAAGAACTTTGCTCGCTTTGGAAACCGCAGCTTGCATTGCATGCTATTATTGAGCTTATGATCTACCAAAACCCCCAGATCCTTCTCCACTACGGATTTCCCCAGTTGTACTCCCCCTAGCATGTATGATGCATGCATATTCTTAGCCCCCAAGTGCATAACTTTACATTTATCAACATTAAACCTCATCTGCCACATAGTCGCCCAATTAAACAGAGCATTGATGTCGGCTTGTAAATTGGAGACATCCTGTAAGGACATTATTCCACTGCATAGCTTGGTGTCATCTGCAAAGACAGAAATGTTACTTTTGATCCCAGACCCAATATCATTTATAAAGATATTGAAAAGTAAGGGTCCCAGCACCGAACCTTGGGGTAAACCACTGATAACCTTAGACCATTCAGAGTAAGAATCATTAACCACGACTCTCTGAATTCTGTCTTTTAGCCAGTTTTCTATCCATTTACAAACTGATATTTCCAAGCCTGTAGACTTTACCTTACACATGAGCCGTTATTGTTAGAGATGGGCTGGGCATGTTCAAAATCCCACATGCCCGAGCCCGCCAGGAAGCCCACACTGCACAGCATTAAGCACAGGCAGTGAGACATTTCCCGGTCCGCAGCTGCACAGATCAGAAATGTGTCACTGCCTGTGATTAGCCGTGTGCAGTGTCGGCTTCCATGGCAATTTCAAACACACCCGAGCCCATCTCTAATGGTTGTAGAGTAGACAGTTGACCTCCCTGCAGGTTGCTTAGCAGCAGTGCAGCCTTCTCTGACATGCTTATCGTGATGCAATCCAGGTGATGCTCCTAGTCAAATCCTAGTGTTAAATATCATAGTGATTTTATTGATCAAAGCCCACACCTTACAGGCATAGAGCCCACATGGCTGCTGACCATACGGTTGATGTGGTTGTACTCTTGATGCTTAATAAATACTCTGTTTATTAGATCTGACTGGGAGCATCACCGGGATCACATCCTGATCAGCATGTCAACAGAGAAGGTTATACAGCATTACTGCTGCTAGGTGACCAGCTGGGGGCTCGGCTCTCTACAACCAATAGTGCCAGCCTTCCCCTGCATGCACCCAAAATGTCACCAGCACTAGGTCCTAATAGACTGCCGACGCTGCCAAGGAGACAGATGCCAGACCAGCGCTGTCAATAGCAGGGGCAGGACAGCAAGAGGAGGCTGGGGAACCCCACAGTGGCAGAACACCAAGGCCTGGTGGCAAGACAACCTTTGCAACCCTGATAGTTCTCCCACTGCTTTGGACCCTTATATTTTCTTGGTATGCTGGTCACATATATCTCTTGTTTTCTGCCACCCTGGGGGGCCCCAATACAGTAAGAAGGGAGCTCACTGCAGAACATGTGAAAGGACCTGTTGTGGGATTGTAGTAAAGGGCCTCAGGATATAATTGCATTTTATAGTTGCCCCCCTACTTTTGTCCCTGTCCCCCCATTTGCCCCCCCTAAGCATGAAAGCTGGAGACGCCACTGGGTGGCCTCTCCTCCCTTCTCGTCTATCCCCATTGGCTTGTGACATCATCTGGGATAGACAAGAAGAGAGGAGGGGCTGATGGGGAGCGAGCAGCGCTGCGTGACATGAGAGAGAGAACTTATTACAGACAGACGCTTCCTGCACTACTCTGCATGCTGGCCAGGCTAGTAAACGATCCTGAACGAGCAACGAAATGTGCCATGTGCCCCATAATGTGGCGTGTGCCCTGATGATGTACCCCATAATGTGCCTTGATGTGCCATGTGGCCTGATGTGCCCCGAGCCCTGATGTGCCCCATGCCATGTGGCCTGATGTGCCCCGAGCCCTGATGTGCCCCGAGCCCTGATGTGCCCTGTGCCCTGATGTGCCCCGTGCCCTGATGTCTTGTACCATGATGTCCTTAGCCCTGATGTGCTGTGCCTCAATGTCGGGTGCCCTTATGTCCTGTACCCTGATGTGCTGTGTTCTGTACCCTGATGTGATGTGCCCTGATGTGCTTTGTCCTGTACCCTGATGTACTGTGCCCTGATGTGCCCTGATGTGTTGTGCCCTGTACCCTGATGTGTTATGCCCTGATGTGCCCTGTATGCTGATGTGCTGGGCTCTGTACCCTGATGTGCTGTGCCCTGATGTACTGTGACCTTTGTCCTGATGTACTGTGACCTGTGCCCTGATGCCCTGTACCCTGTACCCATGTGCTGTGTCCTGATGTGCTATACCCTGATGTGCTGTGCATTGTACCCTGATTGGTTTTACTTCCTTTTTGTTTCCCTGCAAAGGTAAAGCATAATGGGCTACTATCAGGGCTGGACTGGGACAAAGATGTGGCCCTGGACTTTATCCAGAGCGGCCCAGGGCACAACACATCAGGGTACAGTGCACATCAGGGCACGGTACAGAGCCCAGCACATCAGGGCACAAGGCACATTAGGGCACAACACATCAGGGCACAGCACATCAGGGTACAGGGCACTGCACATCAGGGCACAAGGCACATCAGGACACAGCACATCAGGGTACAAGAAATCAGGGTACAGAGCCCAGCACATCAGCGTACTGGACACATCAGGGCACAACACATCAGGGTACAGTGCACAGCACATGAGGGTATAGCACATCAGGACACAGCACATTAGGGTTCAGGGCACATCAGGGCACAGGTCACAGTACATCAGGGCACAGCTCACAGTACTTTAAGGCACAGCACAGCACATCAGGGTACAGAGCCCAGCACATCAGCGTACAGGGCACAACACATCAGGGTACAAGACATCAGGGTAGAGAGGCCAGCACATCAGGGCACAACACATCAGGGTTTACTTCCTCTTTAATGGCATCCCAGTCTTAACCCGTAGGGTTCAATATTGAGTTGGCTTTGTAGCTATAACAGCTTCAACTCTTCTGGGAAGGCTGTCCACAAGGTTTAGGAGTGTGTTTATGGGAATGTTTGATCATTCTTCAAGAAGAGCATTTGTGAGGTCAGGCACTGATGTTGGATAAGAAGGCCTGCCTCACAGTCTCCGTTCTAATTCATCCCAAAGGTGTTCTATCAGGTTGAGGTCAGGACTCTGTGCAGGCCAGTCAAGTTCCTCCACCCCAAACTTGTTCATCCATGTCTTTATGGGCCTTGTTTGTGCGCTGGTATGCAGTCATGTTGGAGCAAGGAGGGGCCATCCCCAATTTGTTACCACAAAGTTGGGAGCATGAAATTGTCCAAAATGTCTTGGTATGCTGACACCTCAAGAGTTATTTTTAACCACTTGCCGACCGGCGCACACAGATGTACGTCGACAGAATGGCACGGACAGGCAGGAGGGCGTATATATAAGTCCCTCCTTTCTGCCTGTCCGTGCCATCGGGAGCGCGCCAGGAGCGGCGCGCTCCCGCGCCGGTCGGGACCCCCGTGAGTTCGATCGCGGTCCCCGCGGACTCGATCGCCGCGGGGACACCCGCGATCGTCTCACGGGATGGCTGAACGGGGAGATGCCGAGATAAACAGCATCTCCCCGTTCTGCCTAGCAACTAGTGACGCCGATCTCTGCTCCCTGTGATTGGAGCAGAGATCAGCATTCACTAGCTGACAGCCACGCCCCCCCACAGTAAGAAACACACCCCTAGGCCTACTTAACCCCTACACTGCCCCTTGTGGTTAACCCCTTCACTGCCAGTGTCATTTTTACAGGAATCAATGCATTTAAAGAGCATTAATTGCTGTAAAAATGACAATGGTCCCAAAAATGTGTCAAAAATGTCCGATGTGTCCGCCATAATGTCGCAGTCACAAAAAAAAATTGCAGATCTCCGCCATTACTAATAAAAAAAAAATTATTAATAAAAATGCTATAAAACTATCCCCTATCTTGTAAACGCTATAACTTCTGCGCAAACCGATCAATAATCGCTTATTGCGATTTTTTACCAAAAATATGTAGAAGAATACGTATCGGCCTAAACTGAGGAAAAAAATGTTTTTTTATATATTTTTGGGGGATATTTATTATAGCAAAAAGTAAAAAATAATGCATTTTTTTCAAAATTGTCGCTCTATTTTTGTTTATAGCGCAAAAAATAAAAAACGCAGGGGCGATCAAATACCACCAAAAGAAAGCTCTATTTGTGGGAAAAAAAAGGACGTCAATTTTGTTTGGGAGCCACGTCGCACGACCGCGCAATTGTCAGTTAAAGCGACGCAGTGCCGAATCGCAAAAAGGGGCCTGGTCCTTTGGCTGCAAATTGGTCCGGTCTGAAAGTGGTTAATGGAACTAAGGGACCAAGTCCAAACCCCTAAAAGACAACATCACATCATAATCCCCCCTCCACCAAAAAACTTGGACCAGTGCACAAAGCAAGGTCCATAAAGACATGGATGAGCAAGTTTGGGGTGGAGAAACTTGACTGGCCTGCCTGTTGAGTTCTGACCTCAACCCGATAGAACACCTTTGGAATGAATTAGAACATAGACTGTGAGCCAGGCCTTCTCGTCCAACATCAGTGCCTGACCTCACAAATGCACTTTTGGAAGAATGGTCAAACATTCCCATAGACACACTCCTAAACCTTGTGGACAGCCTTCCCAGAAGAGTTGAACCTGTTATATCTGCACAGGGTGGACCAAATCAATATTGAATCCTACAGTCTAAGACTGGGAAGCCATTAAAGTTCATGTGCGTGTAAAGGCAGGTGTCCCAATACTTTTGACAATATAGTGTATATTTACATATAAAAATCGTGATGTGTTCAATACTTATTTTATCGCGGTGTGTGTGTGGGCCAGCAGTGTTAATTTTGGCAGCAAATTTCGATTTAGTTTTAGTCATAGTATTTTGACTAAAATTCTATTTTAGTTTTAGTTTTATTTTAGTCATCTGAATTGTTTTAGTTATAGTCGTGTTTTAGTTTACTAAAATCTCTAGTACATTTTAGTGAACTAAAATCAAATGAGTTTAGTTAAATTTTATACATTATTTAAGCATTTTTTTTAGAATTGCCAATCTCATTATAAACTCCTGGAGTAAAAATCTAATAACATAATATTTTTATTTATGGTATTAGGCTGGGTTCACACTGGTATGACATACGCTCCAACTTTGGGAGCACATGTCACATGACATGTGTAAATCAATTATTCCCTATGAGACCTGTCCTAACTGGTCCGACACAAGTCTGTCTGACTTTGAAAAAGGTTCCTGCACTACTTTGGTCCTACTTCAGCCCATTGAATATCATTGAAGTCTGATCCTTGTCCTAACCATCCGACTTGTCACATCCGACATGGTGATCACATGTCACACTGGGATTTTTTTGATTGGACAAAGGACAAGTCAGACTATATGAAAGTCAGAGCAAAATCTTATCCTGTTCATTCAAGTCGGATGGAAGTGGGACGAAAGTAGGACCAATTTTGCAGGGCAAAGTAGGATGACACTCGTACAACAGTCGTGTCGTACCAGTCTGAACCCAGCCTTAGCCGTGATATACAGTGCCTTGAAAAAGTATACATAGCCCTTGAAATGTTCCACATTTTTTCATGTTACAACCAAAAATGTAAATGTATTTTATTGGGATTGTATGTGATAGACCAACACAAAGTGGCACATACTTGTAAAGTGGAAGGAAAATGATAAATGGTTTTCAAAATTTAAAAAAAAAAAATATGTGAAAAGTGTGATGTGCATTTGTATTCAGCTTCCTTTACTCTGATACCCCTAAATAAAATCTATTGGAACCAATTGCCTTCAGAAGTCACCTAATTAGTAAATATAGTCCACCTGTGTGTAATTTAATCTTAGTATAAACACAGCTGTTCTGTGAAGCCCTCAGAGGTTTGTTAGAGAACTTTAGAGCTTTGCAGGAGCTACAGCGCTAAAAATAGCACATGCAAAGTGCCCTGAAAGAGCCGTTACTGTGTCTCTAATGTGAAAGCCCTGAGGACTTTCACACTGGAGCGGTGCACTTGCAGGACGTTAAAAACACTTGTGCAAGCAGCATCTTTGGTGCAGTGAAGGAGCGGTGTATACACCGCTCCTAAACTGCTCCTGCCCATTGAAATCAATGGGGCAGCGCGGCTATACCGCCGGCAAAGCGCCGCTTTGTGGGTGGTTTTAACCCTTTTTCGTCTGCTAGCGGGGGTTAAAACCTCCCCGCTAGCGCCCAGATAGCGCTGCTAAAACGACGGTAAAGCGGCACTAAAAATAGAGCCGTTTTACCGCCGGCGCCCGCACCGCCCCAGTGTGAAAGGGACCTTAGTGAATAAACAGCATCACAATTTACAAGGAACACACCAGACAGGTCAGGGATAAAGTTGTGACGAAGTTTAAAGCAGGGTTAGGTTATAAAAATATATCCCAAGCTTTGAACATTTCACAGAGCACTGTTCAATCCATCATCTGAAAATGTAAAAAGTATGGACCAACTGCAAACCTACCAAGACATGGCCATCCACCTAAACTGATAGGCTGGGAAAGGAGGGCATTAATCAGAGAAGCAGCCAAGAGGCCCATGGTAACTCTGGAGGAACTGCAGAGATCCACAGCAAAGTGGGAGAATCTGTCCACAGGACAACTATTATTATTATTAGTTGTGCACTCCAAGAATCTGGCCTTTATGGAAGAGTGGCAAGAAGAAAGCCACTGTTGTAAGAAAGCCATAAGAAGTCACGTTTGCAGTTTGCGAGAAGTCATGTGGGGGACACAGCAAACACGTTGAAGAAGGTGCTCTGGTCAAATGAGACCAAATTTGAACTTTTGGTCCTAAAAACAAAACGCTATGTGTGGCAGAAAACTAACACTGCACATCACCCTGAACACACAATCCCCACCGTGAAACATGGTGGTGGCAGCATCCTGTTGTGGGGATGCTTTTCTTTTTTTTCAGCACGGACAGGGAAGCTGGTCAGAGTTGATTGGAAGATGGATGGAGTCAAATACAGGGCAATCTTAGAAGAAAACCTGTTAGAGTCTGCAAAGACTTGAGACTGGGGTGAAGGTTCGCCTTCCAGCAGGACAACAACTCTAAACATACAGCCAGAGTCACAATGGAATGGTTTAGATCAAAGCATATTCATGTGTTAGAATCACCCAGTCAAAGTCCAGACCTAAATCCAATTGAGAATCTGTGGCAAGACTTATTATTATTATTATTATTATTATATTATTTTTATATTATTAGACTTAAAAAAATCTCTTCACAGATGCTTTCTATCCAATCTAACAGAGCTTGAGCTATTTTAAAAAGATGAATAGTCTTTTGACTAAATTGCCATTTTAGTTTTAGTCGTATTTTAGTCATCCGAATTGTTTTAGTCATATTTTAGTCATCTGGATTGTCGACTAAAATAGTATTAATTTAAATATTTTAGTCGATAAAATTAACACAAGTTCCTCCACCCCAAAATCACTCATCCATGCCTTTATGGACTTTGCTTTGTGCATGGTGCGCAGTCACGTTAGAACAGGAAGGGGCCATCCCCAAACTATTCCCACAAAGTTGGGAGCATGAAATTGTCCAAAATGTCTTGGTATGCTGATGCCTTAAGAGTTACATACATAGTAGCTAAGGTTGAATTAAGACAATAGTCCATCCAGTTCAACCTGTGTAGGTGTACGTGTGTCAGTGTCTATAATTATTTCCCATATACCTGTATGTTGTATTCTTTAACCACTTCCCATCCGGCCAATTCTGGCACTTCACTCCTACATGTAAAAATCATAATTTTTTTCTAGAAAATTACTCAGAACCCCCAAACATTATATATTTTTTTTAGCAGAGACCCTAGGGACTAAAATGTCAGTTGTTGCAACTTGTTATGTTACACGGTATTAATAGATACCTAACATGTCACGCTTTAAAATTGCGCACACTCGTGGAATGGTGCCAAACTTTGGTACTTAAAAATCTCTATAGGCCACGCTTTAAATTTTTTTACAGGTTACCTGTTTAGAGTTACAAAGGAGGTCGAATACCTTGCATGTGTGATTTAAATGCCGTTTACATATGTAGGCGCGACTTAGTTATGTGTTTGCTTCTGTGCACGAGCACGTGGGGACGGGGGCGCTTAAAAAAAAATTTTTTTATTCTTTATTTTACTTTTATTTTAATTTTTTTTATACTTTCTCTTTAAAAAATATTTTATCACTTTTATTCCTATTACAAGGAATGAAAACATCCCTTGTAATAGGAATAGTGTGTGACAGGTCCTCCTTATGGAGAGATGTGGGGTCAATAAGGCTGAGATAAAAAAAAATAAACTCACTCTGCATTTCCAGCCACTACCCCACCATTGTTTACTTCCGCTGGCCTGGACGTGACGTCATAATTGCTCACTGGAAATCTCTATGCTCACCTTCCGGCGGCAACCGATTTGTTCTCCTACTCGCCGATCACAGGGGCGAGCCGGGAGAAGCAGATGTCCCATCCCACCGGTTGTAAGAATTATCAAGCGGCTGAACTGCTGCTATGATTGTTCTTACGGTGCACAGAATCGCTGGCTGAAAAAGATGATTACCTGGATGATGCCTGTAGCTGCAGGCATCATTTAGATATCCCCACTCAAAGTCCAGGATGTCATATGATGGCCTATGGGCGGGAAGTGGTTAAGATGCACATCCAAAAGTCTTTTTAAAATATCCATACGCCCCGCTGCCACCACCAATTGTGAAAGAGAGTTCCACAATTGACAATTGACAGTGAAAAACCCCTCTACGCAGTTTAACCACTTCAATACTGGGCACTTTCATTCCCTTTCTTCCCAGGCCAATTTTCAGCTTTCAGTGCTCTTGCACTGTCAATAAGAATTACATTTTTATAATTTTGTTCACACAAATAGAGCTTTCTTTTGGTGGTATTTATTCACAAATCATTTATTTTTTGTGATATAAGTTAAAAAAAGAGCGGAAATTTTGAAAAAAATATATTTTCTATTTTCTGTTTTAAAATAAATCCAATAAAGTCAAATTTTGTCATAATTTAAGCCAAAAAAAATCCTGTTAAGTGTATAATAATTGATTTGTGTGATCACGGACATATGTGCGCAGATGATCACTGACATATGTGTGCAGATGATCATTGGGACATATGATTTTAGTGTTACATGTGGGGTACAGGTATTTTTACTGTGTGGGGACAGTGTTTTGGGGACACTGTGATCAGTGTGTAAAAAGATGTAAAAAACAGCTCATACTCACTGATCACCGGCTGGCTGCAGCGATCTGCTCTCCTCTCCTCACTGACAACTTCCGTGTGAGGAGAGGAGAGCCAATCGCTTAGCAGCCAGCTCTCTGTTTACATCACATGATGGCTCTGATTGGACACAGCCATCATGTGATCAGGAGGGCCAATCACAGAGCCCTCCTGCTGATCGGAACTGCGCCAGGTGACACGAGCGCATCGGGATCGCGCAGCTGCGAGGGCACACTCGCGCGCGATCCCCCTCCTTCTGAGGGACTTTCCTGAACGTCCACTCAGAAGGAGGAAGCTCCCACCTGGCCGCATATGTGCAGTGGCTGGGTGGGAGGTGGTTAAGGTTAAACCGCTTCTCCTCCAATCTCATTGTGTGGCCCAACATCCTCTTACACTCCCTGAGACTGAATCGTTTTTTTCCTACACTGGGATCACCATTGAGGTATTTGTAAATCGCTATGTCCCCTCTCAAGTGTCGCTTCTCCAGCGAGAATAAATTTAGTGCTTGTAGTCGTTCCTCGTAATTGAGGTCCTCCAGTCCCCTTATTAATTTGTTGCCTTTCTTTGGACTCTCTCCAGCTCCAGCACATCCCTTCTGAGGTCTGGTGACCAGAACTGGACGGAATACTCCAGATGTGGCCTAACTAGAGTTTTATAAAGTGACAGGATTATGGTTTTATTCCTGGAGTAAATCCCCTTTTTTATACATGCTAAAATTATGCCAGCTTTGGTAGCTGTAGCTTGACATTGCATGCTATTACTCTGTCATCTACTAGGACAGGCCTCGACAAACCCCAGTCGCCTGGGCGCAATTGCGCCTAGAATTGGGGTCCTGGCGCCTGGGGCGACACAGCTGCGGTACCGTGTCAACCTGTGGACACCGACCACCGCCGCGTGATTGCATCGGGCCGCGCCGGCCAGAAATTTAGGCCGCGGCTTTGCGGCCTTCTGAAATCCTTCTATGGCGCCATCTTGTGGTGGCCGTTGATATTGCAACACCTCTAACAATGCTAATGCAATGTTAACCACTGGGCACTTTTCAGCTGTCAGTGCTCTCACACTTTGAATGACAATTTCTCAGTCATGCAACACTGTACCCAAATGAATTTTTTGTCCTTTTTTTCTGTGACCTGTGACTGTGACCTTTCCCAAATAAGAGGTAAAGGCCTGCCCAGATTGTCAAAGAAGGATCTACAAGAATATTCCCTCTGCAATCTAATGCTGAATGCTCTAGAAAGTCAAAACCCAGACTTGCTACTAACAGATACTCTGAAAGAAGCACTATTAGTCCACAGGCAGTGGAATTGGTTGCATTTGAGAGATGGGGTGGTCTACCAAAGGGGCTCCTCAGACAACACTGCTGAGAAATGGCAGCTGTTCCTATCACACAAGCAAAAACACAGAGACCATATTAACAACTTTACATGATGAACATGGCAAAGAAAGGACTTTCAAGCTACTCAGAAACCGCTTCTAATGGCATTGTGTGCAAGCTAAAGCCAAGGGCTGCTGTCACTCTCACCTAAGGTGTATTCAGCAAACGATTTTACCAACCAAAGCTGCACCTATGGGCCATCTCCATAGTCAAGTGCCAATGGAATTTAGTTGCATTGATTTCCTGTTTCTGTAGCCTGACTTGAGTGGGCAAGGAAATGTCCTGGTAGTAACTGACCACTTTACCCAGTACTTCCTATCAAAAGAGCAACAAGCCTCAACTGTAGCCAAAGAGTTTTTGCAAAAAAGTTTTTCTACTCTGTCCCGCCTCAGCATATCCATTCCGATGAGGTTAGAGACTTCAAGAGTAAGCTCATCAAAAGACTATTAGATCTGCTGGGTATTCAGAAATCCAGAACAACCCTATCATTCTCAAGGGGACCTCAAGCCTGAACGATTCAACTGCATCCTTCTAGACATACTTGGGACTCTCTAGGCTGAAAAGAAACAGCATTGGGGTGGGCACATTGCAGCAGTACTAAATGCTTATAATGGCACTGAAAACGACACTATGGGCTATTCCCTGTACCTTCTGATGTTCGGGAGGGAAGCTTGACTACCTCCTCATTCTGGTCTTTGCCACTTCCTTAGATCAGATGTCAAGAACATCTCACCAAGGATGTGTAGATCCCTTAAGGAAGAATTTGGAAATGGCATATGATAAAGCTCTGGGGGCCTCCAATACCTGAGGCCAATAGAACAATTAGAACTTTGACCTTAAGACTTGCAGTCTGGGGGCAGAGTATTGCTGAGAAATCTGGGTGTTCCAGGGAAACACAAACTAGCTGACTGCTGGAAGTCTCAATCTTTTATAGTCTGCCCGGGCTGCTGGCTTATCAGATCTGCCCAGAATGGAAGATGGGCCCATTAAAGATATGGCACTGGAATCATCTTTTGCCCATAGCAAAAGCAGTTTGAATGTCCTTATAAACTGATACTAGCGCCACAGTTTCTTGCAGACCCTGTCCACTAACTTGGTCTCAAGACACCCTTCTAAATGCAGATGAAGAGGACAGTGAGGAAGAAGCCAATCTGTGCCTATCTCCACCTGAAGAGACTGCTACGCCTGCTCTAACCAAAGAAACAGACCTGATGATCCCCAGATTTGAAACCAAAGCTCATGCCTCAAAGACAGCTATTAGATGCCCCGTAGGACCTTATAATATTGCTATCAGCAGCAGAAGATGTAGAAACTGATCAAGACCACATAAAAGGTAATAATGGAAATAAATGATGCCGAACCTACTGTATCTCAGGAACCATGTGCTAAGTGGGCCATTCAGCCCCAAAGAGACTGACTTATGACACCTCGGGGGTAAAGCTCAGAACAAGTCATCTACTCAATGCAACGGCCTAATGCTAATCTGACCCTCCTTACCACAACATTGGTAGGGTATACTCCCCCTCTGACACACCTAGGTGGGCCAATTCTACATCAATATCCAATAAACAAGATGACCTCTCCCCGCCATGACAATTGGTGGGAGGTTCCCTTGTTGATCTGTCAATGAAAACTATATACAGTAGGTTTATGTACAGTGCCTTGAAAAGGTATTCATACCCCTTGAAATGTTCCACATTTTGTCATGTTACAACCAAAACCGTAAATGTATTTTATTTGGATTTTATGTTATAGACCAACACAAAGTGGCACATAATTGTGAAGTGGAAGGAAAATGATAAATGGTTTTCCACATTTTTTACAAATAATTATGTAAAAAAGTGTGGCGTGCATTTGTATTCAGTCCCCTTTACTTTGATACCCCTAACTAAAATCTAGTTGAACCAATTGGTTTCAGAAATCACCCAATAAATAAATGGAGTCCATCTGTGTGTAATTTAATCTCAGTATAAATACAGCTGCAGAGATCCACAGCTCAAGTGGGATAATCTGTCCACAGGACATTTATTAGTCGTGCACTCCACAAATCTTTCTGAAAGAGTAGCAAGAAGAAAGCCATTGTTGGAAGAAAGCCATTGTTGAAAGCCATAAGAAGTCCTATTTGCAGTTTGCAAGAAGCCATTTGGGGGACATGGCAAACATGTGGAAGAAGGTGCTTTGGTCAGCTGAGACCAAAATATAACTTTTTGGCCTAAAAGCAAAACACTATGTGTGGCAGAAAACTAACACTACACATCACCCTGAAGACACGACCCCCACCGTGAAACATGGTGGTGGCAGCATCATGTTGTGGAGAGGCTTTTTTTTTAGCAGGGACAGGGAAGCTGGTCAGTTGATGGGAAGATGGATGAAGCCAAATGCAGGGCAATCTTAGAAGAAAACCGGTTAGAGTCTTCAAAAGACTTAAGACTGAGGTAGAGGTTCACCTTCCAACAGGACAACGACCCTAAACATACAGCCAGAGCTACCATGGAATGATTTAGATCAAAGCATATTATATGTGTTAGAATGGTCCAGTCAAAGTGCAAACCTAAATCCAATTGAGAATCTGTGGCAAGACTTGAAAATTGCTGTTCACAGACGCTCTCCAGCCAATCTGACAGAGCTTGAGCTATTTTTGCAAAGAAGAATGGGCAAAAATGTCACTTTCTAGATGTGAAAAGCTGATAGAGACATCCCTAAAAAGACTTGTAGCTGTAATTGCAGCAAAAGGTGGGTCTACAAAGTATTGACTCAGGGGGGCTAAATACAAATGAACTTCACATTTTTCAGATATTTATTTGTAAAAAATTCTGAAAATCATTTATCATGAGATACTGAGGTTTGCTGCACTATCCTTCTCAGCAGCCAGCAGGGGGAGAGCCAAAGCCAAGCAAGTCCTTAGACTTCTATGCAGGGCACTGAGAATCCTGGGAGTGGTAGCTTAAGATGGCAGGGACGAATGGACTCCCTACAATAAAAATCCCAATAGACACTGTGCAGTAGGAGGAGTGGAGAGCTGACTTTTATTACATTTTTAAAACTTTTTTGAGCGACAGGCATTTTGCGTAAGGTGACAGAATGCTCAGATGTGAACAGGGGCCATTGAAATTAATAGAATTTGTCTTGTTGGGTGTTTTATAGCTGAGACTTCGCCTTCGAGCAGAAAATCGCCCAAAAATGCCTAAATGTAAACGGAGCCTAAGACATTTCCACGTACCTTCCCTTATTAGCAGCATTTTCCTCTTGAGTTTCCAAGACTGGTAGTTCTGGTATCTCAGATTTGCAAATGATAGCTTTGTTACAGCTTTGTTACTGGCCATTTTTTGTTATTCTGTTGCAGTCTTTTTTCTGTTGCTGTATTTTGCACTATTTGCTGTAGCTGGCTATGACTGGGTTCTCAGCTTTTCTCTGGGCATCTTGGTGGGTGTCTGGGGTATGCCTGGGCCCATAACCTGTTAGAAAATCTGTATACAGCCCTACAAAACCGACAAACAGTGCACAGTGCACAGTCCACGTGGGCTTTGCTGATTAACTGCAGAGAGAAAATGGGAAACTTTATTCAGAGAAAAGGCATAGAGCATACCATAGATGCAGCTACAAACTTATAAACACTTCCATCTACTGGTTGAATAATATATATCTACTAAATACTGATGTATAGTATAGTAGTTGTTGCACAAAATACAGTTCTGTATTCCAACATATTTGTATCAAGTATAAAAATCCTGTCTGATACCAACAGTACCACTGAAACACTGATATTTATAGCTATGGCTGAGTCTGAATGCAATAATATATTGAATTTGTAAAGAGTTGTCCATTGCCTGTCAGGCCTATATTACACAGAAATATTTATCAGTGTTGTCCGTCATTTGTAGGAGCAACAGTAGCCTAATGAGTAGTTTCATTCCTTGCAAATCTTATCCAGTAATCTGAGAAAGCTTTCTTCTAATTACAGTTCTTACAGTAAAACCATCCTCATAGTTGGATATACAAACTCTTCTTCATAATACATTTACTTGGTTGTGTTCACAATAAACTTAATGGTACATACATACAGTATTTGTAGTCCTCAAATGCATAAAGTAGACCTGAACTCAAAAAGTAAAATTTGCTATGTTATAGGGAACATTTAGAATAGCGTTTGTCATGAATTCCTCCTGAAAAATTGTAGTGCACTTCTTTATATGGGAGTGTGATTATGCACACCTGTGCTACTGCCGTATATCTGTATATCTGCATATGTACAGTATAGGATCTAAGACACAGCTGCATCTGACTGCTGGTCTGAAGAGATTTGGAGTATGATTTGGTGATATCACTACTGGTATATTCATTGTTCTGCTTGCTGGAGGCTCTGACATGAGGAAGCAAAACCCATCAAGATGGTCGCCTCCACACAGAGCAGTATAAGGCATGGTAAGTAGTAGTGGGGAAAATATCAGCTGCATCTTGTCATCATATGCTCAGTTTAAGGTCTTTTGCACACTGGCCAGCTCTTCTGAACGCCTTTTCTCCTGGCAGAAGAAAAGCAGCGTAACAAATGTGTCTAAAGCAACGTTTTGCAACTGGTTTAAGGCACGTTCAGGTACATCAGCTGTTTTAGCATTCATTAATTTCATTGACCAGAATATTAATGGTACATTCAGCATTTGTTTCTGGTAGAATACTTCTATACTGAATTCGCCAGTTATGTTTTTTTTTTCTGCCTCTAAATGCCTGTGTGTGCAAGGACACATAGGTTAACATGGAGGGGCAGTAGAGGCAGAAAAAAAAACATCAAGCGACCTTAACCACTTCACAACCGGCCCATAGCCGAAAAACGTCTACAGGGCGGTTGCTTAACTCTGGGAGGGCGTCATATGACGTCCTTCCAGAATTCCCCTCTTGCGCACCCCCTGGGGTGCGCACTCGAGAACATCCGTGATCACAGATCACGGCCGTTTACCACGTGATCGCTCCGTCAAATGACGGAGCGATCACATGTAAGCAAACCGGCGTCATTTGATGACGCCGGTTGTTCTCCCCTCCTCTCTCTGTACCGATCGGTATAGTGTGAGAGGAGAGGGGGAGGGATCGGTGGCAGCAGTGCTGTGGGTGGGATCTGTAGTGCCCACAGCCTGCCCTGCAGTCACCACCGATCCATCCATCCATCCATGCTCAGCCATCCCTCCATAGCCTGCAATACACAGCAATAGCCTGCAGTGTATTGCTGGGTATTGCAGGGTATGGAGGGATGGCTAAGCATGGATGGATGGATACCCAGCAGTACTCTGCAGTACTCTGCGATACTCTGCAATACTCTGCCATACTCTGCGATACTCTGCAATACTCTGCAACACTCTGCCATACCCTGCGATACTCTGCCATACCCTGCGATACTCTGCCATACCCTGCGATACTCTGCCATACCCTGCCATACCCTGCCATACTCTGCCATACTCTGCCATACCCTGCCATACTCTGCCATACCCTGCCATACCCTGCCATACCCTGCCATACTCTGCGATACTCTGCCATACCCTGCGATACTCTGCCATACCCAGCGATACTCTGCCATAACCAGCGATACTCTGCCATACCCTGCGATGCTCTGCCATACCCTGCGATACTCTGCCATACCCTGCGATACTCTGCCATACCCTGCGATACCCAGCGATACTCTGCCATACCCAGCGATACTCTGCCATACCCAGCGATACTCTGCCATACCCTGCGATACTCTGCCATACCCTGAGATACTCTGCCATACCCTGCGATACTCTGCCATACCCTGCGATACTCTGCCATACCCTGCCATACCCTGCGATACCCTGCCATACCCTGCGATACTCTGCCATACCCTGCGATACCCTGACATACCCTGCCATACCCTGCCATACTCTGCCATACTCTGCCATACCCTGCCATACTCTGCAATACCCTGCGATATTCTGTGATACCATGCGATACCCTGCGATACCATGCAATGCTCGCTACGATCGAAGCCAGGATCGTTTTTTTTTTTTTTTTATTTCAGGCTTTCCAGCCTAGAGGTGAGATGTGGGGTCTTATTGACCCCATATCTCACTGTAAAGAGGACCTGTAATGCCTTATTCCTATTACAAGGGATGTTTACATTCCTTGTAATAGGAATAAAAATTATCAAAATAAATAAATAAAGTAAAATGAACAATAAAAAAAAAAAAAATTTAAAGCCCCCCTGTCCCCGTGTGCTCGCATGTAGAAGCGAACGCATACGTAAGTCCCGCCCACATATGAAAACGGTGTTCAAACCACACATGTGAGGTATCGCTATGAACGTTGGAGCAGGAACAATAATTTTGGCCCTAGACCTCCTCTGTAACTCAAAACATGTAACCAGTAAACATTTTTAAAGCGCCGCCTATGGGGATTTTTAAGTAGCAAAGTTTGGCGCCATTCCACGAGCGTTTGCAATTTTGAAGGGTGACATGCTAGGTATCTATTTACTTGGCGTAACTTCATCTTTCACATTATGCAAAAACATTGGGCTAAATTTACAGTTTTGTTTTTTGTAAAGCACAAAACTTTTTTCCCAAAACGCGTTCGAAAAATTGCTGCGCAAGTACCGTGCTAGATAAAAAGTTTCAACGACCGCCATTGTATTCTCTAGGGTCTTTGCTAAAAAAACATATATAATGTTTTGGGGTTCTATGTAATTTTCTAGCAAATAAATGATGATTTTTACATGTAGGAGAGAAATGTCAGAATTGGCCTGGGTGCTCCAGAACACCTGATGGCACTCCCTGCATGTTGGGCCTCTGTATGTGGCCACGCTGTGTAAAAGTCTCACACATGTGGTATCGCCGTACTCGGGAGTAATAGCAGAATGTGTTTTGGGGTGTAATTTGTGGTATGCATATGCTGTGTGTGAGAAATAACCTGCTAATATGACAATTTTGTTAAAAAAAAAGAAAAAAGAAAAAAGAATCTTGATTTTTCAAAGAATTGTGGGAAAAAATTACAACTTCAAAAAACTCACCATGCCTCTTTCCAAATACCTTGGAATGTCTTCTTTCCAAAAAGGGGTCATTTGGGGGGTATTTGTACTTTTCTGGCATGTTAGGGTCTCAAGAAATGAGATAGGCCGTCAGTACTTCAGGTGTGATCAATTTTCAGATATTGGCACCATAGCTTGTGGACTCTATAACTTTCACAAAGACCAAATAATATACCCCAATTTGTACATATTTTTACCAAGGATATGTAGCATTATAAATTTTGGCCAAAATTTATCAAGAAAAATTACAAATTTGCAAAATTTTATAACAGAAACGAAGAAAAATTCATTTTTTTACCGAATTTTCAGTCTTTTTTTCTTTTTATAGCGCAAAAAATAAAAAACCCAACGGTGATTAAATACCACCAAAAGAAAGCTCTATTTGTGTGAAAAAAAGGACAAAAATTTCATATGGGTACAGTGTTGTATGACTGAGTAATTGTCATTCAAAATGTGAGAGCACCGAAAACTGAAAATTGGTCTGGTTATTAAGGGTGTTTAAGTGCCCAGTGGTCAAGTGGTTAAAAGTGACATTTTTGATGCCAAGTGTGCATGAGGCCTAAGTTGCCTAGCAATTTTCTTGCAACTACAGCAACAGAATTCAGTTGTAAATATGATTCCTAAGCATGCTCAGACCAATTCTCTTGCACTTAAAATAGACCTATGAGCAAAACCAAAACTTACATATACCGTATATACTCGAGTATAAGCCGAGATTTTAAGCCCTTTTTTTAGGGCTGAAAGTGCTCCCCTCGGCTTATACTCGAGTCACCGCCGTCTGCCTGCATGATCAGCGTGTCATGCAGACAGACGGCAGTGTTCAAATGCCGCGCCTCCTCCTCGTCTGTGATAGGAGTAACACTAATTTTCCCAGCAGTCACACACAGGTTAAAATGACAATTAAAGGTTAATTGCCCACATCTGTGGCTTTTTAAATTGCAATTAGTGTCTATGTATAAATAGTCAATTAGTTTGTTAGCTCTCACATGGATGCACAGAGCAGGCTAGATACTGAGCCATGGGGAACAGAAAATAACTGTAAAATTACCTGTGTAACAAGTTAATGGAACCTTATAAAGATGGAAAAGGATATAAAAATATATCCAAAGCCTTGAATATGCAAGTCAGTACTGTTCAATCACTTATTAAGAAGTAAAACATTTGGGGATCTCTTGATACCAAGTCAAGGTCAGGTAGACCAAGAAAGATTGCAGCCACAACTGCCTGAAGAATTGTTCAGGATATAAAGAAAAACCCACAGGTAACCTCAGGAGAAATACAGACTGCTCTGGAAAAAGACGGCGTGGTTGTTTTAAGGAGCACAATATAAAGATACTTGAAACAAAAATGAGCTGCATGGTCGAGTTGCCAGAAAGAAGCCTTTACGGCGTCAGTGCCACAAAAACACCTGGTCACAACCATAAGCACTATGTTTGGAGAGGGGTTAACCAGGCCTATAAGTGACAAGAACATCATCTCCGCTGTGAAGCATGGTGGTGGCTTACTGATGTTTGGGGGGGGGGGGGGGTGAGCTTTAAAGGCACAGGGAATCTAGTGAAAATTGATGGCAAGATAAATGCAGCAAGTTATCAGAAAATACTGGCAGATAATTTGCTTCCTTCTTCACAAAATCTGCGCATGGCAGACTCTTGGACTTTCCAGCATGACAATGACCCTACGCACAAGTGGTTACAGCAGAAAAAGGTGAAGGTTCTAGGGTGGCCATCACAGTCTCCTCACCTTAAGATCATCGAGCCACTCTGGGGAGATCTCAAATGTGTGGTTCATGCAGGATGACCAAAGACTTTGCATGATCTGGAGGCATTTTGCCAAGACTAATGGGCAGCTATACCACCTGCAAGAATTTGGGGCCTCATAGAAAACAATTACAAAAGATTGCATGCTGTCATTGATGCTAAAGGGGGCAATACACAGTATTAAGAACCAAGGGTATGCAGACATTTGAACAGGGGTCATGTCATTTGTTTATTTGTTGCTGTGTTTTGTTTTTGATTGTGCCATTCTGTTATGACCTACAGTTGAACATGAATCCCATAAGAAATAAAAGAAATGTGTTTTGCCTGCTCACTCATGTTTTATTTAAAAATGGTACATTTGTGTACAATTCTCCAAGGGTATGCACACTTTTGAGCACAACTGTATATGCATTAAACTATTACTAAAGCACTTTTTCAGAAACATTTTTGTATATTAAATAGCATAGCACAATAAGTAAATACTTTTAAATACATCCTCCAGAACCCACAGCCTTCTGCTCCTCTGTACCACTTCCTGACCTCCAGTCGGGTAGTTCACCCCCATTACATAATCAGATGTCACATGATCCCCTTCCTCAGGTTTACATGTCCCATCATCCCTCGCACCAGCAAGCTTGTGTGCCTCAGTCATTCACAAAATTTAGAGCTGCTGTGCCGACACGCACAAGCAGGATCTTCGCTGTGACCTGTAGTCTTCCCCAGGCAGGATGGCTCCAGAAAGCCGCCATAGCACATTGCAAGCCAAAAAGCCAACCTCAAACTGGAAATGTTCTATAAGTAACAATGATACATAGGTTACAAACAAAACAAGATATGAACTTAATTTGTTTTTTGTCCTGAACTTCGTAATCGTATTACTTTTCCATATGTACAACCATTACATTTGCATAGGAAAAGCATTCTTTAAAAAGTAAAGCAGCAGCTGAAATATTTTTTTCACTTCCTGTATTAGGGTGACATCATTGTTAGTTCTGCATTGAAATCACGGCAGCATTGCTTTTACATGAAATTTAAGTAACCATCAGACAAGTGCAAGCCTAACTCCGGTTAATGTGTTTTAAGCAGTAATGCTGCGTACACACGGTCGGACTTTCTGATGGCAAATGTGCGATCGGAGCTTGTTGTCAGAAATTCCGACAGTGTGTAGACTCCATCGGACAGTTTCCATCGGAATTTCCGTAGCACAAAATTTGAGATCTGTTTCTCAAATTTTTCGACAATAAAATCAGTTTTTGGAAATTGTGTAGACAATTCCGCTGCACAAAGTGCCACGCATGCTCCGAATCAAGCAGAAGAGCAGCACTGACTATTGAACTTCATTTTTCTCGGCTCGTCTTATGTGTTGTACATCACCACGTTCTTGACATTCGGAATTTCCGACCAACTTTTTGTGACAGTGTATATGCAAGACAAGTTTGAGCCAACATCCATCGGAACAAATCCCATGGATTTTGTTGTCGGAATGTGCGATCGTGTGTTCATGGCATTAGGGTAATGGTCTTTCATTTTTCCTTTTGGAAAAAGGTTTAATCTATACAAATAAAAGTTTTATTGTTGGAAGCCCCTATAACTTCAGCCTTTTGCCCTACAGCTTGGACTGCTTGTGGAGAATATCATAAAAAATGGCAAGTGAAAAAATAAATTAATTAATATACATTACAGGTGCCGACACCATACAGTTACCACAATGTGCTATTTTGAACCAACACCAGAACTGGTTGACTGGTTTTGTTTAGGGCAGAACCTCTGCAATGGTACTAGAATGGCTTATTACAATATTTGCAGAAAAAAAGAAAAGACAAAAAGAAATGAAGTACCTGTAGTTTTCTAAAATCCTTGCAAAGTAATACCTGACCTGGTGAGTTCCTTTTTTTTTTAACCAAACTTAAGTTGCAGATTAAGGAAATTATAATTTATGCTATAGCGTTAGAAAGGCAGAAGGCTAATAACATGATTCTTGGCTTTGACACACACATAAATTAGACTTGTAAAAAAGATCCATACAGCGAATCTTAGGCTGACTAAATCTTTGACACATCCATAGCAACCTTATATCAAAGGCAAATTGCCATGATTATACAATTGTGATGGTTAAGAATAATAATTTAGTGTTATGTAACAATTTTATATAAAAAAAGATCAATTAAAAAAAACATTGGAAAGGAAGTAAAGGACCATAATTTGCAATAGTGCTAAGCAAATATGGTTTAGTCAGTCTTTATTTGACTTTGCATGTTTTCCACATTGCCAGGACAACACACATATTAGCAAATAAACAGCATATACTGTATTTACCCTTGCATTTAGTTGCTTGGGTATAATGTTTTAAAGCACACCATGTCAGAAGGTGATACAATGCCTACAAAATAATTATATCACTGAGAATAGATTTTTTGTAGCATTGAAGAGAAATCATTTTTTTCAAAGGGAAAGTGAAAACAAAGCACTGCAAAATTTTCTTTTAAATAATTATGATAAAATATATATTGCTATAGGGCTTGTTTACACTTGATTGGGGGGCAGGGGCCATGTTTTCACCAACCCCCCAACCACTCCCCCAGCAGACAGGAGTGTACACATGCCGGTGCTGCTATGCTGTTTGGTAGGCTGTACCACCGCCGTGTGCAACCCATTCAAGCACATGATTGTGGCGTGGAGGTGTGGCATTTATGGGATTAAAACAAGCAGTGACAAAGCAACATATTGCCTCCTTATTGCCTGTCAAATGCCTCTGAAATGTAATTTGACCACAGATCACTCTTCAGAAGCATTGACAGTCGCTAATGTAATTGTAGCCTTAAATATTGCACATGTAACTCATATAGTTACATAGTAGCTGAGGTTGAAAAAAGCCACAAGTCCAACCTATGTGTGTAATTATATGTCAGTATTACATTGTATATCCCTGTATATTGTGGTCGTTCAGGTGCTTATCTAATAGTTTTTTGAAACTTTCGATGCTCCCCACTGAGACCACAACCTGTGGAAGGGAATTCCACATCTGTGTCGCTCTTACAGTAAAGAACCTCTACGAAGTTTAAGGTTAAACCTCTTTTCTTCTAATTTTAATGAGTGGCCACATGTCCTGTTAAACTCCCTTCTGCAAAAAAGTTTTATCCCTATTATGGGGTCACCGGTACGGTATTTGTAGATTGAAATCATATCCCCTCTCAAGCGTCTCTTCTCCAGAGAGAATAAGTTCAGTGCTCGCAACCTTTCCTCATAAATAATATCCTCCAGACCCTTTTTTAGCTTTGTTGCCCCTTTTGTACGCTCCATTTCCAGTACATTCTTCCTGAGGACTGGTTCCTAGAGAACTGGACAGTATACTCTAGGTGCATCCGGACCAGAGTCTTGTAGAGCTGGAGAATTATCGTTTTATCTCTGGAGTTGATCCCCTTTTTAATGCATGCCAATATTCTGTTTGCTTTGTTAGCAGCAGCTTGGCATTGCATGTCATTGCTGAGCCTATCATCTACTAGGACCCCCAGGTCCTTTTCCATCCTAGATTCATCACTGGATCGGACAATTCTTTTCCATGGTCACATAATTAGTGAAATGGAGTACACCTGTGTGTCGCTAAGGGGATTCAAGTAATTGTAGATTAGATACATGTGTTGTCTCAACTTCTGATTAGTCAGAATCATGGCATAACCTTTACCTTTTTTTAACAACGCACCTGTTCACCGTCCATCAGACTGTTGAGGGCTTGACTGTGGGAAATGGGAGTAAAAAAACATCCCGGCATCAGTGCAAGTAAAAAATTACCCAGTGTCAGTAAGAATAAAAAATGTCTCTGCATCCATGGTCTATAGAAGTATACAAAATGCCCAGCATCAGTAAATAAATGCTCAGGCATCAGTAGATATAGTTGAAAAAATGCTTCTGCATTGGAGGTCAGTAGGAGGAATACTGCCCCATCATTTGTGTCAGTTGGAGGAATAGTGCCTTATTATCAGTATCAGTAGGGAGGAATATTTTCCCATCATTTGTAACAGTAGGAATAAGAAAGTCCTCATCAGCATTGGTATTAAGGGGTTACCTTTGAATACACTTTTTGTCTCTACTAGACGGTTGAAGTCACTGAGGTAACTATCTAGGTACCATCTGGCAGGAGAACACTCTACCAAGCAGTGCCTAAAATTCATTGCTGGGTGCCACTCTGCACACAGCGGCTCCTGCTGGCATGCAATAAAAAGGTCCATACCCCTGCCCCTAACACATTTGAGTGCAGGGGTCAGGAGTATCCTCTCCCCCCTCAAATACAACATCTCAGCACAAATCCTCCCCCCTCAAAATCCCTCCTCCCAACACCAATTCCTCCTGAGCACTAATACCCCTCGCCCACCATTATTTCTCTCTCCCTAGCAGAAATCATCTTCCTTCTGCAAATGCTCTCCCCCTCAAATCCCCCCAAGCACAAGTCCCCCGCCCCTGAATCCCCTGAAACACAGATCCTCTCCCCCCCAAATCTCTGTTCCTATCACTAATCCCCCCAGCACAGATCCAATTCCCCTAAATTCCCCTAGCACAAATCCCCCCATTCTAGTACAAATCCTCTCCCACAAGCACAATTCCCCCCCCCCCAACCCCACAGCACAAATCCTCTCCCCCAAATCACCCTTCTTAGCACAAATTCCCCACTCCATCCCCCTCCTAGTACACATCTTCTCTCCCCAAGCACAAGCCCCCCCCCCCCAATCTCCTCTTTAAAAAAACTCTTCTCCCCCAAATCCCCCTTCCTAGCACAACTTTCCCTGGCACAAACACCACCTAGCACAAATCCAATACCCCCTCTGAGCACAAATCTTATCTTATTATTATATAATAATATCCTGCCAGCACAAATCCTCTTTCCAAAGTCCCCCCTTCTTGCACAAATCCCCCCCTCCCTCCTAGCACAAATGCTCTGTCCCATAAATCCCAATCCCTCCTGAAAGCAAGTTCTCTCTCTCCAATCTTCCCAGAGCACAAATGATGCTACTGATCAGTTGCAGATGTCGAGCTTATGGTATCCTGCCTAAACAAAATGTACATAGAACATACACTGTATGTCCTGTCTCTCTTTCTTTGCTGTAACTCCCCCCACCACTCTTACCAACAAATCCTGGCTGTCAAATTGACAGCTAGGACTTCTCTGTATTACAGTTGCTGCTGTGTAATAGGAAGTTTAGAAAAGGGTCGGAACTAGGGATGCCACCTCATCCCTTTAAAACCGAACACATATTAATTATACAGGTTTTGTGGCTGATTAGTTTAATTCACTTATTGCCTTACCTGCATTCAATTAGCCCCAGAACATGTCTAATTAATATTTGTTCGGTTTTAAAGGGATGAGGTAGTAACCCTAGTCTGAACATTGTTCAGAAGCTTAACTGAGAAGTACATCGTAATAATATTATGCTATTATGCTTCATTTATATACAAATCAAAAGAGATAAATTGTGGTGGGGTTTGCTTATTAACCCATGAAGGCTTCTTTGAGGCCATAAGAACAGAGTGTGTCACCTGTAAGTAAGCGCTCTGCTGCTTTTAATCAGGAATTATATTTTGTAGTATTTGATTGCATAGTGCTGCCTTCACTAAATGGCAGACCATATCCTGGACCCAGACCTAGTCAGTCCTGTCCAGACTGTCAGCCCGCTAGTCATTGGGGCCACACTGATTGGAGAAACCTTATGTAAGGGAGCCTTCTGATGCAGAAATCTGATATACTGCAAGTGGGAACTCTGATGGGACAAAATAGATTACAGCACACAGATACAAAAAGTACATTTAAAACAGCTATTTAAAACACCCGGACATATTCAAAAATATGGGGATTTAGTTACACCATATGGCCATATAGTGCTAAGCCCACTACTGTGTCAAAGTACCCCATTATCAGTGGGTCCTACACAGAGGCATAGCTTGAAGCTTGTGGGCCCCGATGCAAAAGTTGACCTGGCCCCCCCCCCACACTACAACCCACCACTTCCACCCTGTGTGCAGATACACCCACCGCACGGCAAGATACTCAAAGTGGCTTAAGAGTTCAGAGTTCCTCCTTACATCAGAGGACAGGGATCACCCCTGAAGAATCAGAGGACAGGGACCCCTGGCAGCTCATTTGGCAGAGCTTCTTTCCTATTCCAGCACTGTATACATCCCCCCCCCCACAATACACATGGCTAAAATCACATTCCTTTACACACAGTCTATCAGCCTTCACAGGGTGTATCTGGCTTTTATGTTGCTGTTCTGACCTGTGAAATCCACTGGTCAGAACGCCAGTGTAGTTGCAGTAGGCAAATACACCCTATGCAGATCATGGCTGACTGGCTTTGTGTTGTAAAGGAATGTGATTTCAGCTCTGCAGAGGAGGAACAGTATAGAGTGATGTTCTGGGAAAGAAACTCAGTGGCGGGCATAACATCCAGGGCAGAGGGGGTGGTCAGGGGGCTTTGGGGGGGACAAAACCTAAATCTGGGAGGGAAAAGCTATGTGACATGAAATCTGGAGCCTGCAGCCCCTCAGGAGGTGTTAGGGGATTTGTTTAAGCAATTTCTGAAGGTTTTTCTGTCAGTGTTGGCAGGTGTAGGGGGAAGGTCACCTCCCGAAGGTGTGTGTCTTTTCCCCAGTTATCAGGGTAGTGGTGTAAGCGTAAATCCCCAGGTTGGGGGGGGGGGGGTACAGAGAATCCCAGCTAATGACTAGAAGACACTGAGCAGTGTCTTACCTCACCAGTGACATCGGTCCCATTGTGGCTAAAGGATGGCACTCTCCTCCTCTTAACTCACTGAGCTCAGTTACCATTCCATGTTGCCAGCACACAGCACAGACACTTCCCAATCCTGGGCTGTTCTCACCCCACGCTCCTCTGTATTCAGGAAATGGCTCACAGCTTCTCCCCAGCCAATGAGAACAGAGGGGTGTGGACTGTGGAAAGCAAAGTGGAAGCCCAGTACTGGAGCGTGGCTGTGGAGCCCTAGGGCAGATCGAAGATGGACTTTGTGGTGGATATGATAATGTGACAGGGAGGTTGCAGGGGCCCCCTGGAGCTAGGGGCAGGGTTGCGATTGTGACCCCTGCAACCCCTTATGCTACGCCCATGGTCCTACACTATTCATTGAAAAGCCATGTGACATGAAATCTGGAGCCTGCAGCCCCTCAGGAGGTGTTAGGGGATTTGTTTAAGAAATTTCTGAAGGTTTTTCTGTCAGTGTTTGCAGGTGTTGGCAGTGTTGGCAGTGATCCTGCATTTCAACCATGGGACACAAACTCCTCTTTATGGGAGATCTATAAGGACTCCTCCTATAACACAGGTGTTCTGTTTGCGGTCTTATAGCAGCATCATCTTAAATGTAAATTTTTAGGGTGTGTTGTTTGTATATTGTAAGGGTGCTGACCAGATTCCTTTGGCTGGAGCACCCCATCCCCCCTTCATTACCTCTTATTAGTGTCCACCTGTGTCTCCTGGAGGAGTCCTTATAGATCTCCCATAAAGAGGAGTTTGTCTCCCATGGTTGAGATGCAGGACCTTTCATTCTATGAATAGTGTAGGACCCACTGATACTGTGCAGTAGTGGGCTTAGCACTATATATGGCCATATGGTGTAACCAAATCCCCATGTTTTGAATATGTTCAGGTGCTCTAAATTGCCCTGCAGGATTTAAATGTAATTTTTGAATTTGTGCACTGTAATCTATTTTGTTCTTTTTGCCGTCTTATAGCAGCACTATCTTGAATTGGAGACAACTGATGTAGGGGGGAAACACCATGCATACTCTGATGGGGGCAACTTAGATATGGGGCAGTGCTGATGGGGGCAACTGTTATATAAAGGTGATCTGATTTAGGGTTCCTGATATATGGGGGTACTCTGATGGGGCACCTGATGTAATGAGTTACTCTGATAGGGGTACCTGATGCAAGGGGGCATCTGATGTATGGTGGTTCTATTTTCTTTTACTTGAAATGTAGATGTGATTGACCTACTTTTACATTTTTTTAAAGAGTTATATATTTGCCTTACATGTTGTTTATGTTAAAAATAGTTATTTGTATACAAATACAAGAACAAATATAAAGCCATCTAAGTTCAAACTGTCCACATGCTTAACCACTTGCCGCTCGCCATATAGCAGAATGACGGCGGCAAAGTGGTTGTGATATCCTGACCGGACGTCATATGACATGATCAGGATATCACAGCCAGCAGGGGCGTGCAGCATGGCGATCGGAGGTGCTGTGTGCCAGTCTGACACACTGCAACTACGATCGTGGTATGAAGCCTCTGATAGAGGCTTCTGACCACGTAATCAGCCAATCACAGCTGATCACAGCGGGAACCAGGAAGTGCCGGTAAACGGCTTTCCTCGGTTCACACTGACAGGGAGAGCCGATCGGGTCTGTGCTGTTAATTAGCACATTGATTATCAGCACAGCCCCCATCAAAAGGTCCCAATCCGTACCGAACACCTGCCAGCCTGTCCCCATAATAAATGCCTGTTAGTGCCCACAACAGTGCCAATCAGTGTCCAAAAAAGTGCCAATCAGTGCCCCATCAGTAATGCCTGTCAGTGCCCCATAAAAGTGCCAATCAGTGCCACTCAGTAATGCCTGTCAGTAGCTCCTCAACAGTGCTGCCGCCTATCAGTGCCGTCAGTTTCGCCCATCAGTGCCACCTATCAGTGCCCATCAGTTTTCTTTTTTAATTGACGGTCTTTTTTCATTTATAGAGCAAACATTTTAAACCGCAGAGGTGATAAAATACCACCAAAAGAAAGCTCTATTTGTGGGAAGAAAATTATGAAAATTTGGTTTGGGTACAGTGTTGTATGACTGCGCAATTGTCATTCAAAGTGCGACAGTGCTAAAAGCTAATAATTGTCCTGGGCAGGAAGGGGGGAAAATGCCTGGTATGGAAGTGGTTAAAGTTGCAACTGAAATTTGACAATAAATATTTTTGAAATGTATGGAAAAGGAACATTTCTTTTTTTTACAGACATTCAATGAGTACATCCTTAGCACAAGCATTTTTATGAGATTCAGATCTCAGCTGAAATAACATTTTAGCGACCGGAATGGACCACCTTGAACTTTAATTTATTACCACTGGTAAAGTTTATGGCTTTTAATTATGTTTATCTTATATAAAGTGTAAACAGCCATGTGCAATAAAGAAGTAGAGATCATGCATGTGACTTTTTTTTTACATAGTTGGCTATACACCTCTATCTGCGGCCACATCTCTAGATCTGGAAGGAAGGGCGAACCAGCTTGTGACAGAAGAAAATGTTTTGAATGCCACCCCTTTGGCTGGCAGACCCCTCCACAGCTGCTGACACACACTAAAGTAAACCCGGCATCTAGGATACACCTTGCCAAATGCTAGTCGTATACTGCTGAAAATATGATGTCTTGTTTCGATATGTACATCCAAGACGTGCTGAACTATCACTTTAGGAGCCAACATGTTGTATTCATTGACCCATGCTATCTGTTCTGTTTTGTATACCTGATAGCCATATAACTTGTCCCTTGCAGCGGTCACCCCTTATACCTTTCATAACCAACGTATGGAGTTTTTTTATTTTGTGTTCTGAAAACCAATAAACAAATAAAAAAATAAAAAAAAAAGAATACACTGTTCATAGTGTTTAGCCCTGGGGGCTAATTTTTTTTGGTCTGCAGCCTTTTTCTGGCAGACCCTGCTAACACTTTGTTGAGTTGCTAAGGCCTTGTTCACACGAAAGCAGAGACCCCTATAGCATGAATGAGACATTTATTTGTACCCCCGATGAATGCCAGAGCTGCATGCAGGCCACCTATCTAAGTGAATACTGTATGGAGTCAACTGCACAGCTGAGTTTGAAAGGCATGTAGGGGTGGGTGTGTGGCCCTAAACTTGAGACTCCCCAGGTTGTCATCAAGTGAAATCCTCAGGAAAATGAAAAAGAGAACTAAAAATAACAACATGGCATATCAGAGGAATCACAGAGGTGGGCGAATAGCAGCTGTTTTTTGAAGAGATGGATAGATTTTTGATATGATTGGACTTTTAGAAAGGTATGATGAAGAAAAAAGCAAACGTATGCTATTCCCAACTAAAAGAAGTCTAAGAAAACAAATAATAAAGCAGATTGCAAAGGAAAATAAGGTGTGACCTTCATGATATATGTGAAATTAGAACCCCATGTGTAAAAAGTCGCTCTGCAATTAGAATTGATAATACAGCTTGAGAAGAACACATTAGTCATGCAGGTGTATATACCCTAAATATCATCAAAAAAAAAAAAGGAAAGGATTCAAGCAACATACTGTATTTATATGAGAAGCCCTGAAAGACGTGAACAGAGTGGTAATTATGATAGATGATTTCAGCACTTGGATTGGCACTGATAAAGTGAGCAGTATATGAAGCGACAATCTGAACAGGAATGGAAGAATTTTTTATTGCGTGTTACAAAGAAAAGTATTTGTTTTAGGAAACATTTAAATAGCATGAAAGGAAAAATGAACTACATTTTAAAGGATAACCACAGATAAGGGAAAAGCTTGCTAGACTAAACTGCCATCAACAAAAAGTACAGCAGCACAATGTCAAAATGAAGTGATACACAGAGTTGATAAACTGTTAGACCACCTGCTAATAATAAAAATAGTAAAAGTGATAATGAACTGAACAAAAGAACCCCAAGGACTCTACATGACAGCAGGGCATGGCTCAACATTTCAAGAACAGTACAAATTCTAAGAAACCGTGAATGTACAAAACAAGGCAAAAAGTTCTTGGAAAATCACTCAAATAAACAGCAGACACTGTCATTCCAAAATCCAACCTAATGGAAAGAAACAACTGGAACACTGAAGAAATCCTTGATCTGATGCCAGAAAGGAAAAAATAAATTTTTTAAAGATTACAAAAATTACAAAACAAAAAGTTTTTTAGATTGCAGTAGGAGACCTCTCTTACTTCCCAGACTTGCGGCCCCTGATAGTGGAGACAGGGGGCGCAGGAGTCGAAGGGAGCACGAGTGTCTGGCAGGATCAAACAGCTGCAGGTGGGTCAGGTGATGCAGAGAAGGCTGTGTGAGGATCAGCAGACCTGGACAGGGGTTGACAGGAACCAGCAGACAGCAGACAACAGGAACCAGCAGACAGCAGGTCACAGGAACTGGCAGGTACTTGGTCACAGGAACCAGCAAGCAGCAGACAACAGGAACCAGCAGACAGCAGGTCACAGGAACTGGCAGGTACTTGGTCACAGGAACCAGCAAGCAGCAGACAACAGGAACCAGCAGACAGCAGGTCACAGGAACTGGCAGGTATTTGGTCACAGGAACCAGCAAGCAGCAGACAACAGGAACCAGCAGACAGCAGGTCACAGGAACTGGCAGGTACTTGGTCACAGGAACCAGCAGGTAGCGGACAACAGGAACCAGCAGACAACAGGTCAAAGGAACTGGCAGGCACTTGGTCACAGGAACCGGCAGGTAGCGGACAACAGGAACCAGCAGACAACAGGTCACAGGAACTGGCAGGTAAGTGGTCACAGGAACCAGCAGGTAGCGGACAACAGGAACCAGCAGACAACAGGTCACAGGAACTGGCAGGTAAGTGGTCACAGGAACCAGCAGGTAGCGGACAACAGGAACCAGCAGACAACAGGTCACAGGAACTGGCAGGTAAGTGGTCACAGGAACCAGCAGGCAGCGGACAACAGGAACCAGCAGGCAACAGGTCACACCAGGACAGGTGCACAGAATGGTCAAACAAGCCGGGTTTGGTAACTGTGGAGCACAATGCAGACAAGCCAGAGGGATGAGCAGGTGGATGGTCGTGGACAAGCTGAGGTCGGGGCAGGCAGAAAGCAGAGCAGGTTGAGGAGCAGGCCGGGTCACAAACACAGAGACAGAGAGGTTCAGGAGGGTCATGCAGAACGCTGTAGATCAGGCAGCAAGAACTGTGTGGAGATGACCAGTTTAAATAGCCCGCTCGGCGCCAGTGACCGTGCGCGCGCCCGTGCGCGCACCCGCACGTGCCCGCGCACCTGCTCGCGCATGCGCACTAGCTTGCGCACCCGCTCGTGCCCGCGCACCCGATCGCACCAACGAGGAACTACTAGGCCCAGCAGAGCTTTCCTTACACAGTGCATGCATCAGTGATACTGTCCCTCTTGTCTTCCTGTTGGAGCACATGCTGCATGGAATAATGGACAGGGCACTTGAGGCAGAACAGAGGGAGGAAGAGGAGGACTTCCTTACCTCTCAAGGACCCTGCAGGCCCGCCTATCTCACAGGAAGAGGAGGAGGAGGAGGAGGATTGTGTCAGCATGGAGGTGGAGCCTGGCACTTAGCATCAACAGCAGTCTTCAAGGGATCGTTTTCAGTCCCCAGAAACCCATGGACTTGTACGTGGCTGGGAGGAGGTGGCTGCGGATCATGTCGTCCTTAGTGACCCAGAGGACTTCGGACCGAATGCCTCAGCAAACCTACGCTGCATGGCCTCCCTGATTCTGCAAAGCCTGCGAAAGGAGACTCGGATTTGTGGTATCAAGGAGAGGGATAAGTAATGGCTGGCAACCCTTCCTGATCCACGTTACAAGGGTAAGGTTGCTGAACTTATCCAGCCTTCGCAGAGGGAGCAGAGAAATAAACATCTTCGGGAGGCCTTGCAGAAAGGTTTGTGCAATGCGTTTCAAGAGACTATGAGGTTGCAATTTCCTGGTCCTCCTGGACAACGTGTTGCTGAGGCTCCGGTCAGTCACAGAAGGAGCGGTGGAGAAGGTGGCCGTCTGACCGATGCGCTCAGACAATTTTTTAGTCCGCAGCCCCAAGGTCTGATTGGTTCCAGCAACCATCGCCAGGTCTGATTTACATGGTGCGGGAATACCTTGGGGCAAGATCAGACTTGGAGACCTTTCCAACCGAAAATCCACTGGGTTAATGGGTCTTGAGGATATATCACTGGCCAGAGCTTGCACAGTATGCAATTGAGCTACTGGCCTGTCCTGCATCCAGCGTTTTATCTGAACGCACATTCAGTGCTGCTGGAGGCTTTGTAACCGATCACAGAGTGCGCCTGTCCACAGACTCGGTTGATCGGCTCACCTTCATAAAAATTAATCAGTCTTGGATCACCAGCTACCAAGCACCTGATGTAACCAATACATTTTTTTATGAATGTGAGACCCCTTGAAGACTGCCTATGCTGATGCTGAGTAGGGATGAGCCGAACACCCCCGGGTTTGGTTCGCACCAGAACCTTCGAACGGACCGAAAGTTTGCGCAAATTTTCGAACCTTATTCGTTATAATGGACACGAACGTTCGAAATCAAAATTGCTAATTACAACGGCCAATATGCATGTTAATGTCATAAAACAGGTTTGGGGACCCGGGTCCTGCCCCAGGGGACATATATCAATGCAAAAAGAACTTTTAAAAACTAACATTTTTTCGGGAGCAGTCATTTTAATGATGCATAAAGTGAAAAAAAAATTTTTTCCTTTAAATATGGTACCTGGGGGTGTCTAAAGTATGCCTGTGAAGTGGCATGTGTTTCCCATGTTTAGAACTGTCCCTGCACAAAATGACATTTGTAAAGGAAAAAAAGAAGCCATTTAAAACCACTTGCGGCTTTTATGTCATGTCTTGTCCTGGCCGCCATATTGCTGAAAATCCTTGAGAAAAATGGCATGGCTACCCCATCACCCCCCCACCCCACCCCAGCCCCTTTGGGTCTTGTATGGATATTAAGGGGGACCCCGCACCTAAAATAAAACCCTATACCTACAACCCTATATACTCTGAACAGCAGTATATAGGTGGTGCAAACAAGACACGGACTGTAGGTTTGTTCTTAAGTAGAATCTGAACAGGTACATTATGAAGTGTAGCTCCATCCCAAAAAAATCTATTTTTAAGCTTTTTGGAGAACATAGGGAGGGGTTATCACCCCTGTAACATTTGCTGTCTTTGCACATCTGTTCAGAACATTTCACCTCACTTTCCGTCCCAATGACAAATGTTTTAGGAAAAGTGGGGTTTTAATTGAAACAAGGATTGGTGATAAAGCATCAGTAGAGAGGAGATACCTTTTTCCCAAATTAAATCTAACAGGATAGAATTTCCCTTCCTAGGGGTAAATTTCCTCTCACTTCCTGTTTTCTCTTTCCGTTTGCAAGTAGGAGTCGTTTGTAAGTTGGATGTTTGAAAGTAGGGGCCTGCCGTATATACTCTGCAGAAATTTGCCCTATTAGATGTTGGTGTAGCCACAACACTGTAAGCCCTCACAGTTACTCTTGGTGGGCACAGGAATGGGCCCTGCTGTGAGTTAATAGATCAAGATTTGTACTTGCATGCACCTGTTGAACCGGCAGAAAAATTGGGCCTTTGGTGGTGGTGGTGGTGGATGGTGTTGCCACAAGACTGTAAGCCCTCACAGTTACTCTTGGTGGGTGCAGGAATGGGCCCTGCTGTGAGTTATTAGATCAAGATTTGTAATTGCATGCACCTGTTGAACAGGGCAGAAAAATTGGGCCTTTGGTGGTGGTGGTGGTAGACGGTGTTGCCACAAGACTGTAAGCCCTCACAGTTACTCTTGGTGGGTGCAGGAATGGGCCCTGCTGTGAGTTATTAGATCAAGATTTGTAATTGCATGCACCTGTTGAACAGGGCAGAAAAATTGGGCCTTGGTGGTGGTGGTGGTGGTGGACGGTGTTGCCACAAGACTGTAGGCTCTCATAGTTACTCTTGGTGGGCGCAGGAATGGGCCCTTCTGTGAACTATTAGATCAAGATTTGTAATTTCACGCCCCTGTTAAACAGGGGCTGAAAAATTGTGCCTTAGGCATTGGTGCTGGTGCCACAACACTGCAACCCCTCACAGATACTGTACTCTTAGCACAGCAATGAGACCTGTTGCAAAGCATTGCCTAAAAATTGTAATTACACGCCCCAACAGGGGCTGAAAAATTGTGCCTTAGGCACTGGTGCTGGTGCCACAACACTGCAACCCCTCACAGATACTGTACTTGGAGCACAGCAGTCACACCTGTTGCGAAGCATCTTTTAAAAAAATTGTAATTACACGCCCCTGTTATACAGAGGCTGAAAAATTGTGCCTTAGGCATTGGTGCTGGTGCCACAACACTGCATCCCCTCACAGATACTGTACTCTGAGCACAGCAATGAGACCTGTTGCAAAGCATTGCCTAAAAATTGTAATTACACGCCCCAACAGGGGCGGAAAAATTGTGCCTTAGGCACTGGTGCCACAACACTGCAACCCCTCACCGCACATTGAACAAACTCACGGAAGGGGGCCGAGTCTACCAACTGAAAAGGCAGCAGTTGAAGTGCTAGCAATTTAGCCAAGCTAGCATTCAACCGCTGGGCATGTGGGTGGCTGGGAGTATACTTCTTTCGACGGTCCAGCAGCTGGGGCAGGGAAATTTGCTTGCTACAATCGGACGTCGGTGTACTGCAAGTACTTGGTTGTGACACACCTAATTCTACACCTTCAGTCCTCTCGGAGCAGCTTTCAGAGAGGACTGAAGATATAGTGTGGATGGAGATCCCAGCTGATGAGGAGCAAGGAGAGGTCCGCTTTGTTCTTTGGTGTGGGTCTTTTATGTGTGCTTGCCAACGAGCTGCATGGCAGGTCGACATATGTCTGCTCATGCTTGTGGTGCCCAAGCGGCTGATGTTTTGGCCACGCGAGATACGCTTGAGACAAATATTGCAAATAGCAGTGGTGCGATCTGATGCACTCGTCTCAAAAAAGGCCCACACCAAAGAACTTTTGTGATAACGTGCAGAGGCAGCGCCCTGCACAGGCGGAGCTCTGCGGTGTGATACAGTTGCTGTGCTGGCCTCTAGCTGGCCTCCAGGGGGCATCCTGCCTCGTTGGACATGTGACGCTGCATCCTCCTCCTCCTCTCTCCCTTCAGGCACCCACGTGGAGTCAGTGACTTCATCATCCCCTCCCTCTTCACCACTAGAGCAAACCTGGCAGTAAGCTGCAGCTGGTGGAACAGTACTGCCAGATTGCTGTCCTTCAGCATCCCCTCTCTCTGCACACTACTGCCTTCCTCAAGCTGGGTATCATCATCCGAGCCTTCGAATCGTTGGGCATCCTCCCGGAGCATGTACCCAACACTGTGCTCAAACAGTTCGGGGGACTCCTCAGGAGGACATGGTGGGTCTAGGGAAGGGTGGCTGATGATGCCATTGAGTACGCGTTGGCAGCTGCTCTGCCAGTACCCTCAGCCTGGGTGAGAGAGGATGAGGAGGATGAGGAGGGCTTGGTCATCCATTCTACCAAGCCTTCGGCATGATGCGGCTCCACATGTCCAGCTGCCGAAAACAAAGACAAGCGTGTCCCATGGCCACGTGCAGATGACGATGCACGACCACGTCCACGGCCAGCACTGTTGTCTCTAGAAACAGAGCCTGCCTGCCCTGTGTTCTTGCCTCGGCACGGTCTGCCTCTCCTTGGCGGTCTTCCAGCCATTGTAGTCGGTAGTGTATATAGTATAAAAAATAGAGCTCCTATGTGTGCTCACAACACACTGTAGGTCCTATGGGTGCTGACACTAACACACTATAGGTACTATGTGTGTGCTGACAAGAAAATATAGGAGCTATGTGTGCTGCCACAAACACACTATAAGTCCTATGGGTGCTGCTGACACAAAGACACTATAGGTACTATATGTGTGCTGCTGTCAAGAAAATATAGGAGCTCTGTGTGCTGCCACTAACACACTAGAAGTCCTATGGGTGATGCTGACACAATAGGTAGTATATGTGTGCTGCTGAGAAGAAAATATAGGAGCTCTGTGTGCTGCCACTAACACACTAGAAGTCCTATGGGTTCTGCTGACACAATAGGTAGTATATGTGTGCTGCTGAGAAGAAAATATAGGAGCTCTGTGTGCTGCCACTAACACACTAGAAGTCCTATGGGTGCTGCTGACACAATAGGTAGTATATGTGTGCTGCTGAGAAGAAAATATAGGAGCTCTGTGTGCTGCCACTAACACACTAGAAGTCCTATGGGTGCTGCTGACACAAAGACACAATAGGTAGTATATGTGTGCTGCTGAGAAGAAAATATAGGAGCTCTGTGTGCTGCCACTAACACACTAGAAGTCCTATGGGTGCTGCTGACACAAAGACACAATAGGTAGTATATGTGTGCTGCTGAGAAGAAAATATAGGAGCTCTGTGTGCTGCCACTAACACACTAGAAGTCCTATGGGTGCTGCTGACACAAAGACACAATAGGTAGTATATGTGTGCTGCTGACAAGAAAATATAGGAGCTCTGTGTGCTGCCACTAACACACTAGAAGTCCTATGGGTGCTGCTGACACAAAGACACAATAGGTAGTATATGTGTGCTGCTGACAAGAAAATATAGGAGCTTTGTGTGCTGCCACTAACACACTAGAAGTCCTATGGGTGCTGCTGACACAAAGACACAATAGGTAGTATATGTGTGCTTCTGACAAGAAAATATAGGAGCTCTGTGTGCTGCCACTAACACACTAGAAGTCCTATGGGTGCTGCTGACACAATAGGTAGTATATGTGTGCTGCTGAGAAGAAAATATAGGAGCTCTGTGTGCTGCCACTAACACACTAGAAGTCCTATGGGTGCTCCTGACACAAAGACACAATAGGTAGTATATGTGTGCTGCTGAGAAGAAAATATAGGAGCTCTGTGTGCTGCCACTAACACACTAGAAGTCCTATGGGTGCTGCTGACACAATAGGTAGTATATGTGTGCTGCTGAGAAGAAAATATAGGAGCTCTGTGTGCTGCCACTAACACACTAGAAGTCCTATGGGTGCTGCTGACACAATAGGTAGTATATGTGTGCTGCTGAGAAGAAAATATAGGAGCTCTGTGTGCTGCCACTAACACACTAGAAGTCCTATGGGTCCTGCTGACACAATAGGTAGTATATGTGTGCTGCTGAGAAGAAAATATAGGAGCTCTGTGTGCTGCCACTAACACACTAGAAGTCCTATGGGTGCTGCTGACACAATAGGTAGTATATGTGTGCTGCTGAGAAGAAAATCTAGGAGCTCTGTGTGCTGCCACTAACACACTAGAAGTCCTATGGGTGCTGCTGACACAAAGACACAATAGGTAGTATGTGTGTGCTGCTGAGAAGAAAATATAGGAGCTCTGTGTGCTGCCACTAACACACTAGAAGTCCTATGGGTGCTGCTGACACAATAGGTAGTATATGTGTGCTGCTGAGAAGAAAATATAGGAGCACTGTGTGCTGCCACTAACACACTAGAAGTCCTATGGGTGCTACTGACACAAAGACACAATAGGTAGTATATGTGTGCTGCTGAGAAGAAAATATAGGAGCTCTGTGTGCTGCCACTAACACACTAGAAGTCCTATGGGTGCTGCTGACACAATAGGTAGTATATGTGTGCTGCTGAGAAGAAAATATAGGAGCTCTGTGTGCTGCCACTAACACACTAGAAGTCCTATGGGTGCTGCTGACACAATAGGTAGTATATGTGTGCTGCTGAGAAGAAAATATAGGAGCTCTGTGTGCTGCCACTAACACACTAGAAGTCCTATGGGTGCTGCTGACACAATAGGTAGTATATGTGTGCTGCTGAGAAGAAAATATAGGAGCTCTGTGTGCTGCCACTAACACACTAGAAGTCCTATGGGTGCTGCTGACACAATAGGTAGTATATGTGTGCTGCTGAGAAGAAAATATAGGAGCTCTGTGTGCTGCCACTAACACACTAGAAGTCCTATGGGTGCTGCTGACACAAAGACACTATAGGTAGTATATGGATGGGACAGAAGGTTGGGACAGAAGTTGGGGTGCAATGCGGTTGGTGCTACTGCAATACTGTACTAACAGTACGCACGCACCAGACTAATCCCCAGCAGCAGCTAATAACACACTAACTGTGCAATCAGCAGCAATGAACGATCACTAATGATGAATGACTCAGGTAGCAATGGTTTAGCAAAGAAATAGCAATCAAGCAAAGACAGAATCAGCAGACTGCTCTCTCCTAAAGCCGGAACACATGTGACCGGGCCGACGGCGTGGCGGCCTTTTAAATGGTGGGGCGTGTACTAAAGCCCCTGAGCTTTAATTGGCTACAGGCGTCCTGCCTGTAGCCAATTATTGCTCTCCTAGTTTCCGGCGCTGTGATTGGCCAAGCATGCGGGGTCACAGTGCATGCTTGGCCAATCATCAGCCAGCAATGCACTGCGCCGGCCGCAATGCATTGCGGGGCCGCTCGCATCACACGAATGTGATGCGAATGGCCCAAATAGTTCTGGGCTCGCCGAGCGAGCGAACGCCCGGTGCTCAATTCGAACGTGGGTTCGAATCGAGCACCGGGCCCATCCCTAATGCTGAGTGACTATCCTGTTATGCTGAGTGACTATCCTATTCCTCCTCAATATTCATGTTGATAGCTTCTAAGAAAATGTTTGGTTCTGGGCACCACCACCAGTGCCAAAAGGCCAATTTTTCTGCCCCCTTTTAACTGGGGCGTGTAATTATTATTATTATCATTAGTACAGGATTACAATTTTTGCTGCAATATTTTTGGGTTGCAGTGTTGTGGCACCAGCACCAGTGCCTAAAGCCCAATTTTTCTGCCCCTGTTTAACAGGGGCGTGCAATTACAATTTTTGCTGTAATATTTTGCAGCAGGGCTCATTCCTGCACTCAACTAGAGTATCTGTGAGGGGTTGCAGTGTTGTGGCACCAGCACCAGTGCCTAAAGCCCAATTTTTCTGCCCCTGTTTAACAGGGGCGTGTAATTACAATTTTTGCTGTAATATTTTGCTGCAGGGCTCGTTCCTGCGCTCAACTAGAGTATCTGTGAGGGGTTGCAGTGTTGTGGCACCAGCACCAGTGCCTAAAGCCCAATTTTTCTGCCCCTGTTTACCAGGGCGTGTAATTACAATTTTTGCTATAATATGTTGCAGCAGGGCCAGTTCCTGCGCCCACCAAGATTAACTGTGAGGGCTTACAGTGTTGTGGCAACACCACCACACCACCACCAAAGGCCCAATTTTTATGACCCTGTTAAACAGGAGCATGTGATTACAATTCCTGATATAATATTTCACAGCAGGGCCCGTTCCAGCTCCCACCAAGAGTAACTGTGAGGGCTTACAGTGTTCTGGTACCACCAACACCTAAGGCCAAATATAAGTATATAGGGCAGGCTGTATAGTATATACAGGCGGTCCTCTACTTTCAAACATCTGACTTAAAAACGACTCCTACTTACAAATGGAGGGAGACAACAGGAAGTGAGAGGAAATCTACATCTAGGAAGGGAAATTCTCTCCTGTAAGAGTTAATATGTGAAAAAGGTGTCTCCACTGATGCTTTGTTATCACCAATCCTTGTTTCCCTAAAAAACCCAAATTTTCAATATCCAATTTGCATTGGGACAGAAAGTGAGGTGAAATCTTCTGAACAGGGGCACAGACAGCAAAACCAATTATTATTATTATTATTATTATACAGGATTTATATAGCGCTGACAGTTTGCGCAGCGCTTTACAACCTGAGGGTAGACAGTACAATTACAATACAAATCAATACAGGAGGGATCAGAGGGCCCTGCTCATTGGAGCTTAGAATCTAGAAGGGAGGGTCAATTGGAATAAAAGGTAATACTGTGGGGGGATGAGCTGATGGCGAAAATTAAAATACAGTTGTTGTTAGGTGTGGGTAGGATATGCTTCCTTGAAGAGAAGGGTTTTCAGGGATCATCTAAAAGCTAATAAAGTAGGAGATAGGTGGACAGATTGGGGTAAGGCATTCCATAGGATTGGAGAGGCTCTGGAAAAGTCCTAGAGGCGAGCATGGGAGGAAGTGATGAGGGAGCTAGAGAGCAGGGGGTCTTGAGAGGAACGAAGAGAACGAGTAGGTTGGTATTTAGAGACAAGTCTAGTGATGTAGCTGGGGGCGAAATTGTGGATGGCTTTGTACGTAGTTGTTAGTATTTTGAATTTAATTCTTTGGCCGAGTGGAAGCCAGTGGAGGGATTGACAGAGAGGAGTGGCAGACACAGAGTGATTGGTATGGTGGATGAGTCTGGCAGCAGCATTCATGATGGATTGCAGAGGTGATAGACTATGTATAGGTAAGCCAATGAGAAGGGAGTTGCAGTAGTCGAGGCGAGAGATGACGAGCGAGTGAATTAAGAGCTTTGTTGTGTCATTGGTTAGGAAGGGGCGTATTTTGGCGATGTTGTGGAGATGGAGGCGGCAGGATTTGGACATGATTGGATGTGTTGCTTGAAGGAGAGTTCAGAGTCCAGGACTACACCTAGAACCTTGACATGTGGGGATGGGCTGATAGTTGTGCCATCGATTTACCAAATGCTACAGGGGTGATGATAACCTTTCCCTATGTTATCCAAAAAGCTTCAAAATAGATTTTTTTGGCTGGAGCTAAACTTAAAAAATGTACCTGTTCCAAATTACAAAGAGATTCAACTTGAGAACAAGCCTACAATCCCTGTCTTGTTTGGACCACCTGTATACTGCTGTTCAGAGTATATAGGGCTTGGGAGCCCCATGCCTTTTCTTTTTTTATTTGGGTGCAGGGCTCCCCTTAATATCCATACAAGACCCAAAGGGCCTGGTAATGGGCTGGGGGGTTACCCATGCCGTTTTTCTCAATAATTTTCATCTATATTGCCGGGACCCGACATTACATTACAGCCGCAAGCAGTTTTAAATTACTTTTATTCCTTTAGAACTGTCATTTTGTGCAGGGACTGTTCTAAACACGGGAAACACACGCCACTTTACAGGCATACTATAGACACCCCCCAGGTACGCTATTTAAAGGAATATTTCACTTTTATTTTTTCACTTGAAGCATCATTAAAATCACTGCTCCCGAAAAAACTGCCTTTTTCAAAACTTTTTTTTGCATTGATCCCCTGGGGCAGGACCCGGGTCCCCAAACCCTTTTTAGGACAAAAACTTGTATATTAGCCTTTAAAATTCACACTTTTGATTCCTCACGTTCGAGTCCCATAGACTTTAATGGTGTTCGAATGTTCGCGCAAACTTTCGTTCCATTCGCATGTTTTTGGATGTGAACTGAACCGGGGGGTGTTCGGCTCATCCCTACTGGTGACCCCACAATAGGGATAAAACTTTTTCGCTGAAGGGAGTTTAACAAGTCACATGGCCACTCATTAAAATTAGAAGGAAAGAGGTTTAACGTTAAACTACGTAGAGCAGGGATATGCAATTAGCAGACCTCCAGCTGTTGCAGAACTACAAGTCCCATGAGGCATAGCAAGACTCTGACAGCCACAAGCATGACACCCAGAGGCAGAGCACTAATTGCATATCCCTGACGTAGAGGGTTCTTTACTGTAAGAGCGGCAAGGATGTTGACTTCCCTTCCACAGGTGGTGGTCTCAGCTGGGGGCATCGATAGTTTCAAGAAACTATTAGATAAGCACCTGGGCGACCACAGCATACAGGGATATACAAGGTAATACTGACATATAATCACACACATAGGTTGGACTTGATGGACTTGTGTCTTTTTTTGACCTCACCTACTATGAAACTATGTCTTTATTCACTTTTTATACTTTTTTTGGTGTAATTACCTATTTATTATGTACCCCATACTCATTCACATTTTTTGTTAAAGGGGGCTTCCAGATTCCGATAAGCCCCCCATCCACAGACCCCCATAACCACAGCCCAAGGTTGTGGAGAAGAGGTCCTTGACCCCACCAACATGAGGACAAGGTGCTTTGGGGTGGGGGCAGAGCCCCCCCTGCCTCAAAGCACAGCCCATGTTCAGGGCATGTGGCCTGGTATGGTTCAGAAGGGGGGTGCTCGTCTTTCCTGACCTGCCAGGCTGCATGCTAAGGGTCTGGTATGGATTGGGGGGACCCCACAGCGTTTTTTTTTTAGTTTTTTTTCCCTGAATTTTCTATTGCTGACATTTTTTTGGTTTACATTTATCTGTCAGCTGGGAAGCCAGCTGACAGCTGATGAGTCATCGGTTGCTAAGGATGCTTCCTGGCCCGCTCCTTAACAATCAGCTTTTCTTCACACAGAATTAGAATTGGTCAATCATTTTTCGACCGTTCCGAATTCGAATCGTTTCGAAAATTTGGAATTCGCTAGAAAATAAATAAACGAAATGAAATGAAAGGAAACTAAAGGAATTCAGAAAAGAACCAACTAAACAACATTATTAACATATCTAATCTATCTGCACATTATTAACATATCTAATCTGGTCTGCACATGTCTATTTTTTTGCACTTTGTTTTACCTCATTCATCAAGATAAGTGAAAATTCAGTTTGTAAAGTGAAAATTCCTTTTTTAAACCCAAATGAATATGAATTCTTGTACGTAAAGTAAGGTGACCCTAGTTGTATTAGTACACATAAACCAAAAAGAATTTTGTAGATGTCAAAAAGCTTGTCCTGAAAAATTAACTTCTTGTCTATATTCCCCTCGCACACGTTCCTGGTAACAAGGCTCATAGATAGTGGGTGCTGAAGTGACTACCAGCTGGTTAGTGGAAACATCACAGATAAATGCACATATTCAACAGCACACTAAGGATCCTCAAATGTCGCCCAAAGGTTTTTTATTGCAGAAAGATCACATCAGAAGAGCAAGGGCAATGTTTTGGAGCTTCGCAGGGGTCCTGTGAGGCTTCGAAACATTGCATTTGCTATTGTGATGTGATCTTTCTGCAATAAAAACCTTTGGGCAACATTTGAGGATCCTTGGTGTGCTAGTAAATATATGCATTTATCTGAAAAATTAACTGTAATGATAGGGTTACATATGTGGCACTACTTGCCCCCCCCCCCCAAGCAATCTGTGGTGGATTGCATTTCAGGGGTGTTAGATGATGAGAAGGTGATATGTTGCCTCTTCTCCTCCTGTCTTAACCCTTTAAATGGTCTGCAACCACAGTGTGGTGTGCCTCATACAACAGTGATAATTTTGTATGTGGCATGTGCATACCTCCGTTCAGCTGCCTTTGCAGCTTAAAGAGGAAGTAAACCCTGATGGGTTTTACTTCCTCTTCTTCTCCCTGTATAGCCTGCAAATGAAAAGCTTAATGGGCTAGTATGCATCGCATTCTAGCCCATTATGTACCACTTACCTGCAAAGGAATCCAGCGGCGTCCCCTGTGTGGGCAGCGTCCATCTTCTTGCCCTCTTCCTTCGGGGCCGCAGACTCTGTGATTTGCCGGAGCCGCGTGACGTCACTCCCGCGCATGCGCGCGGGAGCCGCGACCTACGGCATATGCTAGGGAAGAAACGGCCTTTAGGTTTGTTTCTTCCCTGCACATGCGCAGTAGCGACTTCCGGTGGACTACAAGTGAAATATCTCCTAAACGTTGCACGTTTAGGAGATATTTCCACTACCTATAGGTAAGCCTTATTCTAAGCTTACCTATAGGTAAAAGTCCTAAAAGTGGGTTTACAACCACTTTAAAGAGAGCAATAAAAAGGTGGCTCAACCTCCTCTTTTTATGCCCCCCCCCCCCAACCTCCATCTGCAAGTGTAAATGACACCTTAGTATAATTTACAAAAAAACATTTACAAAAAAACATCACGTACATTGCTCGACGGTATTTTTTCCAGTAGTAAATTTTCATTCCCATGTCAGAATTCTGTGTCTTCCTGGACACCATTTCCAGTCTTTTCTATGGTACTTCCTAATTGCTTAAGTGCTATATTACTAATTTATTTCCAGACTTTTAGATGGATATCCAATTTTGCTAATTTTCCAAATTTTATTTCACAATATTTTACATGCAACTTCCATGTAGACAACCAGCAAACAAGAACTATGAACTGCTTTTGAGACAACAGAGTAAATGTTTTAAATTTTCTTTTGACGTTGCCTGCGTGCTGGGGGGGTGCAGAGCTCAACAATACGTGGAGAGGCCTCAGCATGCTTAGCTGCAGGTGAAATTCGGTAGGGATCATATCCCTCAAAGAGAGACTTTCGAGTTTTTGGTTTTGAAAGCTGGCAGACTCTGTCTGAGGCTTGAGCTTGGAGGGCAGATGCAGAAACATGACGTATGACTGAGAGATCATGTTGGTACTGGGAGTGTTCTCCTTTGGGCACTGAAAAAAAAAGAAGCAATTTCAACAAATGTTTACAGTGTATGTTTTTTTTTTTTAAATATATTTTATCAAAGAATTGTATTCTACCAACTTGCACCCCATGTTTTTTTTTTTCCATGAAATCCTTACCCTGAGAATGGTTTCAGTAAATTTAAAGAAGATGATCCTTAAATTAAACCATGCTTTGCCTCAGCAGGTTTCAGCAGCCAAAGAAGTTGCTTATACTTATGCCCTGTACACACGACCGGACTTTCCAGCAGACTAGGTCCGACGGAGTTCCCGCCGGAATTCCGGCGGAATTCCGACGGACCTTCCGAATAAACGGACTTGCCCACACATGACCGGACTTTCCGGCAGACTAGGTAGAGTTCCGACGGACTTCCAAATGAACGGACTTGCCCACACACGGATCAAAGTCCGTTCATTTAGAACGTGATGAGTTACGACGGGACTAGAAAAGGAAGTCAATCTCGCTGCTTTTATTGGCGAGATTGACACCTTGCGCCCCCCCCCTCCTGAGCCGTACCATGCCGCGTGCCCTCAACATGGGGGGGTGCTTTGGGGAAAGGGGGGCCCTGCGGCCCCCCACCCCAAAGCACCTTGTCCCCATGTTGATGAGGACAAGGGCCTCTTCCCGACAACCCAGGCCATTGGTTGTCGGGGTCTGCGGGTGGGGGGCTTATCGGAATCCGGGAGCCCCCTTTAATAAGGGGGCCCCCAGATCCCGGCCCCCCACCCTATGTGAATGAGTATGGGGTATGATGTACCCCTACCCATTCACCTAAGGTTTAAAAGTGTAAATAAAAAAAAACACAATTTTTTAAAATATTTTATTGCACAGCTCCGGGGGTCTTCTTCTGTCTTGGGGGGTCTTCTCGCCGGACTCCTCCGCTCTCTTCTGTTCTTTTACCTAGCTCTTTCACAAGCGGAGGAGCCCGGCTTCCTTCTTCATCGTCGCCATCATCGTCTGGGGGTATCGTTCCACCTTCGGGGGTCTTCCGGGGTCTCTTCTGTTCTTGCCGCTGTCGCCGCCTTCTGCGCCGTCGTCTTCTTCTTCCGATGTTGACTCGTCGCTTTTTCTGGCTGGAATGGCAGAGACACGCGGTGTTGTGACTTATATAGGGACAAGGGGCGGGGGTCACATGCTCATGTCACATGGTGACCCCGCCCCCATATGTTGTCACATATGCTGGGACTGTGACATCATATGGGGCGGGGTCACCATGTGACATGAGCATGTGACCCCGCCCCTTGTCCCTATATAAGTCACAACACCGCGTATCTCTGTCATTCCGGCCAGAGAGAGCGACGAGTCAACATCGGAAGAAGATGAAGTAGAAGAAGAAGAAGAAGAAGACGACGGCGCAGAAGGCGGCGACAGCGGCAAGAACAGAAGAGACCCTGGAAGACCCCCGATTCATCTACCCACGATATATATTATATCACTACAAGGGTCTGGTATCGATTTTGGGGGGGACCCCCCACGCCTTTTTTTTGGGCGTAGGGGCTTCCCCTTAAAATCCATACCAGACCAAAGGGCTTTCCCTCTCACGCTCGCTGCGATAGGAAAATGTGTTTTTCCTATTGCAGCCAGCGCGAGATGTACAGTGCCCTGTCGCCGAGAAACATTCTCGTGGGCAGATGCTGTAGCGGCCCTTCCGTCGTATTTTGGTCCGTCGGACCAGCATACAGACGAACGGTTTTCCCGCTAGAAATTCGCTCTGGCGGAGTTCCGGCGGGAAAATTTAAAACAAGTTCTATTTCTAAAGTCCGTCAGATTTTTGCCATGCAAAGGTCCGCTGGAACCACACACGATCGGAATATGTTCGACGGATTGGTTCCGTCGGACCTTTGCTGTCAAAAAGTCCGGTTGTGTGTACGCGGCATAACTCTACTTCTGCTCCCACACTGCTCTGTTCACCTACTTGGAGCTTACACAGGTTTGAGGATTCTCTCTTTTTCCACATGTGACAGAACTTAGTGCCTGAGCAGTCAATGACTAAGCACCTGTGGCATAAATACAGGGGGCATAAGGGGGTTCAAAATCCCCCAGAGCATCTGCAGCATAGGGGTCAGACGGGACACCCAGGGCACATGCCATGCATCTCTTGCCTGGTGCTTCAGGTCCCAAGGTTACTGCCGGCCATGTTTTTCTTCTGCCTATTGTCTGTGTCTGCCAATATGTTACTTTCAGTTAGCCTCACATACAGTATCTCACAAATATTGTCATATAGGCATATTGGCATATAGCTCAATTGGGGGACTTACCTGTTCCATCTTCCATCTCGATCGCCGCCGGTTTTCCTCCGATAAAATTCTTCATCTTCTTCTTGTCTGCTGGGGTCCATCTTGCCTGTGGGCATGTGAAACCCCACAGGCACTTTAGATGGCCCAGCATGCACCGCCGTTACTCGCGCGTGCGCAGTAACGGCACATCTGCCGACATCTCACGAGATTTCGGAAGATGTGGACGAAATCTCGCGAGATTTCGGAAGATGTGCCCGAAATCTCGCGAGATTTCGGAAGATGCCCGCACTGACTCTTGGGATCAATGACACCAGATCCCAGGAGACAGTGCGGCACAGCAGTCTGAGCAGTGGAAAGTCTTTGGACACTCTCTCCGCACAGACCCCGCCCACCCCCAAGAAGAGACAGAAGACAGGAACGTCATCAATTACAAGGTAAGTAAATAAAAAAAAAAGACAGGAAGTCATCAATTACAAGGTAAGTAAAATTCTTCATCTTCTTCTTGTCTGCTGGGGTCCATCTTGCCTGTGGGCATGTGAAACCCCACAGGCACTTTAGATGGCCCAGCATGCACCGCCGTTAAAAAAAAAAAAAAACACATTTCATTTAGTACTCTTTGCCTGATTTGGAAGGCAAAGAGATTTACTAAATGAAATGTGTGCAGAACCGCTTTAAGTCAAATGTCCAATGCATTGTTCATAACACTGCATCGATTGTGAGGACACTGAGGGACAGCCCACTGCCAGAGCGTAGGGGAGGAGAGCGCAATCTGCAGCAGAGGATTGGGTAAGTAAACCTGCTTTCTGCAGCCCTCTAGGTCTATACAAGCACTTACCCCTTGCAGTGTGCAGGAACATTTTTCCTTTTCTTTGAAAATGGGCTTTAAACTAAAAAATGCATGTGACAAATGTGTGTTTAGGAAAAGGAACATAAATTCCATGGCCCAGTTATTACTGTCATTAATTTATTTACATATATATATATATATATATATATATATATATATATGTAAAATTTTCCACTCACCTACACACATTTTACGAGTGGAGGGCGGGGTTGATTGGGAGCCATTCTCCCAGCGATCGCCCCAGGGGGGAAGAGAGCATGGAGGAAGAGGAAAGCAGCGGGATCACAGAGCAGGATAGCACGCTGTTACAGCTTACAATACAATTGTCTCCGCTCTGCTCGCCTCCTCCTGACCCCATGTCTGTGATAGACAGAACGCATCCCAGCATTGGACCGGCGTTTTGTCTATCACAGGCACAGGGTCAGGAGGAGGCGGGGCTGTGTCGAGCGGCGCGGAGGCAATTGTAATGTAAGTTGTAACAGCATGCTATCCTGCTCTGTGATCCAGCGGCTCTCCTCTTCCTCCAGTCATGCATTCCTCTGCCCAAGCGAGGCTGCAATAGTGGGCACAGTGAGGCTGCAATAGTGGGCACAGTGTGGCTGCAATAGTGGGCACAGTGTGGCTGCAATAGTGGGCACAGTGAGGCTGCAATGGTGGGCACAGTGAGGCTGCAATGGTGGGCACAGTGTGGTTGCAATGGTGGGCACAGCGTGGCTGCAATGGTGGGCACAGTGTGGCTGCAATGGTGGGCACAGTGAGGCTGCAATGGTGGGCACAGTGAAGCTGCAATGGTGGGCACAATTGAGGCTGCGTTGAGGGGTACAGGTGAGGCTGCGTTGCGGGGCACAGGTGACTGATAAAGTTGTTGTTAATATTTATTTTGTAACTTAATTCTGCATAAAACATTTAAGTGTAATTTCATGAGATAATTTATTATGGTCGTGTTTAGGGGCGGAATTAGAGGTGGGTGGGGCAGGATAGGGGTTGGGTGGGGTAGTATACATACATTACCTGCTAACTCTTCTGTTCTAGCTGAAGCAGTCACTGTTTTATTAGATCTGGGGCTTTCTTTTTCTTCTTCTTCATCTTGATGACTTGGTGGTCTGCTGGGCATCCCATTGCCTGTATGGTTCTTTGGCTTGGCTAGCTGAACAATGCGTGTACTAGCAGATGCTCTCTTAGCTTCTTCAGTTACCTGTAACAAATACGGAATCACCAATGGCTGTAAGTGATTATTCTAAATGTACAATATAACATGTAATAAGGGTTGGATTTACTACTAGGTATGTACCTATAGCCAACAGAGGCAAAAAGGTTACATATTTCACCATTAGTTGGAATAGTCATTTTATGTAAGGGTATTTACACATTACCACAATATGTAGAGCCTTTATGACCACATAACACGTATATACAACATCTAGTGGGCTTTATTCCTGGTCACCAGATATACAGTATGTGTTCCTCTGCTTGTACTCAATTACAAACTCTCAGCACTGAGACTAAACAGTCAGTCATAGCTTGGGGTCTCATACTAATAAGCCAGAAAAACAAGCTCTCGATCACATGATCGCTGTGATTTGCTATCATAGCATAGTATAAGGAAAAGAAACAACAGACTTCTGCTTTAGTGAGGGGGCTTGATCTAGTTTGGTGAGTGTTAGGCTACTTTCACACTGGGGCGCTCAGCACGCTGGCGGTAAAGCGGCGCTATATTTAGCGGCGATTTACCATCGTTTTAGCGGCGCATTTTGGCCGCTAGCAGGGCAGTTAAGGGTTAAAACCGCCCGAAAAAGCGTGGGTTTGAAGCGCTGCCCCATTGTTTTCAATGGGAAGGGGCGCTTTAGGAGCGGTAAATACAGCCTTCCAAAGATGCGGCTTGCAGGACTTTTTTCAGGGCTTTCACATTGGAGTGCACTGGAGTGCGGGTCTTTCAGGGTGCTTTGCAGGCGCTATTTTTTGCACTTTAGCGCCTGCAAAGCGTCTCAGTGTGAAAGGGGCCTTAGTGGCAGTGGGGTTGATTTACTAAGACTGGAGAGTACAAAATCTGGGGCAGCTGTGCATGGTAGCTGATTGGTTTCAATGCAGAGCTGCACCAGATTTTGCACTCTCCAGGTTTAATAAAACAATCACAGTGTGCCAGTTAAAGCCCCATACACACGGTCGGACTTTTTCATCAATTTGGTCCGATCGGACAAGGTTGTTGAAAAATCAGACCGTGTGTATGCACCATCGGACAGTGTTCGTCGGTTTGTCCGTCGGACAAAGTCTTATCTCCTGCTGGAAAGATTTCCCGTCAACCCGGTCCGATCACACCAAATCCGAGCGTGTGTACGCTTGTCCGACGGACAAAGTGCTACGCATGCTCAGAAGAAATTCTGTGACGGAAGCGCTCGGTCAGGTAAAACTACCTTTCCTAATCGACACAGCACATTCGTCACGCTGCAATGTTAAAATGTCTTTAATGCAGCGCATTCTCTTTTTCTTTACAATGCAACAAGAATGACATCTTTTAGCTGCTCCTATTCACCCGCACTTCTCACAAACTTACTTCTTTATTACTTTGCACCATTTATACACTACATGTTTATTTTTACTCTGAACGGAAAAGAATCTTTGTTATTTTTTTACCATGATTTGTCTTTTTTTTTTTTTTTTTGGGGAATACATATTTGAATGTTTTTTTTTTTTTTTTTTTGTTGGGGGTTGTGTGTCTAAAATTACCAAAAACACATTATTTACATTTGTATTTCTTGCTTAAATTTACTAGGAGGTTGTTTGTTGTTGTTGCCCCTTGTTAATTCTACTTTAGGATTAGTGAAATGTACCAGCCTACTCAAAGAAAAACTGTCATTGTAGCAAAGTAAAACACAATAGTCAATGATTATTTCAAATCAAAAAAACCTTTATTTAGGTCACACCAACAAACCAAAGAGGAACGCAGCCATGGTGAAACTTGGGGAATTTGCAAAGTCTTGGCCCCCCACGGCAACCATCATTGTTCAAGCGTAGAAAATTGGGGGCCTGAGGAGTACGTATATTAAGGGGAGTGCAATCTGGTCGTGAAGTCCAAAGTATCCGGAACTGCAGCAGATGCCATCTAGGTCCCCAGGCTCTGGTACTACGAGAGGCTCCATCTTCTCTCAGACCAGACTGATTGCAGGTCGTCACTCTCAGGTCTTCCTTCCACGCTTCCTTGCACGCTGTGGCTGTCGTGCTGGTGGGGTGGCAGAAGGAGGAGGAGGAGGAGGAGGAGGTGGAGCATGGTAGCTATGGCAAACATGTGTGACTGGGGTCATCTCCCCAGCCCTACCCTTATTTAGGACATGGAGGATGAGCCCCTCACACATGTTGCGTTGCCTCACCTCCATACCCATCATTTTTGTGACAACCACCGAGCCAAAGGTCTCCTCGTCGGCGGGTGTGGCATGTAGGGAGTCTGAAGCCTCTCTTATCATCCGGAGCGCTGACTGTGCCGCATAACCCCCCCTTCTCGCCCTTTTGTACGGAGGGCGGAGGGGAGGGGTTTGGGTGTCAGTCAGGCTCCGAGGCCTAGCCCCCTCTTGGCTGCCACTACCCAGCTGGTGGCTGCCACTAACCCCTGCCTCCTCCTGACTGCCACCTTCCACAGCCACCTCCTGGCTGAGGTCTTCCTGTGTAGGAAAAAGGGACATAGTTTCAGTTATTTGTTCATCAAACACACACAATTCTCATCTAGTGACTGTTGCAAAATGTTTACAAATAGAAAACCATACAATTCTCAGCCCAGCAGTTTAGATTCTGGCCCCAAATGTCTCCAACACCACTGTCTGTTGATATGTCAAACACGTTAGGAACTAAGCAATTGGCGATCCTGAATTAAGTGAACATCATTCATTATTCCCCTAAATGGTAGCAAAACTACTATACCTGGAACAAGCTGGGCTCCTCCACCTCTTCCAGACTGGAAGGCCCAGGTTGCTCCTCGGAAGCCTCATCAGGGGTGGGCTGTGCGCAAGGAAGCGTGGAAGGAGGAGTTGAGGTTGGCTCCGTGACATCAGCCTGGTCCTTCAGAAAATGGAGACTCTGATAGTACCAGAGCTTGGGGACATAGACCTCATCTGCTGAAGTTGCAGTTTCCTCAGACTTCACGACCTTCTTCCTCTCCCTGATATACGCACTCCTCAGGCTGCCAATTTTCTTTCTAATATCATCAACAGTTGCCGTGGGGAACCTTGGCTTGACAAATTCCACAAGTTCCTCCAGGGCTGCGTGCCTCTTTGGTTTGTTGGTGTAATGTGGGTGTATACCCTGCCACAATATGGGAAAATCCCTGTATTTGGCAATGAAGAGGGGGAGAAAACTCATGTCGTTGAATCCCTTCATATCAATCTCTGCAAAACACAACAACACACAAAACCCTCAAAATTATGTCAGGCTAAACTCTCCTAATCTTCTCCATAAAGAAGCCTCAAGTTCAAATCAGTCTAGGCTAGTTATGTACCAACGTTAAATTGTACCTTCGTTTGTAGCGATCGTCTCGTGTGAGTTTTTCTCTCCCCTCGTCTCCCAGATCGTGGCTACGACACAGGCGTGTGACGTTTTTATATACACTGCGCATGCTTCAAACTCCGCCCGCCCCTGACGATCTTTCTCGTCTATTCCCCACCCCTTCTCTTTACGGCGTAGTGGGGAGAGCACATGGCGGGGACACAGCAGGTGCGCCACAAATATCCCACCAACGAGGAGGAGGACGAGGAAAGTCCGGAGGCAGAAACGTCCCGATCCCGGAACCTGAAATTCAAGGCCTCCAATATGTCATTTGGAGAAATGTTGGAGATGGTGGACATATTAAAGAGGAGCGACTATGATGGGAAGTATGGGCCTTACCTCAACCCCAATGTCCGCAAGGCCAAGATCATGTCTAAAGTTGTGAGAAGGCTGTACAATAATTTTGGGGTACAACGATCCAAGGAGCAACTCAGGAAACGCTGGTCAGACCTGAAACTGAGGGAGGCCGATCAGTACAGAAAGATCAAGAGAATTCTTCAAAAAAGTAAGTAGTTGTGTTTTGTGTTTGATTTCTTGCTTGCATACTGCTCCATTGTGTTTTGATTTTTACCAAGTTGTACATTCCAAAATGGCCACTTTCAGGTTCGTCTGTGCATTCGATCGTACTCAGCCTCGATCTTTCTGCCACTGTCATGGTCGTGTGTGTGTGCATTCGATCGTACGCAACCTCGATCGTTCGGCCACTTATAATACGATGTTTGGTGTTTTTTTGGGGAAAGGAAGTTTGTTCTCACTAGAAATGTCATCAAGAATGTAAAGCCAATTTATTCAATGTAAAGGAGAGGTCACTCAGTAGCTGTTTACCCATCTGGACTCTAGAGCACTAGTGCTGGGACACCCAAACCCCCTTTTTATTATGCTTTTCCACACATGTGCTCCAGTGGATACTAGAGGGGGGTCTCCATCACACAAACTTCTACCAAAAAGCTAGTCAGTTTAGCACCTTTACAAAGTGACTTCATTCATGTAGTTGACATTTGTAACTGGCCAAACTAAAATAGTGTCCGTCACTTTCAAGCAATGTTTGTCATTTCCTAGTTCTGCCCTCAATAGCTTGTGTTGCTAAATCTTCCTTTTGGACATTCTCATAGGGGAGCGAAAACTTGGCCCGTCTGAGGAAACCCCCAAACCAACACCTACCAAAAAAGGGGAAAGAGCAGAAGCAGAGGAGGAGGAGGAGGAGGAAGGAGAGATCATCGAACTTGGAGAAATTGTCACCACAACAGGTGAGTGTGGGAGAACACAGCTACTGGTAAGCTAATCCATGTATGGCTGCCTCATTTCCAACACCCCATTTTTGTTTGTTTGTGGTTTTTAGGTGACGTGGATGTTGTGGAAGAAAAATCGCACTTTACCACAGAGAGTGCCCACGTACTCATCGGAGAGATAATGGTCTGCAATCGAGATCTAGATTACATAAAGCAAAACATCAATGATGTTCAACAAAAATTGAAGAACATCATTGATGTTTTAGGAAAAATATGAAAAAGCAACAAGTAATTTACACACATTTGTGCCAGCTTCTGAACACATTTGCAACTTAAAAACTGTGTGAAATTTGGAACATGCACACATTGTGTCCACATGTGCTAGCTCCCATCATGGTGGGTGAATGGCAACGTTTTTTTGGGGGTGCAAACACTTTACGAACTACGAAAGTGGTTGTGGTGAAGGGGTTGCACCCCCAAAAAACGTCCATTCATCCCCATGATGGAAAATGGCACTTTTGAAGCTTCTAGGCATGTGTTTTACCATCTAATGACCATTTTCAGAACCAAATTGTGTGCATGTTCCAAATTTCCACTTTTCGGGGGTGACCCCCCCATGTGATGAAGGCAAGATCAAACACACTTTGAACATATAGTCATGTCTGATCTTGTCTTCACTTTACAAAGTTGAACTTTCCTACTTCATAGGTTCTGCTTAGCTCCATGCCTGGTTTTACAAATTGCGTAATCTTTGTAAATAATGTTGTAAATAACCAAGATGTTGTCAGTTTTGGCGTGAAGATTGTAAACGCACTTGTGAATGTTTTCCAAGTAAACTTTTTTATTTTTCCAAATGTGTGGCTTCCTTATTTAAATAAAACAATGCATTATGTATGTAAAATGTAAAGGATATGGGGGGCAATGGGTGTTATTTACTAAAGGCAAATCCACTTTGCACTGCAATTTCCTTTCCCAGGGAACTTTTTCAATGCACTTGTAGAGCATAGCGGATTTGACTTATGTAAATGACACCCACAGTGCTTTGTACGAAAACACGGAGCACAGCATTTTGGAGAATACACACATGTCAGACCTGGTGCTGAAAAGGAGTATTTTGGGTGTCAGTTATGCAGGAGAAACCTTCTCTAGACCAAAGATTAGGTAGCAAACACACATGAGAATAATCTTTTTGGGAAGAAGAGACTGTTACCTCCTTTTGCCCAGAAAGTGCATTACCACTGTCGAAGGCAAAGGGAAAAAATGACAAAGTAAAATAAGCTAAAAAGAAGACTGAAATGACAAGAAATCAGAGGTTGGTTAAAATATCAGATTTATTAAAAAATGCCTCTCACACATCGTCAGGCAGAGCAATGGCCCCCCTACCCACAAAGTATTCCATATATTGGTCCCGGACCACGCGGGCATTGAGAGGGGGCAAGCCTGGACGTGCCACTCGAAGGGCTGTGAGGTCCGCATTTGGAGGGCCCTCCACATCTGGGCCAACGGGCACCACATAGTTCCTGTTATGTCTTTTGAGGAAGTTGTGCAATATGCAACAGGCAAGAACTATGTGGTTCAGTTTGTATTCCGCCAAGTTAAATGCCGTCAGGAACAGGCGGAAGCGGCTGGCCAGGATGCCAAAAGCGTTCTCCACCACTCTTCTGGCTCTGGACAGCCTGTAGTTGAAGACCCTCTGGTCCGGGGTGAGGGTCCTCATCGGGAACGGCCTCATCACATGGGGAGTCAGCGCAAACGCTTCATCTGCGACAAAGACGAAGGGGAGTCCTTCGGCATTCTCCTCTGGAGGTGGCAAGCACAGACTGCCACTTTGGAGACGCCAGTAGAACTCCGTGTGCGTAATGGCCCCACCATCCGATATCCGGCCGTTCATCCCCACGTCCACATACATAAACTCGTATGTTGCCGACACCACCGCCAACATCACTACACTATTAAACCCTTTATAATTATAATAGTAGGACCCCGAGTTGGGCGGTGGGACGATGCGGACGTGTTTCCCATCAATTGCCCCTCCGCAGTTAGGAAAGTCCCAACGGCTGGCAAAGTGGGAGGCCACAGTCTGCCATTCCTGTGGCGTGGAAGGGAACTGTGGAGTGAAACAAGAAAAAAAAATTAGTCACTTTGCACCTAAACATTGCAAGCAGATTAGACAATCAACATCTTGGAACAAGAGCATTGTATAAAATTGGAGGCTGGAAAGTATTTACACAGAAAAGTAGAGGCTCCCCTTCACAGATTACTCACCCCCCCATCAATCCCCCCACTTCTGATGGGACATTGGCAATAACTATGGTTTTGGGGGGGGGGGGGGGTGGTGGACAGGTAACCCTCTGCACTTCATTGATTGGCAAATGGCTCAATAATGTGGCCTAGTTTGGCCAGACCCTCTGTACTTAACACTATTGGCAGGCCACAGGAAAGATCAAATAACATTCCCCCCCCCCCCCCAAAAAAGGCAGGCACAGTGTGACATTATTAAATTACCAAGCAAGCTAATAGGAGGGAAAGAAGACAAAAAAATAGGAAATGGAATGTATGGAGGCAGTCCCTTGCACTACATGCTTTGCTGAATTCATCCCTAAAGATGCGCACTATAAAGAGGTAGGTATATAGTGTGTATGGACCTTGGGAAAGCCAGCAGATAAAGGATTGGTACCATCTGACAGAGCAGTTGGGGGAGGGGGTTCCTAATGAGTTTGCCCCCCCCCCCCACCAAAAGAACAAAAAAAGGGGGCTCTACATGAAGTAAACCACACAGCAAACATTTGTGCATATTTTAGGGGGTGTTTTGGGGCAAACAATACTATGCAGCAGACAAAAGACATTGCTTAAGTGAGTAGGCCATAGGTGTCTATTGGGGCAGAAGAGCATGCTGGTGAGGTAAGTGAAGGGAAAAATGCATGAAGGAGAAAAGGGGCACAGCATATTAGAACATATTGCAATCATGGTAATTAGGGAAGGAGGTCAAAAATACAAGTCATTCGCAAACAGAGCATACATAGAAGGGAATAGTAAAGTAGAAATGTTACCTTAATATAGTCCTCCTGCAGGACCTGAATGATGGCAGAACAGGTCTCTGGAATAATGATTCCCAGGGCCTGGGGAGAGATACCTGAAGAGAACTTCAAATCCTGAAGACTTCTCCCTGTCGCCAAGTACCTCAACGTGGCAACAAGCCTCTGCTCCGGAGTAATGGCTTGTCTCATGCAGGTATCCTGCCGGCTGATAAAGGGGGTCAGCAAAGCCAAAAGACGGTGAAAATCGGGGTCCGTCATCCTGAGAAAGTTCCTGAAATCATCAGGATTATTCTCCCGGATCTCACGAAGCAAAGGCATGTGCGAGAACTGGTCACGCTGAAGCAACCAATTCTTGGTCCACATACTCCTCATCACTCTGTTCATGGACGGGTCTTGGGTCAAAGCTAAAAGCCCGACACCAATTCCGCGTACAGCACGAACTCGGCGACGAGTACGCACGGGAAACATCGCTCAGAAGGTCACAAAAGGTCGGCTGGTCAGAACGGACAAACAGAAAGCACCGATAAACAGCAAGGCCTGAAAGAACGAAGTGAATAGCAGCAACGAGCAGACAATAAGCAGTGCAAATCAAAGCGTCCTATATCAAGATATAGGCCGCAATGACCAACAAATGCGAACTGACTACACGCACTAATAAACAGATACGCACGACAAGCACAAACTGAAGAGCAGTAACGATCTGAGTCAGAAAACTGAGAAGCGCGAATCTTAAGTCACCAAACTTCCACTAACTCTCGATAAACACGGGATCAGCAGAAGGAGCCCAACGGGTGCCTGACGTGGTGCTGAACTTCCCTTTTGTAATCTCGTGGACGACGACTTACGTCACGACGTTCTTCCGGACCGGATATTCCGACAACGTAGTCCGACCGTGTGTACGCAACGACAACATCGGACAAAGTACGTCGGACAAAGTCCGACCGACCTTGTCCGCGGATTGTCCGAGCGTGTGTATGGGGCTTTAGAGTTAGTGTCAGTAAGGGGGAGATTTACTAAAACTGATGCACTCAGAATCTGGTGCAATTTTACATAGAAACCAATCAGCTTCTAGGTTTTGTTGCCAAAGCTTAATTGAACAAGCTGCAGTTAGAAACTGATTGGTTACCATGCACAGATTCTGAATGCTCCAGTTTTAGTAAATCAACCCCTTAGGCTCGGTTCACACTGCCGCAACCTGAAAGTTACGCAACTTACAGTGCGTTTTTTCCAGTCGACATGGTATGACTTTGGTGCAACTTCGGTGCAACTTAGATGCAAGTTCATGTATACACATGGTGAGCAGGAGAGTGATCAAGCAAATGTAGTAAGTCGATTGCTCACTCTCCTGCTCACCATGTGTATACATATATATTGCAATTTGGTTCTTTATTTATATGATACATTTCTTTACTCAGGACGGCTGTCCTTTTACATCTTCAGCGCTGTTTTGTTTGCCGATTACTTCTATGCCTGCCCCATGCGTATGGGCTGGATTGTCCTTTCTTGGGTCACATTGGTAGGAGCACACGATGCATTATATATTCAAATCATGTAATCATTCAAGCATGTTATTAACAATGTATTATTCTAGGTAACCCTTAAATCTGTGATTGTTTGGGTCCTGAAGAAGCCAAGTTTGTGGCGAAACGTTGACTGCGCAGACAGACTGTATCTATACTACTGTATGGACTGTATTGTTCTCAATTGTTGATATAGGTTTTATGCTATACTTTTTGTATGTGAATGCGTTTCTCCTAGTGGGATACTTTTCTTGCTTTTAAAAAAAATAATAAAAATCCTTTTTTAATCTATTTGATAATAAAGAACTTATATTTTTTATCTATGATGTCTCTGTTCTGTGGCTGTTATAGTCCATAATTGTAGGGTCCCGGGGTAGTTATCCCGGTGATCTCCTAATTTTTGTAGATATGTACAGTTATACTAACACATGTCAAAGCTGCAAAATTGGGTTTGGGCGTTAAGATTTGTTTTAACCCTGGATGTGAAGAGGTCAAGACCTGGAAAACCAGGACATGTCTTCAATAAAAGATTTGATCCTGGCAGTTTCTTATGGAGCCAAAAGTTGTGGGCCTGCAGTGTCTGTTGTTAGAAATCCAGCCCTGCATATAGGGGTCGCAAAGCTAAAAACACTAGGATAAGTTTAAAGGGGAAGTAACCTCTCCCACTCTGATTCTTCTTTTTTTTTAGTCCATTATAATAAGTAATTATCAAACTATAGCCACTGTAATCCAGCCCAAATCGCATATTACTTACTGTTTAAAGAAACTTGTTTGCAGGGGTTAGGCAGCGCCATCTTAAGTATTGTTTTCTGAGTTGACAGTGGAGTGCATTCCCTCCCTTACATTGAGCACTTCCTGTACTGTTAACCAAGCCTCCTTCTTAATCCAACGTTTCTCTAGCAACCCTGCTTCCCTGTTCATAGCTCACTTGTTTTATTTCATAGTATTTACTTGTGCTGATTATCTAGTGTTTGCCTGTTTCAGTCTTATCAGCTGTCCGATGGCCAGGTTTACACTGCATGTGATGTCACATGGTCACATGGGGTGTAGGAGGAAGCTCTGAGTGATTATGAAGTCTCCTGGGATTTCAGTGTTGTGTAGGAGAGATCTGGGCATGCTCAGTGACATCATTCTAAATAACAAAAAGGATTACAATAATACTAAGCAATTACCCTGTTTCCCTGAAAATAAGACCTAGCGTGATTGTTGGTGATGGCTGCAATATAAGCCCTACCCTCCAAATAAGCCCTACCCTGTTTCCCCGAAAATAAGCCCTGCCCTGAAAATAAGACCTACAAGGACTTTAACTAGGGCTTATTTGGGGGGTAGGGCTTATATTGCAGCCATCATCGACAATCACGCTAGGTCTTATTTTCGGGGAAACAGGGTAAGAAGATATCTACAAGCAGTGTTCATTAGGGTTTTTTATGCTGATTTACATCAAGTTGTGGGGGAGAGTTTACAACCACTTTAAAGGTTACAGCTGATAGATTCCCAATGTACAGTCAAAACTCAAAATAAAGATCCTTATCCTGGTGATAAAGTTTTGTGAATTGAGCCTATATTTCATAAAATGCTAGTAGACCATGCACTTACAATACTGTATACAGACCGGTCTTCCATCCAGTACTGACTAACACTCTTTGGCTCTGCAAGTCTCTCCACTCGTGGGGAAAGGACAGCTTGGAGTGCTTTTGGGGTAACAGGCCAAATAGGAGATGGTCTGTAAAAAAAATAATACAATAAGAGTATCAATTTGTTTCCAGAGATCTCCTTTCCTATAAACATGCTCATCCACCATTCTATGCATGTCAAGCAAGCTTCTCAAATGCAGTAACAGATGATGCAAACTTATCTCTATTGAACCGAGCAATATTCAATACACATATTTTCTAACAATCACACAGTTTCTTAGTCATAAAGTACTATAATCTCTCCTTTGTAACTCAGCTATAGCAATTTTACACATTGACAAAGATTTACCAAAATAGTTGAGAATCTTCACTCAATAAATTATAGCTGTGCAAATTTTGAATACCCAATCATGTTCAGCCAAAATAAAAATAAAAAAAACACGGGAACTTGCTTTTCACAGGATTGGATAATTAAAGTCAATCTTTTTTCAATTTATTGAGTGAAGATTCCTAACTCCTTTAGTAAATTAGCCACACTGTCCTAAATTAATTATCCAGCTCCCACGGCTGTTCATATTACCTGTCTTCTTTATACATATTGCTCACTGTTTTGTGCTTTGCCAGCTCCTCCTGCCTTGCCGTCAGACCTGTTGAAAACAAATAATAAAAGGAGATTGGCATGTTGTCTTTTAGTGGAAATACATATTTACAGCTTTGTTAGTCATCACTTCTGTCAACACATCTGCTATGTACAGGCTGCTGCCCAAAACTTCAAATGTATTTTAATTTAGACAAAAAATGTAGGTAAAAGCAGAAAAACTTCAGGGTGTGCATAGTGCATGTATACATTTGGACCGTTTGCATACAGGGCTTCAGTGATTATTGCCTGAGGCCAGGGCTGGATTTACTATAATGGCACTTGTGGGCCAGTGCCTAGGTCAGCAAGGTTAGAAAAGGCAAACTGGTATTTTTTTTCTTGTTTTGTTTCACTTGTCTCAATCGTCTTAGCATTTCTGGCCATTTGTGTCTAAATTCAGGAAACAGGTACAGTTGCACAACAACTATAAGGTGGCACAGTGGTGTAGTGGGTAGAAATCTCGCCTAGCAGTAAAAAGGGTCGCTGGTTTGAATCCCAACCATGACACTACCTGCCTGGAGTTTGCAAGTTCTCCCTGTACCTGCGTGGGTTTCCTCCGAGGTACTCCAGTTTCCTCCCACACTCCAAAGACATGCTGGTAGGTTAATTGGCTTCTGTCCAAAAATGGGACCTAGTATATGAATGTGAGTTGGGGACCTTGGATTGTGGGCTTCTTGAGGGTAGGGACTAGGGATGAGCCGAACACCCCCCCGTTCGGCTCGCACCAGAACCCGCGAACGGACCTAAAGTCCGTGCGAGCTTTAGAACCCTATTAGTTATAATGGATGCGAACGTTCGAAATTAAAAGTGCTCATTTTAAAGGCTAATATGCATGTTAATGTCATAAAAAGTGTTTGGGGACCTGGGTCCTGCCCCAGGGGACATGTATCAATGCAAATTTTTTTTTTTTAAAACGGCCGTTTTTTTCAGGAGCAGTGATTTTAATAATGCTTAAATTGAAACAATAAAAGTGTAATATTCCTTTAAATTTCGTACCTGGGGGGTGTCTATAGTATGCCTGTGAAGGGGCGCATGTTTCCCGTGTTTAGAACTGTCTCTGCGCAAAGTGTCATTTTTGAAAGTAAAAAAGCTATTTAAAATCACTCGCGGCTAATGTTAATTCACGGCTCCCGTAACACAGAGAACAGTGATTCATTGAAACTCATTCATAAAAAAAAGTTATTGATAAAAAATAAAAAAAATGAAAAAAAAAAAGCGTAGGGGTCCCCCCAAATTCAATAACCAGGCCCTTCAGGTCTGGGATGGATATTAAGGGGGATCCCAGCCAAAAAATAAAAATAAAAAATGGCGTAGGGTCCCCCTCAAAATCCATACCAGACCCTTGAGGTCTGGTATGGATTTTAAGGGGAACCCTAGCCAAAAAAAAAATGGCGTGGGGTCCCCCTCAAAATCCATACCAGACCCTTATCCGAGCACGCAACCTGGCAGGCCGCAGGAAAAGAGGGGGGGACGAGAGCGGCCCCCCCTCTCGCCTGAACCGTACCAGGCCACATGCCCTCAACATTGGGAGGATGCTTTGGGGTCTAAGACCCCTAAAGCACCTTGTCCCCATGTTGATGAGGACAAGGGCCTCTTCCCCACAACCGTGCCCGGTGGTTGTGGGGGTCCGCGGGCGGGGGGCTTATCGGAATCTGGAAGCCCCCTTTAACAAGGGGACCCCCAGATCCCGGCCCCCCCCTGTGTGAAATGGTAAAAACCATTTCACCAAAAAAGTGGCAAAAATGGTAAAAATGACAGGAGACAGTCTTTGACAATTCCTTTATTAAAATCTTCTTTCTTCTTTCTTCATCCTTCGGTTTCTTCATCTTCTCCTTCCTTCATCTTCTTCCATCTTCTTCTTCCATTTTCTTCTTCCTCCGATCCGCTTCTTCTTGCGCTGGTCTTCTCGTCCTTCTCGTCCGGCATCTTCTTCCGTCGGCGTCGGTGTCGGTGTCTTCTTGGGCCGCTCCCCGCAATGGGAGGCTCCCGCTGTGTGAGGCTCCGCTCTATCTGACAGGTCTTTTAAAACGGAGGGCACCTGGTGACCCCGCCCCCCTCTGACGTCATGGGGAAAGCCATCATGGAATTCCCCATGACGTCCCTGTGCGTCAGAGGGGGCGGGGTCACCAGGTGCCCTCCATTATAAAAGACCTGTCAGACGGAGCGGAGCCTCACACAGCGGGAGCCTCCCATTGCGCGGAGCGGCCCAAGAAGACACCGACACCGACGCCGACGGAAGAAGATGCCGGACGAGAAGGACGAGAAGACCAGCGCAAGAAGAAGCGGATCGGAGGAAGAAGAAAATGGAAGAAGAAGATGGAAGAAGATGAAGGAAGGAGAAGATGAAGAAACCGAAGGATGAAGAAAGAAGAAAGAAGATTTTAATAAAGGAATTGTCAAAGACTGTCTCCTGTCATTTTTACCATTTTTGCCACTTTTTTGGTGAAATGGTAGGGGTAATTTTGTACCCCCTTACCATTTCACACGGGGGGGGGCGGGATCTGGGGGTCCCCTTGTTAAAGGGGGCTTCCAGATTCCGATAAGCCCCCCGCCCGCAGACCCCCACAACCACCGGGCACGGTTGTGGGGAAGAGGCCCTTGTCCTCATCAACATGGGGACAAGGTGCTTTAGGGGTCTTAGACCCCCAAAGCATCCTCCCAATGTTGAGGGCATGTGGCCTGGTACGGTTCAGGCGAGAGGGGGGCCGCTCTCGTCCCCCCCTCTTTTCCTGCGGCCTGCCAGGTTGCGTGCTCGGATAAGGGTCTGGTATGGATTTTGAGGGGGACCCCACGCCATTTTTTTGGGCTAGGGTTCCCCTTAAAATCCATACCAGACCTCAAGGGTCTGGTATGGATTTTGAGGGGGACCCTACGCCATTTTTTTTTTTTTTGGCTGGGGTTCCCCTTAATATCCATCCCAGACCTGAAGGGCCTGGTTATTGAATTTGGGGGGACCCCTACGCTTTTTTTTGTTTTTTTATTAATGAATGACAGTTCTCTGTGTTACAGGAGCCATCAATTCATTAGCCGCGAGTGATTTTAAATAGCTTTTTTCCTGCAAAAATGACACTTTTTTGCAGGGAAAGTTCTAAGCACAGGAAACCTGCCCCCTTCACAGGCCACCTATAGACACCCCCCAGATGTGATACTGCAATGCTGTTCTAACAGAATGCACACACATATCCCCAGAAATAGAGCACATATTGTTGTCAGCAGTCAGCAGCACACTGACACGCTGACACTGACTGAAACATAATATGCGAGGCCGCCGGCGCGGCGGCCTCTTATACCGTGGGGCGTGTACTAAAGCCCCTGAGCTATAATTGGCTACAGGCATCCTGCCTGTAGCCAATTATGGCTCTCCTCGCTGCCGGCGCTGTGATTGGCCAAGCATGCGGGGTCACAGTGCATGCTTGGCCAATCATCAGCCAGCATTGCACTGCGCGGGCCGCAATGCATTGCGGGGCCGCTCGCATCACACGAATTTGATGCGAGCGGCCCCAATAGTTCTGGGCTCGCCGAGCGAGCGAACACCCGGTGCTCGATTCGAACATGGGTTCGAATCGAACACCGGGCTCATCCTTAGTAGGGACCGATGTGAGTGTGTGATGTATGTTTGGAGTGCTGTGTAAATTGACAGCACTATATGGGTACCTTAAAAATAATTATATTATAGATGAGCATCTTAATGAGGGTTAGGGACAATTGTAGACACACACCTGCACTCACTCAGGATGGACTGGTGTCTTTATTCAACCTTACTAACTATGTATGTAACAACATAAAATAGTGAGTATAAATCAAACAACATGCTTTCCCTCGAATAGCTATAATTATTGCAACTAGCATTATAAAAGGTGATGATGGAAGTTTGCAAAAAGTTGCCATTATGCTGGTGTGTCTAGGTTAGCTTATTGTGTAACTAAAGCCCTGCTAGGGCCACACTATACCACAGATATAACACTTAAATTGTAGCTAAACTTACCTCTCCTTCAATGCTCCCTATCCCTTTCTGAGGCCAGCATGCTGGTCTTTGGCCATCGTCATTGGGTAACCAGGGTGACGTCATTACTCCAATGAGCTATGGTCATTCCCAGTCAGCACCCTACCTCCTTGTTTACGTGAACTGTAAGGTGACCAGATTTTTTAAATGAAATTCGGGGACATATTTTTTTTTACTAGCAATGGCGGCAATCAGTGACTCTCTGCCCATCGTTGCTTGCCGCCCGCCTCAAAGCCTGTCAAGTCTTACTCTTCGGGCCCCGGGTACTACTGGGTGGGGAGCGGAGGAAGATCACTCCGCCAGGGAAGGCAAGGAGGTAAGCAGTCAGACGGCTCGCCGGGACTTGAGCCAAGGCAGAAGAACATGCGAGTGGAGCTGGCTGGGCATGTGTCTGAAACTGAAGAAATCTTCCCTCTGCTCTGACCAGCACATGATCATCAGAAAGGGCCACAGATAATGGAAAGAAATACACCCCCCTAAGCTAGTAGGAGCGATGGAGTGGGGGGGGGGGGGGGGGGGTATAATTCAGAATTTTTTTTTTTTTACTTCTGCACTGACTGTCTTTGAAATTGCCCCAGCCCCTGTTCAAATACAATCCAGGGACAAAACAGGGGACAGACTTGGACCCAGGAACCGGGGATGTCTGGTCACCCTAGTGAACTGTGAAGTGGCAATGACACATCCTGCAGCTCACTGGAGTAAAAAAAGAACATGAGTTCAGAGTTTGGCTAGAGATGAGTTTGGAGGACGCCCAAGCTTATCTCCATTCTAATCTTAGTGGACTCGTACTTTGCTAAGTAAGGCCCCTTTCACACTGGGGCGGGGAGCCGCGGTGACGGTAAAGCAGCGCTATATTTAGCGCTGCTTTACCGTCATTTTAGCCACAGTTTTCGGCCACTCGCGGTGCGGTATCACCGCGGTGTCCCATTCTAATCAATGGGAAGGAGCGGTATAGGAGCGGTGAACACACCGCTCCTATACCGCTCCAAAGATGCTGCTAGCAGGACTTTTTTGACCGTCCTGCTAGCGCACTGCTCCAGTGTGAAAGCCTGCCGGCTTTCACACTGGAGTTAAAGGGGCCGGATTTTTTCAGGCGGTATACAGGCGGTATTTTTAGCGCTGTACCGCCTAAAAAACGCCCTAGTGTGAAAGGGGCCTAATTGGCCTCTATTTATTTAGTCAGCCTCAATGTGCTTAGGATATGTATCTAGCTATATTGACATAAAGCCCTTTTATATGCTGTCTTTTGTGCATGTGCAGAAGGATGCACATCCTAGAGGGATGCAAGTGGGTTAAAGATGGATAACATGGAGTTAGAGATGGATAATGGAGAGGATAACAAACACTTGACTTACCACAAGTAGAAGACATTTTTGGCTTGTCTTGCCAGTAAACAGATGGCCTGGAAGCAAAAATGAACATATATTCTTCTGTGTATTTGAAACAGTCAAATATAGAATGACATCTAAAAGTCTGTATATTCCTGACTGAAATACATAAACTATATTACCAAAAGTATCGGGACACCTGCTCTTACACCCACATGAACTTTAATGGCATCCCAGTCCCAGTCCAAAATGTCTTGGTATGCGGACGTCTTAAAAGTTCCCCTTACTGGAACTAAGGGGCCAAGCCCAATCCCTGCGAAACAACCCCACACCATAATCCCCCCTTCACCAAATGATTTGGACCAGTGCACAAAGCAAGGTGCATAAAGACATGGATGAGTGAGTTTGGGGTGGAGGAACTTTACTGACCTGCACAGTGTCCTGACCTCAACCCGATAGAACACCTTTGGGATGACTTAGAGGGGAGACTGCGAGCCAGGCCTCCTCGTCCACATCAGTGTCTGTAAAATGCCTTTCTGGAAGAACGGTCAAACATTCCCATAGACACACTCCTAAACATTGTGGAGAGCCTTCCCAGAAGAGTTGAAGCTGTTATAGCTGCACAGGGTGGGCCAACTCAATATTGAACCCTATGGACTAAGACTGGAATGGCATTAAAGTTCATGTGTGTAAAGGTAGGTGTCCCAATACTTTTGGTAATATAGTGTATTTTGCTGACTTTCCCGATGGAAAGAAGTAGACATATCTTCTGTAAGTCACAAACATCATTATGCCAATTTTAGTGCAAAAGTTATTTGAGATGCCCCTAATCTGTCTGAAGACTCTGATATCCATTCTAAAACCTTTATCTTTTGCTGAGGTATTACTGTAGTTAATATTGAGGCGTGATTAAGATGAATCTTGTTAAAATAGCAATGGTCCCTTTTTCACTGATTGTGGGACTTTCAAGGCGTGTTGATAATACGGGTTGATTTACTAAAGGCAAATAGACTGTGCACTTTTTCAAAGTGGCTCCATAGCTTAGTAGATGAAGCTTCACTTTGCAAAGAATAACCAATTACATGCAAGGAAAATTACAAAAACTATTTAAAAATATACAAAAAAAAATCCAAAAGCATTTTTGCTTGCACATAGTAGGTGAGGTCGGAAAAAGACACAAGCCCATCAAGTCCAACCCATGTGTGTGATTATATGTCAGTATTACATTGTATATCCCTGCATGTTGCGGTCGTTCAAGTGCTTTTCTAATAGTTTCTTGAAACTATCGATGCCCCCCACTGAGACCACCGCCTGTGGAAGGGAATTCCACATCCTTGCCGCTCTTACAGTAAAGAACCCTCTACGTAGTTTAAGGTTAAACCTCTTTTCTTCTAATTCTAATTTTAATGAGTGGCCACAAGTCTTCTTAAACTCCCTTCTGCAAAAAAGTTTTATCCCTATTGTGGGGTCACCAGTACGGTATTTGTAAATTGAAATCATTTCCCCTCTTAAGCGTCTCTTCTCCAGAGAGAATAAGTTCAGTGCTCGCAACCTTTCCTCATAAATAATATCCTCCAGACCCTTTTTTAGCTTTGTTGCCCTTTTTGTACTCGCTCCATTTCCAGTACATTCTTCCTGAGGACTGGTTCCTAGAACTGGACAGTATACTCTAGGTGCATCCGGACCAGAGTCTTGTAGAGTGGGAGAATTATCGTTTTATCTCTGGAGTTGATCCCCTTTTTAATGCATGCCAATATTCTGTTTGCTTTGTGAGCAGCAGCTTGGCATTGCATGTCATTGCTGAGCCTATCATCTACTAGGACACCAGGTCCTTTTCCATCCTAGATTCCCCCAGAGGTTCTCCCCCCAATTTATAGATTGCATTCATATTTTTGCCACCCAAATGCATTATTTTACATTTTTTTACATTGAACCTCATTTGCCATGTAGTTGCCCACCCCATTAATTTTTTCAGATCTTTTTGCAAGGCACATGATTGGATGATGGAAGTAAGCATAGTTTTTTCTCATTTACTAAGCTCTGGAGCAACTGCTCTTGCAGAGTGCACAGTCTATTTGCCTTTAGTAAATCAACCCCTTATTGTCCATGGAAGGATCTTTAAAACTGATGCCTGTTTGTGTTCCTATGTAATCGCACCCTTGGTAGCCTCATGCAGTAAGACATTGCTCTGATGCTGGCCTAAATGCTTATGATAATCGACCAGGAGAAAGCTGTCACATTTTGTTATAAATAAAGATTTTTATTGAATTTTCAAAAGTAAAACAAGAATATTCCAGTTACATATTGAAACAGTGGTGTCACAGAAATGCCTATGTAGGCTTACAAAATAAAGAATTGCTTAGAGTAAGTTACTATAAAATACTATAGTCAAACTAGAAACTGTTAAGGTGTTTAAACATTTATATAATCCCTGTTTACCCCAACTGGAACTCACTGTAAACAAGGGATTGTGGCTTAGTGTATTAAAAAGGAAGAGGAGGGAAGCAAAAAGAGGTAGGAAAGGGAGATGGTTGGAAGTTACCGTATTCATCAGAATACCTTGGAGAAGATAGTGGTTCAGGAACAAATTTAACCCCTAGGCATCCGCGCTATTTCTGAAAGACGGCTGCAGCGCGGATGCCAATTGCCGGGAGGGCGTCCCTGGATGGCCTTCTGTTTACTTCCGCAATGTGTGCTCCCACGGGCGCGCATCGGGGACATTCTGTGCTGGCCGTGTCCCTTGGACACAGCCAGTCACAGATCGCTGTAATTGGCCAATCAAAGCAGCTGTTTACAGCACGATCGACGTGTCCAATGAGAGATGATCTCATATGTAAACATATGAGATAATCTCTCATCGCCTGCTCTCCCTTCTCACACAGAGACAGCGTGGGAGGAGGGAGAGATGAACCGCTGCAGCGGTTAGTAAATAAAAAATCAATAAAAATAAAGTGCCCATTTATCCCCACTGCCATCTGTCCCTACTGCCACCTGTCCCCACTGCCACCTGTCCCCAGTGCCACCTGTCAGTGTCATCTGCCCCCCCAGTGCCACCTGTCGTCCGTGCCATCTGTCCCCAGTGCCACCTGTCAGTGCCATCTGTCCCCAGTGCCACCTGTCATCAGTGCCATCTGTCCCCAGTGCCACCTGTCAGTGCCATCTGTCCCCAGTGCCACATATAAGTGCATAATGGAAAAAGCCGCGCTATGTGACAAATAAGAACCTAAATGTCCTATGACAATATTGATGAATAAAGTCCAAAGTGAAAAAAGATGACTAATAAAGAAATATTAAATCCTTAAAGTCCATGTGAACACAAAATATAAAGTGACTTTTTAAAGAGTGACAATATGAAATCCAGGGCCAATCCGTGACTTTAATAGTATGCTTACCAAAAGGCAAGCTTAGATAAGCCTGATGTAATCCGGACTACCAGACCTCCACAGCGAATCCAGATATCAGCAAATATAACTGGTCACCAATCCGGATGAGCACAGTATTCCCTTTCAATCTCCTTAAATATAAAATCTCTCCAGAGATGCAAAGCCAGGAATGCCCAATCCGTATCAGCATGGAATCATATGAAAAAAACAAGGGATACTCCCATAGCGTAAAACTATACAATTTATTGAACAAAAGGATAAAAAGTTCGACTTACAACAAAATAAAGTAGACACTCGCAAAGGTAATAAGAAAACGACGGCCGGCTAGCAGAACACCCGCTCTCACTGCGGAACGTGATGACGTCAGTGCGTCAGCCTCCCTACGTCCGTTTCGTCTATTGACGTCTTCTGGGTACCTTTGCGAGTGTCTACTTTATTTTGTTGTAAGTAGAACTTTTTATCCTTTTGTTCAATAAATTGTATAGTTTTATGCTATGGGAGTATCCCTTGTTTTTTTCATATGATTCCATGCTGATACGGATTGAGCATTCCTGGCTTTGCATCTCTGGAGAGATTTTATATTTAAGGAGATTGAAAGGGAATACTGTGCTCATGCGGATCGGTGACCAGTTATATTTGCTGATATCTGGATTCGCTGTGGAGGTCTGGTAGTCCGGATTACATCAGGATATATCGAGTTACAGGCTTATCTAAGCTTGCCTTTTGGTAAGCATACTATTAGAGCGGTGGTGGATCACGTTTTTTTGGTGGATCATTTCACAAAGTCACGATTTGGCCCTGGATTTCATATTGTCACTCTTTAAAAAGTCACTTTATATATTTTGTGTTCACATGGACTTTAAGGATTTAATATTTCTTTATTAGTCATCTTTTTTCACTTTGGACTTTATTCATCAATATTGTCATAGGACATTTAGGTTCTTATTTGTCACATAGCGCGGCTTTTTCCATTATTTACTTCTGTTTAATGTATATATCCTATTATTATTTTTTAGCTGCTGCTACTTATATATTTTTCTTCACATTATTTTATGATATTTTTTTAAGGTTTCTTACACTTAATTGGTAATGTATTAGCGCAGTGTTTGCTACAATTTTTTTCACCACATATAAGTGCGATCTGTCATCAGTGCCATGTATAAGTGCGATCTGTCATCAGTGCCACGTGTCATCAGTGCCACATAGTGCCATCTGTGATCAGTGCCACGTATCAGTGTCATCTCTCATCAGTGCCACCTGTCAGTGTCACGTGCCATCTGTTATCAGTGTCATGTGTCATCAGTGCCACGTATCAGTGCCATCTGTAATCAGTGTCATGTGTCATCAGTGCCACGTATTAGTGCCACCTGTCATCAGTGCCAGGTATTAGTGCATCTGTCATCAGTGCCACGTATTAGTGCCACGTGTCATCAGTGCCACGTATAATCAGTGCCACATATTAGTGCCATCTGTCATCAGTGTCCCGTGTCATCAGTGCCACGTATTAGTGCCATCTTTCATCAGTGCCACGTGTAATCAGTGCCACATATTAGTGCCATCTGTCATCAGTGTCCCGTGTCATCAGTGCCACGTATTAGTGCCATCTGTCATCAGTGCCACATCAGTGTCACCTGTCATCAGTGCTACGTCAGTATCACGTGTCATCAGTGCCACGTCAGTGTCACGTGTCATTGTCCTGGTGCTCCAGGGCGTTCAAAAGTGTAATAGGTAGTCAACAAATTAGATGTGTAATTTATGCTCCTAGAACACGTGATACTGCGCCCTGCATGTTGGGCCTCTCTAAGTGGCCAGGAGGAGTAGCAGAATTTATTTTGGGGTGTCATTCGTGGTGTACACATGCCATGTGAGAGAAATAATCTATTACAATGACAATTTTGTGAAAACATTTAAAATAAATCTTCATTTTGCAAAGAATTGTGGGAAAAAATTACAACATCACCATGCATCTTACTAAATACCTTGGAATGTCTACTTTCAAAAAAGGGGTCATTTGGGCTGGATTCACACCTATGCATTTATAGTGCATTTTTCATTTTGCAGATTTGCACTACAGAACGTGTGCCATAGGAAACCATGTTAAATGGGCTATAGTGCAAATCTGCAAAATGCAAAAAGCACTAAAAATGCATAGGTGTAAATCCAGCCTTGGGGGGTATTTGTACTTTCCTGGCTTGTTCAGGTCACAAGAAATGAGATAGGCCACCAGTACATCAGGTATGATAATTTTTTTATGATTTGCACCACAGCTTGTAGACTGTATAACTTTCACAAAGACCAAATAATATCCACTAATGTGGGTTATTTTTACCAAAGATATGTAGCAGTATAAATTGTGGCCAAAATTTATGAAGAAAAATTTATAATTTGCAAAATTTTATCACAGAAACAAAGAAAAATGCATTTTTTTTTCAAAATCTTTCATTTATAGCGCAAAAAATAAAAAACCCAGAGGTAATCAAATACCACCAAAAGAAAGCTCAATTTATGGGGGAAAAAAAGGACAAAAAATGTATTTGGGTACAGTGTTGCATGACTGAGTAATTGTCATTCAAAGTGTGAGAGCACCGAAAGCTGAAAATTGGTCTGGTCACAAGGGGGGTTTAAGTCCTCAGTTGTCAAGTGGTTAATAGTTCTTAGAATTTTTCTGAAAATTGGAAGCCCTAGGATGTAAGATCCATTAATTCCATCTTTTAAGGAATTTAGCTGTGGAACCCTTTTTGTGCACTAACATTATTTCATAGTGAGCCTGAGTATTAAGTCTCAAAATAACATCTGATAGGTTAGGGGCTAAGGTAGATTTCCATAGTTTAGTTATGGTGAGTCTTGCGGCTATTCGGATATTAGCAACTATAATTCTATCTTGTGGTGGGTATAGGTCTAGGTTTAGACCTAATAAGGCCATTTCAGGTGTGAGTGTCTTTAGGTTTGTGTGTGCGCGCTCCCTCCAGTGTCCCCCTGTGTGTGTGCTCTCCCTCCAGTGTCCCCCTGTGTGTGCGCTCTCCCTCCAGTGTCTCCCAGTGTGTGCGCTCTCCCTCCAGTGTCCCCCTGTGTGTGCGCTCTCTCTCCAGTGTCCCCCTGTGTGTGCGCTCTCCCTCCAGTGTCCCCCTGTGTGTGTGCCCTCTCCCTCCAGTGTCCCCCTGTGTGTGTGCTCTCCCTCCAGTGTCCCCCTGCGTGTGTGCCCTCTCCCTCCAGTGTCCCCCTGTGTGTGTGCTCTCCCTCCAGTGTCCCCCTGTGTGTGCGCTCTCTCTCCAGTGTCCCCCTGTGTGTGCGCTCTCCCTCCAGTGTCCCCCTGTGTGTGTGCCCTCTCCCTCCAGTGTCCCCCTGTGTGTGTGCTCTCCCTCCAGTGTCCCCCTGTGTGTGCGCGCTCTCCCTTCAGTGTCCCCCAGTGTGTGTGCACTCTCCCTCCAGTGTCCCCCTGTGTGTCCGCACTCTCCCTCCAGTGTCCCCCTGTGTGTGCGCGCTCTCCCTTCAGTGTCCCCGTGTGTGTGCGCTCTCCCTCCAGTGTCCCCCTGTGTGTGCGCTCTCCCTCCAGTGTCCCCCTGTGTGTGTGCGCTCTCCCTCCAGTGTCCCCCTGTGTGTGTGCCCTCTCCCTCCAGTGTCCCCCTGTGTGTGTGCTCTCCCTCCAGTGTCCCCCTGTGTGTGCGCGCTCTCCCTTCAGTGTCCCCCAGTGTGTGTGCACTCTCCCTCCAGTGTCCCCCTGTGTGTCCGCACTCTCCCTCCAGTGTCCCCCTGTGTGTGCGCGCTCTCCCTTCAGTGTCCCCGTGTGTGTGCGCTCTCCCTCCAGTGTCCCCCTGTGTGTGTGCGCTCTCCCTCCAGTGTCCCCCTGTGTGTGTGCGCTCTCCCTCCAGTGTCCCCCTGTGTGTGTGCGCTCTCCCTTCAGTGTCCCCATGTGTGTGTTCTCCCTTCCCAGTGTCCTCCTGTGTGCTTACCCACCCCCAATGTCCCCCATTGTGCTTCCCCACCCCCAGTGTCCCCAATTGTGCTCTCCCTCCCCCAGTGTCCCCCATTGTGCTCTCCCTCCCCAGTGTCCCCCTGTGTGCTCTCCCCCCTCCAGTGTCCCCCATTGTGCTCTCCCTCCCCAGTGTCCCCCTGTGTGCTCTCCCCCCTCCAGTGTCCCCCATTGTGCTCCCCCCCACAGTGTCCCCCTTTATGCTCTCCCTCCCCCCGTGTCTCCCTGTGCAGGTGTGGCTTGAGTGTGGGGACACAGGGGACACCATGATCTTCTATTGCCCGGGGGCCCCATGAGTTGTCAGTCCGCCCCTGTATGAAGACAAAAAAAAAAGTAAAACGCATGTAAAAACACAACATTTGCGTTTTTGGTGCGGGTCCATTGAAGTCTATTACACACAAAATCGCATACGTGTGAACGTGTACCATAGGAAACCATGTTAAATGGACTTTTGTGCGTTTCTGCAAACTGAAAAACTGCACACACAGGGGGAGATTTACTAAAACTGTTGCACACAGAATCAAGTGCAGCTGTGCATAGTAATCAATCAGCTTCTAACTTCAGCTTGTTAAACTGCATCCAATTCACATGTTGGGAGGTTGTGACCGGCCCTTTATGGAGCTGGTTCACACATCTCCGGAGCGCCTCCAATGTGAATTGCACAGGAGTCCTGTGCGTCTTCTGGTGCGTTTCAGGTCCGAATTCAGTCAAGATTTTGGTCTGAAATCGGACCTGAAACAGTGAACAGGGACGCACCGGACCCCTGCTGTGAGTCGCTCTGAGTTGCGGTGTGAACCCAGCCGGAAGGTTTTTTATCTTAATGCATTCTATGTGCAGCAGCCCCCAGCACAGGGCCAAAAAATAATAGAGAATACTATATTTTATGACTGGTGTTGCATTTTAAAGCCCAAACCACATTTGCATGCTTTTATTCTCATTAGACTGAGAGATATTAGTGTATTATAAACAAGGTGGTTGCCAGTAAAAGGTTAAATAGCTTAGTAAAAAAAAGTGCACATGCGGCGCTAGAAAAATAAAACAATCCTTAATAAAGAAAGGGAAAGATAAAATCCCAGCACCAGCTTCAGTGTGTAATATCAGCAATCCACACAACAGTGACAATCAAATCTCCTTACCAGAAGGGAAGTGGTAACAGGCATATACCAAGATCTAATCAACAGCTCCCACTCCAATCACTTCATGAAAGGCTCACGCCGTGGCAGTTTGTTGGAAAGGCTTCCATCAAACACCATTATTCACCTCTCTGGATGGGAAAGTCGACTAGGACTTCAGGTAACCTGGCTCACTCATGTAATCGCTCTCAATCATGAGGATGATGTCACCAATAAAACAATAATGATGCAGTACATAGTAAAGCCCGTATGAAATTGTTAAAACGATTTATTTAGATTGTACTTACATCAAAGAAGTAAAAACATTAGCATGTATATATTCATGAACCACCGCGGCTCTTAGCGTGATTGTGTCTCCTATGCTCGGCTGACGCGTTTCATCCAATGGGACATCATCAGAGGCGTGGCCTTCCTACACAAGAAGGCCTATTTATGTAACTTCTGGGTATCGCATTTACCAGAAATCGTCGGCTGGAACGCATCACATGACCGCGATTGCGCTCCACCCGACTAGAACAGCAAATAAACATACCCAGAGGTGGAAAGCAAGAGAAGCCCACAATCTCATATGTGCTCACACTCCCGGAGATAATTATAAGGGGATACTATTTCACATTGCTGGAGGATCCCCAATAGTGATAAAAAAATATATTACTGAAATAGAAACACATTACTAAAAAAATATATATGTATATATAATACCTTCCTATAATACATTACGGCTTGAACCTTGAGGTACCAGCCTTTTTTGAGCTTTAAGCCTGCTTTTTTTACTTTGTTTGGACAGCCTTGTTTTGATACACACATGCTGGTTTACACAACCAGCATATGTGCCTTTTCAGCTGTGTGTTGGCCACTTTTCCCTGGGTATAATAATATATGCTTTTGCTTACCAGCAAACTACAACGCTAAACCTATGCGGTTGATGATTAAATGATCCATGTGCTCCTGAAGAAGCTTACTCCTACGAGCAACATGTGAATATCTTGCATTTGGATTCACACTCTGACTCAAACTATTCCATGTTTACATCCTCACTTGGTTACCATCATTGGAACTTCAACCACTGTACCATTCATTGGATGTATCAATATAATTGTTTACTTTGGAAGTGTTGTCAGAATTTGTGTGTGGGTGATATAATAACAGTTTCATTAATTATATATATATATGTATAAATAACAGTTTTTTAATATTTTTCTACAAATAAAAAAACATTAATTGCTTTTATATGGTCTGCCCGTGTGCCTTTAGCCTTTAGGCTGCTTTCACACTGGGGCGGTTTGCAGGCGTTATTGCGCTAAAAATAGCGCCTGCAAACCGACCCGAAACAGCTGTTGCTGTATCTCCAGTGTGAAAGCCCGAGGGCTTTCACACTGGAGCGGTGCGCTAGCAGGAAGGTAAAAAAAGTCCTGCTAGCTGCATCTTTGGAGCGGTGAAGGAGCGGTGTGTTCACCGCTCCTATACCGCTCCTACCCATTGAAATCAATGGGAGACCGCGGGGATACCGCCCGCAAATCGCCGCTAGCGGCCGCATACCGCGGGTAAAACGATGGTAAAGCAGCGCTAAATATAGCGCTGCTTTACCGTCGCCGCCCCGCACCGCCCCAGGGTGAAAGCAGCCTTAGTCTTTATATATCCATTATCGGGACGTTGGCACACTGCTATCTGTGTATCCACAGTGTCACCCTGTGAGGATACACGTTAAATCCATAATCTTTCTCTAGAAAATCAACATACACAGGGCATTTGCAAAGCTCCATTAAAGCTTCAAAAAAGCATCACTGAAGCATCATCAAAGCATCATTGAAGCATTACAGAAGCATCAAAAACACATCAAAAAAAGCATGTATGCTAAAGTTGAAGCAAGTGTAAACATGCCCTAAAAAGGCCAAGTACAGTAGGCCAACAGGTTTTATGCACAAGGCTTTAACACAAGGATCTTTCTTTTTAACCACTTCAGCCCCGGACCAATTGGCAGCCAAAGGACCAGGCCCCTTTTTGCGATTCGGCACTGCGTTGATTTAACTCACAATTGCGCGGTCGTGCGACGTGGCTCCAAAACAAAATTGGCGTCCTTTTTTCCCACAAATAGAGCTTTCTTTTGGTGGTATTTGATCGCCCCTGCGGTTTTTATTTTTTGCGCTATAAACAAAAATAGAGCGACAATGCTTTTTGCTATAATAAATATCCCCAAAAAATATATAAAAAAACATTTTTTTTCCTCAGTTTCGGCCGATACGTATTCTTCTACATATTTTTCGTAAAAAAAAACGCAATTAGCGATTATTGATCGGTTTGGGCAAAAGTTATAGCGTTTACAAAATAGGGGATAGTTTTATAGCATTTTTATTAATATTTTTTTTTTACTAATAATGGCGGCGATCATCGATTTTTATTGTGACTGCGACATTATGGCGGACACATCGGACATTTTTGACACATTTTTGGGACCAGTGTCATTTATACAGCAATCAATGCTATTTAAATGCATTGATTCCTGTATAAATGACAGTTGTAGTGAAGGGGTTAACCACTAGGGGTAGGGGAGGGGTTATGGGCTGTGACGTGTGTGTGTTTTTTTACATTAGGGGGCGGGGCTGACATCTGACGTCATTGATCGGCTTTCCCGATGACCGGGAACAGCCAATCAATGACAGGCAGAGTAGGAAGCGCGGGGAGAGGTTTGTTTACACATACCTCTCCCCGTTCTTCAGCTCCGTAACCCGATCGTGGGACACCAGCGGCGATCGGGTCCCCTGGTCCCGCGGCCGGGGTCACGGAGCTCCCGACCGGGTCGCGAGCGTGCCGCTGGCGGCGCGCGCGCGACCCACGGGCAGGCATTTATAGGATCACGTACAGGCACGTGATTTTGCCTGCCCGTGCCATTTTGCCGCAGTATATCTGCGTGAGGCAGTCGGGAAGCGGTTAACCACGTGACTGTGATTTTCAAATGCCATTGGATTCAGCTGAAAATAATAAAAATTATTTGAAAAAAATCCTTATTTGTGTGTGTCAAGTTTGTGAACTGAGCCCAAAGTCTGTGTACATTTTAGGCTGGATTCACACTACAGGGGGTCCCCTACTTACAAACATCCGACTTACAAACGACTCCTACTTACAAACGGAGTGAGACAACAGGAAGTGAGAGGAAATCCACCCCTAGGAAGGGAAATTCTCTCCTGTAAGAGTTAATATGGGAAAAAGGTGTCTCCACTGATGCTTTATCACCAGTCCATGTTTCCCTATCAACCCAAAATTTTCAAAATCCAATTCTCATTGGGACAGAAGGTGAGGTGAAATCTTCTGAACAGGGGCACAGACAGCAAAAAACAAATGTTACAGGGGTGATAACCCTTCTCTATGTTATCTAAAAAACTTAAAAATAGATTTTTTGGCTGGAGCTACACTTAAAAAATTTACCTGTTCCGACTTACAAACAGATTCAACTTAAGAACAAACCTACAGTCCCTGTCTTGTTTGTAACCCGGGGACCCCCTGTATTGCAAATTAGATGCGGGTTTCCCTACATTCAATTTGCATAGCAGGAGATTGTGACCAGCTCTCTATGGAGCCGATTCATACATCGCTGCAGCGGCACCGGTGCGAATTGCACAGGAGTCCTGTGCGTCTTTTGGGCCGTTTCAGGTCAGAGTTCAGCCAAAAGTCCTGGCTGAAATTGGACCTGAAACAGTGAATGGAGATGCACTGGAAACCTACTGTGAGCCGCTGTGTGTTTCAGTAGGAACCCAGCCTAAAGGAAAAAAAGGTTAGGGAGCCATTTGTAAAGTCGTACAGAATTCTGATTCTTATACAATTTTTGTTTTTTATGGTTCATAGGTCACACATGGTCACGGAATGCCTTTAGTATGCAAAATGATAAAACACATGCTGCAACTTATATAGTTTCAGAAAAAAAATTCAAAGGTCAAATCAAGATGTATTGTCTCACTGGTACAGTTTGATATTATATGGCAGAGCAGTAAAATAACTAACCCTATGAATAGTAATTATTAACTAATACCTATTGATTTGTTGCATTATGCATTACTGCTTTATGTTTACATTTTTTCTGTTGCCATGTGGGGAATATAAATACAAAGGAATTTCTTATCTGTGTGAATGTTCCAAAATCAAGTGCATAGATTTTCTAAACAACAACAAACAAAATGTAAACATTTCCCACTTCGTCTATAAAAATAATAAGAATAAAAAAAAATAAGATGCATACTAGTTTCACTTTTTTATTATTTTGCTACATATCCTTACTGTATCAAATTTTTCATTAAGAAATAAGTTTAAGCCCTTTATTTTTAATAAGGTTACATGAAATTTACTTAAAGTGGTATTAAACCCCTTTCTTAGGCTTTTTTTCCCCTTTGTTCCCCTGGTGATCTGGCCAGTAACACACCTCTCATCACTGTAACTGATACATTTGGAAAAGTCTAAAAAAGTAAAAAAAATAAAAAACTACACTCACGGGCTACTTTATTAGGTACACCTTGCTCATATCGGGTTGGGCCCATTTTTGCCTTCAGAGCTGCCTTATTCTTTCGTGGCATAGAGATTCAACAATGTGTTGGAAACATTCCTCAGTTTTTGATCCATATTGACATGATAGCATCATGCAGTTGCTACAGATTTGTCAGCTGCACATCCATGATCTGAATCGCCCATTCCATCACATCCCAAAGGTGCTCTATTGGATTGAGATCTGGTGACTGGAGGCCATTGGAGTACAGTGACCTCATTATCGTGTTCAATAAACCAGTGGTGAGATGATTTGAGCTTTGTGACATGGTGCATTATACTGCTGGAAGTAGCCATCAGAAGATGAGTACACTGTAGTCATAAAAGGACATGGTTAGCAACAATGCTCAAGTACGCCATGACGTTTAAACGATGCTCAATTAGTACTAAGGGGCCAAAAGTATGCCAAGAAAATATCCCCCACACCATTACACCACCACCACCAGCCTGAACCCGTGCTACAAGGCAGGATTGATCCATAATTTTGTGTTCTTTAATCCAAATTCTGACCCTACCATCAGAATGTCACAGCTGAAATCGAGACTCATCAGACCAGGCAATGTTTTTCCAATCTTCTATTGTCAAAGTTTGGTGAGCCTGTGCGAATTATAGACTCAGTTTCCTGTTCTTAGCTGACAGGAGTGGCACCTGGTGTGGTCTTCTGCTGCTGTAGACCATCTGCTTCAAGGTTCTGTGGTTATTTGAGTTACTATTGCTTTTCTATCATATTAAAACAGTCAACCCATTCTCCTTTGACCTCTGACATCAAAAAGGCATTTTCCTCCAGGCAACTGACGCTCACTAGATATTTTCTCTTTTTCAGACCATGCTCCGTAAACCCTAGAGATGGTTGTGCGTAAAAATCCCAGTAGATCAGCAGTTTTTGAAATACTCGCCTGTCTGGCACCAGCAACCATGCCATGTTCAAAGTCACTTAAATCCCCTGTCTTCCCCATGCTGATGCTCGGTTTGAACTTCAGTAAGTTGTCTTCACCATGTCTAGATGCCTAAATGCATTGAGTTGCTGCCATGTGATTAAATGATTAGCAATTTGTGTTAGGGCACATGGCAGTTGAAAACCTTTTCTGAACACTGGAAACTTGGCAGCTGGAAACCGACAGTGAAAAACGTCCATTTTACTGCTTTTACATACTGGATTTATGCACGTTTAGCAGCAGTTATGAGTATTTGAGGTTAGAAGCGTTTTTTTAAATCTAACCCCAGGAGACTCTCCCAAATGCCCATAATGCATGAAAAACAAGTAAATTATTAACTATTTCAGCCATTCTGTGAGAGAAGAGAGAGCAGCAGCCCTGAGAAAGCAGTGTGCTTGTGGATGGCTGTCTTATTTTTTGTTTTTTCACTATGGATCCCATCATGAGCATGTGTGAGGAAATGCTCCTGATGTTGCTGAGGCCCCGAAGACATAGAAGATTGCATGAGAGGAAAAAAAAAAAGCAGAGAGCTGAAAAAAAGCCCAACTGCTCCTAAACTTTTTAGCAGCTGTAGTGTAAATGAGGCATTACCAAGCACTTAAACAGGTGTACCTAATAATTTGGCCGGTGAGTGTAATTCAGCCAGCACATCTAAGAATTGTTAAGCGGCATAATTATAAATGTTTGCTTTTGGGTTTAATACTGCTTTAATTGGAAAGCTTGTACACAACTTAAAATTTTGGAGAAGCATGTGACATAATACATTTTGCCAACTGCAAAATAATAGAACTAATATATGTACCCCTGCCCATCCCCCTTATATTTCTCTGTTCAAGAGCCACAGCTTCTTGACAGAATATTCACATTAGACACACTTCATGGTTGAAAAGTACAACAGCATGGCTGCTAATAAACTGACAATACTGTATGCATTATACCTATCTATGCAGCAGGTGGTGCTGTAGTATTATAGTGTATAGTTTATGTATTCTATGATATTACAGGATGTACCATCTATCTAAGTTCAGTGCACTTGTTTGTATTCAGTTCCTGTTCCATGATAAAGACATGCTGTAAAATATGGTATGACATTTCTCCATAAAAACAACAAGCTTCCAGCACATTATTGCAATACTCTAACAACAGGTTATGGGTCCCAGGTCGCAAGCAGAACCCAGAAGCATTAGAGAGGATAATCCAGCAGCAAACCCAGCAGCACCCAGGCACTGGAAAGAATTCTGCAAATCAGTACTGTATGCAAACTGCTAAAACATCATGGCAAGTGGTTTAGATGTTATCCGCATAAGAACATCCCTATGATGCCTGCAAACCCAGCTCGGACAGTCTACACGTTGTTGTTGACGTCTTAGTTTCCCTAGTTACCTTCTCCCCGGACCTTCCGATGCATGCGCACTTCTCGATCTGTTGCGCATGCGCGAGCCCGGCGCGATGGGTACTACGCCATCACGTCGAGCCACGCAGCTTTAGCCATCATGGCGGTGTGTGTCTCATACCGCGCGGTCTGGCCGGTGCCCCTTCCTTCCCGGGTGGCTACGTAGATGGGCTGATTGATGACGCCGACGTGCGCCACACCTGTGGCGGGTATCGACGTCATTGATTGGGGTGCCTATATGACGGTGTCTCTACACCGTCAATAAGCACATGGAATCATCCTGGATGCGGAACGAATTGTGGGAATCCCAGCTACCTGGTATGTACTTTAAAACCCAAACTTCCCTTATTATTTATCCTTTCCAACTGCCTATTACCTTTATTGATTGGGATTATTACCTCTCCCTTTTAGACCTTAGATGTTGGACATTGTACCATCTAGACGGTTTTCTGTGCTCAGATTATAACCGCTATACCTGTCCACCTAATACAATAATAACTAGCTGACTCCCCACGTTCCGGCATCCTGGTTTGGCTTTGACAAAATCTATGTAAGTGCTGTCTAACGTTAACGGTCACCCTTTATGGCATTAATTCATAGTCTTCTCCTCCCTTTCTTCCCCTCCCTTCTTCCCTTTCCCCCCCTCCCCCTCCCCCCTTTTCCTCCCCCCCCCCCCTCCCCCCTTTTTCCTCCCCCCCTTTTCCCCCCCCTTCTCCCCCTTCCCTTCCCTTCGTCCCCCCCCTCCCTTCCCCTTTCCCCTCTCCCCTTTTTCCCCCCCGTTTTTCCCCTCTTTTCCCCTCCCCCCCTTTTCCTTTCTTTCCCTTCCTCCCCACTATCCTTCCCTCCCTCTTCCCCCCCCTTTCCTTCCCCCCCCTCCCCTTACAGCCCCCCCCTTTTTTACCTCCCCCCATCCTTCCCCTCCCCCCCTTCCCCCCTTCTTCCCCCCCCTTTTTTCTCCCCCTCCCCGCCCCCCCCCTTTTTTCCCCCACTTTCCCCTTGTCTCACGTTCAAATCATCTTTCCCCCCTCTCTATCTCAACCTTTGGGGAATTCTATGCACATTTATCCCATAAATTCATCACAGGTGGTGATGGTAATTTACCAATGAATACAATTATATTTATGCATTCCCTCTTATTGTCATTGCTTAGTCCATGTAGTAACGCCCCCATATCTGCCGGGTAAGGCATTATCGGGCTCGATGGGAACCTTTCTCCATATGCACTGGTGAGCTGACGCATCCTATTTCTTTATGTTGTAATTCCCCTGTATTAATGCTGTGTATATACTATATATTGAACAACAATATCTATTTTAGAGCTATCTCCTGAAGAAGCAGCTTACGATGCGAAACCGGTCGAGAGACATCTCCTCCCTACGCTCAAACAGACGTCAAGCTTACGGGCCCAGGCCTGCACTCTTTTGTCGAGTTTGATGATTATAAAGGAGGGGTTACTGTGCTTGTTTGTTTTTATGAAACTGAACACTATATAGTGTTTATTATGTAATTTGTCTTTTCTATTAAAAATCTATGTTTTTCTAAATACCTTTACCTCAGTCCTTGTTTATATTTTCCACCAGTACCGAGATAGTCCAACCCCCTTTCCCCATTTCTTGTGGGTTACCGGCTCACTATACGCAGACTCAGCACCTGCGTTGTAGACCCAATTACCCCTTGCCTCTTTAAGCATGATGGATGATGGTACTTGTCTAAATTAACGTAATTTTTTTACATAAGACTATACTCACACCTTCGCATAAGAACAGAGAAAACGGCCAATGGTATGTGGACTCTATTACAAAAGCTGCATGAGCATTCAAGTCTAAACAGATAGCTATTTCTACTAAGAAAGCTATATAAGATGAGACTAGAAAAAAGCCAGCATATGTATGACCACCTGAAAGCTATGCTAGAGATCATGGAGCAGCTGCACACCATTGGAGAGGACATCAAAGATAACCATATTGTTGCCCTGCTCCTCTGCAGCCTTCCAGAGACCTATACTGCTTTTATTAACGCATTAGAAACCAGACCCGAGCAGGAGCTGACACTGAAATATGTCAAAGGCAAATAAATTGATGAATATGACAGAAGGATATCTGAAGAGACAAGGAATAGTACACCAGACAACCACACCATATAATCCCGAACAAAATGGTGTAGCAGAAAGGAAAAATCACACTCTTATAGAAATGGCCAGGTGCATGCTGTCGGATGCCAACCTACCTCACAAGTACTGGGGAGAAGCAGTCATGACTGTAACCTACCTACAGAACAGACTACCCTGAAGAGCCATTGAAAGTACTGCAATCGAAATGTGGCATGGCTCAAAGCCTAGCATAGGGCACATCAGAGTGTTTGGATGTAAAACATATGCCTATATTCCAAGTGAAAAGTGATCCAAGCTGGAGAACAGAGCCAAAGAGGGCATTCTAGTAGGTTACAGTGAGCAAACTAAGGGTTACAGAATCCTACACCCAAAGACTTACAAAGTGACAATAGTGATTATTTTGATGAGAGCCCATTATCTGAAAGCTGTGATGTGAATATGCCAAGCAAACCAGAAGAAAGGTCAAACTAAGCGAACCTGTGCAGGAATCAGAACAAGATCCCCACCAGATCCTGCTGAACTGCTAAAAGTTAGAAGATCCACTCAGACTACAAAGGGGATACCACCCTGCAAGCTGTCATACACTGTCAAAGCACACAGCATACTTGAACCAACATCCTGGGAAGACATGGAAAAACTGCCAAAACATGAAGCCAATAAATGGAGAAAGGCAGCAGAAGAAGAACTAAAGTCACTTCAAGAAAATTAAACCTGGACACTCACAGAGCTCCCTCATAACCAAAAAACATAGCCAGACAATTTGGTGAAGATTACGATGAAACATTTTCTCCCGTTGTGAAACACTCCACCATCAGATCGCTTTTTAGCCTTGCAGCAGGTAAGGGTATGCAAGTCAAACAACTAGACGTTAAAACTGCTTTCCTATATGGAGACATTAAGGAAGATCTCTACATGGATCAACCACCAAGGTTTGAGCAAGGAGACAACCTTGTGCGTAAACTTCAGAAGAGCATCTATGGTCTTAAAGGGGTTGTAAACTTTCAAGGTTTTTCACCTTAATGCATTAAGGTGAAAAACCTCCTGTAGTGCAGCAGCCCCCCCAAGCCCCCCTTTTTACTTACCTGATCAGTTCTATTTGATTACCTGTGTTTGACCCAGCTTGTCTCACTCTGCTCCAGTCTGTACCTGCCAGCTTCCAGGTCGCTGACCTGCACCTGCCTCCGCTGACATCAGCATCTGGACCTGTCTGGTGGCTCATCATCCAACCGTGCCTACACCACAAATAGGCACTCCTACCTCACTGCGCTCTCGAGTCTACTGTTCCCACTCCAGTGGCTCCTGAGCCAGGGCTGTAAGAGAGGTCTCCTTCTACAAAGTCAGACTCTACCACACAGTACTTAACACAAACAAACCTTTACAACCTCTTTAAGCAATCTGCAAGGATGTGGAATGAGAAAGTGAACAAAGTCCTTACCAGAGAGGGATTCTCAAGAAGTAAAGCAGACCCTTGCCTCTACTTCAAGAATCAAGAAGACAGATGGATATACATCCTTATCTATGTTGATGACATTATAACTTGTTTTGAACAAGAAGGGGAATACAATCCGATATTTCACAAGCTGAAAGAAAACTTTGAAATCAAAGAGCTAGGGAACATTAGCTACTATCTGGGAATCCAAATAGAGAGAGAAGAAGATGGAAGTTATCTTCTCAACCAATCTCAGAAAATATCAGATATCTTGGATCTATCCATATGCAAGATGCAAAGGAAGTGAAAACTCCTATGGAACCAAGCTATCAAAAGAGCAAGTAAGCAGAAAACTTGCTACAACACAATGACATGTATCGCAGGGCAATCGGTAAGCTGCTATATTTTGCCACTGTGACAAGACCAGAAACAGCCGCAGCAGTGGGGATACTATGCAGGAAAGTTTCAGCTCCCTATCAGCGTGACTGGAACACAGTAAAAAGATTGATGCAGTACCTCAAAGGAACAATTCAGATGAAGTTACCGTTACCAGCAACATTCAATCCAAAACTTGTCGGATATGTGGATGCTGATTGGGCTGGAGACTGTACAGGCCACAAATTTAAGTGGATTAATCTTCCAGTATGGGGAACCATAAGTTGGTCTAGCCGAAAGCAAGCAACTGTCGCTCTATCTTCCACTGAAGCAGAGTACATTGCAGCAGCACACGCTTGTCAAGAAGCAATATGGATTTGTCAACTCTTTGTGGACATTGAGATAGACATGTCAAAATCCATTCCCATTTTTGAAGACAACCAGAGATGTGTAAAGCTTTCGCAATCAGAAAGGGTCAATCCTAGGACCAAACACATCAATGTCAAGTATCACCTACTAAGGGGCAATCAAGAACAAGGTGTTATTGACAATCAATACTGCCCATCAGAGGAGATGACTGCTGATGCACTCACCAAGCCTTTGTTATAGGAACATTATAGTTATTTTCAGAAGAAGCTGAATGTAATTAACCGCTTAAGGACAGCCTCCTGCACATTTACGTCGGCAAAATGGCACGGCTGGGCACATTAACGTACAGGTACGTTGCTCTTTAAGTGCCCAGCCGTGGGTCGCATGTGCGTCGCTGCCGGCGCGCTTGCGACCCAGTCCTGAGCACCGTGACCGTGGCACCCGCGGACCCGATCGCCGCTGGTGTCCCGCGATCGGGTCACAGAGCTGCAGAACAGGGAGAGGTATGTATAAACAAACCACTCCCGGTGCTTCCAAGTGAGACTGTCACTGATCGTCTGTTCCCTGTCATCGAGAAAGAGGATCAGTGATGTCAAATGCCAAGCCACGCCCCCCTACAGTAAAAAAAACACACACACGTCACACTTAACCCCTCCCCGCCCCCTAGTGGTTAACTCCTTCACTGCCAGTGTCATTTACACAGGAATCAGTGCATTTAAATAGCACTGATTGCTGTATAAATGACAATATTCCCAAAAATGTCCAACGTGTCCGCCATAATGTCGTAGTCACAATAAAAATTCGCTAATCGCCGCCATTACTAGTAAAAAAAAAAATATTAATAAAAATGCTATAAAACTATACCCTATTTTGTAAACGCTATAACTTTTGCGCAAACCAATTCAATAATCGCTAATTGCGATTTTTTTTAACAAAAATATGTAGAAGAATACGTATCGGCCTAAACTGAGGAAAAAAAAAAATGTTTTTTTTAATATATATTTGGGGATATTTATTATAGCAAAAAGTAAAAAATATTGCATTTTTTTCAAAATTGTCGCTCTATTTTTGTTTTATAGCGCAAAAAATAAAAACAACAGAGGTGATCAAATACCACCAAAAGAAAGCTCTATTTGTGGGGGAAAAAGGACATTAATTTTGTTTGGGAGCAGGATGTCACATGACCGCGCAATTGTCAGTTAAAGCAACGCAGTGCCGAATCGCAAAAAAGGGCCTGGTCCTTTGGCTGCAAATTGGTCCGGGGCTTAAGTGGTTAAAAAAAGCACATGCTGTTGAGAAGGGGTGTTGAAAGAGCAACAGCATGGTTGCTAATAAACTGACAATACTGTATGCATTATACCTATCTATGCAGCTGGTGGAGCTGGAGTAATATAGTTTATAGTTTGTGTATTCTATGATATGACAGGAAGTACCGTCTAAGTTCAGTGCACTTGTTTGTATTCAGTTCCTGTTCCATGATAAAGACATGCTGTAATATATGTTATGATATTTCTCCAAAAAGGAAAGCTATTGCTGCAAACAAGCTTCCAGCCCATTATTTTAATACTTTGACAACACCAGGTGTATCAGATGTCCGATCCTCTGGCACATGCTGTGGTTCCCTCCACAAGTCCCGAATTCACTACACAACGCAGTAGAGACAAAGGGGCTGGTGGATGCAGGGGTGTAGATAATGGGGTCAAATCCCCTCTGAGCATCCACAGTCGCTTGCCATCTGAAGCACTTTCTTTGTATCCCTTGCAGGGTACCCAGGTTCTGAGGCTACAACTGCCCAATATTTTGGGGACTTGCATGTTACACCAGGCCATATTTAAATTTTCAGTCCTGTGATAGTTTGACAGACAATCATTCATAGAACATTCTATTTAAATATTTTTATATAATTTTTTAAGATAAAGTTTTTTTCTGGTGGTATTTAACCACTTGCTTACTGTGCACTTAAACACCCTTCCTGCCCAGACCAATTTTCAGCTTTCAGCGCTCTCGCACTTTCAGTGACAATTGCGCGGTCATGCAATGCTGTAACCAAATGAATTTTTTATCGCACAAATAGAGCTTTAGTTTGGTGGTATTTATTCACGACTCCGTTTTTTATTTTTTTGCGATATAAGCGAAATATTGAAAAAAAACAATATTTTATCCTTTCTTTTTTAAAAGAAATCCAATAAAATCAAATTTTGTCATAAATTTAAGCCAAAATGTATTCTGCTACATGTTTTTTGTAAAAAAAATTCTGTTAAGTGTATAATAATTGGTTCGCGTGATCACGGACATATGTACGCAAATGATCATGTAAAAGGGGTGTGCAGGTGATCACGGACATATGTGTGCAGATAATGTTATTTTACTGGGACATATGTGAGGGACATGTGTTTTTATTATTTGGGGACATGTGTGTTTTGGGGACATGTGTGTTTTGGGTGACATGTGTGTGTGTTGCTATGGGCATTTGTATAGTGACTTTATTGCAATAATATAGAGTTTTAGATTTAGTAACAGCATATGTCTACAAAGGCCTCTTCCACCTCCATTGATATGTAAATAAACCAGATAGAAGATGAGCAGAGGAAGTTGGTGTTTACAGGAAGTGGGTGGGGGGAGGCATGGAGAGGGTTTGAAAGAGACATGTGTTTTGGGAGAGAGGGACAGTTGGTGTTTGGAGGACAAAGAGAAAACACATGGCTTCCAGGAACTGGAGAACGTTGGAGACGCGTTTGTGAGTTGGACTTTGAAGAAGGAACTATGAAGGACACCCCTAAGTTGAGTAATTGTTTAGTTTACTTAATGTGTACATATTATACATGCTTATATGTGAAGCTATAAGTTGTATTGTATTGTTCATCCTACAGTTTGTATGTGCAGATTTTTCCCTGTTTAGTAAAGCATTAATACACTTTAGAAGTCTAGGTTTCCTTGGTTTTACCACAAGAACTTAATAGATAAACGCAGGCATAACATTTGGGGGGCTCGGCCGTTATTTGTGCTAAAATTTCAACTGAAGCAGACCTGTTTTATATTGTGTGTTTTGTTGCTTGTGCTGGGGGAAAAATGCTGCGTACACTGTTTAGGAGGAGTAAGGCTGCAAAGATTTCTGGTGTCCAGGAGGACTTGAAGGCGTGCACCCTTCCTATCTGGGCCAGAAATAGTCAGTGGATGTCTGTTGCAAAGGAGCTGGCTAGATATGCGTCTCCTTTGAACAGAGCTTGGGAGGATGGAGTCTGTGATCTTTCCTCAGATTTTAGTCTCAAAAGTTTTGGGTTCAGTAAGGGAGAGATGCGGGCAGTTGCTGTGTTTGGTTTGCACTTCCTGCATGCTCTACATATTGAATCTGAAAAGAGGGAAAAGGCGGAATTAGAAAGAGATTTACTGAAGGAGCAGCTTGCAGTGGCATCCAAGTGTTTGGAAGAAACTGCAAGCAAGGAAAAAGATTTAGAAAGGAGGGTAATCAAAGTTAAACCTGCAGTGGCTTTGAAGTGTGTTCAAACCCCTGTAGGCCGAGCTGAAGATTTGAATGAGCGGTGTGCAGCCCTCATGACCAAGTCTAATGACCCTCTAACAAAGGACAAAGGCCCAAAGCCTGTAAGCAGAAGTAGGACATGTGCCACTGTTACTTCTCATAACCGGGAAGCAGAGGATTTGATCAGCTCAAATGACCGAGTTGAGTCAGATACAAGGAAGGCAAGGCCTATGATCTCCAGGAGACACATGTGGATTGATTTACTTAAGGTGGGGGTCCCTAGAGAGGAAATAGATGGGATTCCTACACCAGCATTGTTTAAGAAGTGGAAGCAAATGGTTGGGAATGGTAGATTCAGTCACATTAAGTGTTTCTGTTGCCATAAAATGGGGCATTTTGCAAAAATGTGCCATGCTGTGAAGGCTGAACAACAGCAGGCCTGTGTGCTTCCCAGGACAGCACGGAGAGACATGCAAGTTTATTCGTTACGTTGGAAGTCAATGCCTTTTTGTGAAAGTATTTCAAGGCAACAGTGGGCACCCTACAATAGTTTTGCAGTTAGAAATGGGCAGATAGAGAAATGTGAGCAGTGAGCTATGTTTTTAGGCACAGTTGGAAGGAACATATAATCTGCTTTGTCTCTTACTCTTTTCAGGTATTGAGCATCGCGAGGTGGAGCAGGCAGAGCAGATGACCATACTGGATGGGAGGAGACAGACCAGAAGAGAGCCTGAGAAAGGTGGCTGAATTGGAGTGGACTTCCATCTGAGCATTTTCCTTATGACCAAGAAGAAAAGAGACTTTTCATCTGGGACTTTCTTTACAAACTGCCAAAAGACATTGTTAACCCTGCTCAAAAGTCAGCCTTCCAGGGACAAACCAATCGTCTGACCGCCCACAAGATGGGGGTCGAAAGGGAATTTGTTCCTCCCATTTATACGGGGGGTTTATTTTGCCCTTTCCTGGACAAAAGGCTTGAAGAAGTTTCCTATATTATCCTATAAAGTCAAGAGGTGGTATGTGTTGCTATGGGCATTTGTATAGTGACTGTATTGCAATAATATAGAGTTTTAGATTTAGTAACAGCATATGTCTACAAAGGCCTCTTCCACCTCCATTGATATGTAAATAAACCAGATAGAAGATGATCAGAGGAAGTTGGTGTTTACAGGAAGTGGGTGGGGGGAGGCATGGAGAGGGTTTGAAAGAGACGTGTTTTGGGAGAGAGGGACAGTTGGTGTTTGGAGGACAAAGAGAAAACACATGGCTTCCAGGAACTGGAGAACGTTGGAGACGCGTTTGTGAGTTGGACTTTGAAGAAGGAACTATGAAGGACATCTTAACCCCTAAGTTGAGTAATTGTTTAGTTTACTTAATGTGTACATATTATACATGCTTATATGTGAAGCTATAAGTTGTATTGTATTGTTCATCCTACAGTTTGTATGTGCAGATTTTTCCCTGTTTAGTAAAGCATTAATACACTTCAGAAGTCTAGGTTTCCTTGGTTTTACCACAAGAACTTAATAGATAAACGCAGGCATAACAGTGTGTTTTACTGTGGGGACATGTGTGTTTTACTGTGGGGACATGTGTGTTTTACTATGGGGACATGTGTGTTTTACTATGGGGACCCTAGACTGGTGATCAGTGAGTAAAAAAAACATCTAATACTCACTGATCACCAGCCGGCTGCAGCGATCCGCTCTCCTCTCCTCACCGACGACTTCCGTGTGAGGAGAGGAGGGCCGATTGCCTAGCAACCGGCTGTTTGTTTACATCACGTGACGGCCGTGATTCGACACGGCCGTCATGTGATCAGGAGGACCAATCACCGAGCCCTCCTGCCGATCCGAGATGCGCCGTGTCCGGGTGACACGGCCGAATCGGGATCGCGCCGCTGCGCGGGCACGCGCGCGCACGATCCCTCTACTTCTGAAGGACGTTCCGGAACGTCCACTCAGAAGTAGACGGCTCCCACCCGGCCGTATATCTACATTGGCCGGGTGGGAAGTGGTTAACATCATATGACGTGCTTCCGGGAACAGCCTGTGCTGTCACCCTCTGTGTCCATGGGACACAGTAGATAATTGATCAGTGTACTGGCCACTGCCACTGCCAGTACTGGCAGTACTGGCGACTCCTCTGTCAGGGAATCAGGAAGTGAAGACGCAACGTCTTCACTGCCCGGTTCCCTACTGCGCATGCGTGAGTCGCGCTGCGCGCCTCTATTGGTCCCCGCTGTGTCCTGGGAACTGTGTTTCCCAAGACACAACGGGGCAGCTCCGGATAGGGGCGGGGCAGCTATACGGAAGTAGGTGAAGATACCTGTATTATACAGGTATCTGCACCCCCCTCCCCCCTGAAAGGTGCCAATTGTGGCACCGGAGGGGGGGGAGGAATCCGATAAGCGGAAGTTCCACTTTAGGGTGGAACTCCTGGGTGCCCAATGCTCTAGGTACGCCTCTGACCCAGAGTAAGACAAGTAGGTGGCGAGCTGAGCGCACTGAGGCAAATCTGTGGCACAATTGCACAAATAATGGGAGAGGCATAAAATTGTAGCCCACTCACAGATGGCATATGGCACAGTCCTTGTACTCTAATTTTTTTAATTACTGTGCCACAAGCAAATGTAACAGGGTTTGTAACGCACAGAGTACAACAAAAAAATACCTTCCTCTTAAAGCCCAAATCTCCCCCCAGTACAGATCTCCCCTCCCACTGGTAAAGATCCTCTACTACCAGTACAGATATCTCTAGTGCAGTCTCCCCCCCCCCCCAACCAGTACAATTCCCCCCACCAGTACAGCTTCCTCTGGTACAGATGTCTCCCTCCCCCAACATCAGCACAGCTCTCCCCCATTCATGAAATCCATTTACTAGACCAGGTATTTCAGAGTGAGGAGAAGCTTTTCCTCGGCTATGTCATGTGAGAAGAAAAGTGCTGTGGATACTCTGGGGGGAATTGGGACCCCCCTATACCATGGCCTTATATACACCCCTATGAATCTCTGCTTGCAGGCAGCAAGGTACCATGGGATATGTAGTAATTAGAAATGGAAAGTTAACAGCAGAAGCAAAGCTATAAAGAATGCAGGGAGTCCAGGAAGTTGTGGAAAGAGATGGCCAGCAGACGGGGTTGCCACCTGTACGGGATTCACCCGGACTGTCCGGGTTTTAAAACATGTGTCCAGGTTAAGGCAGACTGAAACCTGGACACGTTATTCAGACCGGGCTGTGGATCCCCAAGTAACCAAGATAGTCACACACAAATCTGTTGCCGCCCAGAAGCTGTCTGGTGGCAGTTCTGGCATCACTGGGTGGGCAGGACGATGATTTCAGCAAGAGCAATATGGCCACTGTTCGCTGCAGCACACTATGCGCACCGCATTACTACTCTTTGGGGTATCCATAGGTGTCCGAGGCCACTAAAGTGTTTGGGTTTGGCTTGAAGAAAAGTTGGCAACCCTAGGCACAACACACAACACAAAAAGAGATTTTTCAAGTAAATTTATATTGGATTTTCAAATCTAACAATTGTTTGTATTGATATTACAATGATGATTTTATAAAAATAAAAGTGTGTGCTGTGACCATAGATCTCCTTTAACTGACTCCAGGCTGCATCTATAATAAATGGAGTAAACAAATGCTATTGTCTGCTTCTAAAAGTTACTTTGTTGCTTATTGGTGACCAGTGCTGACAGCAATTTGAGAGCTCCTGGGTTTGCTGAGAACAAGGTGGGGGTTGATGAAGAATGGGTATACAAGAGAGTGACACAGTAATTACAGGTTTTCCCAGCATGCTGGCATTTTGAATGCTTGTTAGTAAGGGTCACCTGTAATTACAGCCTTATTGCGCTCTTTAGGGGATCTGCAATTAATAAGCTGTAATTAAATGACAAATAATAAGAAATAATAAGTACCTGGCAACAAATAATAACTGTTATTGTCAATCCAATGGCTGGTATTTATATTTAACAGTGTAGGTTTTAAATGTGATTAGTGCTGAATGGCACGAAGAACAATTCTGAAACAATCGGGGTTAAAATACTTGGATCTGTTAGGGAAACAAACCGTGCAAAAATAAGAAATGAATAGGCAGCCAAAACATTGCAGTGTAGTCAAGTAGTGTAATGTGCAAAAATACAATATACTGTATAAACAAAAAAGCTCTGGGAAATGCAAGTAACCTAATATAGAATTTAGCAACAAGCTGTGCGACTAAAATCGTCCTGTGACAAATTCATGGCTACACACAATCATCACACAGTAGCTCACTGATAACAGCAAATAGTCATTTTGTTATTTGAGTCACACAATTCACATGAATAAAATTGTTCCTGTAAGGCTGGTTATACACCAGGCATTTTTCAGCGGGTTTAACAAAAGAAAATTACTCGATTCCTCCATCCACACACTCCATGTGGAAGGGGGAATCCCTCCTGCTGGGTCATTGTATTCTGACAGCGGGGAGATTTTCCTGCTGTCAGGATACACTGATCAGCACTGTTGGCTATAGCTGGATAGCTGGCGGTGCTGATCGAGATAAATTTTTCCAGCCGATCAATACAACTAGCTTGCATATACTGTACATGGATCAAAAATCTATTGAATTTTGATCCATGTATGGACAGCTTTAGTCAGTCGAGGGGAAGCGGGGGGGGGGCAAACTACAGACATGAACTGGCTTATTTCAGGTGAATCGCACACACCTCCTCACCAAACTGCTCAGACACTTTACATAGTAGCAGGCTTGCAGGGTCTAAAGCTGGCCATATGCTAGTAGAATTTTGTTTGAAAATTTTTATTTTATAAGCATTCTTTTTATTTCCCAATTGTTGGTGGGGTTAAATTGTGGTTGGTGTTTGACCACAGTAATGAGAAAATTCGAAGGAACCCCCCCCCCCCCCTTCCCGGTGTTTTGTGCCACTTACCGGAGAGATCAGCAGCCGATCCGGTGGAGTGACGGGCAGGAAGTCGAGTGAGGGCAAGATGGCCCCCACTCTAATCTACAGTGGTGTGAAAAAGTGTTTGCCCCCTTCCTCATTTCCTGTTCCTTTGCATGTTTGTCACACTTAAGTGTTTCGGAACATCAAACCAATTTAAACAATAGTCAAGGACAACACAAGTAAACACAAAATGCAATTTGTAAATGAAGGTGTTTATTATTAAAGGTGAAAAAAAATCCAAACCATCATGGCCCTGTGTGAAAAAGTGATTGCCCCCTAAACCTAATAACTGGTTGGGCCACCCTTAGCAGCAACAACTGCAACCAAGCGTTTGCGATAACGTGCAATGAGGCTTTTACAGCGTCCTGGAGGAATTTTGGCCCACTCATCTTTGCAGAATTGTCCTAATTCAGTTACATTAGAGGGTTTTCGAGCATGAACGGCCTTTTTAAGGTCATACCACAACATCTCAATAGGATTCAGGTCAGGACTTTGGCTAGGAAACTCCAAAGTCTTCATTTTGTTTTTCTTCAGCCATTCGGTGGTGGACTTGCTGGTGTGTTTTAGGATCATTGTCCTGCTGCAGAACCCAAGTTTGTTTCAGCTTGAGTACACGAACAGATGGTCGGACATTCTCCTTCAGGATCTCTTGGTAGACAGCAGAATTCATAGTTCCTTTTATCACGGCAAGTCTTCCAGGTCCTGAAGCAGCAAAACAGCCCCAGACCATTTTTTTTCACCTTTAATAATAAACACCTTCATTTACAAATTGCATTTTGTGTTTACTTGTGTTGTCCTTGACTATTGTTTAAATTGGTTTGATGTTCCGAAACACTTAAGTGTGACAAACATGCAAAGGAACAGGAAATGAGGAAGGGGGCAAACACTTTTTCACACCACTGTATGCCCCTGGAGGACCGGAGCAACGTCAAACGTCACTAATGAGTCTTACATGCCACTTCATTGACTGCGGATGGACAAAAAGGCAATTAGTGTTGAAGACAAAGGTGATGCAAGGATCCCACACCGGGGAGTACATTAGAGAAATGTTTCTAGGCATGCTTGAAGACTGGAGAATAAACAAAGACCGAGTGATGCTTGTGCTTCGTTACAGCGGCGCAAACATGGTTAAAGGAATGAGGCTTGCCGAAGTGTTAGGCCTCAGCTGCATGGTACACACCCTGCAACTTGTGGTAAATGATGGTCTGTCAAGCCAGAGAGCTTTAATAGATATAATTGGCATGCTGAAGAGGTGCGCAGGCCATTTCCACCATTCAGTCCTTGCCAAGCAGAGACTTAGGCGCATTCAGGCAGACCTTGGCCTACCCAAAAACAGCCCAATTCAGTTTCAGAGCTGTTTCAACGCGTTGGAATTCAACTGTCAGGAAAGGCTTGCTGGTAGCAGCAGTGCTACGCAAGTGGGTGCAGGCTTGCGGGTGCCTGTGCGTACACACATGCGCAAATGTGCGCGTGCGAGAGTGCGTGCGATTACTGGCCGCCAGGCGTGCTATTTAAACCCTGCCATGACAAGAGAATCTTGCTGTCTGATCTACAGAGTTCCCTGAGAGTTATCCGTGTTCCTGATCCGTTCCTGCATTATCCGGCTTGCCTTGTGACTACTCTTTGCGATCCGCTTGCACCTGACCTCGGCCTGTCCACGACCTCGCTCCTGTCTGATCCACTGGCTCAACCGCACCAGTCTGTTGCGGACCCGGCTTGTTTTGTGACTCTCCTTCAGCCTCCTGCATCTGCTCCTGTACTGCTCATCTATGTATGACCAGGCCTGTCTGACCTTCCTGTGTTCCAATCCCTGGGACCATCCTCCTGCATCCTGTGAGTGTCTGCCTGCCTGCTTCAGCCTCCAGTCTCTGCAACTTCCGGAGATTCAGATCTGCCCACCAGCTGTTGATCCTGCCAGGCACTCGTGCTGTCCTGTACTCCTGTGCTTCCTGTCTGCTCTACCAGGGGCCACGAGTCAGGGACGTAAGAGAGGCCTCCCTCTGCATATCAGGCTCAACAACCAACATGACATCAACTCTTCACATGCTTCAAAGAATGCTGGAACAGAAGAGAGCTCTGAGCATCTATTCAGGCGAACATGGAGGATATAGTTGTCCTACTGCTGATCAGTGGGACATTGTAGCCAATGTCATTGAGACCCTCCTCCCCATAGAGGAAGTGACACTAGAGGTGAGTCATTACAACTCATCTGTCATTCCAGAGTGCTGAAGATGCTTCTTCAAGAGAATGAAGGACCCAACACACATGGCATTAAAACATTAAGGCAGGTCACGAGGGACAGCCTCACCAAACTCTTTGAGAAGCATTACGAGAATAAAAATGTTGTGCTGGCATGTCTTTTGGATCCTCGATACAAGCATCATGCTTTCTCTTCTGATGATGTATTAGCCAAGGATAAAACAATGGCTGACAGAAGATCAACACGAGCTGCTGGAGGTTCCTGCCAAAAGGTCATGTTACTAATGTGGAAGAGCAGGATGCTGCAAAAACAAACGTCAAAAAAAGACACCAAGCAGTAGAGAATCTTCATCGTGGTCGAATTGATGCCATGTTCAGTGTATTATTGGGGCCTCATGCAGAGGATTCTTCTGAATGTGCATCAATAATCAGCCTGGATGATGAACTTCATCTCTATTTTAAGGAACCAGTAATTGACAGAAGAAGTAGTGATCCTCTTAAGTGGTGGAAAGAAAATGAGTCACGCTACAAAAGACTTGCCTCTCATGCTAGAAAGTACCTCTCTGCTCCTCCTTCATCTGTACCAAGTGAGCGTGTTTTCAGTGAAGTGTCCGCAATATATGAAAAAAACAGAACCTGTTTAACAGGTGAACATGCTGAAATGTTAAGCTTTCTGCACCATAATATTGTTCTACTTAACTGGGAGTATTGAAGAAAGTGTAGTAGTGTCAGACTGATAGTGCAGTGGGGCAGATTTAATAAAACTGGAGCACTCAGAATCTGGTGCAGCTGTGCATGGTGCATCACGCAGCTTCTAATTTCAGCTTGTTCAAATAAGTTTTGACAATAAAACATGGAAGCTGATGTATGTCCTGTCCACTGTCTAGCTTTTTAAGAAGTTATTGTTTTTCAAGCCCTTTATTTTACCCAGTTGTTTACTTTTAGACCTTGTTCATCACACCATGGTGCACTGCAGACAGAGATGCCAGTTTTGAAATCTGTATGTGTTTTTCTCTCCCATCAGTTTTCATGCAGGTATGGTGTGAAGAACGATCCCTTAATGTTTAATTTTTAATAAACATTAACATGTTCAGTTTATACTTGATTTTTGAATAAAATTGGTGTTATTTCTGAAAAGTTTCAATGTACAAAATATCGGCCAATAATAGCGGCTATCTTCAGGAGAGGTGGCCGAAATATCGGTATCATATCGGCAACGAAAAAAATGATATTGGTCGATTCCCTAATCTAAAGTGTCGCTTGTGTTGGTACCAGCTGTAATAGTGGAAATACAAAATTCTCTAGACCCCGCCCATATCCCACAGCCATAATCTTGTGGTTCTGCGGGTAGATACCAGTGTTTTACCTGTGACAGGCACTTATCGAGAGTACTGATTATGCCCACTCTTTTCTCCTCCCTCCTCCATTTATATCAGTTATGCCGCGTACACACGAAGGGACAATCCCGCGGGATTATCCTCTGGACTGAAGTCCAGCGGATAATCCCCTCGTGTGTGGGCGCCGGCGGACTTTTTGGCGCCAAAGTACGGCGGACTTTTTGGCGCCAAAGTTTGAAGTTTTGTTTTCAAATTATCCGCTGGACTTGGCAGTCCAGCGGATAATCCCGCCGTTAGTGGGCAAGTCCGCGGGACTTTTGAAATGAACGGACTTGCCGCTCATCGGCAAGTCCGTTCATTTAGCACGTGACTTCAGGTTACGTAGCTAGCGTAGGCAGTAAATGCCGCCGCGCTAGCTCCGTGACCTGGCATGGATTTAAAGGGACTCCCCACGCCGAAAAAAAACGGCGTGGGGGTTCCCCCCAAATCCATGTCAGACCCTCATCCGAGCACGCAGCCTGGCAGGCCAGGAAAGGGGTGGGGACGAACGAGCGCCCCCCCCCCCCTCCGGAGCCGTACCAGGCCGCGTGCCCTCAACATGGGGGGTGCCCTGGGGAAAGGGGGGCCGTGCGGCCCCCCCACCCCAAAGCACCTTGTCCCCATGTTGATGAGGACAAGGGCCTCTTCCCGACAACCCTGGCCGTTGGTTGTCGGGGTCTGCGGGCGGGGGCTTATCGGAATCTGGGAGCCCCCTTTAATAAGGGGCCCCCCAGATACCGGCCCCCCACCCTATGTGAATGAGTATGGGGTACGATGTACCCCTACCCATTCACCTAAGGTGTAAAATGTAAAGTAAAAAAAAAAACACCCACACTTTTGAAAAAATAGTTTATTGCACTGCTCCGGGGGTCTTCTTCCGTCTTGGGGTCTTCTCGCCGGACTCCCCCGCCATTTACCAAGCTCTTTTACCGAGCGGGGGAAGTCCGGCTACCTTCTTCGTCGTCGCCGCCGTCTGGGGGTCTCGATCCGCCTTCGGGGGTCTTCTTCCGTCTTGGGGGTCTTCTCGCCGGACTCCTCCGCTCTCTTCTGCTCTTTTACCTAGCTCTTTCACGAGCGAGGGGAGTCCGGCTACCTTCTTCGTCGTCGCCGCCGTCGTCTGGGGGTCTCGATCCGCCTTCGGGGGTCTTCCGGGGGTCTCTTCTGTTCTTGCGGCGGTCGTCGTCTTCCGCGCCGCCGGTGCCTTCTCCTTCTTCTTGTCCTTCTTGTTCTTCTTCTTCTTCCGATGTTGACCCGACGCTCTCTCTGCCCGGAATGCCTGTGCCGCTCTGCGCTCGGACTTATATAGGGTAATGGGGGACAGGGTCACATGTTCATGTCACATGGTGACCCCGCCCCCTTGCGATGTCACAGTCCCAGCATCCTCCGGGACTGTGACAACACAAGGGGGCGGGGTCACCATGTGACATGTGCATGTGACCCTGTCCCCCATGTCCCTATATAAGTCCGAGCGCAGAGCGGCACAGGCATTCCGGCAGAGAGAGCGTCGGGTCAACATCGGAAGAAGAAGAAGAACAAGAAGGACAAGAAGAAGGACAAGAAGGAGAAGGCGCCGGCGGCGCGGAAGACGACGACCGCCGCAAGAACAGAAGAGACCCCCGGAAGACCCCCGAAGGCGGATCGAGACCCCCAGACGGCGGCGACGACGAAGAAGGTAGCCGGACTTCCCCGCTCGGTAAAAGAGCTTGGTAAATGGCGGGGGAGTCCGGCGAGAAGACCCCAAGACGGAAGAAGACCCCCGGAGCAGTGCAATAAACTATTTTTTCAAAAGTGTGGGTGTTTTTGTACTTTACATTTTACACCTTAGGTGAATGGGTAGGGGTACATCGTACCCCATACTCATTCACATAGGGTGGGGGGCCGGTATCTGGGGGGCCCCTTATTAAAGGGGGCTCCCAGATTCCGATAAGCCCCCGCCCGCAGACCCCGACAACCAACGGCCAGGGTTGTCGGGAAGAGGCCCTTGTCCTCATCAACATGGGGACAAGGTGCTTTGGGGTGGGGGGGCCGCACGGCCCCCCTTTCCCCAGGGCACCCCCCCATGTTGAGGGCACGCGGCCTGGTACGGCTCAGGAGGGGGGGGGCGCTCGTTCGTCCCCACCCCTTTCCTGGCCTGCCAGGCTGCGTGCTCGGATGAGGGTCTGACTTGGATTTGGGGGGAACCCCCACGCCGTTTTTTCGGCGTGGGGATTCCCTTTAAATCCATGCCAGCTTGCGGAGCTAGCGCGGCGGCATTTACTGCCTACGCTAGCTACGTAACCTGAAGTTACGTTCGAAATGAACGGACTGCTCCGTGTGTGGGCAAGTCCGTTCATTTTCAAAAGTCCCGCGGACTTTTGGCCGGCGGATTATCCGCTGGAGAAGTCCGTGCGTGTGTGGGCAAGTCCACACCCTCGGAAAGTCCAGCGGACCTAGCTGGAAAGTCCCGCGGGATTGTCCGCTGGACTAGGTCCGCCGGCAAAAGTCCCTACGTGTGTACGAGGCATTAGAGTTACTGAGGTACTATGGCTTTCATCAATAAAAAGTGATCAATGAATGGAGGAGATGGACCTTTCATTCATCCACCCATCCTCCATTCACAGATCGCTTTTCATTAATGGAAACTATAGTACAACAGAGGAGCAGATCCAGCACCAGGGGATTACAGTTGCGGGGTATGGGGGGGGGGGGTGTTGTGCAGAGGACTTCAGATTTCCATTATTATAGCTGGCACCAGCACACTCCAGTCATAAAGTGGTTCAGTCTCCCAGTTGGGTGGACCCATCTATGCATGTAGAAATTAAACAGTCAACAACTAGTACCATAAAGGCCCATAAAAAAGAAAATTGGCAATTACCCAAGTGTAAGACTATATACTTGCATAAACCAAAAAAAAATCACAAGATTTTACAAAACCAATTTCTATCATATGTAAAAGAAATACAAAAAAAACCCTTATACAAAACTCATGGTTGAAAGTTTTATATTTTAATTTTCAGTGTCCAGATTATAAATGTTACAATGTATTAAAACATTCACTCCAGTGCTTTCTAAGGCTCCATTCACACCCGAGCGATCTGTAGCGATAGCTGCAGCCGCTCGTTTTTTTTTTAGCTTTTTTAGTTGAGTGGCACCATTCATTTGAATGAGCCTCCCTCCACTCCAAAAGAAGCTCATTTACCAAATGTTGGTACAGAGCGAGGAGCGTTAGCAGTAGCTGTGATTATTTCGCAAATGTTTCGCTCGACAATCGCATAAAAAACGCCCCGCATTTTGGGTGCCATTAAGGAATAATGGCATTGCAAACGCATTTGGCGTTTTGCCGTGGCCCTGGAATCGCAAGCAGAATCGTGGCGTAGGTGTGAATGGAGACTTAGGGCTCCTTCAGAGCCGCTGACAGATGCATGTGCACAGATCCGTGCACCTACTCTTACCCGCATGTCAAACATTGACATGCGATTGTATCCGTGCAGCCACTGCATCTGCATCCACTTCTATTGGCTGCTTGCATACAGCTCCAAGGTAGATGCACATGCATCTGCCAGAAGCTCTGCACAGAGGAAAAGCCTAAATGCCTGTTTGAATGAGCCCCTATTCTTGATAATAACCAGGCACACAAAAGTGTTGAGACCTATGACTCCATGGATAGGCTGTAACTGCAAGAGGAATGGGAAATTTAAGAAAAAGCACCAAAACCACCACTTTCTCACTACCGATACCTCTGCAAGGGCATCATAAATTTAAAAAATAATATGTTTTAAACTTGTGCAGAAATGTTATCTTATTTAATAGAAGACTCAATAAGATAATATAATAATATTATATATATAAAATATATAATAAGATATATTACTTTTATATATCATTTAGTAAACCTTGTCTATCACTCACTTGTCTTGGTATTTCAGGAAATTTGCCTTTGGTCGAGCAAGAATGTCCAGACTTCTTTCTAGAGACCCAGAGACCTGAGCTGCACACATAATGAATCTGAAAGACAAGTGGTAGAACCAGTTAGAAGAAATGGAGAAAGGGTTAATGTGACAGCATAAATCCTATAGAAAGGTATTAGGAGCCACTTTAGGGGAACTGAGCTGCTTTGTAACATATCCTATACTCTATAGCTAAAAATAATTACTTTGTAAGGTGATAATTATTCTACCGTGAAGTTATTAAAGCAGCATAATACGCAGGCACTGGGAAGTAGGTTCCTTTTCCATTGTCTTCCTAAATCTCCTGGGCTCCCAAACCGAGGTGTGCTCAGCATTCAAATTTTGACTTCAGCCTCAAGTCTAAACTCTGCAAACCATCTCCACCATGGCATCAGAACGCTTACTAATTTAATAAAGAGGCACACACCATTGTGCACGTGTGAGCTTTAAATTGGAGATGAATTTTAAATGTACGCACAAGAAAAAAAAAACAAAAAAAGGAATGTGCGGACACCTTGTAGTGCCTAATTTTTCATTACAATCAAAAGTTTATGTATATATCCTAAACTCAATGTAGATCACCCTGTTTTGTTTGCTCAGCTGTCTGTGACATTCAATAATTGTATTTACACAGTGACTTCCTTATCTGTCAATGCTTTATGTACTTGCCAGGCGGACATCTAGTGAGCTTTCCATGGCTAAAGAGAAAAACATAATACCAATTTGCATAAATAAACTATATACAAGTACTCAATGTTTATGGTACAAGAACTTACCGTATTCATCAGTGCCTGGATGTTCTCATGTTCCGAGTCTAGCCTTCTCTCCACTTTTTGCTGTTGCTAAGAGACTGAGTATGCTCTGGTTTCCAGGGGAACTAATAAATGTCACATGGGGAGCACCAGGGTGTCATGTGACAAAGCAGGATAGGCATGACAAGCAAAATATGGTAACAAAATGACATTTAGGTGAAAACTGTATAAGAAGACATACAGTATTTTGTACATTGTTACAAATCTATTTATATATACTTATGATTAGGGACAGAGGCTGGATTTGTGACAGTTTTGATATGCATGCTCCTTTGCAAGACAAAAGTTGTGGGTATAAAATTTGCACCAAAAATATGATTTTTTTAAGAAGGTGACAAGATTTTTTTGGACATACAGCTTGCAATGAGATTAAACTTCATGATAAATGTAGTAAGGTTTTTTTTTTTTTTTTTTTTTTTTTAGCTTGCACTACAAACAGTTAATTGCTGTTTGGTTGCCATGACTTGTGTGGTTTGGTCTTACAGTAGCTCATGTTTTCAAATGCATTGCAGACACAATGGAATACGTTTACACACTGTTAACAATAGGGTGTGGATTTACTAAATACCAATAGTCTGTGCACTTTGCAAGTGTGATTGATCCAGAGTTTAGTAAATGAAGGGAAGCTCTGACTTCCATCATCCAATCATGTGCAAGCAAAAATAATGTTTTTTTATTTTCCCTGTATGTGATTGGATATTCTTTACAAAGTGAAGCTTTACCTCATTTACTAAGCTCTGGAGCAACTGTACTTGGAAAGTACGCTGTCTATTTGCCTTTTAGTACATCAACAGAGTATTTACTCTACCACAAATAACTTTTGTGCTTAGCTGCTTATATTTAAAAGCAGAGGACAATGATGTCCAGTATGCTGTAGCAACCAGACAGATTTTAGAAGACCAGTGTATGGGGATGAATGAAAACAAAATCTTAAAGTGGAACTAAAGGCAAAATTTAAAAACTTATGAGCAGGCAGGCAATTTAACACAAAAAAGACATGCAAGGTCTACTCTGCAATAAAATAAACCTTCCTGCCTGCTCGCATTCCTTCTCATAATCCCGTACTGGCCAATCAAAACAGCCAAAGACAGGGCTCGAGTCCTGCAGGAACGTATGGGAACGGCGTTCCTGCACTTTTTCCACAGCAGGAACAAACGTTCCGGTTAGCAGTCGCATCCTACTGCAGGGTGTCCAGGAGTATCCCACAATTCACATGTGTGTCCTGTGTCCCGGACACCTTCATTCCAGGACAATACAGTGTCCTGGAATGAAATGAGGACACACAGACACCCTACAAGCTGATTACCGGAACTGTTTGTTAGGGCTGCCCCAACTGGCATCTAGCAACCAGTGACATCACAATCAGAGTTTCAGAGTGAGGCCCAGAGGAGTGAGGCCTTCGCCTAGTGCTGCACTCCGAGTCCACCAACCTCCTCGCCTTCTCCGGCCGCGCCGCCCTTTAATGGTTGTAATGAGGTTCCTCAACCCAGCCTTTTGATATTTAGAAAAAACAAACCATTGTGTGTTAATTTTGTCTTTCACTTTTGAAGTATCCGGTTTAGTACATCTGAGCAACTATAAAACACAGTAGAGAACAAAATCCAATCATTTGCTGCAGGTACCGCTCTTCAACAAACCTCAACTCCAGGAGGAGTCTTCCAGCAGTTGCTGGCCACTCTTAGAATTCCAAACTGCAACTTTCGAAAGAAAAGGGGAGCCACTCACTATATAAAACCCCCCAATCCAATTTATTTAGACCAGGGGTGTCCAACCTGCAGTATGTGGGCCATAAGTGGCCCAAGACGTCTATAAATGTAGCCCAACATAAAATCTCAGTATTACTTAAAAATTTAAATTTTTTTGTGGATTTTTTTGTAAAAGTGTGTTTACACTCAGCGAACACATGCAGCTGAAGAAAAATTTAGCAGTTTCTCTTTTCTGGACTTTTATATGTTTTTATCTTATCAAAGAAAAGTATCCTGCTCTTCACAATCTCGCCTTTTTTAATGTCATCAGTTTTTGGCAGCATCTATATTTGTAAGCAACTGTTTACAAGAATGAAGCAGACAAAGGGAAAAATTAGAGCCAAAATATCTGATGAGCACCTTGAGAATTCATTGAGCATTGCTACTACATCCATATCGAACCGGATATTGATGCATTATGCTGGCCATACACTATACGGAAAATTGGCCAAAATTCGCACATTTGGCCAGTTCGTACGTTTTTCAGACAGTTATCGGGCATAAAATCAAAAATCATTGGGACATTTTTGTGCCAAAAAAAAGGATAAGTTTGAAAATTTTCTGCCGAACGAACAACAAATTGAAAGGTTAATGTGTTTGCCATCCGAACTGTTTGCACTAGGTATATGTAAAAAAACAAACAAAAAATGGATTTGTTTATGTCCACTGAACGATTTATCGGACATTACATGATGGCACTATCGTTTGTTCTCACGGCCGAATGTTCATTTTTTCGAAAATGGGTTTGGCTGATTTTTTCGTATAGTGTATGGCCAGCATTAGTTTATTAAAAAAAATTATATACCGTTTATACTCGAATATAAGCCGAGATTTTCAACCCTTTTTTTAGGGTTGAAAGTCCCCCCCTCAGCTTATATTCGAGTCACCGCCGTCTGCCTACATGAACAGTGTGTCATGCAGACAGACGGCAGTTTTCAAAAGCCGCGCCTCCTCCTCCTCCTCGTCCGTGATAGGAGGAACACTTTTTTCCCAGCAGTCAGTGTGCAGTGTTCCGCCTATCACGGACATCTTGTCATTCTCATCTCATGGACGAGGATGAGAGGACGTCTGTGATAGGCGGAACACTGCACACTGACTGCTGGGAAAAAAGTGTTCCTCCTATCACGGACGAGGAGGAGGAGGAGGCACGGTTTTTGTATCATTGGAATGGCGCCTTACACAGGGGGACAGAGCGGGACTGCATCGGCTGCCAGATCGTACAGGGAGGGACCGAGGACACAGGACTGAGGACACAGGACCGAGGACCCAGAACCGAGGACCCAGAACCGGTGGATCGGCGCAGGTAGGCTGTACAGAGGACACGGGGGTCTGTACAGGGGACACGGGGGTCTGTACAGGGGACATGCAGCTGCAGATGGGCATTGCTGACTTTTTTTCCACTTACAGTAGCTGCTGCATATTTCACCCTCGGCTTATACATGGGTCAATACGTTTTTCCCATTTTTTTGTGGTGAATTTGGGGCCTCGGCTTATACTCGGGACGGCCTATACTCGAGTATATACGGTATACATTTTTAGGTAGGTACATTATCTATATCAGTGATCGGTAACTTTTGCTGCTCATCATCTATTCTTATTGTTAGTGTATTTTATGTGTGACCCAAGACAACACCCCTGATTTACACTCTCCAAAGTCAGTTGCTCCTGGTTAAACACAGTTGTTTTTTGGTAAGCGTCGCCCCTTTTCTTTTGAAAGTTGCAGCTTGGAGTATGAAGTACAATACATTAACTCAAAGTAAGCAGCACACACCTCTTACTAGGAGGACAGTCAAAAAAAAAGACACATGAGTGCAGTTTGGTTGCTGTGAATCACCCTAGGTTCACACCTATGCTTTTTTAGTGCGTTTTGCAGTTTGCAGAAACGCACTACAGTCCATTTAACAAGTTAACACCTATGCGTTTTGCGGCCCGTGCGGTTTTGGAAAGGACGGGGACTTGTTTCCCATGATTTGCGGATAATAGACTTCAATGGAGCCGCACCAAAAACGCAAGTGTTGTATTTGTAAAGCGATGCATTTTGCGGTTTTTATTTTAACACGGTATATAGCTGGTTGCTAAGCAGGGGGCCGGGAAGCTGGCTGCTGTGTCCTTCACAACCGATGAGTCATTAGTTGTCATCTGGGTTCCCTGATGACAGCTGAGTGTAAAAAATAAATTGCCAGCAAAAAAAGAAATCGCTACAAAAATGGCGTGGGTTCCCCCAGGTCCATACCAGGCCCTTGGGGTCTAGTATGGATTCAGAGGGGACCCTCCCGCAATTTTTTTTAAATGTACCCGATATTCATTCATATAGGGGGGGCGGGCTCTGGGGGCCCCCTTCGTAAAGGGGGGCTTCCAGATTCCGATAAGCCCCCACCCACAGACCCCGACAACCACCAGCCAGGGTGGTTGGGAAGAGACCCTTGTCCCCGATAAGCCCCCACCCACAGACCCCGACAACCACCAGCCAGGGTGGTTGGGAAGAGACCCTTGTCCCCATCATGGGGGCAAGGTGCTTTGGGGGGGGGGCTTACCCATCCGCCCCATGTTGAGGGCATGTTGCCTGGTATGGTTCAGGATGCTTGGTTAATGAGTAGGGGTATGATGTACCTTATACACATCCACAAAGGGAGGGCTGGTATCTGGGGGCCCCCTTATTAAAGAGGGCTTCCAGATTCTGATAAGTCACCTGCCTGCAGACCCCTACAACCAACAGGCAGATTTTGGGGACAAGATGCTTTTGGGTGGGCATGTTGGGGACATGTGGCCTGGTATGGTTAAGGAGAGGGGGCACTCGCTCGTCTCCCCCCTTTCCTGGCCTGTCAGGCTGCATGCTCGGAGGAGGTGGATTGGAGGAGACCCCACGCCATATTTTTTACATTTTGGCATGGGGATTCCCCTCAAAATCCATGCCAGACCTAAATGTTCCCCTTAAAATTTGTACAAGACCCAAAGGGGCCTGGTATGGATTGTTTTTTTTACAATTTTTTTTTACAATTTTTTTAATGCCGGCAAAGTTATTTTTTTACTTTCCGCTGTCAGAGGGGAAACCTGCTGAAAGCTGACGAATCATCCGTTGTGAAGGATGTGGCAGCCGGCTTCCCGGCCCAATCCTCAACAACTAGCTAAAGTAAAAGATGCGAGTGACCTCTGGCTACAAAAATTTGCATCTGAACCGCATCTAAATAGCAGCTGAACCGCTGAGCGGTGTCGTGGAAATTCCACTCTACGCTGCGCGTAATCCATGTCTCCTGCGCTAATAAAGCGCCCTTTCAGCCTTTTGGTATAATGCATCTAAGTTAACCCCTGTTTCCTGAGTAAAACAGACATGACCACCATCCTCACATTCCTAGCTCCACAGGCAGACTTGCTGATAATGGGAGCAATCTTTATTTATATAACAATAGAGCTTGATTGCTTCACAATCGGCCAATCAAGCACATGCATTTCTTCAAACAGGAGGAGTTATACAAATCTCAGCCAATGAACAATGACTAGGGGAGTTTATGGGTATGTCTGGGCAGGGGCAGTGTGTATGATTTCCCGCCCCCCTGTTTCTCTAAGCCATCTTCAGCTAGACAAAGAAAGCCACATGGCTGACCTTGAAATCATGAACACTGTCCCCGACCACAATGCACACAAAGACTCCCGTTTTTACCTTTGGCGTGAATCCTTATTCTGCATTGATCAGAGAATAACACATACCCGGATTATACTACCATTCCTGAGGATGGGAGATTATCTGCAAGAACACGCTATAGCCTCCCTACGTGCTGATCAGACACACGAGAGACACGAGTGCACATCCCCCCATAACCGATAATGTATTTTTAGAATGAACACACAGCGCCCCCCCCCCCCCCCGGCGATCATCTGTGCATTGCACAGGGGCCCTTGGCTGGTGGACATATCCCCACTGTGCAAATACTTCTCTACATCCAAAGCTTTTCACTACCAAAACGGGTCTCAACTGGCGTCAGTCTGCCCCAGTCAGTTCTTTAGAGCGGCCTGCAGGAGAACTTAAACTGGGAGACACTGTGACAATACATATTAAATATATCAGTCTTAATCAAATTTCCAGCTGCTTTGGAAATTTGCGGTGAAAACGGAGGTGAAATTTGCAAGGACATGTGTGAACCTAGCCTGCTAGATCTAATCATTTTTAGGTCACAGGGATCTTTGTATACTAAAACTCACTTTAAAGATAGTGACAGGAATGGGTACATACCCATTAATAGTTGTCATCAACCCAGATGGAAAAATGTGATATCTAAATGACAATTCATTAAAATCAGAAGGATTTGTGATAGGATGACAGACATCCTGATTAATAGACTAGTAGATAAGGGATACAATAAAGACAAGTTGGTACAGGTCTGAAAAAAGAGTAGGGGAAATAGACAGGGCCCTTTTTCTAAGGAGTAGATATAAAAGTGAGAGTCAGTCTAACCTCAACTGCTGATAACTGCTGCTAAACTCAGTATGTAAAAGCTGTTAAATGGATGTTTTTCACTGTCGTTTATCAGCTGTCCAGAAGAGGTTTTCAACTGCCTCCTGAACATGAGGCCTTAGGCCCCTTTCACACTGGGGCGGGGAGCCGCGGTGACGGTAAAGCAGCGCTATATTTAGCGCTGCTTTACCGTCGTTTTAACCGCGGTATTTGGCCGCTCGCGGTGCGGTTTTACCCCCCGCGAGCGGCTGAAAAAGGGTTAAAGACCCCCGCAGAGCGCCGCCGTAGCGGCGCTTTGCGGCGGTATTGCCGCGGTTTCCCATTCAAATCAATGGGAAGGAGCGGTATAGGAGCGGTGAACACACTGCTCCTATACCGCTCCAAAGATGCTGCTAGCAGGACTTTTTTTGCCGTCCTGCTAGCGCACCGCTCCAGTGCGAAAGCCCGCCGGCTTTCACACTGGAGTTAAAGGGGCCGGATTTTTTCAGGCGGTGAACAGGCGCTATTTTTAGCGCTGTACCGCCTGAAAAACGCCCCGGTATGAAAGGGGCCTTAGCCTCATGTACACTGCTGCTGGTAAACAGACATTTAGGAGCAGTTGGGCATTTTTTTCAGCTGCCCTTGAACTTTCCTCTATGTTATCTTATCAGCACATGTACATAGGATCGTTTATAGTCGTTTCTAGGCAGTTGAGTTTAGAAGCATTTTGTGGAATGCAAAAAAATGGGTTCAGGATGGACGTTCAGAGGAATTTGAAATGCCAAATGCTTGTAACTGCTTGTAAACTCAGGGTTCCTAAAGAGGAACATGTAAGGCCCCATGCACATGAGACGCCGGTGCAAACTCTGCTGAACGCATGTTTTAAAAAGCGTCTATAAGTGTTTGTAAAGATAATATCATATAGACCCTCCCCAAGTTTAGAAAGCATGTATTATTAACTATTTCTGTCATTTTGATCAGAGTGAGCAGCAGCAGCAGAGAGAGCAGTTGTAAACTTGCATTTGCCTCTTTCTGTGTTTATTTTTTGGAAATGGATCCCATATTGAATATATGTCAGGAAATGCTCCTGATGTTGCTCTTGATGAGGCAGCAACGTCGTCGCAAATTGCGTGAGAGGTCCAGAGTCAGAGCTCGTCGATATTGGACCCATCCGTTGATGGCACAGCGAATGTCCGTTGGATATTTCACAAACATGTATGTACAGCTGCGTACCTACCCCAACAAGTTTTTTCATTTTACCCGTATGTCCATTGTCACATTTGATCTGCTCTTAGAAAAAGTACGACCCGGTCTGACATGCATGGACACCAATATGAGAAAGTCACTGATTAGATTAGAAATCGGATGAAGGATTGGGGCAAAGAAGTGGAGGTATTTCTCATTGTCTACGCTACCTAAAAAATTTTTTTTATGGCATTGCATCAGTGAGTATATATGCTCTATGAACTACAGTGGTGTGAAAAAGTGTTTGCCCCCTTCCTCATTTCCTGTTCCTTTGCATGTTTGTCACACTTAAGTGTTTCGGAACATCAAACCAATTTAAACAATAGTCAAGGACAACACAAGTAAACACAAAATGCAATTTGTAAATGAAGGTGTTTATTATTAAAGGTGAAAAAAAATCCAAACCATCATGGCCCTGTGTGAAAAAGTGATTGCCCCCCTTGTTAAAACATACTATAACTGTGGTTGTCCACACCTGAGTTCAATTTCTCTAGCCACACCCAGGCCTGATTATTGCCACACCTGTTCACAATCAAGGCATCACTTAAATAGGAGCTGCTTGACACAGTAAGGTCCACCAGAAGATCCTTAAAAGCTACACATCATGCCGAGACCCAAAGAAATTCAGGAACAATTGAGAAAGAAAGTAATTGAGATCTATCAGTCTGGAAAGGGTTATAAAGCCATTTCCAAAGCTTTGGGAATCCAGCGAACCACAGTGAGAGCCATTATCCACAAATGGCGAAGACATGGAACAGTGGTGAACCTTCCCAGGAGTGGCCGGCCGCCCAAAATTACCCCAAGAGCGCAGCGACGACTCATCCAAGAGGTCACAAAAGACCCCACAACAACGTCCAAGGAACTGCAGGCCTCACTTGCCTCAGTTAAGGTCAGCGTTCATGCCTCCACCATCAGGAAAAGACTGGGCAAAAATGGCCTGCATGGCAGAGTTCCAAGGAGAAAACCACTGCTGAGCAAAAAGAACATCAAAGCTCGTCTCAATTTCTCCACAACACATCTTGATAATCCCCAAGACTTTTGGGACAACATTCTGTGGACCGATGAGACAAAAGTGGAACTCTTTGGAAGGTGTGTGTCCAAGTATATCTGGCGTAGAAGGAACACTGCATTTCAGAAAAAGAACATTATACCAACAGTAAAATATGGTGGTGGTAGTGTGATGGTCTGGGGCTGTTTTGCTGCTTCAGGACCTGGAAGACTTGCCGTGATAAAAGGAACTATGAATTCTGCTGTCTACCAAGAGATCCTGAAGGAGAATGTCCGACCATCTGTTCGTGTACTCAAGCTGAAACGAACTTGGGTTCTGCAGCAGGACAATGATCCTAAACACACCAGCAAGTCCACCACCGAATGGCTGAAGAAAAACAAAATGAAGACTTTGGAGTGGCCTAGCCAAAGTCCTGACCTGAATCCTATTGAGATGTTGTGGTATGACCTTAAAAAGGCCGTTCATGCTCGAAAACCCTCTAATGTAACTGAATTAGGACAATTCTGCAAAGATGAGTGGGCCAAAATTCCTCCAGGACGCTGTAAAAGCCTCATTGCACGTTATCGCAAACGCTTGGTTGCAGTTGTTGCTGCTAAGGGTGGCCCAACCAGTTATTAGGTTTAGGGGGCAATCACTTTTTCACACAGGGCCATGATGGTTTGGATTTTTTTTCACCTTTAATAATAAACACCTTCATTTACAAATTGCATTTTGTGTTTACTTGTGTTGTCCTTGACTATTGTTTAAATTGGTTTGATGTTCCGAAACACTTAAGTGTGACAAACATGCAAAGGAACATGAAATGAGGAAGGGGGCAAACACTTTTTCACACCACTGTATCTAAAGTAATTACGACATTTTAAACCAATTTTTTTTGTATTTTTTATGGTTTACCATCATATTTCTCAGTTTTTTTTGGTCCAAAAAATTGGGTTCCTTTAAAAACGCTTATAAACGCAAACGGAATTGGCCGCGTTTTGCGTCTGAAACGTGGAAAAGCAAAGTGTCTGAACCCATTTTTTTGCTTCTGGAAAAACAAGGTTAAACGCAACTGCCTAAAACGGGAAAACATGGAAACATAGGATAACATTGAACGCGCGTTAACAGCGGCTCGTGTGCATGGGGCCTAAGATATGGGAGAAACACAATTTTAACCACATGCTGCAAAGGGGGGGGGGGTGTGAGAGAGAGCGAGACAGACAGACAGGCAGAGAGAGAGAGAGACAGGCAGAGAGAGAGACAGACAGGCAGATAGAGAGAGACAGATAGACAGAGACAGGCAGAGAGAGAGAGACAGACAGGCAGAGGGAGAGGCACAGCAAGAGAGAGGGAGACAGAACAGCAGAGGGAGAAGCACAGCAAGATAGAGAGAGACAGGCAGAGAGAGAGAGAGAGAGAGAGAGAGAGATACAGACAGGCAGAGAGAGACAGACAGGCAGAGAGAGCGAGAGAGGGGGGTAGAGAGAGAGAGAGAAAGAGACATTCAAAGAGAGAGAGAAAGAGGCAGAGAAAGAGAGACAGGCAGAGAGAGAGAGAGACAGAGAGAAAGAGACACGCACAGCAAAAGAGAGCGAGAGAGACAGGCAGAGAGAGCGAGAGAGACAGGCAGAGAGAGCGAGAGAGAGGCAGAGAGAGAGACAGGCACAGAGGGAGAGAGACAGGGGCAGAGAGAGAGGGAGAGAGACAGGGGCAGAGAGAGAGAGAGAGAGAGGCAGAGAGCAAGAGAGGCAGGCAGAGAGAGAGACACAGGCAGTGAGAGAGAGAGACAGGCAGAAAGAGGGATGGCAGAGAGAAAGAAACAGGCACAGCGAGAGGGAGAGAGAGAGAGACAGGCAGAGAGAGAGAGAAAGCAGAGAGAGAGAGGGAGAGGCAGAGGGAGAGACAGGCAGATAGAGAGACAGGCAGAGAGAGAGACAGGCAGAAAGAGAGATGGGGCAGAGAGAGAGGGGGGCACAGAGAGCGAGACAGACAGGCAGAGAGAGAGGGGGCAGAGAGAGAGAGGGGGCAGAGAGAGAGAGAGACAGGCAGAGAGAGAGAGAGACATGCAGAGAGAGAGAGACAGGTAGAGAGAGAAAGACAGGTAGAGAGAGAAAGACAGGCACAGGCAGTTAGAGATTGGCAGAGCACGAGAGAGAGACTCCATAGTTAAAGAACACTGCTCTCTCTTCTCACAGAATGGCTGAAATAGTTAATAATTACATGTTTTCCTTGCATTATGAACATTTGGGGGGTCTCCTGAGGTTATCTTTTAAAAAGCTTCTAACTGCTGCTAAACTCAGTATGTAAAAGCTGTTAAACTGAGGTTTTTCACTGTCGTTTATCAGCTGTCAAGTTTGTTCAGAAGAGGTTTTCAACTGCCCTGTGTACATGAGGCCTTAACATTACATGACACAGAGGTGAAGTTCCTGCTGTATGCAGATTGACCTCCTACTTCTGTCACCAACAGAGAAAGGCCTACAAGACAGCCTGGAAGTGCTGTAGAAATACAGTGCCACATGGGCACTACCTATGAACTGAAGCAAAACAAAAATCATGGTCTTCCAAAGAAAGAAGACAAAACAAATAAGGAGCCCTTCCTTTCCATTAACCACCTCACATCCGGCCGTAGCCGAATGACGGCCACAGCGCGGATGTGAAATCCCGGGAGGCCGTCATATGACGGCCTCCCCTTTCCTCGTTCCCTGTGCGCGCTCACGAGCGTGCAGCAGGGAAATTCTGTGTTGGCCGTGTCCCTCGGACACGGCCAATCACAGATCGCTGTAAATGGCCAATCACAGCGGCCGTTTACAGCGCGATCGCCCTGGCCAATGAGAGATGATCTCATATGTAAACATATGAGATCATCTCTCAGCGCCGCTCCTCCTCCTCACACAGAGACAGCGTGTGAAGAGGGGGAAATGAACGGCTGCAGCGCCGTAAGTTTTAAAAAATAAAAATGAAATGCCATCTGTGCCCACTGCCACCACTGCAATCTGTCCCCAATGCCATCTGTGCCCAGTGACATCTTTTGCATCGTTTTCATTTTGCAAAGAATTGTGGAAGAAAATGACAACATCAAAAAGCTCACCATGCCTCTTACTAAATACCTTGGAATGTCTACTTTCAAAAAAGGGGTCATTTGGGGGGTATTTGCACTTTCCTGACTTGTTCGGGTCGCAAGAAATGAGATTGGCCACCAGTGCATCAGGTGTGATCAATTTTGTATAATTCGCACCACAGATTGTAGAGTCTGTAACTTTCACAAAGACCAAATAATTTCCAGTAATATGGGTTATTTTTACCAAAGATATGTGGCAGTATAAATTGTGGCCAAAATTTATGAAGAAAAATTAATAATTTCCTAAATTGTATCACAGAAACAAAGAAAAATGCGTTTTTTTTTCAAAATTTTCGGTCTTTTTTCAATTATAGAGCAAAAAAATAAAAAACCCAGAGGTGATCAAATACCACCAAAAGAAAGCTCTATTTGTGGGAAAAAAAGGACAAAAAATTTATTTGGGTACAGTGTTGCATGACTGAGTAATTGTCAGTCAAAGCGTGAGAGCACCGAAAGCTGAAAATTGGTCTGGATGGGAGGGGGGTTTAAGTGCCTGGTAGGCAAGTGGTTAAACAACAGCATGCTTGATGAAAACAACAGCTGCACATACCTCGGCCTAGAAATTAACACATCAGGAAGTTTCAAGCCAGCCATAGAGGCACTAAAAGACAAGGCATGCAGAGCCTTTTATGCCATCAGAAGACAATTGTACCACCTAAAACCACCAGTAAGAGTCTGGCTTAGAAACTTTGATAGCGTTATCACTCCAATCCTTCTCTACGGTAGTGAAGTTTGGGGTCCTGTCACCTTCCCAGACCAATCCAAATGGGACTCCAGCCCACCCAAAATATTTCACCTAGAATTCTGCAAGCACCTCCTCCAAGTCCATCGGAGCACCTCCAACAGTGCTTGCCGGTCCGAGCTGGGCAGATTTTCTTTACTTCTCGCAGTACAGAAAAGGGCGCTATCATACTGGGACCACCTACAACATAGTAGTCCCAACTTATACCTCCATAAGGCTCTACTGACCAATAAGGACCACTCCAAGCCGTGTGGACTGCAACAATTCATCAGCGCCTTGTCAACCCCAAATACACCAGCTATTACGTCATCGGCGCATTCACTCTGAAGGAATGGCCGCCCTTGACGTTTCTTCATTGCCTGTGCTGTGACTAGTGGCTCCCGCACGCATGCATGGGAGTGACGTCATCGTATATCCGGCTAAACACCAGGTAAGATGTTGGCTGTGTCAGCGGTGTGCGGGCGCTGCTGCAGTGCTTGTTATAAGGTAAGTATTTCATAATGAGCTAGCATGCAATGCATACTAGCTCATTATGCCTGTGTCTTACAAGTTTTTTTTTTTTATGGGGGGTTTTCAACCTCTTTAAAAACTATGCATAAACCATGTGTAAAATCGACTAAAACGTATTAGAAAACCTATGATTTGTTTGTGTAACTTAAAATATAATAAAATTAAATCAAAAATAAAATGAAGCTTTTTTTTAATCAATTCACTTTTTCTAAAGTTTTAACAAAACACACAAGACAATAAAAAGAAATGAAATCAAATCAAAATAGGATTAACATCAACACAAAACAATTAGAGGGCTTTCACACCAAGCAGCCCATAGCGGCTGCGCTAAAGATAGTGGCGTTTTACCGTCGGATTTGCTGCGCATTTCGGCCGCTAGCGGCCGAGAAAGGGTTAAAACCGCCCGTAATGCGGCGTAATATCGGCGTTTTGCCGGCGGTATTGCGGCGCTGCCACATTGATTTCAATGGGTAGCAGTGGTGGAGGAGTGGTAAACACTCCACTCCTTCACCGCTCCAAAGAAGCTGCTGGCAGGACTTTTCCTGACGCCCTGCCAGTGCACCGCTCCAGCGTGAAAGCCCTCAGGCTTTCACACTGGAGACAATGGAGCAGCAGTTTGAGGGTGGATTTCAGGCGCTATTTCTAACGCCTGCAAAACTTCCTCAGTGTGAAAGGGGTCTTAAAGCAGAAACAACAGACTCTGTAGCGCTGCCCCCATGAGGGAAGGATCTGTACCCCACTGATTGCCCTGACCTTGAAAGTCCAGCGGGACCTCTGAAACTCTGGGTTCCAACATTCTTGTGATGACAAAAGATACTTAGAAATACATGCAGTCAAGTAAAGCAATTGAATCTTATTTACTGAAGGATTAATAGCAACAAAATTCAGTAACATATAATCGTTACCTGCTAAAGATTTACTACAACAAATAGCCCTGACAGCAGAAACAGTCAAAGAATGATAACTGATTGCAATATAATATAAACACTTATGTGGAACTACTTGGTTCTTGACAGACCACTCCCTTCTGTCCCCTGACACCACAGTCCCAAAGAACTGTATAAATCCTGTATTTAGTTCAATGCAAATGTTATGACCCTCAGGTCTGTAGACCTGCTCTTTTTTGTGGGGAGGGGTCGGGGGGATATGTTATAGTTACTCAGGAGTAAGGAAGGCCTTCAGTCTTCAGCTAGTTCTTTAATGAATTGCTTGAAGTGTCCTGAAAAGCAGGGTGATGTCCTGGTAAGCAGGGTAAACATTGTCACTGCTCAGTAAAGAGTAGGTGTACTGCAAAGTTCTCCTACACGTTTAGTCAGAGAGTGTCTGCATGCAGTGTCCTTTGTTATATGAAGATTGGTAAGTGCCCGCTCACCAGTCCCACTGACTTTTGGTGTAGGAAAGTAGCGTGAGCCTCTGCTGAGCCTGGCTCAAGGGGTGGCACTGGATCTGGTGTGGATGTAATGAGAGCAGCCTCCAGGCTGCTGCTGAATGACCAGAAGTGGCTGGCACCAGTTCGCAATGACTCTCTTTCTCCCTGTTGCACAGGCCACAACTTGGCCGAAGCACAGTCTAACACCGAGTCACTGCTTGCATATCCAAGACGTGGTCCCAAGAGAGCGATTCTGTCCCCACACAGGCTTTTTATTACCTCTCCCAGCATTCTGTTCTACCTCCCCCGCCGGCTGGGATTTGTAGTCCATATCAGTCCGACTGAATATAGAACTTTTGGACTACATGTCCCAAGATGCTTTTCTCCATTTTTAGTTCTCATTCACCCTGATTTCAGGATGTCATGACAGAGAGTCTGGGCTGGGCACTAGGAGGAAACAGTCTCACTGTGACAACACTGCTGAGTGTCTCCTCAATATGCAGGCAACTTATTGCCACACAAGAAAAAAAAAGAGCAGATGAAAACCTCAAATCAAATATTCTCTTGTCACTGTGCAGATTGAAACCATACTGTAGCTTTGGATCAAGTGGCGAGTGATGGAGAAGGACCAGAGGATAAATCTGATAAGTAGGCGATAACCAAGAAAACCATACTTTTTGGAATTTTTTTGGACAGCCCCTATGCTGGTACGTCAATCTATCTCTCACCCAAAGATAGCATTTATAGCCTTTTGTCATTGTGCAAGTGTAGGAGGACAAGGGCATAACCACCTTTGAGCTATAAGTTTATGGGCAAGGAAAAAATGTATGTCAGCATAAGCCTAAATATCAGTGGTATAAGGTCCTTGGGAAAAATACTCAGAATTGCCATCTTATATATATATATATTTATATAGCTTTGGGTAATGCCAAACCAGATGTATTAAAGTCAGTATCAGAGCATCTCAGACAGCAAGGGTAATCAATTCTACATCATGAATGTAATTTCTGGGGGTATAATAGACACTATATAATACAAAAAGTTGAGTCAATTTCTGGAATGGGGAGCTAGATACAGTGGGTAATACTTCTAGTGCACTTGTCCATTGATTATCATTACATTCTTGTATGTCTTGTTTCCATCTCTCTCCACAGCGCAGATGTGCCTTAGAAGAAGCAGCCAAAATGAGAAAGAATGGAATATATCGGCGTATAACACGCGCTATACGCCTAACCGCTGCCTCGGAGGGTAAGGAGGGATCGAGTGCTGCTGAAATAGACAGAGCCAAGTGTACTGTGTACTCGGCTAGGCTCGGCTCTGCTCGCAGTCACACCTGGTCCCGCTTCCTAGCCTTTACGTCCCGCCATTGGACCGGTGTGTCCATCATAGGAGAAGGGCCAAAGGGCATGACTGCGAGACGAGCCGAGAGGAGCCAAATACACAGGCCATCCGGGTCTGTCTATCTCGTCGGCACAATAATTTAAAACCATTCATGCTGCAGATGGACACTTGGGCAAGGCTGCAGATGGAACCTGGGCAAGGCTGCAGATGGACACTGATAATGCTGCATTGATGGGCATTTAAAATGTAAGTTTTTTTCCTTAAACTTCCCTCCTAAAAGTTTTTTTCCTTAAACTTCCCTCCTAAACTTGTGGTGTGTTTTATGCTGGTACGGTACGGTATATATCTTCAATTAGGCATTTTTTTGTAACATTTGGAGGAACAGTCATAACAAGGATGGCAGAAGGGCTATACCCTATTGGGCATATGTTGAGAATATCATACTTTTTGAATAGCCTTCAAAGTCTTGTGGATCAGCAAGAAGGTGGGAAGTTGTAGAGGATAAAAATGTCCGGCCTCCAATAAAGAGATCAGCGGGTCTTGCGGTAATTGGGATAGCAATACCCTTTGTACGGGGTTTTGCAATGCCAATTCTCCCCATCCAGTGAAATACTGGGCCCGAGAGGACAAAAAATAAAATTTTGGGTTAGGAACCGCCAACCCTCCACCATCCCTTGGAAGTTGCAGCGCCTCCAATTTGATCCTAAGCCAGATGAGAGATCTAAACAAAGAGTTAATCTTCCTAAAAATAATTTTTGGCAGCCATATAGGAGCATTATGAAGGACATATAGTAATTGCGGCAACCAGACCATTTTTTATGATTTTAAAATTTACACCAAGCGGCACAATTCCTCTTCCATTTTATAAATAATGGATCTATATTCAAAGTAACATAATTCAATAATCTAGAAGAAACATGAATCCCCAGATATTTAAAAGATGAGACCAAAACAATCTGGCTAGCAGCAGAGAGAAGTGGGTCTGTTATAGGATCCAACAGTAAAAGGACTGATTTGACCCAGTTTATAGTTGTGACAGACCTAGCCGGGACACAGGCTGTTGGAGGGGACTGTATGCGAGCCGATTACCTTGCGATTATGGGCCCTGGCATTTGGGGGAACGGTGCTCTTTGAGCTGCAAGCCTGGGACCCCTGAGCTGGTGTTACTTGGATTCAGGTCCATGCTGGCCCCCCAATACACATAGAATCTGTATGTGTATTTGGCATATTAGCAAGAGATGCTAATGTCATGAACTCCAGACAGCCTGTCTGTTATGTAATTGAGTATAGTCTGGCTTGTAGGAGTGTTTCACCTATTGTTGTATGTGCTAATTAACCCTGCAATTGAATGAAGGTGTTCAATGTTGATTAAGATAATTAGCTCATGCTAATTAGGTTAGGTGTGAGTCATCTGGCTGTATATATGTGTGACATGTCAAATAAAGTTGAATTCCTGATGTACCCTACACTGGTGTTGTCTGGTGACTGGGTGAGCTAAGGGGTCTTGGATTGTGTGGTACCGGACAGAGGAAGCATTTACGGCGGACATCTTGGGTACGAGGTCCGTCACAATTGGCTGGCAGCGGTGGGATCGTGCTTCCTTGTCGTGAACACATCCAAACCATCACCTGGATCCAAGGCCCGGATAGCAGAGGTACAGATACGTCGTCATGGAAGAGGAATTCGGAAGGAGGTTGCGAGAGATGCGGATACAGCACAGAGGACCAGTATCGGTGCAGGTCCTGCTGGGATGGTATGATTCTGTTCGCCTACAACTCTGGAAAGAAGCGCTAGCCTGTGAGCAGCGACACCAGGGAAAAGTTCTCCCCTCCATCCATGTAAGGTACTGGTCGCAGTATGAAGTACGAATGCTGTTATTGGGGGAACAACCAAAGCAGGAGTGGACAGCTGAGTTAAGCAGGCTGATCCGGGCAGAAATGCGTTTGGACGAGAGCTACAGAGCCCTCCGGTGGTATGTAGCCCAAGTGTGCCCGTGGGCAGCAGATGACAGGCCCACGGAAGGCTTTGATTATAATGGCCTGGGATTGTTGTACTGGAGGCTGTCCGAGGACCCCGACTTTGGGAGTGATCTGGAGTGGCGTTTGGAGGAAATAATGGAGCACAGAGAGCAAAGATTGAATGTCTCGGAAGTGCTCTGGGCACAGGAAGATTTGGAGTTCCTGGCCGCTCAGGAATGGGAGCTTGAGATCGCCTACATACAGCTGCTAGACTCTGCTCAGCAGCAGGGTGGGGCTCCCTTTGCCTGGGACTATCAGGAAATACCAGCAGACAGCTCTGAAATCCTGGCTGAAGAGTCAGCAATGTGGCATAGTAACGGAGTGCTTTGCCCACCTGCCCCCGCAGCTATGGACGCGGAGGTCTTATGGCGGATGCAGCAAGTGCTGACTGACCTTGACAAACCTGTTACTGCACAAAACGAGGTTGGATGGAGGAATATGCCTGTCCAGCAGCATGCAAGAGAATCGGCAGTGGAAACTCTGGAGATTGCCGTCCCCAAACCTGAAGTGCTGACAACAGGGCAGAGCTCTGCTAACTTCTGCCCAGCATCAACAGCAGTATCTGGGGAGTTACAAGGAACTTCCCCAGCTGAAGCGCTGGTCACCGGACAGAGGGTCCAAGACCTCTGCCCCACACCGGTGGCAGTTATGGAGGCTCAGGGTGAGAAGGTGGCAATCACTTCCCAGCAGCAGATACAGGGGGAGAAGGGAGAGGAGGTGTTTGTCGTCCCTCCCCAACAGTCGGCCAGGGTGGAAAAAGCGGTCTTTCCTCCCCAGCAAAGATCCGTGCACCTGGGAGACAATACCACAGACATGTCATCCCAGCAGCCAGATGAGGGAATGGAAAAGGAAGCACCCGGCTCCCCTTCCCAATGGCAGCTACACAATTTGGGAGTGGAGGAAGCCAGCCTCCTGCCCCAATGGTTAACCAGAGCGGAGGATGTGGAGTCCCCAGCAGAAGTGCTGGCAACAGGGCAGAGTGCTAACCACCTCTGTCCAGCACCAGCAACAGCTGCGGAGTTCCAGGGAGCTGGGGCAGTCAGCCTCTCTCCCCAACAGTTAGCTGAGGAGATGATGTAGGGAAGCTCCTACACCCACCTGAACTGCTGGCAACGGAACAAAGTGCTGCTGGCCTCTGCCCACAACTAACAGAGGGCAGATTTCCTGTAAAGGGGTATGGGACTGCAGTCCCCACCTGTATACCCCCGGGATGCTGGGCGGTCGGCCCAAATGCCCAACAGCATGACGGAGTGATCCCAGTCACCCTGTCTTCTCTCCAGCGGCTGAAAAGACTCCAGGGAGAAGGACCATTCCGGGCCTCTCCCCAGCGGCGGATATGTTCTCTGAGAGAGGCAGAGATTGGCTGGGTGAGGAATACTCCGTTTGGAACTAGTTGTTTGGGGTACTGTGTGGATCCCAGCATTAGAGGACTGGAACCACTGACTAACTTCGGAGTCAACCCGTCTGGGGTCTCCTCCTGTGTTAGTCTCCTGCCGAAAGGGGAGAAATGTGACAGACCTAGCCGGGACACAGGCTGTTGGAGGGGACTGTATGCGAGCCGATTACCTTGCGATTATGGGCCCTGGCATTTGGGGGAACGGTGCTCTTTGAGCTGCAAGCCTGGGACCCCTGAGCTGGTGTTACTTGGATTCAGGTCCATGCTTGCCCCCCAATACACATAGAATCTGTATGTGTATTTGGCATATTAGCAAGAGATGCTAATGTCATGAACTCCAAACAGCCTGTCTGTTATGTAATTGAGTATAGTCTGGCTTGTAGGAGTGTTTCACCTATTGTTGTATGTGCTAATTAACACTGCAATTGAATGAAGGAGTTCAGTGTTGATTAAGATAATTAGCTCATGCTAATTAGGTTAGGTGTGAGTCATCTGGCTGTATACAGTGCCTTGCGAAAGTATTCGGCCCCCTTGAACTTTTCAACCTTTTGCCACATTTCAGGCTTCAAACATAAAGATATAACATTTTTATTTTTTGTGAAGAATCACCAACAAGTGGGACACAATTGTGAAGTGGAACAACATTAAGCATTAAACTTAATTTTTTCTCAGCTCGTAGTGTTGTATGTCACTGCGTTCTTGAAGGTCAGAATTTGGTGTGACCGTGTGTAGGCAAGACAGTTGGAGCGGAATTCCGTCAGAAAAACCATCAGAGCTTTTTCCGACGAGAATTTCCGATCGTGTGCACGCGGCATAAGTGTTAAAAGAATATCCCAAAATTTGTGCCAAGAACAGTAATAGAAGGGAAATCTTCCAATGGGGACACTAGTTCTGGTGACCCTGGTGACACCCCTGGGATTTGCTCACTATGGAGGGATTTCCTCTCACTTATTGTTTTTGCTTTGGCACAGAATGTGAAGGGAAATCTCCCTAATGGGACACAGATGGGAAAAAGGAAACTGACAGAGGTTATAACCCTCCCTTACTCTATCCAAAATGAAAAAGTTTTGATCGTACTTCTACTTTAAAAAGACCCAAACACTGGAAATGTTGAGGTCCTATGAAATCAAACTAAACATAAAAAATATAAAGCTAATTATTTATATATTTTTTTAAGATTAAAAACTTAATATAAGCATATCAACAACATTCTGTAACAGCACAAATCACTGTACATTCACATACTGTCAATACATTCCCATCAATGCAGACATCCCAACCTGCAAAAACTCCTTTCAGGGAGATGGCAAACTCCTAGGAGGAGGAGAACATGGGGGCCGAGAAGGACATGGAGGGGGGGAGGAGAACGGGGGGGGCGGGGGCAGAGAAGGACACAGAGGGGGGCAGAGGAGAACGGAGGGGCAGAGAAGCACATGGAGGGGACCAGAGGAGAACGGGGGGGACGGGGCAGAGAAGGACACGGAGGGGGCCGGAGAATGGGGGGGGGCGGAGAAAGAATGGGGGCTGGGGGAGGAGCAGACAGAACAGCTGGGAATGATTGTGCAGCAGGAGGGACAGCTGTGATCACTGTATAGCTTTTTAGCTGACAGCTGCAGGAGTTAGAGAAGTGCTGTCAGCTAAAAAGCTATACAGGGAGATCGTGGTTACTGCTGTCCCTCCCGCCGCACTGATCATTCCTGGGAGATCGCGAGGTGCTTGCGGGTGTGCGGGAGCCGCTGCAGAAAATATAGAGGCCTGGTTCACACCTTTGCATTTTTTTGTGTGTTTTCAGTTTTGCAGAAACACACTACAATTCATTTAACATGGTTTCCAATGGGTCATGTTCACATCTGTGCATTTTATGAAAGGGCCAGGGACTTTTTTATGGTTTTTGGTTCCATAGACTTCAATGGATCAAAAATGTGTACTGAAAACTGCAAAATGCACCTGGAATATGCAAACTGCAACCTGCATAGGTGTGAACCAGGCCTAATGCCGCGTACACATGGTCAGAATTTCTGATGGAAACAGTCCGATGGGAGCTTTCCATCGGATTTTCAGACCGTGTATATGCCCATTGGTCTATTTCTGTCGGAATTTCCGACGGACTTTGGATTGAGAACCTGTTCTTAATTTTTCAGACGGAAAACCTTTCTATCGGATTTTCCGATCGTGTGTATGCAATTCCCACACGCAAAATTCCGATGCATGCTCAGAAACAATTTGACGCATGCTCAGAAGCATTAAACTTCCCTTTTATAGTGCAGTTAAACGTTTTTTTTTAAGGGGTGGTGTTATTGACCGTCGGAATTTGGTGTGACCGTGTGTAGGCAAGACATTTTGAGCGAAATTCCGTCGGAATTCCGACGGGAAAACCATCAGAGCTTTTTCAGACGAGAATTCCGACCGTGTGTACGCGGCATGAGTGTTGTATCCATTGGCTGAGGCTGGATTCACACCTATGCATTTTTAGTGCTTTTTGCATTTTGCAGATTTGTACTACAGTCCATTTAACATGGTTTACTATGGAACGCGTTCTGTAGTGCAAATCTGCAAATGCAAAAAGCACTAAAACTGCCTGAGGCTGGGTTTGCATCTGTACAATGCGCCAGCGCATGTATATTGCTGCTTGTTTTTAAGCATGTAAGGCTCAATTTACAGCTATGCATTTTGCTTTTGAGCGTTTTTGCAGTGCTTTTTGCTGTGCTTGCCGCGTTTTTGGACATAAATTTTTACCGCGATTTTTGCGTCTTGCGTTTTTTTTTACACTGTGGTTGCTTAGCAACCAGCTATATACAGTGTAAAATGAAAAAAAAACTCAAAACGCAAATCGCGGCAAAATCGCAGTAAAAACACGGTACTTGCGTTTAGGATGCGGGTCCAGTGACTTCTATTACATGCAAAACGTGGCATTTTGCTTGAAAAAAAATCCCTGACCCTTTCCAAAAACGCAGAGGCACAAAAATGCATTGATGTGAACATGTTCCATAGGAACCCATGTTAAAAAATTCCCTGCATTTCTGCAAAATGCAAAATGCATCAAAAAACGCATTAGTGTGAATCAAGCCTTAGGCTGGATTCACACCTATGCATTTTTAGTGCTTTTTGCATTTTGCAGATTTGCACTACAGAACGTGTTCCATAGGAAACCATGTTAAATGGACTGTAGCACAAATCTGCAAAATGCAAAATGCAAAAAGCACTAAAACTGCATAGGTGTGAATCAGGCCTTACAGTGCATTGTAGTAGGGCAGCCTATTCAAATAGAACTGCATTTAAAGAAGAAGTCCTAAGCTTTTTTGGCCCTACATCTTCTGGAGATCACAGGAGTGCACTTTGTTCTGCATTCCTGTGACCCATATTCAGCCAACAATGGGCTAAAGCGAAACATTTTGTCAGCTGACGTCACTCAGCCAGTCCAGTACCCGGAGAGATCCCATCTTTAATGTCGGGATCCACCCAGGTGCCTGACCATCAGCTGAGAGCCTAAGCCAGCCTCTACCGCCTTCTCAACAGCCGAGGCGCTAGGTTAGCCACCTGCCGGGACTCACCTGGTCAGTCCGTGTTTTGGATCATGTGTCCAGGTTTCAGTCCATCTGAAACCCGGACACATTATACAGACAGTAATGTGTCTTGGAGGAGGGCCTGACAGGAGGGTGAGAGGGCACTATGTGTGTCACATTACTTTTCTCCTTGGAGTGCCCAAAAGTGTCCCAGGTCTATATCAATCCTATAGTATATATTAAAAATAAAAAAAATTGCTGTGCACTGCTAAAGTGTTCTTTTTTGGATTGAAAAAAAAGTGGTAACCCTACCAGGCGCTCAGGTGAGTGCTGGAGGGACAGAGCAGAGAGCTGGCGGTGACTGATAGTGGCCGGCTTTCTGTTCACTGAAGACTGAGAACTGAGCATTCACGATTGCTCAGTTCTCAGTCGGGGACGGCGGGGGACAGATGCAGCTTTAAATAAATGCTACATCCAGCTAGGTGAGTATCATTTATTTTATTTTTTTAATCCAACCTTTTCTTTTAAATCTTTTTTTTTTTAACTCTACAACACTACAATGCATTGTGATAAGTAAATTATTATTATTATTTTTTTTTACATATGTCATTTCCCTACATGTGTACTGTACTGTATGTATATATATAATTCATCAAAATGTGTTAAGCCCCATACACACGGTCGGATTTTCCGATGGATTCTGTCCTATCAGACAATGTTGTCGGAAATTCCGACCGTGTGTAGGCACCATCGGACAGTTTCCATCGGATTGTCTGACGGACAAAGTCCTATCTCCTGCTGGATAGATTTTTTGACAACAAAGTCCGATCACACCAAATCCGATCGTGTGTAGCGAATTCCGACGGACAAAGTGCTACGCATGCTCAGATCACATTACAAGACCAAAGCTATTGGCTACTAGCCTCTACGTAGTCCCGTCGTAGGCAACAAACGTCACCACGTTCAGAATGATCGGATTTTCCGACAACTTTGTCCGACCGTGTGTACGCAAAACCAATATCGGACAAAGTACGACGGACATGATCCGACGGACCTGGTCCTCGGATAATCCGCGCGTGTGTATGGGGCTTTAGGCTTTGTTTCAATATCTAAAGTAGTTTCATAGGTTCTGTTTGCTAACTTAAATTCCAACAGCGCTAAGTATGCTAAATGTAGTGTTTGTATTATTCTTATACTCGCAAAAAAAAGTCTCATTCTTGTATCTACTTCAAATATTTGAAAAAGGATACACCTCTTGAGGGACTTAATATTTGTATTCAAGCCTAACTTCCTTTTCTTAAAATTGTGTAGTTTACCTTTGAAATATCAATTCTTTCTTTCATGTAGTTATCATCTAAGCATTTGGATTGCTATAGTAAACATGACAGCACGCACAAAACATTCAAAAAGCTCAAATAAGACAGTTTAGGTTATGAAATATTTTTTGAAAACATAGAACATGTTCGGGTGTAAACAAAATCCTCTACGAATTCATCTTTAGTGCATTATTAACCGCTTCAGCCCCGGACCATTTGGCTGGCCAAAGACCAGAGCACTTTTTGCGATTTGGCACTGCGTCGCTTTAACTGAACAGTTGAGCGGTCGTGCAACGTGGCTCTCAAACAAAATTGACGTCCTTTTTTCCTCACAAATAGAGCTTTCTTTTGGTGGTATTTGATCACCTCTGTGGCCTTTTTTTTTGCGCTATAAACAAAAAAAGAGCGACAATTTTGAAAAAAATGCATTATTTTTTACTTTTTGCTATAATAAATATCCCCAAAAATATATAAAAGAATTTTTTTTTTCCTCAGTTTAGGCTGATACGTATTCTTCTACATATTTTTGGTAAAACAAAATGCAATAAGCGTATATTGATTAGTTTGCTCAAAAGTTATAGCGTCTACAAAATAGGAGATAGTTTTATGGCGCGTGCCCCCTAGTGGCCGTTTATGGTACCTACGTACCATGACGGCGATTCGCCTGTCTATGCCATTCTGTCGCAGTATAACTGCGGCGGACGGTTGGCAAGTGGTTAATGTGTGCTCTGCCTAATACATGGAAAGCCCTCTTGTTATAAAAATGTGTATAGGAATGAGCCCACGGTTCGAGTCAAACATAAGTTTGACTCGAACATCGGGTGTTCGTTTGTTCTAAAACTAACCAAACATATAGGGCGTTCTCAGAAAATTTGAGCACTGCGGAACGCCCCATAATGCACTGCAAAATTGCAGTGCATTGCTGTATGATGATTGGCCAAAGGATGCACCCGACCTCCATGCTTTGGCTAATCACAGCACGCTCTGCTAAGAGAGACATAATTGGCCAAAGGCAGGGTGCCTTTGGCCAATCATGTCTCAGGGGCACTAAGTCCACGCCCCACACTATATAAGGCTGCTTACACGGGGGCAGTGTGTAGTGTTGTTGGCGTGGACAGAGAGATAGCTTGATTTAGATTAAGCAGGCAGGTTAATCAGTTAGTGGCAGTGTATTTCATATATATATATATATATATATACACAGTCATATATATATATATATATATATATATATATATATATTGGAAGGCCAGTATGGTGGCCTGAAGTTATGGGAGTATTTAACCAGCCCAAAGGCTGCCGGTCTTTGTCGGTTTCCTGTGCAAGATATCTGATACGTCAGACATCAAGGGCCGACTAGTTTGAGACAAGCGCTGTTTGTGCCGGTTCGTGAGTTCCGTTTCGTCTCCGTGTGTTTGTTGCAGTCCCGTGTTCCGTGTTCCTGAGTCGTGTTGTTCCCTTCGTGTTGCACTCGTGTTACCGAGTCTCAGATTCCATATAACGTATCTGGTTCGGCTGTCGCAGGTAGTGCTTTGGCTCCCATGTTTTTCATTTCATGCACCGTTCTTCATGTCCCTAAACTGTGGTAATGCGTAGCTCACGAACCACGCACAGCTTGTCTCGATTCACCAAACATTTCACCTGCACGTTTTCGGTTATATACAAAGGGATGTCACTAGGTGTCACGCACGACTCGTAGGCGCTCGCCCACGACACTCCGACCGATGCCGCATCCGGCACTTGTTTTGCAACTTCGCACGGTTGGGTCGCACAATCTTTGAATCGTTCAAACATTGGTGAGTCATTTCGGTGCCGTTCGCACACGCCGGAGCATTTCTCTGGTCCAGTCAGTTCGAATCATTTCTGTCATGTTGCATCGTTTCGAATCATTTCTCTCTCAGCAAATCATATCGAATCGCTGTTTGCATGTCAGTCTTTTCGAATCATTTCTACCATGTCAAGTCAGTTCGTATCATTTCTGTCATTTCGCATCATTTCGAGTCATTTCTGTTTGCAAATCATTTCGAATCGCTGTTGGCATGTCAATTATTGCGAATCACTTTGACCGTGTCGAGTCCTTTCAATAATTTCTAGCATGGCGATCATTTCATATAATTTCTAACATGGCAATTATTTCATATCATTTCTAGCATGGCAATCATTTCATATCATTTCTATCATGCCAACATTTCGAGTCATTTCGGTCATGCCAATCATTTCGAGTCATTTCGGTCATGCCAATCATTTTGCATCATTTCTAGCATGGCAATCATTTCATCATTTCACCACATTTCATTTAATTTCTGTCACGGGTAACGTGGGCGGCGCTTCGGGGCATGCGTGCCCCTTCATCAGGCTATCTAGCATGCCCCGAAGCGCCGCCCACGTGACCCGTTACCCGGAAGTGATCACCACCCTGCTGCATCCTCTAACATCCAAGCAGCACATTGCCTCCCCAGCCTGCTCTCCAGCCATCCGGGGACGCTGAGAGCCCACAGCGCCGCCGGACCAGCACACGAGACCACAGGAAATAGGAGACAAGACCTCTCAAGATCTCTAGTGACCTTCATTCCACCCGGGACTCAAAACGGATGATCTGTTAACCCCTGACATGCCTTCATGATACATCTCCTTTGTGAGTGTTTATAATTAATTTTTTAATAAATTGGTTTTAACCTTGCAGCACGCCGTCTCTCTCTTTCTTTTTTTGTTCCAGAGCTTCTTCTTGCTTATATGGACTGGCTGCCTTTTATGCTTCAGCAATTACTTTTACTTTTACAGCATTTGTATATGGACTAATATTCAAATTCTTGTACTAATACGCATATTATCCTCCCTGCTCCTCACCCCCATTTTGTCACTCCCTATATACACCTTATGAGCTATATCCTGTGTGCGCCATACAAACCCCTGATTGTCTGTGTGGTCATACAACAGCCTGCGTCTTTTGCCAGACAAGACTGAACCCAGGCCATCACTCTCTTGTCTTCCTTAGATGCTTCCTTCCAGGCTGTGGCTCTGGTGTTGGAGTTATGGCAGGAGGTGGAGGAGGAGGACCTGGAGGAGGAGGACCATGGTTCAACTCACAAACGTGGCTTTGGCTTGTGAGTTCGCCCCTCAACCCCTGATTTAGGGCTTGTAACATAACGTCCTCACATAAGAGGCATTGGCCCTCCTCCATTTCAAGCATTTTGCAGGCTGTCATGTAGGCATAGTCCTCTTAAAGACTGGTTCTGAGGGCCACAGTAGCCTTCAGAAATAGGCCAATTGCTGCCTCCTTCAGGTTACTTCTCTTCCTGGCACTTTTTTGTGGAAGACCTGGGATTTGGGCAGGCTACTGGGCCCGGCCACCTCCTGGCTGCCACTTTCTGGCTGAGGCTTTTCTGTGTCTGAAAAAGGGACATCGTTTTAGTTTTTGGTTCATCAATCACACACAATTTTCAGCTCATGACTGTTGCAAATTGAATGTTAATAAATAGAAAAGACTATCATTCTGACCCCAGCATTTTTCATTCTTGTCCCAATCATTTGTGGCCACTACTGTCTATTGATATGTATAACACTTTGTGAAATCAGAAATTAGTTATTAAAACTAACATATATTTAACATCATTAATTTGACAAACAGAAATATTTTGAACAATGCTATACCTGACTCAAGCTGGGCTCCTCCACATGTTGCTGCCTGGAAAGCCCAGGTTGGTCATCGGAAGCCTCAGCTGGGGGAGAAGGAAGCCTTGAAGGAAGACTGGAGAGTGTTGGCCTGGGTTCAGTCTGGCCTGGCAGAAAATGCAGTCTCTCATAGTACCACAGCCTGGGTACATAAATGTCATCTGCTGCAGCTCCTGATCTCTGGGAATCCTGGACCTTCTTGCACTCCCTATTATAAGTGCTCCTCATGCCACCAATTAGGGCCTTCAAATAGGGGGTGTCTGCCGTGGGGATCACCAGCCTCACAAATTCCAGCAATTTATCCAGCGCTGCCTTCCTCTTTGGTTTATTGTTATAAAAGGGGTGGTTTACCTGCCACAGACAGGGCATCTCCCTGTACATATCAATGAATATGGGGATAAAGTCCTCATCATTGAATAGATCAATTTTCTCTGCAAGACACAACACAAGACAAACCCTAATGTCAGACGAAACTCTCCTAATCTTAACCCAATATATCCCTCAATCTATAAGCAGTATAGGCCACTGATGCACCAACTTAAAATTGTACTGGTAATTGTACTGTATTGGTAAGTTGACATTAATAATTTTTTTCCACAAGGTTAGGGTTGGAGCTGATGGGGATTTCCACTGAAGAAGAATAATTTTCCTTGCATAGAACAATAATAATCCTATCAGGGTCCTGGAAGCCCGAAGATGAGACAGGGTGTCCACCAAACCCAGCAAACAAAGCTCCACTGTCCGGTGCACATGAATAGTGGTCACAGAGTGTATGACCGAGACCACCGCTTCCCATTGCCAAAATACGTGGATAAAGTCTGCTGAATAAAGTCTGCTGAGTCTGCCGCACACCGCCAACATGCTGCAGGAAAGGAAGGATATATTCTGTGTAAACGCGCAGGTGTGAGGTAGATCCTATGTAGTAGTTTGTACTGAATCAACTTGTCCCTTGGGGAAACCAGCTGTAAAAATGCACATTCCCATGTTTCTTCCCACCCTTCATCATCCAGGTCAGGGATGACCAGCTTCCATTTAGATTAAAGAGCTTTCAACCGAGTGGACAGAGGTAGACATGGTCTTATAATAGTTGAGAGGGGTTTGGTAAAGGGGTCATCTCTAAGTACTTCCTCTAGGGTTGAGGTATAAAAAGCTACTAGTTATTGTTTAAATTGTATTTCAAAGGTGTGTCTCAATTGTAAATATCTAAAAAGGTATACATTAGGCAGAATTTGTGGAAGAAAAGTGGCAGTGGGGTCTGTTTCAGATATGGCACCTCATCCCCAAATAGATTGGGAAAAATGTATTTGGAGGAGAAGGGATTATTACGGTGCCCAACAATGGTAAGTTGACCATATAAAAAATGTATAAAGTTTATTATAACATATCAAAAAAAAAAAAACAATAGACATAAATCACACTAGTCTCACAATAATTTTATATAACATATCTTCAAAATGCACATCCAAATTAAACGTGGGGCCAGAGTAAGTAGGGGAAATAGAGTGAGACCAATAATAAAAACATGACAATTCCCCAAGTGTCAACGCGATAAAGCAGGCAAAGCATAGACCATGTGGACGACCCCCCAAAAATTCACCCTAGTGTAACTGTAGGGGGCAAAAGGCCGTCTTGGGAAACCAGTAAAAACAAACGAATATGTAATGTACGGAGGCTCTAATGAAGTGCGTGCAATGTCGGTATCAGAGCAATAGATAGTTAATCCTGAATCAAACATTATTGATTAAGTGTAATCAAAGTGAACTAATACTTGGCAAGCAGGCCAATGTTGAATAGCCTAAACAAAAGCGTCACCAGTATGGAAAAAATGCCTATGCTATTGGACAACCGGAGAAGAGAGCCGTTGCACAGAAAGATCCTTGCTTAGTATAAACAAACAGCGTAGGGCCTCCGTGGAACCAGCTTCGGCTGGTTCCACGGAGGCACTACGCTGTTTGTTTATACAAAACAAGGATCTTTCCAGTGCAACGGACTCTCTTCTCCGGTAACGCTATATGTAACGCTTCCTTAAGAGATGGCCCTGGGTGATTCAGAAACAATATGAGATCATCCGCTGTGGCAGAGCGAAGCTCTGTCCCTTTGAAATTAGAGGTAAAGGAGATACAGAGTTTGCATATCTACAGACTATAGAATTTAAATGGAGAAAACTGCTATGTCAGTTTTCTCCAGGTTTTGCTAGGTCTGGATGGGATCTCCAACTGTGTCCGGGTCTTGAGGATAGCAAGCAAGGTGTGTGCCCAGCTGCACACAGACCATATAATGAGGGGCTAATGAGTGGAGGATGGTGGAGTGTGAGCAGCTTGCTGCTGCTGGTGCTGTATGAAGACAGACCTGTGGAGGGGTCATCCCTGTGTAAGGGGTATTCTTTGCCCAGAGACTGGGAAAGGAGGGACAGCCTTGAGAGTCGGGAAGACTAAGACAGCCAGTGAGTCCAGGGGACTGGAAGGAATCAACTCTGTTGAGATCAAGCAGGGGAACTGTTGACAAGAGAGCCAGGTGGCTTGGTATGTTTTTCATTTATGAATGCTTAATGAAGTTAAACCCCTGCGTGGGACTTCTGGATGGACTTTTGTGTTTTTCTTTTTTCAATAAACGTGGGCTACCAGGCCCTTAACTCTATACGCCTGTCTGATGAGGACTCACTGCATTAAAAAATGCATCTTTTCACTTGAGTTAAACACCCCAATGTTACAAGTGGTGTTCGAATGCGGGCATACAGACGGTGAAATCCGGTCTCTGCGCCAGTGGTGAGTCATTTCAGGAACTGCTGCTAGCTGTGTATGGCAGCCAGGCAAACTGCATTGCGCAGGAGTTCAATTGACTGTGTTGCATTTTGTGCAGGTAGTGCACTTGTGAGAATTTTTTTTTTTCTATGCTGTGAACTGTGTAACGAGCTGCTGTGCATGTGACTGCAAGGATGAGGCAGTCAAAACACAAGAAGTTCATGTTAAATCAAGTTAAAGGTGAAGTGAGCTCAGCGTGGCCTGAGAAGATGTCTCCACCTTGGAGGGCCAGTCAAAAGGGGCCAGTGATGTGTGAGACAGTGAATGAATGGTTCAAGCAGAATCGCAAAGAGTGTTGCGCAGTGCAAGGGGCTCAGATCTTGGCCTCTGACTATATGCAACCCATGCTGCCTACAGAGGAGGTTGGGGACTGCCTTGTAAGATTTGAAAAAGTTGCTGTAAAGAGAAAATGGCCTAGGGACTGGTGGCCAAAACTGCTGCAAACCTTATTACGGATAGAGTTCCGGTCGGTTTACCATTTGATGGACGGGGACCAGGATGACTACCGCAAGTTTAAAGAGGAAATCCTTCTTAGAGGAGAGTTCCATCGCATCATGGACCGACAGCCTGACCGGAAGTTGGAGAGGTATGTGGTTGCCCATAGCAACGGCGGTGATGTCAAGTCTGCAGACCATATGAGAAAAGTATTGCCTGCAGAGAGTAGTGGCAAGTTGAAAGCCACAATGCATCAAAGAGTTTGGGAGAATCAGCAAAGCTCTGCTGGGAGAGTGCGGTTTCCCATGGCAACGGGAGAAAGATTGCCAAAGGAAAGGAGGAGCTACAGGGCATATGTAGCTAAGCATCCACCTAAAGATGCGTATGCATTTCAAAATTACCAGGAGCAAAGGTCGTTATCTCCAGGCCCAGATTCCTGTGCAAATATGTTTGCAGTCACCCCTGGCAACGAGGATTTTCCTGTTGTGTCGGCAGGGGGTGCTAAACAGTTGGAGATGCCTGCTGTAATTTCATCCGGTGGCCACCAGGGAGAGTGGGCCAGTAAAAGTGCAGCAGAGGACTGGTTTGTGAGACAACGTACTCAAATGAAGATGGTGACCCCTACTACTGCGGTGGGTAAGACTGTCTTTAATGTAATAATGGCTGGAACCGCTGGGTTGATGTTGAAAAAGACTGGTGCTGGTAAATGCATAGAAAAGACTGAATATGTGACTGTGCACACTGGAGTGGGAGTGACCCCAAATGGGAGATCCACTGTCTGTTTGGAAAAGGACTTGCCTCACTGCGGTGCCCTGTCCAGTGGGGAGGCAAGTGGTAAACTTGAATGTGACAATATGATGGCTAAAACTGCTAATATTGTGTTGGCTAAAGTTAATGGTCCAGTTGCTAATGGGCTAGTGCAGCTCACTAGAGATAACCTTGCTGTGAATCCGGTTAAAGATGTGCTATCTCCCCTAGCAACTGTGAAGAAGGCCATAGAGGGGTCCCTAGAAACCCCCAGGGAGCTCTGCGTTTTGGAGCCGGAGGTTGCCTGGGACAACTTTGGTGCTGCTCTGAGGGATAAGAGGGTACCTGAACATAGTGATGACAGGATGTTAAATGTTAAAACTGAAATGTTTGAAAACACTCATGGTGGAAATGGGTTAATGCAGTCTAGCAACGACAGGTATCAAAGCTCTAATGCGTTTAATGAAGCACCACCAGAGCAAGGTGGTGAAGGTGTGGTATTGCTGTCTGCTATGGTTAAAAATGTAGTGCCAAAATCTTATTTGAACCAAAGTGATATGTGCAATGTGTCTGTTGCTGAACCACTCTGTCCCTCTGGGTCTCCTTGTGTAGTAGGAGCGGTACTGCGTGGTACCTCTGGGAGCACAGAGATAACAGACTGGGACAGGTGGACAAAAAGCCTGTTGGCTTTGTTGGAAAAGGCCTCTGTTGGTAAAAGTGAAGCAGACATGACTTCTGCAGTGCCAGATGAAGGACCTGCAGAGCAACTTGTATGCAAGGATGCACTTGCTACTGCAGATGATGGTGTTCATGAGATGGAAACGCCAAATAAGGGCAAACACACAGAAGAGGTCATGTCTGTCATCCACAAAGGGCCCAATGATGTGATAATGGATAATGCCGAGCCAAATGTGTTGGTGGAAGTGCCAGATGTCACAGCCATAAATGAAGTGATTGTAGTCACAGGTCCAAATGTTTTATGGGAGGATGGTCAGGAGTCAGGACAGTTGTTGGCAGAGGATCTCCTGCCAGTGGAGTTGGTGGATAGTGAAGCTGCCGTGGACAACCACTCCACTGGATGCAGTTCCTCTTCAGACACTGCCCGGCCAAACATGCGTGAAATGAAATATGACAGATGCATTGATATTTCTGACCATGATGAAACATGCAGCTCATTGTCAATTTGTAAGGGTTTGGTTACCATGGGTGACAACAAAAATAATGGTAGACCTGAAGATCTTGGTCAAGTTGATCTGGTTGTAGCAAACCCTGAAAATTGTAATGAGATAGGGAATGGTATGATTGACACAGGAGAAGTCAAAGATACAGCAGAATTAGGCCCCCTACAGGTTCAGGAGGGTATTTCTGGGGAAGATTTCCTGAGGTTTGAGAAATTTCTAAGGTCTGAGAAGGATCGTGATAAACAATGGTTGCAGGAAAATGGCCCAAAGCTCAGCAAGGTGTGGCATGACTTTAAAAGCTTAAAGTCGCAAGACAGTCAGTATGTCCTTCAGAGGGAGACTAGGATGAGGCTGCAGTCATATGAGGATGTTAGTGATGAAACTGACAAAAATAAGCATGCAGTGTACATGAGGAAACAAGTGACGCTAAGTTTGGACAGTAAGAGGGTGCCTGTACTTGGAGTACAGAGAGGGACCAGTGTCACCCTAATAAAAGAGCCCCCACTTATCATTAAACCAGTGTTTAAAAATGTGGTTCCTTCTAAATTAAGTAAAGAGCAAAGGGGTGGTCTAGTGGAAATTGAGGGAGCACTTTATAACCTTAATGGTACTGGATCCGTAAAATTCAGAAATCAACCTCATGTGCAAAAAGGTACCAAGATTGGTAAAAGGACTAGTGTAGGCCCAAGAGAAGTGGGAAAACATCGCTTTTGGAAGTGCACTCATAAAAAAGCATGGGAGTGTCTTTGTAAAGCCCAAGTAGATGCAGCAAGGGGACGTGGAGAAATTCACCTGATGGGACAAGATTTGGCCCATGTGGGTGGCAGCTTGCATGGTCATGCCAAAGTGAGGAGGTTGTACTGGTGTATATTGAAGGTTAAAGCTGATGTCAGTGAGTTTAAAGGTAGGATCAGGGAAAGCAGAGTTTCCCCCAAAAAAATGATTAAGCCCAGGGACCCAAGAAGAAGGCTGAGGATGGGAAAATATAGGACCCTGTTAAGATCCAGGGTGGGACGTGCCTGGAAGCGCACCCGGAAAAAAGGTTGGGCCTACGTGGCTGACAGCCAGCACAGAGGTGTCCCAACCATGACGGGTGCTGGTGTTACTCCCTCCGGATCGAAACAAAGGGGGGGGATATGTGGCAGAGCGAAGCTCTGTCCCTTTGAAATTAGAGGTAAAGGAGATACAGAGTTTGCATATCTACAGACTATAGAATTTTTAAATGGAGAAAACTGCTCTGTCAGTTTTCTCCAGGTTTTGCTAGTTCTGGATGGGATCTCCAACTGTGTCCGGGACTTGAGGATAGCAAGCAAGGTGTGTGCCCAGCTGCACACAGACCATATAATGAGGGGCTAATGAGTGGAGGATGGTGGAGTGTGAGCAGCTTGCTGCTGCTGGTGCTGTATGAAGACAGACCTGTGGAGGGGTCATCCCTGTGTAAGGGCTATTCTTTGCCCAGAGACTGGGAAAGGAGGGACAGCCTTGAGAGTCGGAAAGACTAAGACAGCCAGTGAGTCCAGGGGACTGGAAGGAATCAACTCTGTTGAGATCAAGCAGGGGAACTGCTGACAAGAGAGACAGGTGGCTTGGTATGTTTTTCATTTATGAATGCTTAATGAAGTTAAACCCCTGCGTGGGACTTCTGGATGGACTTTTGTGTTTTTCTTTTTTCAATAAACGTGGGCTACCAGGCCCTTAACTCTATACGCCTGTCTGATGAGGACTCACTGCATTAAAAAATGCATCTTTTCACTTGAGTTAAACACCCCAATGTTACACCGCATACATGGCTATCTTTTCCACCAAGGTTCGGTGAAGGAGAAGTAACAGTAGGACTGAGAAGAGCAGAATTCTGTGACCGGGGAACACAGAGTTTGCCCTTTGGAGAAGGTCAGTGTGAAAGAAGCAAAAGGAGAAGTGTTGAGAGTAGAGCAGCTGTGGCCAGGGAACGCAGCGTTTGCAGTTGTAGACTGGCTGGGAACAGTAGCCCGCCTATTGCCATGTGCTATGCCATCGGGGAGAGGTACCGAGTATCTCTGGCCTGGTAAAACACTTCGGTAATACTTTCCAAAAGACTGTGTAGCTAACAAAATCACTGAGCCACCGGAAAGAGGTAGTTGCATGCCTCTGGCTTATTGATTTGCTGAAGCAACACCATTCAAGTACAGCCAGCAAACTGGGATTATTCAGAGTGGTCCCTTTTTGTAATACTGGAAGTGAAACATCAGGAATCTAACCATTTTGCAGTAGAGAATTTGTACAAGAAGAGAGGAAACCAGAGGAGTGATATTCTGCAGGAGTCAGTGCAGAGGAGGAGGAGTAATAGTCTGCAGAGGAGGTTTGCAGAGGAAATAGACTGTGAATGTTAGAGGTGCATCATTTTCAAGGCTAAAGTTGCTAATCAATGTCGTACCAGTGTGATGACAATACACTAAGTTCTATGGGCATCCCATATCTTTCTTTACCCCAACCCAGTTGTATCCCGTAATAAACGCAACAAAACTACGCAAATGACTGCTCATTGTCTCAAATGATATATGGGGGTCTGGCAGCGGGGTGATTGGCGGATTGTTTGTCAGGAGTGCTCGTCACCATGGCTACACATAGCAAAGACTTCTTTGATAAAATCTGAGTTGCCAATGTATATTTGTAACTTCCATTATTGACCAAAGTTGATATGTATATGTATCTTGTGTTTTGATACTACAGTAAACATATTTGAACTGTTTCCTTAATATTGTGTGAGTCTCTATTTGCTACCACAGCTGGTGACATGATGGAAACCAGGGTGTGAGAGGTAAGGGAGCATGTGCAGAGTCTAGGTAATCAGTGGGGTACAGGGTCTATTAGAAGCCCTTGCGGGGGTACCGCTACATTTGGAGGTCCCACTGAGATACCCCATCTGGGACACTCAAGCAAGTCAGGTGATGTGTCCAGGGTAGAAGAAAACATGGACCTGGTCACTGACTAGGACTGAGAACATGGGAGTCGGTTGGAGCTAACCACAGTTCTGAAACTACCAGTTCTGAAACTACCAGGAGTCTGGTGGTTCGACAAGGAGGCGTGACAGTTGATGAGGAAGTCTGTCCCAGAACAAGGGTCTTACCTTTTAGACCTAAAACATGAGAATGATGACGACTGCACGTATGCTCTCTTGGAGTGGAGGGAGAGCATTCCAGTTGAGTTTCACTATCGTGAGCTTGGTGGAAGGCCTTGATGGTCAAGTAATCCCATTACAGTTGACAGGTGATCTGGATGAAGACCCCTCCCAGTCGCAACAAGGAAGTCCGGTTGCAGGCAGCTCAGCTGTAGGCAGTCCGATGGCTGGAATGCCCCCTGCTTCATTCTACACAGACATGAGTCGATTGGTTGAGAGCCTGATAAAGAGTCATGCCATCTCTGCCAATCAGGGGTATCATGGTTCCAATTTTTCTCAGGCCGTGTCCCCATCCCAGAAGGTGAGGAAGAATTTGACAGTTGGATGGATCATGCAGGCGATAGAGGATTGGAATGTGTCTGACACCGTAAAGAGACAACGGATCAGTGAAAGTCTTTGTAGTCCCGCAGCGGATGTCATTAGAAGTCTTATGCCACGTACACACGATCGGAATTTCGACCAGCAAAAGACCGATGAGAGCTTTTCGTCGGAAAATGTGTATGCTCAATCGGATTTTTGCTGGCCGAATTTCTGCCAGCAAAAGTCGGAAATTCCGATCGTCTGTACCAATTCCGACACGCAAAATTCCTACGCATGCTCGGAAACAATTTGACGCATGCTCTGAAGCATTGAACTTCATTTTCTCGGCTTGTCGTATGGCACCGCGTTCTTGACGGTCAAAAGTTCTGCAAACTTTTGTTTGACCGTGTGTATGCAAGCCAAGCTTCCATCGGAAAAACCATCCAAGATTTTTCCGACGGAAAATCCGCTCGTGTGTACGTGACATTAAAAGAGGAAAACCAGACTGTGAGGCTATGGACTGCATTGAGGCCATGTATGCTGTTTATGGAAGAGTGGAGAGACTACCAGACTTAAGTGACTTAGTGGCGAGGAGAGAAGTTACCATACTATGATGTTCGAGTGGATCGAATCCTGCATCAAATTATTCTAAAAAAGGAGATTGAAGTGGACAGAGCCAGATTGGAAAGAATCCTGCAAGGGGCTAGGCCCAACCATCCAATTGTGCTTCGTCTACTACTGAAAGAAACACGAGAGGTCCCTACTTACCCAGAATTGAAGAAGTTGGTGAGGGAAGAAGAAGCCCTGTTGGATGAGAAAAATCCAGAGGCCCGGCTTGCGGCGCAAAGTCCCCCCCAGAAGGCAGAGAAGGTCGCAGCCCAGTCAGCTCAAGTCAGGCCAAAGCACAGGCCGAAAGGACTGGCTTTTCAAGTGCGGGGAACCAGGACATTTCAAGGCACAGTGTCCGCAGAAGGAAGTAAGTGTCGAGCTGTTGGCGGAGCTTGTAAAGATATTACAAAAACTTTTCTTAGATCAGAAGGTGGGAAACTTTCAGGGGTCTCAGTGAAGGAGCCAGCTGGGAACCCCGACAAGAAACAGAGCTCCAGAATTGGAAGAAGGAGGAGGGTCAGGAGAAGGCCTCAGAAGAAGGGTTTGGCATCGACACCCTCATCATTCTGGCATCCAAGTAACCCGTCACTGGGGTCAGGGACCCGGGCACAGGGAGTTAATGCTTTTACTACCCAGGGCCACTGTTAGGTCCTCTCAGAATACACCTAAGAGAGATTGAAAACCCAACTGTACTAGAAACAACCTAGTGTCAGCACCTAGGGCTACTGTTAGGTCCTCTCAGAATACACCTAAAGCTCCATACACACGGTCGGATTTTCCGATGGATTCTGTCCTATCGGACAATGTTGTCGGAAATTCCGACCGTGTGTAGGCACCATCGGACAGTTTCCATCGGATTGTCCGACGGACCAAGTCCTTTCTCCTGCTGGATAGATTTTTTGACAACAAAGTCCGATCACACCAAATCCGATCGTGTGTAGCGAATTCCGACGGACAAAGTGCTACGCATGCTCAGATCACATTACAAGACCAAAGCTATTGGCTACTAGCCTCTACGTAGTCCCGTCGTACGCAACAAACGTCACCACGTTCAGAATGATCGGATTTTCCGACAACTTTGTCCGACCGTGTGTATGCAACACCAGTGTCGGACTAAATCCGTCGGACCAAATCCGATGGATTTGGTGGTCGGATTTTCCGACCGTGTGTATGGGGCTTTAGAGAGATTGCAAACCCAACTCTACCAGAAACAACTTAGAGAGCTTTCCAGAGAAATTAGTGGGGCCATCCCTGATTGTGTCCATACAAATAGAGGGCATTTACACAAGGGCCTTATTAGACACTGGGGCCCAAGTCACGCTTTTATATCGGGACTTATATGACAAGTACTTGAGTCACCTTCCTCTACACAAGCATGAAGAACTGGAGATCTGGGGAATTGGAATTGCCAAGTGCCCATATGATGGGTAAATCCCTATTCAAATATCCTTCGGGCCAGCAGCTGTCTGGAAAGTGGAGGCCTTTGACACCTTGGCAGTTGTGTGCCCCAGACCACCTGGGGCCGGACAGAATTCAATACTTATTGAGACAAATACTGACCTGGTAAGGAGATTGTTGTCATCAGTATTGAGAGAAGATGCTTCCATTCCAAACAAGATCCATGTGGCAAGAAAGAAGAATGCCCCTGTTGAGGGGGTGGGACGCTTGTGGAAGTTAGAAGCCAAGAAAAAAGAGTGTTGCAGCCAGGAGAAGTTGCTCGTATGAAAGCTACAGTCAAACTGACCTGGGACCACCCAGGCCCCTTTGTTATGTTAGAAACTGATGAACAAGCTAGAGCTGTTGGATTAGAGATGGTTCCTGAATTGGTCCCCACCAGGGATCTGTCTTGAACTGGAAGAAAAGTGCCAGTTAGTCTTCGGAATGTTACGGATCATCCAATCACACTGGGGGCACACATGTTGGTGGGGCAAGTGAGTGCAGCCACCCCTGTGTTTCCTGAAGAGAGAAGGCGTTCCAGTATTGTGCTGAAGTTTTACCCCCTGTATGGCAGCAAAGAATAAAGTCCCAATTAATGAGGTGGGAGAAGATCTTTTCGAAGTATGATTTTGATGTGGGATGTGGTAAGAGCGCTCATCATCAAATCCGGTTACAGGAGGATAAGCCTTTTCGAGAACGAGCTAGGAGAATACCCCTCAGTTATCTGGAAGACCTTTGAGAGCAGTTGGTGAAGCTGAAGAGGACAGTGGTCATTCAGGACTCCAGGAGCCCATATGCATCCCTTATTGTGGTGGAATGGATCACTAAGCATGTGTATTGACTACCGGACTCTATATCAGTGCACCATCCCTGACCAGTACACAACTCCCCACATTGAAGATGCCCTTCAGTGTCTTACTGGGGCCAAATGGTTCAGCGTACTCGACTTGAAGAGTGGGTACTATCAGATCCCCATGCATGCAGAAGATCTAGAAAAAACTGCATTCATTTGACCTTTGGGATTCTATGAGTTCAGCCGAATGCCTCAAGGATTATCAGGGGCTCCTGCGATCTTTCAGTGACTGATGGAGAGAACAGTATTAGACATGAATCTAGTGGAAGTGTTAGTCCAGATAGGATGACATCATTGTGTTTGGAAGAACATTAGAAGAACATAAAGCTCAATTAGAAAAGGTTTTCTCAAGCCTCCATGAACAAGGATTGAAGTTGTCTTTGGAGAAGTGTCAGTTTTAAAGAACTTCTGTCACGTATATGGGTCATGTTGTCTCCGCAGGAGGGGTTGCCACAGATCCGTAGAACTTGGAGGCTGTTACCACCTGGCCCAGGCCAAGGGCTGTGACTGAACTAAGATATTTTTTGGGATTCTGTTCTTATTATCGGCAATTTGTGGCAAACTTCGCCAAGATTGCTCAGCCCTTTAATGAACTGTTACAAGTGGCCACGGGAGAAGGAGAGGATGGGGTCGTGGGAGTCTATGCCCGGAAGTGGGTGCAAATACCTGTCTATGAGACACCGGTGGGGGGGAGGGTTCCGATGAGTGGAAGTTCCACTTTAGGATGGAACCCCGCTTTAATGTGGGGTTGGATCCCTCTGGTGTTTTCTGTACTCTATGTGTGAATTTCTTCTCTTCCTGTGTGAGGACCCAGAGCAAAGCATCATGGAACGTGTAGTCCAGCAGGACTGATCTGAACTACAAGGAACAGAATGCTGAGTGGACAGAACAGACTGCTTGGAGAGGATATAAAAAGGGCTGGCGCAGCCTAGATCAGTCTCTCTGGACACCGTTTTGACTCTGCCAGCAAGAGGTCTGTGTGACAGGGAGTTTGCTGATGATTTGTGGCCTACACAGCAGGGAGCTGGACAGCTATACCCAGAGGGATCTCTGTGGACAGCATCGCTTCTTCAGTGCAGTGGACCTCGGGTGTTCCGGGTGAGCTGCTTTTTCGAGAGCAAAGACACAGAGAGAGAGTTCCGGCTGGAGTCTTCTCATCACCTGCACCGTTATCGAATCCATCTGAGATTTGGAGTGGAGAGTGGCATAGCCCATGTTATAGTTAAGGACACCGCTGTTAAATAGGGATGGGCCCGGTGCTCGATTCGAACCCACGTTCGAATCGAGCACCGGGCGTTAGCCCGTTCGGCGAGCCCAGAACTATTTGGGCCGTTCGCATCACATTCGTATGATGCGAGCGGCCCGCAATGCATTGCGGCCGACGCAGTGCATTGCTGGCTGATGATTGGCCAAGCATGCACTGTGACCCCGCATGCTTGGCCAATCACAGCGCCGACAGCGAGGAGAGCAATAATTGGCTACAGGCAGGACGCCTGTAGCAGATTAATGCTCAGGGGCTTTAGTACACGCCCCAATGTATAAAAGGCCGCCATGCCGTCGGCCCAGGGCACATGTGTTCCGGCTTTGAGAAGAGTGAATAGGCAGTCTGCTGATTGCTTAGTTCATTGCTAAACCATTGCTGATTCTTTCAATACTATTACTGATCATTTCTGCTGATTGCACTGCTGAGTGTGACATTATCTGCTGCTGGGGATTAGTCTGGTGTGTGCGTGCTGTTAGTACAGCATTGCAGTAGCACCCATTGCAGTGCTGTTAGAACAGCATTGCACCCTAACTTTCTGTCCCAACCTTCTGTCCCATCCCAGACAGGCAGGCAGGGATTTATAGGAGCCATATTGTGTTTGTGTCAGCACACATAGGAGCTAGTGTGTGTGTTGTCAGCACACTTAGGAGCTATATTTTTTTGTCAGCACACATAGGAGATATAGTGTGTTGTCAGCACACATAGGAGCTATAGTGTGTTTGTGTCAGAACACATAGGACCTATAGTGTGTTGTGAGCACACATAGGAGCTATATTTTTTTGTCAGCACACATACGAGCTATAGTGTGTTTGTGTCAGCACACATAGGACCTATAGTGTGTTTGTGTCAGCACACATAGGACCTATAGTGTGTTGTGAGCACACATAGGAGCTATATTTTTTTGTCAGCACACATAGGAGCTATAGTGTGTTGTCAGCACACATAGGAGCTATAGTGTGTTTGTGTCAGCACACATAGGAGCTATAGTGTGTTTGTGTCAGCACACATAGGACATATCGTGTGTTGTGAGCACACATAGGAGCTATATTTTTTTGTCAGCACACATAGGAGATATAGTGTGTTGTCAGCACACATAGGAGCTATAGTGTGTTTGTGTCAGCACACATAGGACCTATAGTGTGTTTGTGTCAGCACACATAGGACCTATAGTGTGTTGTGAGCACACATAGGAGCTATATTTTTTCATCAGCACACATAGGAGCTACAGTGTGTTTGTGTCAGCACACATAGGACCTATAGTGTGTTTGTGTCAGCACACATAGGACCTATAGTGTGTTGTGAGCACACATAGGAGCTATATTTTTTTGTCAGCACACATAGGAGCTATAGTGTGTTGTCAGCACACATAGGAGCTATAGTGTGTTTGTGTCAGCACACATAGGAGCTATAGTGTGTTTGTGTCAGCACACATAGGACCTATAGTGTGTTGTGAGCACACATAGGAGCTATATTTTTTTGTCAGCACACATAGGAGCTATAGTGTGTTGTCAGCACACATAGGAGCTATAGTGTGTTTGTGTCAGCACACATAGGAGCTATAGTGTGTTGTGAGCACACATAGGAGCTATATTTTTTTGTCAGCACACATAGGAGCTATAGTGTGTTGTCAGCACACATAGGAGCTATAGTGTGTTTGTGTCAGCACACATAGGAGCTATAGTGTGTTGTGAGCACACATAGGAGCTATTTTTTTTTGTCAGCACACATAGGAGCTATAGTGTGTTGTCAGCACACATAGGAGCTATAGTGTGTTTGTGTCAGCACACATAGGAGCTATAGTGTGTTGTGAGCACACATAGGAGCTATATTGTTTTTGTCAGCACACATAGGAGCTATAGTGTGTTGTCAGCACACATAGGAGCTATAGTGTGTTTGTGTCAGCACACATAGGAGCTATAGTGTGTTGTGAGCACACATAGGAGCTATATTTTTTTGTCAGCACACATAGGAGCTATAGTGTGTTGTCAGCACACATAGGAGCTATAGTGTGTTTGTGTCAGCACACATAGGAGCTATAGTGTGTTGTGAGCACACATAGGAGCTATTTTTTTTGTCAGCACACATAGGAGCTATAGTGTGTTGTCAGCACACATAGGAGCTATAGTGTGTTTGTGTCAGCACACATAGGAGCTATAGTGTGTTGTGAGCACACATAGGAGCTATATTGTTTTTGTCAGCACACATAGGAGCTATAGTGTGTTGTCAGCACACATAGGAGCTATAGTGTGTTGTCAGCACACATAGGAGCTATAGTGTGTTTGTGTCAGCACACATAGGAGCTATAGTGTGTTGTGAGCACACATAGGAGCTATATTTTTTTGTCAGCACACATAGGAGCTATAGTGTGTTGTCAGCACACATAGGAGCTATAGTGTGTTGTCAGCACACAAAGGAGCTATAGTGTGTTTGTGTCAGCACACACAGGAGCTATATTGTGTTGTGAGCACACATAGGAGCTATAGTGTGTTGTCAGCACACATAGGAGCTATAGTGTGTTTGTGTAAGCACACATAGGAGCTATATTTTTTTGTCAGCACACATAGGAGCTATAGTGTGTTGTCAGCACACATAGGAGCTATAGTGTCAAGGACTTACCAGGCGCTTTCGGGCTCTCCGTGCGGGCGCGCGTGCTCGTTAGCGTGCGCGGCGGCGCGCGCGTGCACGTGCGCGGCGGCGCGCGCGTGCACGTGCGCATGCGCGAGGGCGCAATTGGCGCCAAAACGGGCTTTAAAAGCCCAGCGGTGACACTCAGCCAGTGCTGTGTTGTCTCAGCTATCCTGCTTGTCAGCTATCTGAAACCTGATTTGAACCTGTGATTCCCGTTATCGACCCGGCTCTGTTTGGACTACCCTGCCTTCTCCTATCCGACCCGGCCTGCCTGACCTTGTCTACATCTACTTCTGGTTACCGACTCCTGCCTGCCTACTGACTCTGCCATTGCCTGCTCCTATCATCTGATTGATCTGCTGTTGCCAACCGGACTGTTTGACCTTGCCTTGCCGATTCCCGTTTGTCTGATCCACCTGCTGCCTGGTTCTGTTGTATCCAGCTTCCCCACCCACAGCTGCAGACTTACACCCTGCCACCTGTATACGGATACTTCTGGAGGACCTCCTTGTTGATCTCAACACCTTCCTCTACAAACAAACCAGGCACTCCTACCCCACTGTGCTCACGTGACCACTGTCCCCACTCCAGTGGACCGTGAACCAGCGCTGTATGAGAGGTCTTCTCCTACAAGTCAGGCTCTACGTCCAGGTACGTAACAGTACAACACAGCCATGACTGAGCCTGCAGGAGAGACCTCCCCCATGACGGAGATTTGCTCACATCTGTCAGCCCTCACCCAGGCCATAAAATCCTTACAAGACGGTTACACCAGATTGGAGGGTCAAGTTCAGAACCTCATCAATCCTGTTAACGTGGCTCCTGTTTCCGTTGCTGCCCTGCTCAGGCGGCTTCCTCTCCTTCTGTTGTTATGCTTCCACCTGAACCAAGGGTCCCCATACCTGAGAGGTTTTTGGCGGACCGAACGAAATTCCGGGCCTTCCGCAGCACTTGTCAACTTTATTTCGCCCTGCAACCCCGGACTTTTTCACTCGAAGCCACTAAAGTGGGGTTTGTGGTCTCCCTGCTGTTAGGAGAACCACAGATCTGGGCACACCGACTTCTCGAAGAGGACTCTATTTTGATTCAGTCATTGACGGCCTTCTTTGAAGCTATGTCCCAGCTTTATGAAGACCCTGAAAGGGTAGCCACGGCAGAAGCTACCTTAACTACGCTCCAGCAGGGTCGCCGGGCGGCCGAGGATTACATCTCAGACTTTAGACGTTGGAGTGCAGACACTCAATGGAATGATGCAGCTCTTCGGCATCAGTTCCACATTGGCCTATCAGAAGGACTAAAAGATGAACTGGCCTGGGTAGGCATACCTGATACTCTTGAGGCTTTAATCACCCTAACAATCCAGATTGATCGCCGCCTTCAGGAACGTCGCACTGAACGGTCCTTTCAACATACCCGCCCTACTTGGGTGACTGCTAAAGCTCCAATTCCTAGACATGTGCATTTCGTTATGTTCCGAATCGAAATTCGGACGAATTTTTCATTATTCGGACATTCGGATGCATCCGAATTACCGAATTACAATACTAACGAATTTTACCGAATCCGAATTTTTTTCGAATCGAAAAATCGCGGACGAAATTCGAAATATCTCAGGGTCACTTAGTGATAGAAACCCCAAATTTGGATATGTTATAGTGCTAGTTCTACTGTGTTTGCATACCACTTGGTGATATAAACCCCAAATTTGGAGAGGTTGTAGTGCTAGTTCTGCTGTGTTTGCATACCAAATTTGGGGTTTCTAGCTAAAAGTGGCCCCGAGATATGTGGCCCCAAAGTCGGGTCGAAAAATGTCATTCTCTGCTGCAGAAAAGTGCTTGACATTTTGTGACCCGACTTTGGGGCCACATATCTCGGGGCCACTTATAGCTAGAAACCCCAAATTTGGTATGCAAACACAGTAGAACTAGCACTACAATCTCTTCAAATTTGGGGTTTATATCACCAAGTAACCCCGAGATACGTGGACCCAAAGTCAGGTCGCAAAATATTTTCGAATTCAGTTGAAATAATTTCAAATGCAGTTGAAATATTTTCAAATCTGGTTGAAATTATTTCAACTGCATTAGAAAGTATTTCAACTGCATTAGAAACTATTTCAACCAGATTTGAAAATATTTCAACTGCATTACAAAGTATTTCAACTGCATTAGAAACTATTTCAACCAGATTTGAAAATATTTCAACTGCATTAGAAACTATTTCAACCAGATTTGAAAATATTTCAACTGCATTAGAAACTATTTCAACTGCATTAGAAACTATTTCAAATCTGGTTGAAATAGTTTCTAATGCAGTTGAAATAATTTCAAATCCAGTAGAAATATTTTTAAATTCGGTTGAAATATTTTTAAATTCGGTTGAAATATTTTTAAATCCGGTTGAAATATTTTCAAATTCGGTTGAAATATTTTTAAATCTGGTTGAAATATTTTCAAATCCGGTTGAAATAATTTCAAATGCGACTGATTTTTCGAATTCGGTCAAAAACGAAACAAAATCCGAAAACGAATTTAACGAATCTAACTAAACAAAATGAATTAATTAACGAATTAAAACGAAACAAAACAATTTTTTTCTTTTTGCACGTCTAACATGGATGTCGATCGCAAGGCAAGTACATATGCTGTATGTCATTGTCCACTTGCCACATCACCTGCCACAAGTTGTGTATTGTTCACTTGCCACAAGTGCCACGACACCTGCCACGAGTGGCACGACACCTGCCACGAGTGCCACGTGACCGGCCACGCGTGCCACATGACCGGCCATGAGTGCCACATGACCGCCCACGAGACCAAGTTGTGGATAGTCCACTTGCCACGTCACCTGCCACAAGTTGTGGGGTTCCTAGCACCAAGTGACCCCAAGATAGGGGCGATATGTCAAGTACTTTTCTGCAGCAGAGAATTACATTTTGTGACCCGACTTTGGGGCCACGTATCTCGGGGCCACTTGTAGCTAGAAACCCCAAATTTGGTATGCAAACACAGTAGAACTAGCACTACAACTACAGACTATTAGTATCTATTTCGTTTTCTCACCAGATCTCCTGCAGACTATTAGCATCTATTTCTTTTTTTAGCAGATCTCCTGTAGACTATTAACAGCCATTTCACTTTTTTTGCAGATCTTCTGCAGACTGTTAGAATCAATTTCATTTTTTTTTTTCAAATTCGGGTGGCAAAATATTTTCGAATCCGCTTGAAATAGTATCAACATGATTCGAAATTATTTCAACTGCATTTGAAACTATTTCAACCGGATTCGAAAATATTTTGCACCCTGATTTTGGGTCCACGTATCTCGGGGTTACTTGGTGATAGAAACCCTAAATTTGGAGAGGTTGTAGTGCTAGTTCTACTGTGTTTGCATACCAAATTTCTGGTTTCTAGCTATAAGTGGCCCCGAGATACGTGGCCCCAAATTCGGGTCACAAAATGTAATTCTCTGCTGTAGAAAAGTACTTGACATATGCCCCATATCTGGGGGTCACTTGGTGCTAGGAACACCATAACTTGTGGCAGGTGACATGGCAAGTGGACAATCCACAACTTGGTCACGGGGCAGGTCATGTGGCACTTGTGGTCGGTCACGTGGCACTCGTGGCCGGTCACGTGGCACTCATGGCAGGTGTCTTGGCACTTGTGGCAGGTGTTGTGGCAAGTGGACAGTGACATACAGCATATGTACTTGCCTTGCGATCGACATCCGTGACAGCCATTTCACATCTTTTTTTTTATGTGACAGATGTATATAAGTAAATAACCATCTTCCAAAATTTATAATTCAAATAGAAAAGATTAGAACAGAATAGAAAAAAAATATATAATTTAATAGCAGATCTCCTGTAGACTATTAACAGCCATTTCACTTCTTTTTTTTTTTTTTTTTTGCAGATCTTCTGCAGACTGTTAGAATCAATTTCATTTTTTTTTTCAAAGTCGGGTCGCAAAATATTTTCGAATCCGCTTGAAATAGTATCAACGTGATTTGAAATTATTTCAACTGCATATGAAATTTTTTCAACTGCATTTGAATTTTTTTCAACTGCATTTGAAATTTTTTCAACCAAATTCGAAAATATTTTGCGACCCGACTTTGGGTCCACGTATCTCGGGGTTACTTGGTGATAGAAACACCAAATTTGGATATGTTGTAGTGCTAGTTCTACTGTGTTTGCATACCATATTTGGGGTTTCTAGCTATAAGTGGCCCCGAGATACGTGGCCCCAAAGTCGGGTCGCAAAATGTCAAGCACTTTTCTGTAGCAGAGAATGACATTTTTCGACCCGACTTTGGGGGCACATATCTCGGGGCCACTTGTAGCTAGAAACCCCAAATATGGTATGCAAACACAGTAGAACTAGCACTACAACATATCCAAATTTGGTTTCTATCACCAAGTAACCCCGAGATACGTGGACCCAAAGTCGGGTCGCAAAATATTTTCGAATTCGAAAATCAGTTGAAAACTAAACAAAATCCGAAAACGAATTTAACAAATGTAACGAATCTAACTAAACGAAATTAATTAATTAACGAATTAAAACGAAACTAAACGAAACGAATTTTTTCCTTTTGCACATGTCTACCAATTCCTGCTGCCCGCTACCTACCTCCACCCAACTTTCAACCGACCAGCTCTGTGCCTGACACCTCCGAGCCGATGCAGTTGGGACTGATCCGACCCACCTTAACCCCAGAAGAGCGCACGCATCGCCATCAACTGAACCTCTGCCTGTACTGTGGGGCAACAGGACATTACGTGCGCAACTGCCCGGACAAGATGCCTAAGTGCTCCTCCTCTGTTCCTGCCAGTCTTTCAGCATTATCTGCTAACACAACCCACATTGCTCTCCCTCTCTCATTACAGCTCCAAGGAAGGACAATTCCAGTTAAGGCAATTATTGATTCCGCAGCATGCAGCTGCTTCATTGACTCCGCCTTCGTCAGCCAACACAACATCCCCTTACGGAATAAGACCCACCGACTTTCAGTCTTCTTGGCCGATGGCTCCCGCATCAGCTCTGGGCAGGTGACCCAAGAGACTTTTCCCTTACCTGTCACCACTTCCACTTCCCTACACCACCTCCCAGCATAAGGAGCTCCTGATCCTTGACGTCATCTCTTCTCCGTTGTTTCCAATCATTTTGGGCATTCCCTGGCTTCAGGCCCATAATCCCTCCATCAATTGGACTACCAGAGAGATCAGGTTCTTGTTCCCCTACTGCCAAGAACACTGTCAACACGAATCTACTCAATCACCTGTCACCCTATTTTGCATGGACATTGATCAGAACCTACGCCAATCAGTACCCGAACCATATCATGGGTCCCTCGATGTATTCAGCAAAAAGGGAGCAGACTCTCTTCCACCCCATCGATCATACGACTGCCCAATTGAACTTCTACCCGGGGCCGAAATTCCCTTTGGGCGTATTTTCCCCTTATCAGAAAAAGAACAGGAAGCATTAAAGGTCGACATCAACGAAAACCTGGAAAAGGGGTTCATCCGCCCATCTACCTCCCCAGCTGGTGCTGGAATATTTTTTGTGACCAAGAAGGATCAGACTCTCCGCCCGTGTGTGGACTATCGGGAATTAAATAAAATCACGGTCAAGAACCGTTACCCGCTGCCCCTAATACCCGAATTATTCCAGAAACTAAGGTCTGCTACTATTTTCACAAAACTCGATCTAAGAGGGGCCTACAATCTGGTCCGCATCTGGGCCGGGCATGAGTGGAAGACTCACAGTTCAAGGCATTATGAATATTTGGTCATGCCCTTTGGTCTATGTAATGCACCTGCCACTTTTCAACATCTTATTAACGATGTATTCAGAGACTTCTTAGATGTTTTTGTAATTGTTTATTTGGATGATATTTTGTTTTTTTCTGAATCACTCAGCCAGCACCGGGAACACGTCTGCAGAGTCCTTGACCGTCTTCGCCTACATGGACTGTACGCAAAGGCAGAGAAGTGTGAGTTCGAGCAACGAGAGATTCAATTTTTGGGCTTGATAATCTCCTCAACCGGTATAAAAATGGATCCCCAAAAAGTGTCTGCCGTTTTAGACTGGCCTGCACCAGTAGATAAGAAAGGCATACAACGTTTCATTGGCTTCGCAAACTTTTTCAGAAAATTTATCAAGGGATTCTCTGCCATCATTGCACCTATTACACGATTGACCCAACAACACGTCAGGTTTCATTGGAGTTCGGAGGCTCAGGATGCATTTGAGAGACTTAAGAGACTTTTTACATTAGCTCCAATTCTCAGCCATCCTAATCCATCCTTGCCCTTTTTATTAGAAGTAGACGCATCCGAAGTAGCGGTGGGAGCGGTCATTTCTCAAAGACAGGGTAAGGAGGACTTGATTCACCCTGTAGGATTTTTCTCTCGAAAATTATCTTCAGCTGAGAGAAATTATGACGTAGGGGATCGGGAACTTCTTGCCATCAAGACCGCTTTGGAAGAGTGGAGGTATCTGTTAGAGGGCGCGGTCCATCCAGTATTAATATATACCGACCACAAAAACTTAGAATACCTGAGATCTGCCAAACGCTTGAGACCCCGGCAGGCCCGTTGGGCCTTGTTTTTCACCCGCTTCTGTTTCCACATCACTTATCGGCCTGGATCAAAGAACGTCAAACCAGACGCATTGTCATGCATGCATGACAATCCAAAAGACTCACCTGCTCCTGACACGATTTTGCCCACAAGTAACTTCTTGCTTTTACAAACAGACCTCTTATCTCTAATCAAGGAAGCTTCTACCAACTCTCCAAGGCCCCCAGGAACCACCTTGACATCACGAGATGGCTTGCTATGGAAGGGAAGTCAAATCTTTGTTCCGGAAAGTATCCGAGTTAAGGTACTAACACTGCTTCATGACCATCCTTTAGCAGGGCATTTTGGGGTCCGGAAGACTCTTGAACTCATACAACGTACATTTTGGTGGCCCAATTTAAAGGAGTTTTGTGGGAGATACGTCAGTTCCTGTCCTGTCTGCATACGGAACAAGACTTCAAGGAACCGAGCCTGGGGCCTGTTAAAACCTTTACCTATACCGGACAGACCCTGGAAAATGATTTCTATGGACTTTATAGTCGAATTACCTCGCTCTGAAGGGTGCACAGCCATTTTCGTGGTTGTGGACCGCCTATCTAAAATGGCTCATTTCGTACCCTTGAAGGGAACCCCATCTGCTGCAGAAACGGCCCGTGTGTTCATCAAGGAGATCGTCAGACTACACGGAGTACCTACAAATATATGAAAAAAGCAAGGTAGAACCAAATATCTGCGCTATTTTAGAAGAAAAATAAAAAAAGTGGCAGCCAACACGGTTTGTTGATAAGCAAACTAGTAAAACATAAAATCTAAAGTGTGGCGCAGTGAGTGAAGAAATTTGGGAAATAACCAAACATATAATAGTCCATCAAAAGATGTTCATTCAAATAAAGTGACGGTGATTTCTATGTGAAGCAAAAAGTTCCATGTGGATAAAGAAACGAATAGTGAACAATCCAAAACTGTGCTCCTGATCTGCTTACCAGAACCCGGTGGTATATGAGCGATGTTGTCATATAATGCCAGAGGTTGATGCGATTTTCCACATGAACGGAATCCAGAGCCCAGTGCTATATAATTGATGTTATCATATAGTGTTGGAGATGGTTACGATATCACACATGAACGAAATCCCTCAACGAATGGAGCAGGATTCACAGGATGGATAGAGGTATAATCAAACAAGTTGATAATAGGGCATGCATGAAATAAAATCCGCGTACTTGCATCGGCCAGCCTGACATGTTTCATCCAATGGTGGATATCATCAGAGGCATGATGCTTCTGATGATATCCACCATTGGATGAAACATGTCAGGCTGGCCGATGCAAGTACGCGGATTTTATTTCATGCATGCCCTATTATCAACTTGTTTGATTATACCTCTATCCATCCTGTGAATCCTGCTCCATTCGTTGAGGGATTTCGTTCATGTGTGATATCGTAACCATCTCCAACACTATATGATAACATCAATTATATAGCACTGGGCTCTGGATTCCGTTCATGTGGAAAATCGCATCAACCTCTGGCATTATATGACAACATCGCTCATATACCACCGGGTTCTGGTAAGCAGATCAGGAGCACAGTTTTGGATTGTTCACTATTCGTTTCTTTATCCACATGGAACTTTTTGCTTCACATAGAAATCACCGTCACTTTATTTGAATGAACATCTTTTGATGGACTATTATATGTTTGGTTATTTCCCAAATTTCTTCACTCACTGCGCCACACTTTAGATTTTATATATACCTACAAATATAGTCTCCGACAGAGGGGTGCAGTTTACCTCACGCTTCTGGAAAGCACTTTGTGAGATCTTGAAAATCGAGCTGGCCCTCTCCTCGGCTTATCACCCTCAAACCAACGGGCAGACAGAGAGGACCAACCAAACCCTTGAGCAGTACATCAGATGCTTTACTTCTTTTTCACAGGACAATTGGGTTTCCCTACTGCCTCTAGCGGAATTCGCCTATAATAATACCAGTCATTCAGCCACTAACCAATCCCCCTTCTTTGCCAACTATGGTTTTCACCTAACTTTTTTACCAGATTTTGTTTCAGAATCTCCAGTTCCGGCAGTCCAGGAGACGGTAGAATTCCTCAACCGCAACAACCGGGTGCTACAAGAAGCTGTGTCCAAGGCCCAGGCGGACAGTAAGAGAAATTTCGACCAAAGAAGGAGGGGGGAGCTGGTTCTACAACCTGGAAATCAGGTATGGCTGTCTACGGACAACATTAAGCTGATTTGTCCCTCTAAAAAGCTTGCACCTAAGTTTATGGGACCCTTTCCTGTCAAGCGGAAAATTAACGAAGTTGCTTATGAACTGTCTTTGCCCGATTCGCTTAAAGTTCACCCAGTATTCCACGTGGCTTTGTTGAAACCTGCTATGCCTAATCCTTTCCCTGACAGAGGAACCAGCCCGCCTGAACCTATCCTAGTGGATGGTAACCAGGAATACGAGGTGGAGGCGATCCTCAATTGTAGAAAAAGACACGGGCAAGTACAATTTTTGGTAAAATGGAAGGGGTACGGCCCAGAAAGTAATTCCTGGGAACCGGACAGTAACATACATGCTAAACGTTTGGTTCGTACCTACTTAACTTCCCACCCTGAGAAAGCAAGTCGCATGGGCATCCGGAGGCTGCCCCTTGTGGGGGGGCAATGTCAAGGACTTACCAGGCGCTTTCGGGCTCTCCGTGTGCACGCAGGTGCGCGGCGGGCGCGCGTGCTCGTTATCGTGTGCGTGCACGTTGGCGTGCGTGGCGGCGCGTGCACGTGCGCATGCGCGAGGGCACAATTGGCGCCAAAACGGGCTTTAAAAGCCCAGCGGTGACACTCAGCCAGTGCTGTGTTGTCTCAGCTATCCTGCTTGTCAGCTATCTGAACCTGTGATTCCCGTTATCGACCCGGCTCTGTTTGGACTACCCTGCCTTCTCCTATCCGACCCGGCCTGCCTGACCTTGTCTACATCTACTTCTGGTTACCGACTCCTGCCTGCCTACTGACTCTGCCATTGCCTGCTCCTATCATCTGATTGATCTGCTGTTGCCAACCGGACTGTTTGACCTTGCCTTGCCGATTCCCGTTTGTCTGATCCACCTGCTGCCTGGTTCTGTTGTATCCAGCTTCACCACCCACAGCTGCAGACTTACACCCTGCCACCTGTATACGGATACTTCTGGAGGACCTCCTTGTTGATCTCAACACCTTCCTCTACAAACAAACCAGGCACTCCTACCCCACTGTGCTCACGTGACCAATGTCCCCACTCCAGTGGACCGTGAACCAGCACTGTATGAGAGGTCTTCTCCTACAAGTCAGGCTCTACGTCCAGGTACGTAACATATAGTGTGTTTGTGTCAGCACACATAGGAGCTATAGTGTGTTATCAGCACACATAGGAGCTATAGTGTGTTGTCAGCACACAAAGGAGCTATAGTGTGTTGTCAGCACACATAGGAGCTATAGTGTGTTTGTGTCAGCACACATAGGAGCTATAGTGTGTTGTCAGCACACATAGGAGCTATATTTTTTTGTCAGCACACATAGGAGCTATAGTGTGTTGTCAGCACACATAGGAGCTATAGTGTGTTGTCAGCACACATAGGAGCTATAGTGTGTTGTCAGCACACAAAGGAGCTATAGTGTGTTTGTGTCAGCACACATAGGAGCTATAGTGTGTTGTGAGCACACATAGGAGCTATATTTTTTTGTCAGCACACATAGGAGCTATAGTGTGTTGTCAGCACACATAGGAGCTATAGTGTGTTGTCAGCACACATAGGAGCTATAGTGTGTTTGTGTCAGCACATATAGGAGCTATAGTGTGTTGTCAGCACACATAGGAGCTATATTTTTTTGTCAGCACACATAGGAGCTATAGTGTGTTGTCAGCACACATAGGAGCTATAGTGTGTTGTCAGCACACATAGGAGCTATAGTGTGTTGTCAGCACACATAGGAGCTATAGTGTGTTTGTGTCAGCACACATAGGAGCTATAGTGTGTTTGTGTCAGCACACATAGGAGCTATATTTTTTTGTCAGCACACATAGGAGCTATAGTGTGTTCTCAGCACACATAGGAGCTATAGTGTGTTTGTGTCAGCACACATAGGAGCTAATGTGTGTGTGTGTGTGTGTGTGTGTGTCAGCACACATAGGAGCTAGTGTGTGTGTGTGTCAGCCCAGTTCTTGTCATCTAAGGCAGCCTCTATCTGCCATAGGGCCCTGTTGCTGTCATCTAAGGCATCCATCTGCAGGAGTTAGTGTGTGTGCTGTGTGACTCCAGCACAATATACACTACCCACTACAATGCCTGGCAGACCGCCAAGGAGAGGCGGTAGAATGGATGACCAAGCCCTCCTTATCCTCCTCATCCTCTCTCACCCAGGCTCAGGGTACTGGCAGAGCAGCTGCCAACGCGTACTCAATGGCGTCATCAGGCACCCCTTCCCTAGACCCACCATGTCCTCCTGAGGAGTCCCCCGAACTGTTTGAGCACAGTTTTGGGTACATGCTCCAGGAGGATGCCCAACGATTTGAAGGCTCGGATGATGATACCCAGCTTGAGGAAGGCAGTAGTGTGCCGCAGAGAGAGGGGATGCTGAAGGCCAGCAATCTGGCAGTCATGTTCCACCAGCTGCAGCTTACTGCCAGGTTTGCTCTAGTGGTGAAGAGGGAGGGGATGATGAGGTCACTGACTCCATGTGGGTGCCTGAAGGGAGAGAGGAGGAGGAGGATGCGGCGGCACATGTTCAACGAGGCAGGATGCCCTCCGGAGGCCAGCTAGAGGCCAGCACACCAACTGAATCACACCGCAGAGCTCCGCCTGTGCAGGGCGCTGCCTCTGCACGTTATCACAAAAGTTCTTTGGTGTGGGCCTTTTTTGAGACGAGTACATCAGATCGCACCACTGCTAATTGCAATATTTGTCTCAAGCGTATCTCGCGTGGCCAAAACATCAGCCGCTTGGGCACCACAAGCATGACCAGACATATGTCGACCTGCCATGCAGCTCGTTGGCAAGAGCACATTAAAGACCCACACCAAAGAACAAAGTGGACCTCTCCTTGCTTCTCATCAGCTGGGATCTCCAACCCCACTATATCTTCAGTCCTCTCTGAAAGCTGCTCTGAGAGGACTGAAGGTGTAGAATTAGGTGTGTCACAACCAAGTACTTGCAGTACACCGACGTCCGATTGTAGCAGGCAAATTTCCCTGCCCCAGCTGCTGGACCGTTGAAAGAAGTTTACTCCCAGCCATCCACATGCCCAGCGGTTGAATGCTAGCTTGGCTAAATTGCTAGCACTTCAACTGCTGCCTTTTCAGTTGGTAGACTCGGCCCCCCTAAGTTTGTTCAATGTGCGGTTCCTCAGTGGCAGGTTCCCAAACGCCACTTTTTCTCACGGAAGGCGATTCCAGCTCTCTACCGGCATGTGGAAGGCAATGTCCATGCCTCGCTGGACAGGGCGGTCAGCGGTAAGGTGCATATTACCGCTGACTCATGGTCCAGCAGGCATGGACAGGGATGTCATCTGTCTTTCACGGCCCATTGGGTCACTCGTTTGGCAGCTGGGAGGGATGCAGGACAAGGTGCAGTAGTGTTGGAGGTTGTTCCGCCACCACGCCTCCAAAATGCTACTACTGGTTGTGACACACCTCTCTCCTCCACCCCCTCCTCTTCTTCTTCCTCCATGGCATCTTCGAGTGCTCTGTCCTCGGAACCAGCAGTGCTCCGTAGACGTACAAGGGGCTACGCGAGTACGCAGGCAAAAAGATGCCATGCCGTGCTTGCGCTGGTGTGTTTGGGGGACAGGAGCCACACTGGGGCAGAGATTCTGGCAGCTCTGCAGGGGCAGGCCGAGAGGTGGTTGACGCCACGCCAGCTTAAAGTGGTGGGACACCCTGAAAACAAAAACTTTTAAAAATGTTAGTAACAATTTCAAATGAGAAAAAAAAAAAATATTTTTTTTTTTACTTACCAGAAATGGCTGTTGCTAGGCAGATTGTCCTAATCTGCCTCCTCCAGCTTCGCGGTGATCTTCTCTCCTTCCGTCTTCTATGGAATGGGGCGCAGTGTGTTATGGGAACTGTGTCCCACAACACATTGCGTTCCCCATTCACAAATCCCACTCGCGCATGCGCAGTAGGCCGCGCGCCGACTCGCGCATGCGCAGTAGGCCGCGCAAAGCCGTTTCCCTTACTGAGGATGGCGGCGCTGGATCCGGAACGCTGAGGTACATTTCGGCCTCCACGAACAGCATCGCGGGCGCCCTGGGAGGGTAAGTGTACTTATTAAAAGTCAGCAGCGACTTTGTTTTTAGCTGCTGACTTTAAAAAAAAAATTTTTAAGCTGACACACCGCTTTAAGCCAGGAATGGTGGTTTCTGACAATGGCACCAACCTCCTCTCCGCCCTGCGACAGGGGCAGCTCACCCATGTGCCCTGTATGGCTCACGTCCTCAACCTGGTGGTGCAGCGGTTCTTGGGCAGGTACCCAGGCTTACAGGATGTCCTGAGGCAGGCCAGGAAAGTCTGTGTGCATTTCCGCCGATCGTATAATGCCAGTGCTCGGCTGGCTGAGCTGCAAAAGGAGTTGAACCTGCTCAAGAACTGCCTAATATGTGACATGCCCACCAGGTGGAACTCAACGTTGGCCATGCTGCAGCGACTGCACACGCAGCAGAGGGCCATCAATGAGTACCTTTGCGACTACGGCACCAGGACAGGGTCAGGGGAGCTTGGCTTTTTTTCCCCACGCCAGTGGAGCATGATCAGGGATGCATGCACTGTCCTCTCACCATTTGAGGAGGCCACGAGGATGGTGAGCAGTGACAGTGCATGCATCAGTGACACTGTACCTCTTGTCCACCTGTTGGAGCATACGCTGCGTGGGATAATGGACAGGGCACTTGAGGCAGAACAGAGGCAGTAAGAGGAGGACTTCCTTGCCTCTCAAGGCCCCCTTTATCCAGACAGTGTTCCTTCTGTCCCACCCATCACACAGGAAGAGGATGAGGAGGAGGAGGAGGATTCTGTGAGCATGGAGGTGGAGCCTGGCACTCAGCATCAGCAGCAGCAGTCTTTTAGGGATGATGTACAGTCCCAACAAACCAGTAGACTTGTACGTGGCTGCTAGGAGGTGGCTGGCGATCATGTCATCCTCAGTGACCCAGAAGACTCCAGACCGAATGCCTCAGCTAACCTACGTTGCATGGCCTCCCTGATCCTGCAAAGCCTGCGGAAGGATCCTCGTATTCTTCGGATCAAGGAAAGGGACCATTACTGGCTGGCCACTCTCCTTGATCCATGGTACAAGGGTAAGGTTGCGGACCTTATCTTGCCGTCGCAGAGGGAGCAGAGGATGAGACATCTCAGGGAGGCCTTGCAGAAAGGTCTGTGCCAGGGCCGATCCGTCACGGGGTGCACCCAGGCGCCACAGAGGTGGGGGCGCTGGAGCGCCAGAGTGCTCCGCTCCCTCCTCCTCTCCTTGTCCGTAGTCGGCCCGGCTCTCTCCGCCTTTCACAGCCGCGGCCGCGCAGTGGCGCCACGGGGGGGGGGGGGGGGCGTTCCGTGGCCGAGCCCGAACCCGACTTGTTTAGAACAGAGCGTGTGTGTCTGTGTGATGCTGGTGGGCAGGAGGCGGAAGTTAAACACAGGAGGAGTCCTGTGTTTAACTTCCGCCTTCTGCCCACCAGCACAAGCATCACACACGCTCTGTTCTCCACCCGGGCGGCGCGGCTGTACACTGTCCTCTCCAGCTGCCGCCCGGGTGGTTTTAATTAGCCTAGTGGTGGGGGGTGGTTTGTCTAGGGGGGGTCTATACCAATGTGGGGGGGTGGTTTGTCCTGGGGGGGTCTATACTAATGTGGGGGGGGGTGGTTTGTCCTGGGGGTCTATACTAATGTGGGGGGGGTGGTTTGTCCTGGGGGGGTCTATACTAATGTGGGGGGGTTTGTCCTGGGGGTCTATACTAATGTGGGGGGGTGGTTTGTCCTGGGGGGGTCTATACCAATGTGGGGGGGGGGGGTGGTTTGTCCTGGGGGGTCTATACTAATGTGGGTTGGGGGGGGGGGGGGGGGTTTGTCCTGGGGGGTCTATACTAATGTGGGGGGGTTGTCCGGGGGGGTCTATACTAATGTGGGGGGGTTGTCCTGGGGGGTCTATACTAATGTGGGGGGGGGGGGGGTGGTATGTCCTGGGGGGTCTATACTAATGTGGGGGGTTTGTCCTGGAGGGGTCTATACTAATGTGGGGGTGTTTGTCCTGGGGGGTCTATACTAATGTGGGGGGGGGGGGTTCATCCTAGGGGGTCTACTAATGTGGGGGGTTTGTCCTGGGGGGATCTATACTAATGTGGGGGGGGGGGTTGTCTGGGGGGGTCTATACTAATGTGTGGGGGGGGGGGGGGGTGGGTTGTCCTGGGGGGGGGGTTTATACTAATGTGGGGGGGTTTGTCCTGGGGGGTCTATACTAATGTGGGGGGGTGGTTTGTCCTGGGGGGGGGGTCTATACCAATGTGGGGGGGGGGGGGGGTGGTTTGTCCTGGGGGGGTCTATACTAATGTGGGGGGGGTTTGTCCTGGGGGGGTCTATACTAATGTGGGGGGGTTGACCTGGGGGGTCTATACTAATGTGGGGGGGGGGGTGGTTTGTCCTGGGGGGGTCTATACTAATGTGGGGGGGGGTGGTTTGTTCTGGGGGGGTCTATACTAATGTGGGGGGTTTGTCCTGGGGGGGTCTATACTAATGTGGGGGGGGTTTGTCCTGGGGGGTCTATACTAATGTGGGGGGGTGGTTTGTCCTGGGGGGGTCTATACCAATGTGGGGGGGGGTGGTTTGTCCTGGGGGGGTCTATACTAATGTGGGGGGTTTGTCCTGGGGGGTCTATACTAATGTGGGGGGGGTGGTTTGTCCTGGGGGGGGTCTATACTAATGTGGGGGGGGGTTCGTCCTAGGGGGTCTACTAATGTGGGGGGTTTGTCCTGGGGGGATCTATACTAATGTGGGGGGGGGTTGTCCTGGGGGGTCTATATTAATGTAGGGGTGGTTTGTCCTGGGGGGGTCTATATTAATGTAGGGGGGTTGTCCTGGGGGGTCTATACTAATGTTTGGGGGCTGGTTTGTCCTGGGGTGGTCTATACTAATGTGGGGGGGTGGTTTGTCCTGGGGGGGTCTATACTAATGTGGGGGGTGGTTCGGCCTGGGGGGTCTATACTAATGTGGGGGGTGGTTTGTCCTTGGGGGGGTCTATTCTAATGTGGGGGGGTGGTTTGTCCTGAGGGGGTCTATACTAATGTGGGGGGGGTGGTTTGTCCTGGGGGGTCTATACTAATGTGGGGAGGGGGGGGGTGGTTTGTCCTGTGGGGGGTCTTTACTAATGTGGGGGGTTTGTCCTGGGGGGTCTATACTAATGTGGGTGGCGGGCTGGTTTGTCCTGGGGGGTTTATACTAATGTAGGGGGGTTTGTCCTGGGGGGGCTATACTAATGTGGGTGGCGGGCTGGTTTGTCCTGGGGGGTTTATACTAATGTAGGGGGGTTTGTCCTGGGGGGGCTATACTAATGTGGGGGGGGGTTGTAAGGGGGGGGGGGGTGGGGGGGGGGGGGGGGGGGGGGGGTCTGTACTAATGTGGGGGGGTGGGGGGGTTGGTTGGTCCTGGGGGGGCTATACTAATGTGGGGGGAGGGTTGTCCTGAGGGGTCTGTACTAATGGAGGGGGTGGTTTGTTCTGGGGGGTCTGTACTAATGGAGGGGGGTGGTTTGTTCTGGGGGGTTTGTACTAATGTAGGGGGGGAAAGGTTTGTCCTGAGGGGGGGTCTATACTGATAAAGGGGGGTGTTTTGTCCTGGGGGTCTATACTAATGGGGGGGGGTCTGTCCTGAGGGAGGTATTTATACTTAGTGAAGGGTCTGCACTGACGGAGGGGGGTCTATACTTAATGGAGTGGGGTCTGTACTGAGGGACGATTATAGTTGGTGGAGGGGAGGGGGTGATACCATGTTTTACTGCACCAGGTGACACCAACCCTAGTGATGCCACTGCAGCTGCGGGCTCTTATTTCCCCTCTCCCTCTCCTCCTCGTGCGCTGCTGTACTAATGAGCGGGGCACTATGTTTCTTCCCCCGCCTTCATAACGGCCAGGGAAGAAAAAACAAAGGAGCAAATAAGAGGATTGTGGGACATGCGGTCCCAAGGACTGGCAGCCCCACTGTAACACGGAAACTGCAGCCCACACAGCATGCTCAGCTGAATGGGAGAGAGAAAGCCAGGAGCCCGGGGAAGCTTTCAGGGAAGGGCACCCAGGACTCCAGAGGGAGAGGGCAGTGCTGAGAGAACACCATCAGAGAGAGAAAGTCACACAGCCTGGCACCATCCCTGGTGGAGAAAGGAATGGAGTCATTGCAGGAATACAGATCTGGGCTCTACCCTGCGGAGTCGCCACGGGCAATTCAGAGTGAGCCGACTCCTGATCAGAGGAACCGTTGTTGCTGTATCGCTGGGTCAGGTGAGAGGGCCAATCGGCCATTATTTACTACCATCTCTTGTAACATGTCTGCAGTCTCTGACCATCTCTTGTAACATGTCTGCAGTCTCTGACCATCTCCTGTATTATGTGTGCAGCCTGACTGTCTCCTGTACTATGATTGCAGTCTCTGACCGTCTCTAGTATCATGTCTACAGTCTCTGACCATCTTCTGTACTATGTCTGGGGGCTCTTTCTAATAGACTCTCTAAGGCTGCTTTCACACTGGAGCGGTGGGGGCGCTGGCGGTAAAGCGGCGCAATATTTAGCGCCGCTTTACCGGCGTTTTAGCGGCGCATTTCGGCCGCTAGCGGAGTGGTTTTACCCCCCGCGAGCGGCCGAAAAAGGGTCAATACCGCCCGCAAACCGCCGCTGCAGCGGCGTTTTGCGGGCGGGTTCGGCGCTCTCCCCCATTGTTTTCAATGGGACCGGGCGCTATAGGAGCGGTAAATATACCGCTCCTATAGCGAGCCAAAGATGCGGCTTGCAGGACATTTTTGAGCGTCCTGCAAGAGCACCACTTCAGTGTGAAAGCCCTCGGGCTTTCACACTGAAGGAACAGCAACAGCTGTTTCGGGTCGGTTTGCAGGCGCTATTCTTAGCACAATAATGCCTGCAAACCGCCCCAGTGTGAAAGCAGCCTAACAGAAGCCCCCTCTGTGTGCATCAGAGAGACTCCCATCCAGGTCTCATTAGTGTACGCTCTTCCTGTATTTTCTTTATTGGTAAAAGATCATGGGAGGATCCCAGGGTAACGAAGACTTCTTACGGGAACATCTCTGTGTTGAAGTCGTTGTCATAGAAACATTTGTAAAGGGGAGGAGTTGGTAAGATGAACACGCGCACGTGGGGGCGCCAGAAATATTTCTGCACCCAGGCGCCTGTGACCCTAGGATCGGCCCTGGTCTGTGCAACGCGTTCCCAGAAACTGGGAGGTTACAAACTCCTGGTCCTGGACGACGAGTTGCTGAGGCTTCGGTCAGTAGCAGAAGGAGCGGTGGGGAAGGTGGACGTCTGACCGATGCGTTCAGACAATTTTTTAGTCCGCAGCCCCAAGGTATGATCGGTTCCAGCAACCATCGCCAGCGTCTGATATACATGGTGCAGGAATACCTAGGGGCAAGGTCAGACTTGGACACCTTTCCCACCGAAAATCCTCTGGCTTACTGGGTCTTGAGGATGGATCACTGGTCAGAGCTTGCACAGTATGCAATTGAGCTACTGGCCTGTCCTGCATCCAGCGTTCTTTCCGAACGCACATTCAGTGCTGCTGGAGGATTTGTCACCGATCACAGGGTGCGCCTGTCCACCGACTCGGTTGATCGACTGACCTTCATAAAGATGAATCAGTCTTGGATCACCACCAGCTACCAGGCACCAGAAGCGGATATAACTGAATGGTTTATAATGTCACATCCCTTCAAGACTGCCTATGCTGATGCTGAGTGACTGTCCTGTTATGTTCACTGACTATCCTCTTCCTCCTCCTCAATGATCCATTCCTTGATAGCTTGGAAGAACATTTTTTTTTCTGGGTGCCACCACACCAGTGCCTAAGGCACAATTTTTCAGCCCCTGTATAACAGGGGCATGTAATTACAATTTTTTTAAAAAAATGCTTCGCAACAGGTCTGTCTGCTGTGCTCCAAGTACAGTATCTGTGAGGGGTTGCAGTGTTGTGGCACCAGCACCGTTGAGTAAGGCACAATTTTTCAGCCCCTGTTTAACAGGGGCGTGTAATTACAATTTTTTAAGCAATGCTTCGCAACAGGTCTGACTGCTGTGCTCCAAGTACAGTATCTGTGAGGGGTTGCAGTGTTGTGGCACCAGCACCGTTGCCTAAGGCACAATTTTTCAGCCCCTGTTTAACAGGGGCGTGTAATTACAATTTTTTAAGCAATGCTTCGCAACAGGTCTGACTGCTGTGCTTCAAGTACAGTATCTGTGAGGGGTTGCAGTGTTGTGGCACCAGCACCGTTGCCTAAGGCACAATTTTTCAGCCCCTTTTTAACAGGGGCGTGTAATTACAATTTTTTAAGCAATGCTTCGCAACAGGTCTGACTGCTGTGCTCCAAGTACAGTATCTGTGAGGGGTTGCAGTGTTGTGGCACCAGCACCAGTGCCTAAGCCACAATTTTTAAGCCCCTGTTTAACAGGGGCATGTAATTACAAATCTTGATCTAATAGTTCACAGCAGGGCCCATTCCTGCGCCCACCAAGAGTAACTGTGAGGGCTTACAGTCTTGTGGCAACACCGTCCACCACCACCACCAAAGGCCCAATTTTTCTGCCCTGTTCAACAGGTGCATGCAATTACAAATCTTGATCTAATAACTCACAGCAGGGCCCATTCCTGCGCCCACCAAGAGTAACTGTGAGGGCTTACAGTCTTGTGGCAACACCGTCCACCACCACCACCAAAGGCCCAATCTTTCTGCCCTGTTCAACAGGTGCATGCAATTACAAATCTTGATCTAATAACTCACAGCAGGGCCCATTCCTGCGCCCACCAAGAGTAACTGTGAGGGCTTACAGTCTTGTGGCAACACCGTCCACCACCACCACCAAAGGCCCAATTTGTCTGCCCTGTTCAAGAGGTGCATGCAATTACAAATCTTGACCTAATAATTCACAGCAGGGCCAATTCCTGTGCACACCAAGAGTAACTGTGAGGGCTTACAGTGTTGTGGCTACACCAACATCTAATGGGGCAAATTTCTGCAGAGTATATACGGCAGGAATACCCCTACTTTCAAACATCCAACTTACAAACGACTCCTACTTGCAAACGGAAGGAGAAAACAGGAAGTGAGAGGAAATCTACCCCTAGGAAGGGAAATTCTATCATGTTAGATTTAATTTGGGAAAAAGGTATCTCCTCTCTACTGATGCTTTATCACCAATCCTTGTTTCAATTAAAACCCCACTTTTCTAAAAACATTTGTCATTGGGACGGAAAGTGAGGTGAAATGTTCTGAACAGATGTGCAAAGACAGCAAATGTTACAGGGGTGATAACCCCTCCCTATGTTCTCCAAAAAGCTTAAAAATAGATTTTTTTGGGATGGAGCTACACTTCATAATGTACCTGTTTAGATTCTACTTAAGAACAAACCTACAGTCCCCCTCTTGTTTGCACCGCCTATATACTGCTGTTCAGAGTATATAGGGTTGTAGGTATAGGGTTTTATTTTGGGTGCGGGGTCCCCCTTAATATCCATACAAGACCCAAAGGGGCTGGGTTGGGGGGGGCAGATGGGGTAGCCATGCCATTTTTCTCAAGGATTTTCAGCCATATGGCCAGGACAAGACATGACATTAAAGCCGCAAGTGGTTTTAAATGGCTTCTTTTTTTCCTTTACAAATGTCATTTTGTGCAGGGACAGTTCTAAACACGGGAAACACATGCCACTTCACAGGCATACTTTAGACACCCCCCAGGTACCATATTTAAAGGAATATTTCACCTTTTTTTTTTCACTTTATGCATTATTAAAATGACTGCTCCCGAAAAAACTTTAGTTTTTTAAAAGTTCTTTTTGCATTGATATATGTCCCTTGGGGCAGGACCCGGGTCCCCAAACCTGTTTTATGACATTAACATGCATATTGGCCGTTGTAATTACCAATTTTGATTTCGAACGTTCGCGTCCATTGTAACAAATAGGGTTCGAAAATTTGCGCGAACTTTCGGTCCGTTCGAAAGGTTCTGGTGCGAACCGAACCCGGGGGTGTTCGGCTCATCCCTACTGTTAAACAACACTCACACAGTTTAGCTGGTGGTACTTGTAGTCCCACGGAAGTTAAACTCTCTATCATAACGGCCAGTAGAAGCCTCTGCTCAGTACACATTACTGATTTCAGTAGCCATATCAGATGACATCTTTAGGATTATAAAAAGAAGGAAATTATACTACTACCAGGATAAATCACAGCTTTGCTAACTTTGCTGCACCTTTCTTTGTTGGATTACCTTATTTACAACTTAAAAAAGGCTAGCTGAAGATATCTGGATTTCAAGGAATACCCTTTCTCACCTTTTTATCATTTTCTCTCCTCATCTGCTCAAATTGTATTGAACTGCTAAAAGGAGCCATCCTTTTGAATATAATATTGTTTATACTGTTTACAATATTGTGCAGGATTGCTGGCCTGTAAGTTGAGGAGGCAGAAGGGAGAGATCTGACACATAATATATTATGCCAGGTGTCTACTCTACTGTTAACCTGTTCACATAGGTCCCTGTATTGAGTTATTATTTGTGTTCATTCACAATTCAGGGAAATTTACACCAATATATTGTGTTTACTAGATAAGCTTGAGATAAAGGGCGGTGGATACAGGAGTTTTTCCAAAGTTGATATGCATATGTATCTTGTGTTCTGATACTACAATAAACATATTTGAACTGTTTACTTAACCACTTGACAACTGGGCACTTAAACCCCCCTCGTGACCAGACCAATTTTCAGCTTTCGGTGCTCTCACACTTTGAATGACAATTACTCAGTCATGCCACACTGTACCCAAATGAATTTTTTGTCCTTTTTTTTCATCCAAATAAAGCTTTCTTTTGGTGGTATTTGATCACCTCTGGGTTTTTTATTTTTTGCGCTATAAATAAAAAAAGACCGAAAATGTAGAAAAAAAACAAATTTTTCTTTGTTTCTGTGATAAAATTTTGCAAATGATTAATTTTCCTTCACAAGTTTTGGCCACAATTTATACTGCTACATATCTTTGGTAAAAATAACCCAAATTAGTGGATATTATTTGGTCTTTGTGAAAGTTAGAGAGTCTACAAGATGAATGGTGAGCTTTTTGATGTTGTCATTTTCCCCCCAATTCTTTGCAAAATTAAGATTTTTTTTTTTTTTTTTTCTCCAAAAAATTGTCATTGTAATAGGGTATTTCTCTCACATGGCATGTGTATACCACAAATGACACCCCAAAATAAATTCTGCTACTCCTCCTGAGTATTACGATACCACATGTGTGGGACTTTTCCACAGCCTGGCCACATAGAGAGGCCCAACATGCAGGGAGCACCATCAGGTGTTCTAGGAGCATAAATTACACATCTAACTTGTTGACTATCTATTACACTTTTGAAGGCCCTGGAGCACCAGGACAATGACACGTGACACTGACGTGGCACTGATGACAGATGGCACTGATACGTGGCACTGATGACACGTGACACTGATGTGGCACTGATGACAGATGGCACTAATACGTGGCACTGATGACACATGACACTGATGACAAATGGCACTAATATGTGGCACTGATGACACGTGGCACTGATTACACGTGGCACTGATGACAGATGGCACTTATACGTGGCACTGATGACACGTGGCACTGATGACACGTGGCACTGATGACAGATGGCACTAATACATGGCACTGATGACAAATGGCACTAATGCGTGGCACTGATGACACGTGACACTGATGACAGATGGCACGTGACACTGACAGGTGGCATTGATGACAGATGGCACTAATACGTGGCACTGATGACACGTGGCACTGATAACAGATGGCACGTGACACTGACAGGTGGCACTGATGACAGATGGCACTAATACGTGGCACTGATGATAGATGGCACTAATATGTGGCACTGATGACAGATGGCACTAATATGTGGCACTGATGACACATGGCACTGATATGGCAGTAATGACATATGGCACTTATACATGGCACTGATGAAAGATGGCACTTATACATGGCACTGGGGACAGATGACACTGACAGGTGGCACTGGGGACAGAGGGCACTGACAGGTGGCACTGGGAACAGATGGCACTGACAGATGCCAGTGGGGACAGATGGCACTGGCACTGGACACTTAATTTTCCATTTTTTTTTCACTCACGCTTCTTTTACGCTGCAGCCGTTCGTCTAAGTGTGAGGATGGAGAGCCAGCGATGAGAGATGATCTCATATGTTTACATATGAGATCATCTCCCATTGGACACACTGATCGCGCTGTGAAAGGCCGATGTGATTGGCCATTTTCAGTGATCTGTGACTGGCTGTGTCCAAGGGACACGGGCAGCACAGTACTTCCCCGATGCGCGCGCGCGGGAGTGCGCATCGTGGGAGCGCGCATTGTGGAAGTAAACAGGAGGGCGTCCAGGGACGCCCTCCCGGCAATTGGCGTCCGCGCTGCAGCCGCCTTTCGGCTATAGCGCGGACGTCTAGTGGTTACTATTATGTGAGTCTCTATTTACTACCACAGCTGGTGACATGATGGAACCCAGGGTGTCAGAGGTAAGGGAGGATTTGCAGAGTCGAGGTATTCAGTGGGGTACAGAGTTTTTTAGCAGCCCTTACGGGGGTACTGCTACACCTAGAATCAGAGTAATCAGAGTATTCCGTTCCTTGTGTTTTTTCGGTGACCTTAAAGTCAACAACTTTCCAGTGAATTTACTATATAAACCATTTGTGCATTTATACAATGTGATGATATCATATTTAGATAATCTTTCTTTATATACCTCCAGTGCCATGTATTTGTTCCCCCACTTCTTCAGGAGGTGAGGAGAGCTGAAAACTAGAACACAACAATTTACAGTACAAAGTAGATAATCTTAATTAAAGGTAATACCAATCAAATATCATAATGATCTCACCAAGCTAAATAAGTCAAACGAGGGAAGGTATAGCATGGTCATGGGCATGTGTATTGTCTCTCCCTGGGGTCACACCTATCTTTCAAAAATACAAAAACAACATCCCCTAGACTGGTTACTGAAGAAACATGTGAATGAGCCTGTGTGCCTGCCTGCAGGGCAAAGCCTATGGGGAAGACCTGGACAGTAATGGGGAAGACCTGGACAGTAATCCTGCGGCTCCTACACTAGTAGCTTTATATTTGGAGGCTGGGTCTGGGATATTTCTCTGTGATATCATAGCAGTTGCTACTGGCAATTTGCCGGGGAAAAAGAGAAAAGAGACTGTCAGTGCTAGCGTGTCGGAAATGCAGGATGGCAATCAGTATGGGAAGTGTTGTGTCATGGTTGGGACTGCTCTACAGTGGGAACAGCTGCCAGTGAAGGAGCGTTTTCAGGAAATGGCACGGAAAGAGTTAACTCATGGAGGCACAGGTGCAAGAGCGCTGGAGGTGTGTGCCTGGGAAGCAGCAGGTTCACTGCGGGTGTGTGGGCTACAAGGGAAAATGCATGTGCTCCACTAAGACTGTTGCCAGTGCAGAAGCATTTTTGGGTGGCGGTTGAAGTGAAGGAGTTAACTCGGGGCGCGAGAGCAAGAGGGCCAGTGAGGTCTGCCTAGGGAGAGGTAGGGTTATCGCTGGTGTGTGTGTGTTACTATGTGCATTACAGCACTGACTGATAATGTCAGAGCAAGTGTTACAGCATGGACTGACAATACTGCCATAATTGATGATAGGGAAGGAGTCAACTCGGGGTGCTGGAGAGTGAGGGCCAGTAAAGCCTGCTAGGAGACAAAGTAAAAGTGTGTGTGTGTGTTACTACCTGCATTACAGCACGGTCTGATAATGTCAGAGTAAGCTTTACAGCACGGACTGATACTGCTACAGTAACTGATGGCGGAGATGAGGTTAACTTAGCACGTGGGAAGAGTCGCTGGGGGGAGCGGGAGGGGTCACTGCCCAGAGTCGACCAATCTGGTGAGATGAGGGAGAACCATGAGGAGAGAGCAGCAAGATGGCAGGTGGAGGTGCAAGTCTGAGTACCGGAGTTGCTGTGGGAGGTGGCAGGTGTCCAGAAAGGCTGATGGAGCTGCAAAACAGAACGCTGACCAATACCGGAGTATGGTTAGCACCCCGCAGGAGCTTGGCACTGTGTAGCAGAGAAGACAAAGAGTATTTCAGGCTGGTATGTGCCTATGTGGCATATGCCAGTGTGTCATAGTGAAGCTGCGTGCCTGAGGTCTGTGTGGCCAGTGTGGGGAGATGCTTCTAAAATTGATACTGAGTGATCATCTATCATGTGTCGGGCTTGTCAACTGGGAGACAGGATTTTGTTCGGAGATGCCGACTACCACTTTCTTGAGGGAGAAGGTAGTGTTATGGAAGAGCCACTGGGGCTAGGACCAGTGGTGTACACCCAAACCACGATTTGCCAGACCAAGGAGACACGCATCTCAACTTTTAAAGACACCCAGCTGGCCAGAGCTGGGCAGCAACCTTGTTCTATTGCAGCAGTTGCAATGAGTAACCAGGTGGCTGTCATGCAGATCTCAGGACCCACAGGACCCAGAGGCTGAAGTTGACAAGTTCCTCAGGTGAGGAGGGGCCAGGGGCAGTTGATGTACAGTCATCCAGATCCTGACCTGTACAGGTCCATAGAGGAGGGAATAGCAGACTTGGGGTCGGTGACTGACACAGAGTGAGACTGTGAGGCAGAGGAAGAAGAGGACCCCCAGGTGTTTGAACCGGAAGAAGAGAGAGATTATGTCACTCATTTGAGACAGTGTGCTCAGAGTCTTGGGTTCAGTAGGACCTATGCAGAGAAGAGGCCTGATTAATCCCCACCACGCACTATGGCCGGAGCTTTGGCGTAGAATGAGGCCTACAGCCACCTCAATCAGAAATCCAAAAAACCCTTTGTCCTACCAGGGAAATGAGATGGAATGAGGTGCCGATATTCTCAAGGTTCCAGAGAATAGTTCAATGGCTGTTGGCTCTAGAGTATGGCTTTGACTTCCTGTATGTCCCAAGAGAAGTTATGGAAGAAGTGGAAGCAAAACAGTCCTCCTGGTGTGAGGATTAAGTCTGGGATTTCATGTACATGCCCAAAAGATTTTGGAAACTGACCTACCCCCACCTGTGACATCAGTTCCAGGCTATCAAGAGGAACTGGAGTTTGGGGAGGTCCATCCATATGGACAAGGTTATCATAAAGAAGTCTGGGTGTAAGGACCAGGAGTGGTCTATTAACATCTGGGGTCTAGATTGGAGAATAATCCAGCTTCCAGGTCCAGACTTCTATTGCTGAGGAAAAGAAACAGAACTGGGATTTCTATCTGCACCTTCAAGGAGAGCCTATCCAGTTGTGTTCTTGTTCTTGTTCAAGAGGCTGCCACCTTGGGTACCAGTTGAAGAAGTTTCCTTGTTGAGAAAGGACTCCTGTTTACATATTGTTACTGCCAGTTTCAGGCCTGTAACAGGGGGAAAACCCTCTAACCCCTAAAATCCCCCCTTCCCTTCTATCCTTGCAAAACTTGGAAGGGTGCCTCAGGGGGTCTACTTAAAGGCTCAGGAGAAAAGGCTATTTCATGGGGACTTCTCTAAACAAGTTATCTGGAACTATAACCTGGAAGGGGTGAATCCCTTACTCTAAATGCCTCTCTTTGCTGTGTACCAGGAGGGTGTTTTGGCCCTTGTTCACACATGTTGTGCTGGGGTAATGGACACTTTGCAAAGATTTACTTGAAAAAAAAGGGACACTTTGTGAAAATTTGCCACATACAAGAACTGAAGTGTTGCCCAACATAGGGGGCAACCTGATTTGTTCCTGACAAATAAAGAAGGATTCCCTAGTAAGTCTGTTTCATGTTTGGGGTTTATGAACCGCAGAGCCTGGATCCTGAAGATTTCTTTGGGGACTCTTGTGTTATTATTGCTACTTTGTACCCAGTGTGAGCCATGTTCCACAGATACCTAGATAGTTGCAAGGTCTGCCTGTGCTCTCTTTTTCAGAGGAACTGGAAGACTCTTTGTGGTAAAATTCAATCTACGGTCACAGTGTTCTTTTGCTAGAAACTTTTATGCCCATTAGTGGTGCACTGGACTCTTAAGGCACTAGGTGGCACTGTTAAGGTAAAAAGTAGATTGCAGATGTTTGCTTAGTTTTGTCTGCATTGAAAGGTCATCTTCAAAGGGATGGCATGTCAATGCTTTATTTGCTGAAGTGCCTTCTACATTTTTTTATGCCTGTGTTAACCACCTTAGGTCCACCCTATAGCAATTTTACTTGCTTCTACTGTGATTACACACTGGTACCGTGGACTCGATGTCCACTGGCACCCATTAATCATCCTGCAGAGAGACAGAACGGCGGTCTACTTATGTATACAAGTCAGATTGTAGCTCTGATAGGAGGGAAGGCATGGATCATGTGTCTCTGCAAAGCAGGGACTAGGATCCATGTCTTCCCCTAGTAAAGGCAGCTCTCATAGTGTAGTAAAACACAGGTTAGGTACACAGTTAACCCTTTGATCACCTCTGATGCTAACTCCTTACCAGTCATTACTACAGTGACAGTGCATATTTTTTAGCACTGAACACTGAATTAGCGTCACTGGTCCCTACAAAGTGTCAAAAGTGTCAGTTAGTGTCCAAATGTCCGCCGCAATATCGCAGTCCCGCAATAAGTGGCTGATCGCCGCCATTGCTGGTAAAAAAAATGTATAAAAAGATCTCAGTTTATAGATGCTATAACTTTTGTGCAAACCAATCAATATATGTATGGGATTTTTTTTAACAAAAATATGGAGCAAAATACATATTAGACTAAATTTATGAAGATATTAGATTTTTTCAATTTTTTCACCGGATATGTTTTATAGCAGAAAGTAAAAAGTATAGGTCCAAAGAAAGCTCTATTTGTGGGGAAAAAAAAGGACATACATTTTATTTGGGTACAGCATCTCACAATTTCTCAATTGTCAGTTAAAGTAAAGCAGTGACGTATCGCAAAAAAAATGGCCTGGTCATGAAGGGGGTAAATCCTCAAGTGGTTAATTCTGTTTTCTTTCAGGTGAAGATTACTGAAATTGACCACAGACCACATCTGTTGCTATGTATATGTATAGTATATGTATAGTTAGCAGCAGGGACCAGTTAGGAATTGTGTATATTTTGGCCTGCCGAGAGCTGGAATGTAAACAAAAGAATGCCGGCAATAGAAAAGTCAGAAAAAAAAAAGAGTGTGCCCCCCCCCTCCTAATCCATACCAGGCCCTTCGGGTCTGGTATGGATTAGAAGGGGAACCCCACGCCAAAATTATTTTTGTAAAACGGCGTGGGGTCGCCCCAAGAATCCATACCGGACCCTTATCTGAGCATGCAGCACGGCAGGTCAGGAAAGGGGGGGGGCAAGAGAGCACCCCCTCCTGAACCATACAAGGCCACATGCCCTCAACATGAGGGGGGGGTGTGCACCGCCCTACCTATCCATGCGTCTGGCCCCCATGCAGGATGCCGGATGCATGAATTCTTGTGGGGGGGGGGGGGGTTTGAAGCATGTGATGAGAGCCAGAGGCTCTAATAAGCATCGAGATAGGGTGGACTCGGGGGGGCGCAGAGCACTGCGATCTGACCTAACCGGCCAGACCAAAAAATGTATCACCAGCCGCCACTGGGCTTAAGTAAATCCTGCTTCAGAATCTATTTTTCAGTGTGCTGGTTTTCTCATCATTGCTATATTCCTGACATATCATAATATGGACAATATACAGTACAATTGTTAAAAAACACATTTTAATATTTTATAAATATTATTATTTATTAATAAATGTTAAAGGCAAAAAAAGGTCTTGAGCTGTAGTCACTTGGGGGGGGGGGGGGGGGGGGGGGGGGGGGGGGGACGGTGTCCCTGAATGGCAGTTTGGAAATGTGGTCACCCTATATGCAGCATCCAATTAAGATACCAGTTTGATTTTGGTTTGTGGAAAGAAACCTTAGGTCACAACCTTTGCAGGCATAGTGAGCTTCACGCAGGCAAAATTTGTCACAAAATTACTTTTAAGGCTGCATGTAGAATGCACGTACATCTTAAATAAATGATTGAATGGTTTTCTTGACTCATTTCTTGTGTTTCCTCTTTTTTGTTATGCAGTTTGACTTTATAAGGACTGATGAGTGCATTCTGCCTCCTCAACACCAGATATGTTCAATGACTATAACTCTGCCAGAATCTATGATGAGCCACCATTTCAAACCACTGATCTCAGCCAAAGACCTGTCTTACTAAAATTTGTTCATCTCAACAGTTTTTAAAGCATTTTTTCACAGCTTGTCAAGAAGGTACATATAGAACTAACTAGCAAATATATTTTTATTATTGTGAGAAAAGGAACAGCAGGGGATGATCAGCTACTATTTTTGCTAGTTTTGTTTGGCTGCAGGGATGCAAATTAAAATGTTCATTGCAGGAAATCGTTTTTTTAACCACTGAAGTAAATGTTTTGGATCAGTAAATCTCATAAGGATTTGTTGTATGCTGAAAAACAAATGCTGCGTGAATACAAAAGTAGTCACAAAATTGGTGATCAAGCAAAGTGGCCGATCCAACAACTTCATATTGTTATTTTAGCCACATCACTAGAACGTGTTTAGGTTGGAACCCATTGAAAATCAATTGATGTGAAGAAAAATACCTAAAGAGATGGAATCTGTGCTTTTTAAGTTGTGTCTGTGAATGTGCTCAGCATAAAGACCTTTGGATCAGAAGGAGCTAATTGCAAGGAGGTATACAGTATAACACTTACCTGTGTGTCACTGATCTTGAGATCTTTTGGCTTCTACTTCTTACAGACCACTCTACGGGCAGGCAGAATTAGTTGGCTGCACTGCAAAAGTTTATGGTGGCCTCAAAGAGAACTTGCCAACTTTAAAGCTGTGGGAAGGAAGTGGAAATACAGTATGCTATCTTTCAAATCCTTGTGCAGTCCTGTATTAAATGAGGACATCAAGGTTCCGACCACATCCTGGGAGAGCAGAGGATAGCAGAGGAGTGCGTTGGGCAAATGAAGATTAAAGCTGGACATATACTAGTAGAATTTTGCTCAAAATTTCTAATTTTAACACTGTTTTATTTTCTAATTGCTATTGGGGTTAACTCGTTGTTTGTTTTTGACCACAGCGATGAGAAAATTCAGAGGAGACGAATGGAAAACTTTTCTCAAACAAATTTTTAAAAGTGAATGTGATTTTCATTTGATAAAGTCCATTCATTCCAAAATCAAATTAAAAGCAAAGTACTTTTGAACTATATTTGTCAAGTTGCCGAATGTACTGTGAATTTCTATACAAATATCTACTCATGTATGGCCAGCTTAGTATAAGTATATTTTCATCTTCCATTACCCTAGAATAAACAAGCAGGTAACTCAATGTTATGCTTACTTCATGGTCAGGCACTAAAGCTGGATCTGTGTTCTTCACCCATAGCAGCTCTCTTTTTCATAAGGTAAGCAGGCCTACTGATACTCGGTTGTCCCCAGGTCTTATAAACAATGCTATAGTGCAGCCCTCAAATTTTCTGCTCGCCTACTCGCATTTTGCGAGCAGAAAATGAGGGCTGGCGAGGAGCTGGGCTGCCTGGGATTGGGGGGGGCGAGCACCGCCGGCGGGCGGATTTGACTGGGAGCTGTTCTCCCGGTGGAATAGTGCCATGGAGTTAGAGGAGAGCCGCGGGATCGCCGAGCGGTAATACATGCCGTAACAGCTGTCTCCGCTCACTCTCACACAGCCCCGCCTCCTCCTAAACCCGCGCCTGATTAAATAGACATAACACGGGTCCAATGCGGGGATGCATTCTGTCTATTAACAGGCGCGGGGTTAGGAGGAGGCGGGGCTGTGTGAGAGTGAGCGGAGACAGCTGTTACGGCGTGTATTACCGCTCGGCGATCCCGCGGCTCTCTTCTAACTCGACATGATCCTGCCGCCCTCTCACTTCCTCCGCCCTGGCAAGGCTGCAATGTGGCACTGTGATGCTGATATTTGGGGCACGGTGAGGCTGTAAATGGGGGCACTGTAAGGCTGCAAATGGGGGCATGGTGAGGCTGTAAATGGGGGCACTGTGAGGCTGCAAATGGGGGCACTGTGAGGCTGCAAATGGGGGCACGGTGAGGCTGCAAATGGGGACACGGTGAGGCTGCAAATGGGGGCACGGTGAGGCTGCAAATGGGGACACGGTGAGGCTGCAAATGGGGACACGGTGAGGTTGCAAATGGGGGCATGGTGAGGCTGCAAATGGGGGCACGGTGAGGCTGCAAATGGGGGCACGGTGAGGCTGCAAATGGGGACACGGTGAGGCTGCAAATGGGGGCACGGTGAGGCTGCAAATGGGGGCACTGTGAGGCTGCAAATGGGGGCACGGTGAGGCTGCAAATGGGGGCATGGTGAGGCTGCAAATGGGGGCACTGTAAGGCTGCAAATGGGGGCATGGTGAGGCTGCAAATGGGGGCACTGTAAGGCTGCAAATGGGGGCACGGTGAGGCTGCAAATGGGGACACGGTGAGGCTGCGAATGAGGGCACGGTGAGGCTGCAAATGGGGGCACGGTGAGGCTGCAAATGGGGGCACTGAGGCTGCAAATGGGGGCACTGTGATGCTGCAAATGGGGGCACTGTGAGGCTGCAAATGGGGGCACTGAGGCTGCAAATGGGGGCACTGTGATGCTGCAAATGGGGGCACTGTGAGGCTGCAAATGGGGGCACGGTGAGGCTGCAAATGGGGGCACGGTGAGGCTGCAAACGGGGGCACGGTGAGGCTGCAATGTGGATCACGGTGAGGCTGCAATGTGGGGCACGGTGAGGCTGCAATGTGGGGCATGGTGAGGCTGCAATGTGGGGCACGGTGAGGCTGCAATGTGGGGCACGGTGAGGCTGCAATGTGGGGCACGGTGAAGCTGCAATGTGGGGCACGGTGAGGCTGCAATGTGGGGCACGGTGAGGCTGCAATGTGGGGCACGGTGAGGCTGCAATGTGGGGCACGGTGAGGCTGCAATGTGGGGCACGGTAAGGCTGCAATGTTGGGCACGGTGAGGCTGCAATGATGGGCACAGGTCACGCTGCAATAATGGGCATCGGTGAGCCTGCATTGATGGGCACTGTTGAGGCACTGCTGAGGGGAACTGATAAAGTTGTTGTTGATATTTATTTTTGTAAAACATAATTCTGCATAAAACATTTAAGTGTCCTTTCATGAGATAATTTTTGATAGCGTGATTAGGGGCGGGGCAGGGTAAGGGTTGGGTGGGGCAATTGGTGGCGAGTAACCCTTGAGACCTGGCTAGTAGCTCAGGACTTGAAATTTTGAGCCCTGCTATAGTGCCTTGCTACCAGGGCAGGGCAGGTGCAGACTATGCACAGAAAACAGGTAGAGACAGGCAGTGTGTTCCAATGGCAGTCTGGGACCTGTTTAGGGCAGAGAGTTCAGAGAATAGTTAGGATCAAATCTGTGGTCAAAAAGGCAGGCTGAGTTCAGAGAGTAGTCCAAAGTCCATTCTGAGGTCGATAACAAGGGTATTCAAACTAGCTGGCTGGGCGGGAATCAAGCAAAGGTAAAGGCACGAGGACAAGAGAGGCAAGCATGGAGCTTGAAGCATGTGTTGCAAACACTATCACAAGCATGAGACTAAGGCCCCTTTCACACTGGGGCGTTTTTCAGGCGGTATATCTCTAAAAATAGCGCCTGTACAGCGCCAGAAAAAATCCGGCCCCATTCACTGGAGCGGTGCGCTAGCAGGACGGTCAAAAAAGTCCTGCTAGCAGCATCTTTGGAGCGGTATAGGAGCGGTGTATTCACTGCTCCTATACCGCTCCTACCCATTGATTTCATCATACTGCGGCAATATCCCCGCAAAGAGCCGATACGGCGGTGCTTTGCTGGGGATTTTAACCCTTTTTCGGCCGCTAGCGGGGGTTAAAACCGCACCGCTAGCGGCCGAATCCCGCGGCTAAAACGACAGTAAAGCAGTGCTAAATATAGCGCTGCTTTACCGTCGCCGTGGCTCCCACCCCAGTGTGAAAGGGGCCTAAGGGCTTGGTGGGCTTAAAACAGATTTGGTCTCCACCCAGAGGCTGTGTCTACATCAATCACTCTGTAGGTAGACAGTCAGGCAGAAAGAGTACAACTCAGCCAAAGCCAGGATGCTGGGAGGAGACCAGCAGCTGCCAAGGCATAGGAGCATTACGCACTCCTGACACCCAGTTACCAAGGGGTGGGGAACTAATTAGTAATTTTTTATTGCTGATGCTGACTGGAAATCAACTTTATTGCATTCATTAAAATACATGTATTTGTATCATTTCATTTAGTTCAATTTATCAGCAATAAGATCTTAGCAAATTACTTCATTAAAACAAATTTAGCCAAAAAAATGTAATTAGCCTGGGTGGAAGCTGTCATCTAGTTCTTACTGAACAATATCACACACTGACAAAAACATGGCAGCAGCAGTTTATATTACCTGTGTCCTATTATGTGTGCAAACTTGCATACATATGTGTCTGTCAAATATATAACCTTTGCATGGTTGAATAAATTCCTAATTCAGCTGTATATCAATGAATTCCTTAATAAGAGCTAACAAGCCTGCTATAGACCAGCCAAAAGTGACTTGAGCATATTTCTGAATGACCAATAAATAATGACACCAGGGGAATATAAAATTGTATTCCAAAAGGCCCATGATTGTATTAGCCTAAAGTTCTTTAATAATATAAAACATCACTGAGACAATATAAATAAATGTGCACTGTGCTAAGGGGCAAAATGTGTTTTTGAGAAAGGCTCTATGAGACATACTATACAGTATATGAGCAGCTAGTAAAATGGCATTTTCTTTCCAGTGCATGAAAGTCATAATTTTTTGTTTTCTTCATGGAAAATATTGCTACCAGAGTAACTGTGTTATGTTTTTACACATGTTGCTGGGACACAGCCAGCAATCTGATATGAATGTCAGATATTTAGTTGTTTTCATCATGTAACAATTAGTGCTGCAACCACTATACAAATGTACCATTTCAAGCCCTGTAAACATAGGAATCACCTTCCACCTGCTAAGCACCCAAGGCCGCTGTTAGAAATCACCGTGCCCCGTACAGCCTACCTGATGGGGCCCCCCTTGACCCCATCCTTGGCCGCTCTTGACCACACCCCTGACCCTGCTTTAAAACAAAATACAGAAAGTGCATGCAGTAGAAGGGGGAGCAGTTACAAATACAAGTGTAAACGAGGCCTAAGGCTACAGGGCTTTTTTACTTAAAAAAAAGTGCAGAAACTCTATCACGCCTCCATTGCACCACTAACCATCAACATAATCAACACCCCCCAATGCGCTACATACAGAATTCTATTTTAGCAGAGTTCAAGGGGGCGCTATTTACAGAGTGGAGAGTTGAGCGATGCATTACACATGAAGTGTGGGGTTTAAGCAGTGCACTGCGAACAGAGTGCAGAGTTGAAGAATGTGCTACGTACAAAGTGCAGACTGCAGCAGTGTGCTGTGCTATGTACAGATTGCATGGTTGAGGTGTGTGCACTGCACAGAGTGCAAGGTTCATGAATGCACAACGTACAGATTGCAGAGTTTAGGAGTGAGTTTTGTACAGAGTGTGCAGTGTACAGAGTTCAGGGTTCAGGAGTGCACTGCATACACAGTACAGGGTTCAAAATTGTGCTAGATACAGAGTGCAGGGTTCAGGATTGTGCTACGTACAAGGTGCACGGCTCAGGAGTATGCTACATGCAGAGCCCAAGAGTACGTTACATTCAGAGTGCAGGGTTCAGGAGTGTCCTATGTACAGAGTGCAGGGTTCAGGAGTGCGATACATTCAGAGTGCAGGGTTCAGGATTGCGCTACATACAGAGTGCAGGGTTCAGGAGTGCCCTATGTACAGAGTACAGGGTTCAGGAGTGCGTTACATTCAGAGTGCAGGGTTTAGGAGTGCCCTACATTCAGAGTGCAGGGTTCATGAGTGTGCTACATACAGAGTGCAGGGTTCAGGATTGTGCCACGTACAGAGTGCAGGGTTCAGGAGTGTGTTACATTCAGAGTTCAGGGTTCAGGAGTGTGCTATGTACAGAGTGCATGGTTCAGGAGTTTGCTATGTACAGAGTGCAGGGTTCAGGAGTGTGTTATGTACAAAGTGGAGGGTTCAGGATTGTGCTATATACAGAGTGCAGTGTTCAGGCGTGCGTTAAATTCAGAGTGCAGCGTTTAGGAGTGTGTTACATTCAGAGTGCAGGGTTCAAGATCACACTACGTAAAGAGGGCAGGATTCAGGATTGTGCTACGTTGAAGGTGCAGCTTTCAGGAGGAGTACATTACATTCAGAGTGCAGGATTGAGGATAGTGCTATGTATAGAGTGCCAATGTGCATATCTCAAAGGCCATCCCCCCCCCACCTTACAGAGCTCTCCCTCCAAATTTCTATATCTGGTCTCCCACAGTACACAGAACATGGAAATGCAATTATTTTAGTAAATGTAAACTGCTAAATACCTTTTCTCATCAGTATATAGCAGTCTTTTGACTTCTATCACTGTCTGGTTAAAGCTTGTAGGAGGAGCTTTCATTCTACTCTGACCATATGAGGCTTCAGGACCCCTGACCCTCTGTCTGAACAGTGCTAATTGGCCCTGTGCTGATCACATATACTCTCCCGGGAAAAAAAAACACCAAACTGAACATGTGCAGAGTGCCTCCAAAGGCTCTGTTTTATCAGATGGTTAGGGGACAGTGGAGGAAGGGGAGGATAAGAGAAGACAGGATCAAACAGCCTTTTTACACAATGCGGAGGATTAACCTCTTAGGTTCCACATTGAGTATAACAAGCATGCTTTACTGCATATATAGCCTGATTTGACTGTTGTGGGTTTAGTAACAGTTTAAAGTGGGAGTGCACCAAAAAAAAAATATTAAAAGACAGCAGCTACAAATACTGCAGCTGCTGCCTTTTAATAAATGGACACTTACCTTTCCTGGAGTCCGGCGATGTCGGCAGCCGAAGCCGTGCAATTGCTCGGCTCTCAGCTGCTGCCGCCACCATTCTCGGTGAGGGAATCAGGAAGTAAATCGTTACGGCTTCACTTCCCGGTTCCCTACTGCGCTGCGTGTCCTAAATGGTCCCCGCTATCTCCTGTGACCTGTGTGTTTCCTAGGAGCCTGGGGGGGGGGGGGGGGGGGGGGTGCGGGAATGAGCATGACCGCGGGAGTCTATTCCCGGAAGTGGGTGCAGATACCTGTATTAGAGGGGGGGGAGGTGGTATCTGCACCCCCTCCCCCCCCAAATGTGGCACCGGAGGGGGGGGAGGAATCAGATGAGTGGTTTCTCACTTTTGGGTGGAACTCCGCTTTAATTGCAAAGTAAATCAGCATGATCACCCCTTCCCAGTGAGTACGTATAATAGAAGAATGTTTGGACAGACACTGAATTTGTGCCCACATTTATTGGGTGAAATGAAAAGTAGAATAATGACTGGAATATGGCTTGCTTAAAAATATGCATGTAAAATCCTAAGTGTATTTTTAAGCAAGCCATATTTCAGTCATTATTCTACTTTTCTTTTCACCCACAAGGTACCTGCGCAATACAACAAACAATCGAATAATAGAACTTCAGCCAGGCACAGACATATTTATGCATTACGGGGAAAAACTACTTTAACTATGTTAAATGTGCAGATTGGTCCTGTTTTCTGTATAATTTATTTATTTTTATATACTTGATATATTATATTTACTTTGATTAAATCTAGGTGGGCATACCTACCACATTGATGATGTCTTGACATGGGTGCTTAAAACCTTAGTGATTTAGGCTTTTTGTTGCAGAGCAATATATGCAATATACCCGTGAGCCATAAGGTGGCAACAGTCTATTGGACATGACTTCACATAAAGCAAGGAGCAAGAATTTCACTTATGAAGACAGTACAGTATGCATAACATTCTGCATGCAATCTCAAACCCAGTGCCAGTTAAAACATCAGGTTTTATTACTGTCCTGTTCTTCATCCCTATCACATCTGTTTTAAGGGGAACATCTGACAGATATGGAAAAACAATGCAACCTGACTATGTATTAATTTAATAATCATCGCATATATTTTAGCAACAAGTAGCATAAATACCCAAGTATGTCTTGATATCAGCCTTCTGTAATAGACTGCACATCTGCTTTCTCACTGAGAGAGGGATGGACAGCAGCATGCTCATGGAACTATAGTTTAAAGTATAACTAAAGGCAAAATATATATATATATATTTTTCGTTTTGGCTAGAATGGAGAGGGATTAGAACACTTGTCCGTTTTTATTGCTGTCTGTTCCTCCATTAGGGAGATTCACCCTCTCTATCTGTTACAATTATCATTTACAGTGAAAGTAAAATAAAATCCAACATTTTGGACTGCCCCAGAAAAGTAATAGAGGGGAAATCTTCCAATGGGGACACTAGTTCTCCCCAAGGAATTTCCTCTCACTGCTTGTTTGGCTAAGTGACAGAAAGTGAAGATAAATCTCTGCAATGGAACACAGATGGGGAAATAAATCTGACAGGGGTTATAATCCTCCCTTGCTCTATCCAAAATGAAAATATTTGCTAATAATTCTACTTTAAGTTTAGTGATTTTTTTTTTATTATTATTATTATTTCACACCAGGGATGGTACATACAGCACAATGAATGAAAATGTCCCTTGTGCCAGAGGCTGCCATGTTCGTTGAAACCTTCAGTCCTCTGCCCCTGGATACCTCCGCAGCTGTGATTATCTGATGCTGCAAAGGTTAATAGGAGTGGCTAGACACCCCCCCCCCCCCCCCCCAAGCTGTATTCATAGAAGTTGTAGATCACTTCCCGCAATAGAGGACAGGGGTTGAATGAAAGTTCTGCATACACCATGCATAGAACATTTTTTACTTTTGAAGTAAGCAATATATAGGTTTATACATGTGTACGTATATATGCACACACACACATCAGGATAATGATAAGTGCCACTGCCATTACACTGATTATTGATTATCAACAGCAGCCTATGAGTGTTCATAAATGGTATATCTATTCACTTACAGTTGTAACCAACATCTATCATCTTGTAAGGGGGACTAAGATGGGGCAGATGTTGGCACCAAACTGTGCAAGTCCCTTCCTCTTCTTGTATAGGACAGCTGCCCACCCATGGTAGGATTAACCTTCCACCATATAGTGTCATACCCCTGGCCATAGGCCCGCTCACAACATCCATGGCCTGAGGTTAAAATATTAGAGAATAATGGAATAATGCACATAAAATGCACTTTCCATGCTTTACTGCAACTTCACAAAGATTTCTGTGACATCTAACATCACATTTGACACACTATTGAATTCTTCAGCGTGGATTGCCACACACAGGTGTAACATTCTGTAGCTGTCAGTTCTGCACAGAACACAAGCACATATTCTTCAAGCCATCTTCCCACTTCACTTCCATCCTTCTCTTTGTCCACCATGGCAGCTTCCATCACCTCATCACAGGACCTACAGCTTAGTTACATAGTTAATCTGGTTAAAACACAAGTCCATCCAGTTTCACCAACAGAGAAACAAACAAACAAAAAAAAAAAAAAAACACAGTTGATCACCAAGAGGAAAGTGAAAAACCCCAGCAAAGCATGATCCAATTTGCTCCAGTGGGGGAAAAAAATCCTTCCTGATCCTTCAAGAGCCAATCTGATATTCCCTGGATCAACTTTACCTATAAATATTAGTATCTAGTTATATTTTGTGCATTTAGGAAATAATCCAGGCCTTTTTTTTATATAAACAATCTACTGAGCTGGCCAGAACCAGCTCTTGAGGAAGCCTATTCCATATTTTCACATCTCTTGCTGTGAAAAAGCCTTTCTGTATTCGAAGATTAAATCTCTTTTCCTCCAGAAGTTAAGAGTGCCCCCTTGTCCTCTGTGATGACCTTAAAGTGAATAACTGTACACCAAGTTTACTATATGGACCACTTCTGTATTTATACATGTTGATCAAACCCCCCCCCCCCCCCCCCCCTAAATCTCCTTTTCTCAAGAGAGCATACATTCAGTTCCTCTAATCTTTCCTCGTAGCTGAGCTCCTCCATGACTCTTATCAGTTTGGTTGCCCTTCTCTGCACTTTTTCTAGTTTCCCCGATATCCTTTTTTAGAACTGGTGCCCAAAACTGAACTGCATATTCCAGATGAGGTCTTACTAATGATTTATACAGGGGCAAAATGATATCCCTCTCTTTGCAGTCCATACCACTTTTAATACAAGAAAGGGTTTTGCTTAGTTATGAAACCGCCGCTTGGCATTGCATGCTATTAAGTATTGGTGCTTAGTCCCAGTATTCTCCCTGCTGTTTATGGTTATGCCATTATTAAGCTTATGATCTACCAAGCCAATTTATAAGCCAGTTGTACTCCCCCTAGTATGTACGATGCATGCATATTTTTAGCCCTCAAATGCATAACTTTACATTTATCAACAATAAACCTCATTTGCCACACAGTTGCCTAATTAAACAGTGCATTAAGGTTGGCTTGTAAGTTGGAGATATCCTGTAAGGATGTTATTCCACTGCATAGCTTAGTGTCATCTGCAATAACTGAAATTGTACTTTTAATCCCAGGCCCTAAATCATTTATAAATAATTGAAAAAGTAAGGGTCCCAACACTACTAATAACTTTAGACTATACAGAGTAAAGCTGGATACACATTATACAACTTTTGTTGTTTAATTTCCTTTAGATTTACCTTCAACTATGTAGTGCAAGGTCCCACCTGATTGTATATAAATTGAAAGTGTTCAGGTGTGACCTCATATTATACGGTTTTGGTAAATCTAAATTAAAGTTGTAAAATAAATTTGTATAAAAATGGTATAGCGTGTAACCAGCTTAAAGCGGAGGTCTGCCCTTTCCCTTTAAAGTCCCCAAAGAGGAATATACCCCGTATATACTATTAGCAAAAGTATGCAGGCATAGGACACACCCCCTGCCAAGCCCCCTTAAAGGAGAGTTGTACAAAAAAAACAAGATTGGTTAAGCCCACAAGTGCTTTTTTTATCACTACTATTCCTTTATATCGGCTTTTGGAATTTACAAATGCAGCAATTTAGAAATCAGATCAAAGGTTTAGTGCTGGAAAACACTTTTTAATAGATAAAAAGTGAATTTTATATACAACTATATAGATCAGACCAAAATGAGGGACAAATGAGAAGGAATGAGGTACATTGTTCCAAATCAGGGACAGTCCCTCGAAATCAGGGACAGTTGAGAGCTATGTACTACATCCACAGCCACCCCTCTGTCCAAGGTTTTACTTACCTCTTCGTAAAAAGAAATCAGGTTTGTTTGACAACTTCTGTTTTTCATGAATCCATGCTGTCTGTTGTTTAAAGTTATTTTTTATTCCAGCAAGAACTCATCTATGTGGTCTTTTATTAAACTCTCCAGTATCTTCCCGACTGTAGAAGTTAAACTAACAGGTCTATAGCATGACAAACAGCCTCTGTCAGTTGTGAATGGAGAGTATCTGTCGCATAGGATTTTGTGGTTCATAACGTAAATATATGTCAGTGAAAGGCTTGGAGCAGGATGCAGGGAGTTAAGCACCAGCCTAGTGCAATATCCCAAGTAAAGTTATTGATAAAAATGAAGTTAAAAACTACTCACAAACATGTGGAGAAATATCACTTTTTATTCGTAGCAATCAGACCTGAAATCGACAGTCTCCAGATGGCAAAGGAGAAGACATCAGGTCCACTGCTAGATTATACACTATGCTGGTGCGCCCTCTTTTCTTAACTGTGACTATTATCCCCTATACTGGAATGTAGCAAGGCCAGATAAATCATCCCTTGATTAATAGACTACCTGAACATCACACTTATGTGAAAAAATAGAAATATTGGAGATACGGGACTATCAAAGGTACAAGACTGCGGAAACATTTGGGTATAGTAAAACAAATACAATTTTATTGAAAAATAAATACTATATAAAAAATGAGTTTGTGCACAGCAATATACATATTATGATTCAGAGGTTATGCATACAATCTCCAAAGAGCAAAAATAGTGGTATACTTTATGTGCACAAGTCATTATACTTGTCCATTCATTCTCGACATGTTTCGCTGATGTGGCTTCTTCAGGAGAAGGACGTAAAGTACAAGTTTGGAATATTGGAGATATATTTTTTCATTCTAAAATATGCATATAAATACGAACAGAAAATACAAAGTTAGTATATATTGATAATTGATGATTATTACACATACACATTAATATGCTGCATGAGATTTGGCAATGATTGTCCCATATGAACCCTCAGTATGCCCACAGCCTCTTACCTCCAAAAATAGAGGGTCTGAGCATCACCGAGTTCCAAATAGATATCACAAAAAGTTCACCCAATGAAATCCACAATATGGCATCGGAAGACAAAGACCATGGAAAATGGCTGGAGGCCCGTAGGGGGAGATACAATGTCTGATTAGTCTAATGGTATATTGAATAGACCTGAAATATATAGGGTAATCTTATAAGAAATATATATGTAATGTGTCAAATATACCAGAGATAAGGAAACAATTCAATGCAGGCCACAGGTCTATCGAATTGCACCTACCTCACAACAGCTTTAAGATAATAATACTGGGGGCTCAGGTTTGCGTTTGCGGGAAAAGAAAGGCATCTATCCATAATTGATGAACAACATCATAAATATTGTTTTGAGTTCTGTAAAAATGAAGAACCCAAGTAAGGATTACATTTGTTGATGCATATATTTTATTTGGGTCATAAACATACTTCCCAAAATGTTACAATTCCTACCTTGATCATACTATAGAGACCACCAGAGTATACTCCTAAGGCGTTAGTATATATCAGCAGAACAGGTAAACCCCGTCTGCAAAACATCAATAGGGTCCAAATTCTGACAATTTAAAGTTAAAGGATGAGGTAAGTATAAACGATCTTCTAAAGAAAAAAGGAGTATCCTAATGTTTCCAGTGATATGATTCCATATTTACCTTTGAGTCAACTCCCTAGCGCGTCCTGAGCCTCCAAATAGACCACAGCCTGACAGACTGTCAGGCCGGGTTTAAATAGTCCCCCCCGTGGCGCCAAATATGCGGCATGTGACGTCACGCCGCGCTGACGTCACGCGGACGTAATGTGGGAGCCTGCGAACACCCGACTAACACACCGGAACCGGAAGTCAAGAAGACAAACAGACTTCCGGTTCAGGGCATAGTGAATACCTCATCTACATCCTCTGCTGACACTGAAAGTGCCATTGTCAATACAGAGCTGGGGGAGGAACTGAGTGTTATGTCGCCGGCACTGAGGTGATGCTGGCGTTCAGGGCCGGCTCCCCAGGTGGACACATAGCAAGGCGCAGTCTCTCACAACTTGTGGAAAAGAAAGAGCCCTGCCATGCATCCTTGGGTGGCCATACGGGCCTCCTAAGCCCAAGGTCTCCATAATACTGATGCACATAAATGTGGATTAGATGAAATTTTCCTAAAACGAAAAAAGGGGGAATATTTGTAAATGTATACATGAGAAAAAAGAAGAAAACTAAAAAAAAAAGAGAGAAGAAGAAAAGGAAAAAAAAAAAAACATTTTATGGGACAAAAACGCACCACCAACTTCTCACTGCAGCAAATAAATTTCATTTTGTCTATAGCATATAATGAATCTAATCATTCTTCAGATACCCCAAAGAAGTTTAGGGCTTGACGTTTCTAATCAATAAGCAATATAATAAACAAATAAATAGATAAGTAAATCCCCTGCACAGAGGGGAAAATTAAGGCGAGTACACTCTGGACATGGCCAGGGGAAGCAGATCAGGCCCCTCCACAACACCCAACCATTTCGCCCCCAAGCACAGAATATGGGGGAAAAAAGAGAAGAAAACGGGTAGGGCAGATTTAGCAGACCATCACTCGAATAACAGTAAATGATCTGGAAAGGTGCCCCTCACTCTCTCTGAGCATCATGTGGGCCAGGTGGATGTCCTATAGGAATGGTTTGAAACTAATCCCCTCATTGAGTCCCGGATGTCGGGTCGCCTTTAATGAGTAGATCCATCTCGTTTCAATATGCAACAGTTTTTTGTCTAAGTCACCTCCCCGTTCATGTTGAGGCAAGTGCTTCAAGCTGTAAAACCCAATATAGTCAAGATTGAATTTGTGGTACAATCCCACATGACGACTAATGGGTGTCTCCATTTTGCGTTTAGAAATCAGGGATACGTGGTCTCTTATTCGGCAGAATAGGGGACGTTTAGTTTTCCCTACATAAAAAGCTCCACATAGGCATTTCATCAGGTACACTGATCCAATTGATTGGCAATTTGTTCTATGTTTTGGTGTCCATACATTCCCATCTGGCAGGACTAAATTTTTGCCCTCCAGTACAAAGCGGCAAAATTTACATTTGCCACATCTATACGTACCAGAGACTGGCCTTTTGTCCCTCCCTTCATTTATATGATGACTACAGACAAGAGTATCTCGCAAAGACCGTGATCTCTTGTATGTAATTTCCGGATATGGTTTAATGTATTTGGACATTTTTTAGTCCGTAGATAGGAGGTACCAAAATTTCTTGTAAATGTTGCGTACCTTCCTATGTTGCCGATTAAATTTTGTGATGATTCGTGTACTGTCCTGTGTTTTATCTCATCTAGGTTTATACAGCAGGAGTTGCCTATTCAGGCCCACCACCTGATTATAAGCCCTGCGTAGGCATGTCCTGCTGTATCCTCTCAACAAAAGGCGATCACGTAAAAGATTTGCCTCCCTTTAGAAGTCAGTCAGATGCGTGCAGTTTCGCTTAATCCGTAAAAACTGACTGTAAGGGATACTCCTGATTAGTTTTTCGGGGTGAGAGCTGCTGGCATGTAACATACTGTTGCCAGCTGAGGACTTTCTGTAGAGAGTGGAGCATAATGTTCCTTTATCATCCACAAAAAGTTCCACATCCAGAAAAGTAATCCTTTTCTGATCATAGTTGAAGGTGAATTTCAAATTATAGTCATTGATCTTCAATTTATTGAGGAAAGTTAAAAGGTCTTCCTTTGATCCTGCCCATATCATGAGGACGTCATCAATGTAACGACTCCAAGATATTATGTTACCAATGTCAGCAATTTTGCTTTCATCCGAAAACAAATCCCGTTCCCACCCCCCCAGATTTGCATATGAGGGCGCACATTTGGCCCCCATAGCAACTCCCTGCACCTGGAGGTAGTGGGAACGCTTAAATACAAAAATATTGTGCATCAATATAAAATTTAATAATTCAAGGACAAATTCATTATACTTCCATGAGTCAATGTATCTTTCAGTTAGAAATTCCCCCACTACTTCAATACCCTTTTTATGGGGTATTGAATTGTAAAGGGCCTCTATGTCGATGGCAACCAGCCAGGCATTCTCTGGTATCTGTAATCCATCTGTGCTTTTTAAGAGCTCTATAGTATCCTTCACATACGAGAAAAGGCATTTGACATGTGGATAAAGGTACTCGTCAACTAGCTGACTGGCCTTTTCAGTTAGTGATCCACAACCTGAGATTATAGGGCGACCGGGTGGGCATGTTAAGCTCTTATGTACTTTAGGTAAAGCATAAAATGTAGGAGTAGTAAATGTAGTCATGTCAAGAAATTCAAAAGTTTTAGCGTCAATAATACCATTTAGGCGAACCTTCACTATAATCCCTCTATATTTTTGCATATAGTAGTTTACATGCGAGGCTGGGACTGATCTGTAGCATGTCTTGTTTGATATGATGTCTAAACACATCTTTTCATATTTGTCTACATCAAGTATTACCAAATTTCCACCTTTATCAGATGGTTTAATGACAATATTGGTGTTTCATTTTAGACTATGTAATGCTTCCCTAAGGTCCGTAGGCAGGTTGGTCCGAGGTCCACCCTGCCAATTGGTAGATTCTATCGCCTTGGTGACCTGTATCACAAAGGCCCAAATGTTAGAGTTTCCCTGAAGTATTGGAAAGGATCTCGATTTAGGTTTGTAAGTTTTAGGAATACCAAATATGGGCACACATGACCCCGAGGGGCCTGTGGGATGTGGGAGGGGGGGGGAGGGTGATCCCCGGCAGGTCCAATGAAGTACCTGAATTGGTGAAGGTCCATCCCACATCCTCCGGATTGCTCTCATCCCACAGGTCCATCAGGTCATGTAGTGCCCGTAAATCTTCAAAAGTAATGCCTTCCATATTGGCATTGTTATGCTCACTATTGGGGACATTGGATAAATTTTTCATCACACAATACTTTATACATCAGATGTCGTGCGAATAAATTAAGGTCTTTGACCAACTCAAACCTGTCTGCATCCTCATCCGGGCAGAAAGTTAAACCAAGTTGTAATACCTTGAACTCACTACTCGAGAGTGGGTATGAAGACAGGTTGATAATATCAAACTTGTCCTGACTCTCCAATTCAGGGGGGTCGGGACAAGCTATTTTAAAGACTGGTTAGATCTTTTCATGGGGGTAGGTATCGGTAGACTTCATTTCAGATCACTTGAGTTACTGGAAAATATAGGTGCCGTCTTCAGGTCCATATGGGACACTGAACTAGATGGTCCTTGTATGTGTCCTTGTTGTGATAAAGGGCCCGCCACCAGAGAGATAGAGTCAATATTTCTCATAGGCGTGGTCAATGAAAGCAAGGAATGGTTTAGTGTACTATTGGACAGTGTTGTATTCAGTGTAGTATTGTTTTTAGTCTGTTGAGAATGTATTTTCTTTTCCTTATAATTAATTTTCTCTGATCTAGGTCAACTTTGCAAACTGGTTTCGCTGTCTTTCTTCCTTTTTCTGATAGTCCCCACTTGTTGTTGCTTATCCTTACGTGTAGTAGACATGTGCGATTAGTTTCGTACTAATTCGTAATTCGTACGAATTTACGAATCTGTAGTACGAATTTTTTCGAATACGAATTCCGTACGGAATACGAAATTCCGTTTACGAATTTCGTCACGGAATTTATTTGAATCCGACTACCAAATATCGAATTTCAACTAATATGGAAGAAATGATTATAGCGGATATAACGAATGATTCAAATGAATTCAAATGATTTCGAATGAATTCGAATGACAAAGTGTCATTTTTGACGAAAAAATTCAGTTTACGAATTTCAGCTCCAAATTATTCAAATCCAACTACCAATATCGAATTTCAACTAATTCGAAAGAAATTATTATAGCAGATTTAACGAATGAATTCGAATGATTCGAATGACAAAGTGTCATTTTTGCAGAAAAAAAGCTATTTAAAATCACTCGCGGCTATTGCCGGCAAATGAAATGTCGGCTCCTTAACACAGAGAACAGTCATTCATTGATATAAAAAAAAAAAAAAAAGCGTAGGGGTCCCCCCAAATTCAATAACCAGGCCCTTCAGGTCTGGTATGGATATTAAGGGGGACCCCAGCCAAAAAAATAAATAAAAATGGCGTGGGGTCCCCCCTAAATATCCATCCCAGACCCTTCAGGTCTGGGATGGATTTTAAGGGGAACCCCGGCCAAAAAAAAAATGGCGTGGGGTCCCCCTCAAAATCCATACCAGACCCTTTATCCGAGCACGCAACCTGGCAGGCCGCAGGAAAAGAGGGGGGACGAGAGCGGCCCCCCCTCCCGCCTGAACCATACCAGGCCACATGCCCTTAACATTGGGAGGATGCTTTGGGGGTCTAAGACCAAAGCACCTTGTCCCCATGTTGATGAGGACAAGGGCCTCATCCCCACAACCCTGGCCGGTGGTTGTGGGGGTCTGCGGGCGGGGGGCTTATCGGAATCTGGAAGCCCCCTTTAACAAGGGGACCCCCAGATCCCGCCCCCCCCCCTGTTTGAAATGGTAAGGGGGTACAAAAGTACCCCTACCATTTCACCAAAAAAGGTGACAAAAATTGTAAAAATGACAGGAGGCGGTCTTTGACAATTCCTTTATTAAAATCTTCTTTCTTCTTTCTTCTGGTCTTCCTTTCTTCATATTCTCCTTCCGTCATCTTCTTCCATCTTCTTCTTCCTCCGATCCGCTTCTTCTTGCGCCGGTCTTCTCGTCCTTCTCGTCCGGCATCGGCGTCGGCGTCTCTTCTGGGCCGCTCCGCGCAATGGGAGGCTCCCGCTCTGTGAGGCTTCGCTCCGGCTGACAGGTCTTTTATAACGGAGGGCACCTGGTGACCCCGCCCCCTCTGACGCACAGGGACTTCCCTATGGCTTTCCCCATGACGTCAGATGGGGGCGGGGGTCACCAGGTGCCCTCCGTTATAAAAGACCTGTCAGCCGGAGCGAAGCCTCACAGAGCGGGAGCCTCCCATTGCGCGGAACGGCCCAGAAGAGACGCCGATGCCGGACGAGAAGGACGAGAAGACCGGCGCAAGAAGAAGGGGATCAAAGGAAGAAGAAGATGGAAGAAGATGACGGAAAGAGACGATGAAGAAAGGAAGACCAGAAGAAAGAAGAAAGAAGAAAGAAGAAAGAAGATTTTAATAAAGGAATTGTCAAAGACCGCCTCCTGTCATTTTTACAATTTTTGTCACCTTTTTTGGTGAAATGGTAGGGGTACTTTTGTACCCCCTTACCATTTCACACGGGGGGGCGGGATCTGGGGGACCCCTTGTTAAAGGGGGCTTCCAGATTCCGATAAGCCCCCTGCCCGCAGACCCCCACAACCACCGGCCAGGGTTGTGGGGATGAGGCCCTTGTCCTCATCAACATGGGGACAAGGTGCTTTGGTCTTAGACCCCCAAAGCATCCTCCCAATGTTAAGGGCATGTGGCCTGGTACGGTTCAGGCGGGAGGGGGGGCCGCTCTCGTCCCCCCTCTTTTCCTGCGGCCTGCCAGGTTGCGTGCTCGGATAAAGGGTCTGGTATGGATTTTGAGGGGGACCCCACGCCATTTTTTTTTGGCCGGGGTTCCCCTTAAAATCCATCCCAGACCTGAAGGGTCTGGGATGGATATTTAGGGGGGACCCCACGCCCCCAAAGACCCCCTCAGACCCCCAAAGCACCCTCCCAATGTTGAGGGCATGTGGCCTGGTACGGTTCAGGCGGGAGGGGGGGGGCGCTCTCGTCCCCCCCTCTTTTCCTGCGGCCTGCCAGGTTGCGTGCTCGGATAAGGGTCTGGTATGGATTTTGAGGGGGACCCCACGCCATTTTTTTTGGCTGGGGTTCCCCTTAAAATCCATCCCAGACCTCAAGGGTCTGGTATGGATATTTAGGGGGACCCTACGCCATTTTTTTTTTTAATACGAATTCCGTACGGAATTTAACAAGGGGACCCCCAGATCCCGCCCCCCCCCCTGTGTGAAATGGTAAGGGGGTACAAAAGTACCCCTACCATTTCACCAAAAAAGGTGACAAAAATTGTAAAAATGACAGGAGGCGGTCTTTGACAATTCCTTTATTAAAATCTTCTTTCTTCTTTCTTCTGGTCTTCCTTTCTTCATATTCTCCTTCCGTCATCTTCTTCCATCTTCTTCTTCCTCCGATCCGCTTCTTCTTGCGCCGGTCTTCTCGTCCTTCTCGTCCGGCATCGGCGTCGGCGTCTCTTCTGGGCCGCTCCGCGCAATGGGAGGCTCCCGCTCTGTGAGGCTTCGCTCCGGCTGACAGGTCTTTTATAACGGAGGGCACCTGGTGACCCCGCCCCCTCTGACGCACAGGGACGTCATGGGGACTTCCCTATGGCTTTCCCCATGACGTCAGATGGGGGGCGGGGGTCACCAGGTGCCCTCCGTTATAAAAGACCTGTCAGCCGGAGCGAAGCCTCACAGAGCGGGAGCCTTCCATTGCGCGGAACGGCCCAGAAGAGACGCCGATGCCGGACGAGAAGGACGAGAAGACCGGCGCAAGAAGAAGCGGATCAAAGGAAGAAGAAGATGGAAGAAGATGACGGAAAGAGACGATGAAGAAAGGAAGACCAGAAGAAAGAAGAAAGAAGAAAGAAGAAAGAAGAAAGAAGAAAAGAAGATTTTAATAAAGGAATTGTCAAAGACCGCCTCCTGTCATTTTTACCATTTTTGTCACCTTTTTTGGTGAAATGGTAGGGGTACTTTTGTACCCCCTTACCATTTCACACGGGGGGGCGGGATCTGGGGGACCCCTTGTTAAAGGGGGCTTCCAGATTCCGATAAGCCCCCTGCCCGCAGACCCCCACAACCACCGGCCAGGGTTGTGGGGATGAGGCCCTTGTCCTCATCAACATGGGGACAAGGTGCTTTGGGGGTCTCAGACCCCCAAAGCACCCTCCCAATGTTGAGGGCATGTGGCCTGGTACGGTTCAGGCGGGAGCGCTCTCGTCCCCCCCTCTTTTCCTGCGGCCTGCCAGGTTGCGTGCTCGGATAAGGGTCTGGTATGGATTTTGAGGGGGACCCCACGCCATTTTTTTTTGGCTGGGGTTCCCCTTAAAATCCATCCCAGACCTCAAGGGTCTGGTATGGATATTTAGGGGGACCCTACACCTTTTTTTTTGGCTAGGGTCCCCCTTAATATCCATAGCAGACCTGAAGGGCCTGGTTATTGAATTTGGGGGGACCCCCACACTTTTTTTTATCAATGACTTCAATGAATGACTGTTCTCTGTGTTACGGATCCGATAATTCATTTGCCGGCAATAGCCGCAAGTGATTTTAAATAGCTTTTTTTTCCTGCAAAAATGACATTGTGCATATATATATATATACTATATACTCTATAATATGTCTATGAAGGGGGGCGTGTTTCCCGTGCTTAGAACTGTCTCTGTACAATGTGTCATTTTTGCAGGAGAAAAAAGCTATTTAAAATCACTTGCGGCTAATTGCCGGTTCCCATAACACAGAGAACAATTCGAATACAACAACTAACAAATATCTAATTTCAACTAATATAAAAGAAATTATAATAGCGGATATAACGAATGCTTCGAATGCTTCGAATGATTCGAGATTCAGTATATCTAGTATAGAGAACTGTTTCTGCACAATGTCATTTTTGCAGGAAAAAAAATGGCGTGGGGTCCCCCTCAAAATCCATACCAGACCCTTATCCGAGCACGCAACCTGGCAGGCCGCAGGAAAAGAGGGGGGGACGAGAGCGCCCCCCCTCCCGCCTGAACCGTACCAGGCCACATACCCTCAACATTGGGAGGATGCTTTGGGGGTCTGAGACCCCCAAAGCACCTTGTCCCCATGTTGATGAGGACAAGGGCCTCATCCCCACAACCCTGGCCGGTGGTTGTGGGGGTCTGCGGGCGGGGGGCTTATTGGAATCTGGAAGCCCCCTTTCACAAGGGGACCCCCAGATCCCTGCCCCCCCGTGTGAAATGGTAAGGGGGTACTAAAGTACCGCTACCATTTCACCAAAAAAGTGTCAAAAATGTTAAAAATTACAGGAGGCGGTCTTTGACAATTCCTTTATTAAAATCTTCTTTCTTCTTTCTTCTGGTCTTCCTTTCTTCATCTTCTCCTTCCGTCATCTTCTTCCATCTTCTTCCATCTTCTTCTTCCTCTGATCCGCTTCTTCTTGCGCCGGTCTTCTCGTCCTTCTCATCCGGCATCGGCGTCTCTTCTGGGCCGCTCCTCGCAATGGGAGGCTCCTGCTGTGTGAGGCTTCGCTCCGGCTGACAGGTCTTTTATAACGGAGGGCACCTGGTGACCCCGCCCCCATCTGACATCATGGGGAAAGCCATAGGGAAGTCCCCATGACGTCCCCGTGCATCAGAGGGGGCGGGGTTACCAGGTGCCCTCCGTTATAAAAGACCTGTCAGCCGGAGCGAAGCCTCACAGAGCGGGAGCCTCCCATTGCGAGGAGCGGCCCGACAGAACAGACGCCGACGCCGATGCCGGACGAGAAGGACGAGAAGACCGGAGCAAGAAGAAGCGGATCGGAGGAAGAAGAAGATGGAAGAAGATGCCGGAAGGAGAAGATGAAGAAAGGAAGACCAGAAGAAAGAAGAAAGAAGATTTTAATAAAGGAATTGTCAAAGACCGCCTCCTGTCATTTTTACAATTTTTGTCACCTTTTTTGGTGAAATGGTACCCCCTTACCATTTAACACAGGGGGGGGGGATCTGGGGGTCACCTTGTTAAAGGGGGCTTCCAGATTCCGATAAGCCCCCTGCCCGCAGACCCCCACAACCACCGGCCAGGGTTGTGGGGATGAGGCCCTGGTCCTCATCAACATGGGGACAAGGTGCTTTGGGGGTCTTAGACCCCCAAAGCATCCTCCCAATGTTGAGGGCATGTGGCCTGGTACGGTTCAGGCGGGAGGGGGGCCGCTCTCGTCCCCCCTCTTTTCCTGCGGCCTGCCAGGTTGCGTGCTCGGATAAGGGTCTGGTATGGATTTTGAGGGGGACCCCACGCCATTTTTTTTTGGCCAGGGTTCCCCTTAAAATCCATCCCAGACCTGAAGGGTCTGGTATGGATATTTGGGGGGACCCCACGCCATTTGTTTTTTTTTTGGCTGGGGTTCCCCGTAATATCCATACCAGACCTGAAGGGCCTGGTTATTGAATTTGGGGGGACCCCTACGCTTTTTTTATCAATGAATGACTGTTCTCTGTGTTACGTAGCCGACTTTTTATTAGCCGCGAGTGATTTTAAATAGCTTTTTTTCCTGCAAAAATGACACTTTGTGCAGGAACAGTTCTCTATATTAGATATACTGAATCTCGAATTCATTCGAAGCATTCGAAGCATTCGTTATATCCGCTATTATAATTTCTTTCATATTAGTTGAAATTCGATATTTGTAGTTGGATTTACTAACGATTCATAACTATTCGTAACGATTCGTAACGATTCGTAACTTGAAATTGAAATTCGATATTTGTAGTTGGATTCGAATTGTTCTCTGTGTTATGAGAACCGACAATTCATTAGCCGCGTTAACGATTCGTAACGATTTATAACGATTCGTACCTTTACTAACGATTCGTAATGATTCGAGAAAAAAAATTACGATTCGTACGAAATTCGTATTTCGTACGAATTCGAACGGAATTTCGTACACGAATTACGATTTTTGTTATATACGAAACGGGACGAAACGAAACAAATTTTTTGACAGTTCCTATGTCTAACGTGTAGCTATAGGTGCAAAGGATGTTGAGGAAATGGACGTGTCTGATTCCACAAGATCTAAATTCATTGTTTGTGGGCCCTGATTGAAATGTCCCCTTCTAGGAGGGAAATTGTTTGGTTGATTCCACTTATAAGCTTGCTCATAATCATACGCTTTCCTATCTCTCTGATATTTGTTTTCCTTCGATTTAATCAGACCAGTAGCATATTTGGTCAGGTGATCCCTCAAATTCCTATCCTTCTCTATGAAGCATGCATGGGATCACACTTATGTGCAAGAGTGTTTGTTTGCTTGTTCTCAAAATCAAAGAAAGCTTTTATTTTTCTGCAACTGAGGTACAATAATGGTATATTGATACATAGGGGAGCTGGATTTTAGAAAACAAAAAGGTGAACTTAGCCTTTAATAACTGTTTTGCTGGACTTATGTTTAGATTGTGATTCTTACCCCTGCACGGGAATCCTCTTGTTTTGCTGTACATGCTGAACAATAAACACGGGCAGGAAGCCCTTAAGCCTACATATGGTGTGGATTACCTCTCTGCGAGCTCTCCACTAGAAGCTGAACCCCCAAAATAGTTACTTGGTAAAGACTTTGACTCCTTTTTAAATATAGGCACCACATTGGACTTACACCAATCCAGTGGTACTATGCCATTAACCAATTGCCGACCAGCCGCCGCAGTTGTACTGCGGCATAATGGCACGGCTGGGCGAAACAAAATTATGTTACGTCACTTTGCCCTGTGGCCACTAGTGGCGAGGGCCCCCGGAACCGATGCGAGTGCCTGGTAGTCACGATCACCGATGGGTTCCCGCGATCGCTGCTGACTGACAGAGAACCGGTATCTGTGTGTGTAAACACACAGTTTACGGTTCTCTGAGGGGAAAAGAGACAGATCGTCGAACAGCGATTTGTCATATCCCCCTGCACAGTCCCCTCCCCCCTTCAGTTAGGGAACACAATTAACCCCTTGATCGCCCCCTAGTGTTAACCCTTTCCCTGCCAGTGACATTTTGATAGTAATCAATGCATTTTTATAGCACTGATCGCTGTATAAATGCCAATGGTCCGAAAAATGTGTCAAAATTGTCCAATGTGTCAAAATTGTCCGATGTGTCCACCATAATGTCGCAGTCCCAATAAAAATCACAGCTCACCGCCATTACTAGTAAAAAATATTGTTTTTTTTTTTAAATTGTCGCTCTTTCTTTGTTTATAGCGCAAAAAATAAAAAACATTCACACCTCAGACCTTGTAACATTAATGAGTCACATGACACCGGGGAGAGAAAATGGCTAATTGGGCCCAATTTGGACATTTTCACTTAGGGGTGTACTCAATTTTGTTGCCAGCAGTTTAAACATTAATGGCTGTATGTTAAGTTATTTTGAGGAGACAGCAATTTTACACTGTTATGCAAGCTGTACACTCACTACTTTACATTGTAGCAAAGTGTAATTTCTTTAGTGTTGTCACATGAAAAGATATAATAAAATATTTACAAAAATGTGAGGGGTGTATTCACTTTTGTCAGATACTGTATATTTGAAAAAGTTTTGGGGGTTTCTCCTACTCTCTTTTATAATACGTCATTCATTTTGAATTTTTGCGGCCCTGATTTCCTTTTTACATATTCAGTTTTAACATTTAAATGATGATAGTGTTCCTTTATTTTTATATTTTTTAAAAGCTCTTTGCTTCTTCTTTATAGGTTTTATTTTTAGCCATTTAAACGTATTGCCCATGGGAATATATTTAGCCTCTCTCTCATTGTCACTTCTACACCACTACTATTCACATAAGGGGACTCTGCCCAAGCTTCCATGGTCTCTATCGACCTTGCCTGAGACCTCAGCCCTATAAAGGACCCTTTAGATCAATTCTGCAGAAAGTTACATCTTAGCAGCTCTGGGATGCCTGGCTTCCATGCCCCGTCTACCTTGAGCTCCAAACACCATTGGCATTTATGTGGTCACTAACCCAACACAATACAACATTAGCAGAGGGATTTCTCTAAAAGAGGGGCTAACACCTAATTACAACTTTTCCTTTACCATAGTACCTGGAAACAGAGATTAAATTTCCTCTGAACACGATACGTGTAATGAAACACCGCATGGGGGAGGGGTTGGGGGGCACAGTGAATGACATTATTATGTTTTTGCGCATGCGTTCTGGTTACTGATCCCAATAGCACCATTTTGTTTATATTGCAAGTATTATTTTTATGTTTGCTGATTTTGCACACAAACTTTTCGTATTTCACTATGTGCAGTGTGCTTCTTTTTTAATTAAATGGTCCATGCAGGAAGAGGTGTAGTGGTTTTAGTGGCTGAATACCTGCAATCCCATGGTCCTGTGGTGTCGGATGTATGCCCCGGAAACCATCCATGCGGGTCCTGTGAGTTGTCCATGATATCCTGGGAAAGACATCTGAGCGGGTCTGGAGCAGGAAGGAATGTGGAATGGTGGCATAACAAGTGCTTTTTGACCTCCTTATGATATAGGGGGTAAGGAGTATGACTATTTTTTTCTGGTGGTGGTGTCTGGATTGGTTTTGCTCACATCCTGGCATAAGAGAATTTGGATATTTTGCTTTCACCAGCACTTTTTTTCGAATTTTTATGACTTTTTTTATTTTGAATATAAAAAGGATTTTTTGGGACTTTATTTCAAACATAAATTGCACGTGGTATAATGTCGATTTATGCCCCATACACAGGGTCGGAAATTCCGACCACAAAATCCGTCTGATTTTTTCAGACGGATTTTGTCCGACACTAGTGTTGCATACACACGGTCAGACAAAGTTGTCGGAAAATCCGATCATTCTGAACGTGGTTACGTTCGTTGCGTACAACGGAACTACGTAGAGGCTAGTAGCCAATAGCTTTGGTCTTGTAATTTGATCTGAGCATGCGTGGCACTTTGTCTGTCGGAATTCACTACACACGATTGGAAAAAGTCCGATCGGACTTTGTTGTCGGAAAATTTGAGAGCATGATCTCAAATTTTTTCCGACGGAAAAAGTCCGATGGCGCCCATACACGATCGGATTTACCGACAACATGGTCCGATGGGACATTTTCTGTCGGAAATTCCGACCGTGTGTATGGGCATTAAAGGAACATTACTTATATGTTTAATGTTTGTGAGCAAAGGTAGCGCTTTACATGTATGGTTTTAGATATATATAACCAGACCAATTTTCTGCGTTCAGTGTTCTTATATTTTGAATGACAATTACTCAGTCATGCAACACTGTACCCATATGACATTTTTGTCCTTTTTTTCACACAAATAGAGCTTTCTTTTGGTGGTATTTAATCCCCACTGGGTTTTTTATTTTTTGGGCTATAAATGAAAGACTGAAAATTTTGTAAAAAAAATGCATTTTTCTTAGTTTTTATAAAATTTTTATAACATTTTTCAACTTTAGTTATTTTTCTTCATACATTTTGGACAAAATGTATACTGCTACATAACTTTGGTAAAGATAACCAAAATCTGTGTATATTATTTGGTCTTTGTGAAAGTTATAGAGTCTACAATCTATGGTGCCAATCATTGAAAATTGATCACACCTGATTACACCTGATGTACTGATCATACAAATACCCCCCACATGACCTCTTTTTGGCATGGATGAGCACTGATGTGGCATGGATGAGCACTGATGTGACATGGATGTGGCACAGATGAGCACTGATGTGACATGGATGTGACACGGATAAGCACTGATGTGGCATGGATGAGCACTGATGTGGCATGGATGAGCACTGATGTGGTATGGACGTGGCACGGATGAGCACCGATGTGGCATGGATAAGGCATGGATAATCACTTATGTGGCACGGATGAGCACAGATGTGGCATGGTTGAGGCACGGATGAGCACTCATATGGCATGGATGGGGCATGGATGAGCACTGATGTGGCGTGGATGAGGCATGGATAAGGTACGGATGAGCACTGATGTGGCACTGATGTGGCATGGATGAGCACTGATGTGGCATGGATGAGCACTGATGTGGCAAGGATGAGCACTGATGTGGCATGGATGAGGCACGGATGAGCACTGATGAGGCATGGATGGGCACGGATGTGGCATGGATGAGCACGGATGTGGCATGAATGAGGCATGGATGAGCACAGATGAGGCATGGATGGGCACGGATGAGGCATGGATGGCACAGATGAGGTATGGATGGGCACGGATGAGGTATGGATGAGCACGGATGAGGCATGAATGGCACAGATGAGGTATGGATGGGCACGGATGAGGTATGGATGAGCACGGATGAGGCATGGATGGACACGGATGAGCACAGATGAGGTATAGATGAGCACAGATGAGGTATGGATGAGCACTGATGTGGTATGGATGAGGCACGAATGGGCATGAATAAGGTATGGATGAGCATGGATGAGGCATGGATGGTGTAACGACACCCCGAGTATTAAAGGGGTTAAAGCCGTTTAAGACATTCCATTTCTGAACACAAAGGCAGCTACCAGACACTCCGATCAGCCGACCAAGAAACCCATACGAATAATTCTCCCCCAAATACGAGACAAGGCTCTGTCTTGAAGGTCAAACAGGAATGCATTTTTATTGGAAGGAATACAGGTCTTATATGCAATAAAAGAGGAGGTGCATACCTCCTGCTCATATTACTCTTAAAATACACCAGTGACCAGACCTAATTAACATGAGCTAATTACCAATCCAATAAGACAGCCTAGATGACTCAGACATGACCTTTAGGCTAGACTTGCCGTCTTGTAGCTCAGAAGACACAATCAACATTTCACAAATCAACACAGATCTCCTTTACACAATAGCAGAGTTAATTAACACAAACAACAATGGGGATCTAATGACTCTTAGATCCCATACTAGACTTATTTACAATAAAAACATTCTAGCAGACAACAGACAGACAGGTGGCCTGAGTTGATGACATCAGCACCTTCTATGAGCCTCAACATTATGAAGCCATTACTCGAGGGTCCCCAGGCATACAGCTCACTAGGGATGGGCCCGGTGTTCTATTCGAACCCATGTTCGAATCGAGCACCGGGCGTTCGCTCGCTCGGTGAGCCCAGAACTATTGGGGCCGCTAGCATCAAATTCGTGTGATGCGAGCGGCCCCGCAATGCATTTGCTAGTCGCAGTGCAATGCTGGCTGATGATTGGCCAAGCATGCACTGTGACCCCGCATGCTTGGCCAATCACAGCGCCGGCAGCGAGGAGAGCCATAATTGGCTACAGGCAGGATGCCTGTAGCCAATTATAGCTCAGGGGCTTTAGTACACGCCCCACGGTATAAGAGGCCGCCGCGGCGGCGGCCTCGCATATTATGTTTCAGTCACAGTGTCAGCGTGTCAGTGTGTTGCTGACTGCTGACAAGATATGCTATATTTCTGGGGATTTGTGTGTGCGTGCTGTTAGAACAGCATTGCATTATCACATCTGGGGGGTGTCTATAGGTGGCCTGTGAATGGGGGGCAGGTTTCATGTGCTTAGAACTTTCCCAGGAAAAAAGCTATTTAAAAGCACTCGCGGCTAATGAATTGATGGCTCCTGTAACACAGAGAACTGTCATTCATTAATAAAAAACAAAAAAAAAAGCGTGGGGGTCCCCCCAAATTCAATAACCAGGCCCTTCAGGTCTGGGATGGATATTAAGGGGAACCCCAGCCAAAAAAAAAAAAAAAAATGGCGTAGGGTCCCCCTCAAAATCCATACCAGACCCTTGAGGTCTGGTATGGATTTTAAGGGGAACCCTAGCCAAAAAAAATGGCGTGGGGTCCCCCTCAAAATCCATACCAGACCCTTATCCGAGCACGCAACCTGGCAGGCCGCAGGAAAAGAGGGGGGACGAGAGCGGCCCCCCCTCCCGCCTGAACCGTACCAGGCCACATGCCCTCAACATTGGGAGGATGCTTTGGGGGTCTAAGACCCCTAAAGCACCTTGTCCCCATGTTGATGAGGACAAGGGCCTCTTCCCCACAACCGTGCCCGGTGGTTGTGGGGGTCTGCGGGCGGGGGGCTTATCGGAATCTGGAAGCCCCCTTTAACAAGGGGACCCCCAGATCCCAGCCCCCCCCCCTGTGTGAAATGGTAAGGGGGTACAAAAGTACCCCTACCATTTCACCAAAAAAGTGTAAAAAATTGTAAAAATTACAGGAGACGGTCTTTGACAATTCCTTTATTAAAATCTTCTTTCTTCTTTCTTCATCCTTCGGTTTCTTCATCTTCTCCTTCCGTCATCTTCTTCCATCTTCTTCTTCCTCCGATCCGCTTCTTCTTGCGCTGGTCTTCTCGTCCTTCTCGTCCAGCATCTTCTTCCGTCGGCGTCGGTGTCTCTTCTTGGGCCGCTCCGCGCAATGGGAGGCTCCCGCTGTGTGAGGCTCCGCTCCGTCTGACAGGTCTTTTATAATGGAGGGCACCTGGTGACCCCACCCCCTCTGACGCACGGGGACGTCATGGGGAATTCCCTATGGCTTTCCCCATGATTTCAGAGGGGGGCGGGGTCACCAGGTGCCCTCCGTTATAAAAGACCTGTCAGACGGAGCGGAGCCTCACACAGCGGGAGCCTCCCAAGAAGAGACACCGACACCGACGCCGACGCAGACGGAAGAAGATGCCGGACGAGAAGGACGAGAAGACCAACGCAAGAAGAAGCGGATCGGAGGAAGAAAAAGATGGAAGAAGATGGAAGAAGATGACGGAAGGAGAAGATGAAGAAAGCGAAGGATGAAGAAAGAAGAAAGAAGATTTTAATAAAGGAATTGTCAAAGACCGTCTCCTGTCATTTTTAAAATTTTTCACACTTTTTGGTGAAATGGTAGGGGTACTTTTGTACCCCCTTACCATTTCACACGGGGGGGGGCGGGATCTGGGGGTCCCCTTGTTAAAGGGGGCTTCCAGATTCCGATAAGCCCCCCGCCCGCAGACCCCCACAACCACCGGGCACGGTTGTGGGGATGAGGCCCTTGTCCTCATCAACATGGGGACAAGGTGCTTTTGGGGTCTTAGACCCCGAAAGCATCCTCCCAATGTTGAGGGCATGTGGCCTGGTACGGTTCAGGCGGGAGGGGGGGCAGCTCTCTTCCCCCCCTCTTTTCCTGCGGCCTGCCAGGTTGCGTGCTCGGATAAGGGTCTGGTATGGATTTTGAGGGTATGGTATGGATTTTTGGCTGGGGTTCCCCTTAATATCCATCCCAGATCTGAAGGGCCTGGTTATTGAATTTGGGGGGACCCCTACGCTTTTTTTTTTTCATTTTTTTTATTTTTTATCAATGACTTTTTTTTTTATGAATGACTTTCAGTTTCAATGAATGACTTTTCTCTGTATTACGGGAGCTGACAATACACATTAGCCGTGAGTGATTTTAAATAGCTTTTTTACTTGCAAAAATGACACTATTTGCAGAGACAGTTCTAAACACGGGAAACATGCGCCCCTTTACATGCATACTATAGACACCCCCAGGTACGAAATTTAAAGGAATATTACACTTTTATTGTTTCAATTTAAGCATTATTAAAATCACTGCTCCTGAAAAAACGGCCTTTTTTAAAAAAAAAAATTTGCATTGATACATGTCCCCTGGGGCAGGACCCAGGTCCCCAAACACTTTTTATGACATTAACATGCATATTAGCCTTAAAAATTAGCACTTTTAATTTCGAGCGTTCGCATCCATTATAACTAATAGAGTTCTACAGATCGCACGGACTTTAGGTCCGTTCGCGGGTTCTGGTGCGAGCCGAACAGGGGGGTGTTCGGCTCATCCCTACAGCTCACAAAGAACACCGTTCCCACAAATGCCAGGGCCCATAATCGGTATGCAAGAGGCTGGCATTCAGTCCTCTTCAAAAGCCTCTGTCCCGGCTAGGTCTGTCACGTTTCTCCCCTTTCGGCAGGAGACTAACACAGGAGGAGACCCCAGACGGGTTGACTTTGAAGTTAGTCAGTAGTTCCAGTCCTCTAATGCTGGTATCCACACAGTACCCCAAACAAATTGTTCCAAACAGAGTATTACTCACCCAGCCAACCTCTGCCTCTTTCAGAGTACATGCCTGCCACTGGGGAGATTCCCTGGAGTCCTTTCAGCCATTGGAGAGAAGACAGGGTGACTGAGCTCACTCCATCATGCTGTTGGGGATCTGGGCCGACTGTCCAGCATCCCTGGGGTATACAGGTGGGGACTGAAGCCCCATCCACCCTTACAGGAAATTCGTCCTCTGTTAGTTGAGGGCAGAGGCCAGCAGCACTCTGCCCTGTTGCCAGCCCTTCTGCTGGAAACCCCACACCATCTGCTCCGGCTAACTGTTGGGGAGAGAGGCCGACTGCCCCGGCTTCCTGGAACTCTGTAGTTGTTGCCGGTGCTGGGCAGAGTTTGGTAGCACTCTGCCCTGGTACCAGCACTTCTGCTGGGGACTCCACATCATCCGCTTCGGCAGGAGGCTGAATTCCTCCCCTCCCAAACTGTGCAGCTGCCATTGGGGAGGTGAGCTGGCTGCTTCCTTTTCCGTTACCTCATCTGGCCGCTGGGAAGTAATTGCCACCTTCTCACCATAAGCCTCCGGAACTACCACAGGTGTCTTGGACCCTCTGTCCGGTGACCAGCGCCTCAGCTGGGGAAGTTCCTTGCAACTTCACAGATACTGCTATTGGTGCTGGGCAGAGCACACTGAAGTTTGGCCCTGATACCAGCTCTACTGCTGGATTCTCATCAGGCTGTTCTTCCTCAGCAGAAAAGTCTATCAAATCCCCTGTCTCTGAATCTGGTGTCTGGGGATAGAGGTTCACCATCTCCTGTCTGTGTAACCCAGAAGATGCTATCAGTGCTGGGCAGAGGTTAGCAGAACTCTGCCCTGTTGTCAGCACTTCAGCTTTGGGAATGGCAATCTCCAGATTTTCCACTGCCGATTCTTCAACCAGGATTTCAGAGTTGTCAACTGGTATTTCCTGATAGTCCCAGGCAAAGGGAGCCCCACCTTGCTGCTGAGCAGAGCCAAGCAGCTGTCTGTAGGCGATCTCCAGCTCCCATTCCTGAATGGGCAGAAACTACAAATCTTCCTGTGCCCAGAGCACTTCCGAGACATTCAGTCTTCGCTCTTTGTGCTCCATTATTTCCTCCAAACGCCACTCCCGATCACTCCCAAAGTCAGGGTCCCTGGACAGCCTCCAATACAACAATCCCAGGCCATCATAGTCAAAGCCTTCCGTGGGGCTGTCATCCACTGACCACGGGCACTCTTGGGTTACATACCACCGGAGGGCTCTGTAGCTCTCGTCCAACCGCATCTCTACCCGGATCAGCCTGCTTAACTCAGCTGTCCACTCCTGCTTCGGTTGTTCCTCTAATAATAGCATTCGTACTTTATACTGCGACCAGTACCTTACATGGATGGAGGGGAGAACTTTTCCCTGGTGTTGCTGTTCGAGAGCTATCGCTTTCTTCCAGAGTTCGCAGTGGATAGAATCAGACCATCCCAGCAGGGCCTGCTCTGGTCCTCTATGCTGTATCTGCATCTCTTCCAACCTCCTTCTGAATTTCTCTTCCATGGCGGCTGGTATCTGTACCTCTCCTCTCCTTTCAGTTGGTGCTGCTGTGACTTCTGCTGCTGCAGCACCTCTTTGCTGTAGTCAATTTGCATCCACAGCCGCTATAACTAGGTCTATGATCTCCGCTGTAGGGTTAGGACCATAATGTGCCAGTCTTCTTTTAACAGCCCGATCAAAACTTGCCTCTTTGGGTGTCCTGTCTGTTATGCTGGGCCTTTCGGTTATGTTGGGTCTTTCGGCTCTATCCATTTCGACTAGTTCTGCGATAATGTCCCTTTTCTTACGGTTGTTGGTCGGTCGGCCCCGGTTCTCCAGTAGGTTCTTGAGGGTAGTGCGATTTAGCCGTTCATACTGTGCTTCCATTGTCCTGTGTCCTCTTGTAACTGTCCTTCTGGGCTGTGGGAATGATCCTGCTGCTTGCCACCAGTTGTAACCACACCCGAGTATGAAAGGGGTTAAAGCCGTTTAAGACATTCCATTTCCGAACACGAAGGCAGCTACCGAACACTCCGATCAGCCGACCAAGAAGCCCATACAAATAATTCTCCCCCAAGTACGAGACAAGGCTCTGTCTTGAAGGTCAAACAATAATTTACTTTTATTGGAAGGAATACAGGTCTTATATACAGTAAAAGAGGAAGTGCATATTACTCTTAAAATACACTGGTGACCAGACCTAATTAACATGAGCTAATTACTAATCCTTTAGACAGCCTATATGTATCAGACATGACCTTTAGGCCAGACTTGCCGTCTTGTAGCTCAGAAGATACAATCAACATTTCACAAATCAACACAGATCTCCTTTACACAATAGCAGAGTTAATTAACACAAAAAAACAATGGGGACCTAATGACTCATAGATCCCATACTAGACTTATTTACAATAAACACATTGTAGCAGACAACAGACAGACAGGTGGCCTGAGTTGATGACATCAGCACATTCTATGAGCCTCAACATTATGAAGCCATCACTATAATATGGCATATACAGGGTTCCCAGAGTCTGTGTTTTGGGGGAACATGGACTTGAATCCAAAGTAGCACCACCTCGAGGGTCCCCAGGCATACAGCTCACAAAGAACACTGTTCCCACAAATGTCAGGGCCCATAATCGGTAGGCAAGAGGCTGGCATTCAGTCCCCTCCAAAAGCCTCTGTCCCGGCTAGGTCTGTCACAGATGGGCACAGATGATGTATAGATGAGCACAGATGAAATATGGATGAGCACGGAAGAGGCATGAATGAGCATGGATGAGGTATGGATGAGTCATGGATGGGCACTGATGTGCAGGGCCAGACTGGGAATAAAAACCAGCCCTGGAAATAATTTCATACCAGCCCCATAGCATTATTATACCAGCCCAACGTCATTATTTAGTAGTTCATGAAAGGGAAAACCATGCATTTTAAAGCACATTTGAAGAGCATATTATACAGTATATAGATAAGACAGATATGAAAGCACATTGGGCTAGGAATATATATATATATATGTATATAAAACAGAAAATTTCAGTTAAAAAAGAAGCAATCATCAAGGGGGACACCAGGGACTCTGGGAATGTGAGGGGGGGAGGGGGACTCTGGTGACCAGAGACCACCTTCCGCATAAAATACACTAAGGTAAGAGGGGGGTTACTGATATAGGGGGAAAACCTTTATATCAGTGCCCCCTTAAATTATTGTATTCACGCCCACCTTACATCAGTGACCCCCCCTCAGACTGGCCTGGCGGTTCTGTCACTGACCTCCTCTGCAGGGATCAGTCAGTCGGCTCCAGCTTGGGGGATCTGGTTTTCCTATAGTCTCCAATCCACAGTCCACACATGTCTGACTTCTTCCATGACCCCCATCCCGGTGGCGTTCCCACTCTTGACTCCTCTCCAGATTCCCACAGAGACTGCAGACATGATATAAGACAAGAGATGGTCAGAGGCTGCGGTCATAGTACAGGAGATGGTCAGAGGCTGCAGGCATATTACAGGAGATGCTCGGAGGCTGCAGGCATAGTACAGGAGATGGTCAGAGGCTGTGGGCAGCATGTTACAGGAGATGTCAAGATGTCAGAGGCTGTGGGCATGGTACAGGAGATGTCAGAGGCTTCAGGCACATTACAAGAGATGGTTAGAGACTGAGGAATCGGTACTAAAGGTGTTAAGAGAATGTAGACATGATACAGGAGATGGTCAGAGACCGCAGACATGGTACAAGAGATCAATGCAGCCTCACCAGTGCCCATCAAATGCAACCTTACTGTGCAAATCAATGCAGCCTCTGTGCCAGTCCATGCAGCCCCACTGTGCCCATCATTGCTGCCTTACTCTGCCCATCATTGCCGCCTCACTGTTCCCATCATTGCAGCTTCAGCGTGCCCATCATTGCAGCCTCACCGTGCCCGTCATTGCAGCCTCACTGTGCCCATCATTGCAGCCTCACATGCCCATCATTGTGGCCTCACCGCGCCCACCATTGCCACCTCAGCATGCCCATCATTGCTGCCTCACCGTGCCCATAATTTCCACCTTACCGTGTCCTCATTGCAGCCTCACCATCATTGCAGCCTTACTGTGCCCATCATTGCAGCTTCACCATGCCCATCATTGCTGCCTTACTGTGACCTCATTGCAGCCTCATCATGCCCTCATTGTAGCCTTACTGTGCCCATCATTGCCGCCTTACCTTGCCCTCATTTCAGCCTCACCATGCCCTCATTGCAGCCTTACTGTACCCATCTCATTGCCGCCTTACTGTGCCCTCATTGCAGCCTCACCATGCCCTCATTGCCGCCTTACTGTGCCCATCATTGCCGCCTTACTGTGCCATCATTGCAGCCTCACTGTGCCCTCATTGCAGCCTTACTGTGCTCATCATTGCCGCCTTACCATGCCCTCATTGCAGCCTTACTTTGCCCATCATTGCAGCCTCACATGCCCATCATTGCAGCCTCACATGCCCATCATTGCAGCCTCACCATGCCCATCATTGCCGCCTTACTGTGCCCATCATTGCAGCTTTACTGTGCCCTCATTGCAGCCTCACCGTGCCCTCATGGCAGCCTTACTGTGTCCATCATTGCCACCTTACCATGCCCTCATTGCAGCCTTACTGTGCCCATCATTGCAGCCTCACCATGCCCCGCCCTCCTCCTAGACCAGGTCGTGTGATAGACAGAACACTGCGTCTATCACACAAGCTAGTCTAGGAAGAGGGCGGGACTTTTGTCATAGCATGGCCGAACATTTCACAGCTCCGTCACACAGCGGTAGCCCCCTGTGCGTGAGAAGGAGGAAGGGGAGCGCTGCAGCCACAGCATAGCCATAAATCCAAAGCGGCCCCAGGGCAGGCAGCCTACCGGGATATGTCCCGGTATCCCGGTAGGCCATTCCGGCCCTGCTGATGTGGCATGGATGGGCATTAATGAGGCATGGATGAGACAAGGATAAGCACTGTGGGCACTTTAGAGCCTGCCTACTCGCACTGCTGCACTTGCTCCCTTACACGCTGTACTGATCAGTGTGAGGAGAGGAGAGAGCTGAACTGGACATACGCCAGTTTCTTCACAAGTGATTGCTCTGTAATTGGACGGAGCGATCACGTGGTAAAAGGCTGCTGTCATTGCTCTTTACCCTGATTCATGATGCGCTGGGTCCGGAGGACCTGGCGATCATGGACACTTCTGGGTGCGTGCCCCATAGGTGGCATGTGGGGATCGTAAGTCTGGGAGAACGTCAATGTACGCCCTCCCAGAACTATCCGACCGCGCTGTAGTCATCATTCGGCTATGGCCCGGTTGACAAGTGGTATTATCTGTATGTGGGTATTTATGTTGGCATATTTCTGTTTACATTTTACTTAAGGCTGAGTTATGATTTATAACACATTTTCACACATTGTGGGTAGGTTTTTGTGTTTATTAGCACAGGGGTTTTTGATTTTTCACTAAGATGATCTGCTCATTTTCTAGACAGGGATAGAGAAGGAAATTAAGCGTTCTAATGCCGCGTACACACGATCGGTAAATCGGCCAGCAAAAGACCGATGAGAGCTTTTGGTCGAAAAATGCAACCGTGTGCATGCTCCATCGGACTTTTGCTGGCCGAATTCCAGCCAGTAAAAGATTGAGAGCATGTTCTAAATTTTTTGGGTGGAAAAAGTTCAGATCGGAAATTCCGATCATCTGTAGCAATTCCGTTGCACAAAATTCCTACGCATGCTAGGAAACAATTCAACGCATGCTCGGAAGCATTGAACTTTATTTTCTTGGCTCGTGTAGTGTAGTACATCACTACGTTCAGCGAACTTTTGTGTGACCGTGTGTATGCAAGCCAAGCTTGAGCGGAATTCCATCGGAAAATCCGCTCATGTGTACGCGGCATTAGGTTCTGAAATGTAAAGCATCATCATTTAAAAGGTAAATAAGATGGTATTATTTTTAGTCTTGGTTAGAAAACTTACTGCATCTTATATTTTGTTGGCCACAAATAGCTTTCATCCAAAACTATTGATTGAGGGAATACCAGTCACCTAGTAACTATGAGCCCATAGAAATTGTTCTAACATGGAAGATTTTGAGGTGGAGGCTCAAAAACAAAAAAGAGGTTTCAATAATGGGGCTACAAAACTGAAAGTTTTATGAAGGTTTGAGAAGGATAGTTCTCAGGAGATATTATTGTTTCAAAACAATAAAGCAAACAGAATTTAAGGATTTCTGAGGTTGAATAGGTATATGTAATAGTAGCATTGCAGAGAACAATACCACTTTCTTTCTATGAATCAGGAAAATTGTAAATTTGTTGGAAATATCAAAGAGTTACATATAGACATGATGTCTTTTTGAAAAATGTTCTAGTAAAAAATCAATTTTGTGAAGGACAGTAAACAGAAAGCAGAAATATTTGAGGTTAGAATATGTGGAAGTTGGGATTATTGCCATGTCAAGGAAGTAGTTCAAAATTTAGGCCAGGAATGAAAAAAGATTGAAAAATGGCTGCTAGTAGTAACGCTTAAAGGGTGATATATATCTTGCTGTGTAATTGTGAGACATTTTTTGGGGGGAGCGCCCGAAATATCTGATGTTTATTTGTTATGCATTGATTGTATTTTATGTAATTGATTGTGTTTCTTTTCAATGTTGTATTTATTTATTTATTTTAAATAAATGGGCTGCTATTTTTGGTTATTTGGGAAGAGGAAGGTGTATAGTTGGTTTTTACTATGCTAGAGGAAATTGTGAGCCTCAGTACTCTGCAAGTCCTCAGGCATGCAAAAAAGAAAGCAAGTGGATTTAGCAGTTAAGACTCACAATTCTAGGTGAAATGACAAGTGAAAGTGTCTCTCTGTGAAACGGACTCTCACTCCTCATTGGCTGAGGCAGGAACCATTGCCAATCACAGCCAGTGAGCCAATGAGAAGATAGAGGGGGCAGGGACAAGTTGCTCTGTGTGTGAATGGACTGCTTGCACTCAGCAGAAGAGAGGGGCCAGGGGGGCCCGAGAAGAGGTGGATCGGGGCTGCTTAGTGCAAAACCTCTGTACAGAGCAGATGAGTATGACATTTTATTTTAAAAACAACAAGTGTTTAATACCACTTTAATAAATTAAACATTTTCACAGATTAATCTCTGAAACCACTCTGGTATGACAGCAAACAAACTTAGCCTATATATATCACAATAACGAACATGGCCTTAAACGTAGGAGTAACCACTATAAAGGCTTGCATATGCACAAGTATAAATGAGTGAGCGCGCTCTAAATATAGTGGCATCGAGAAGACACCAGTGTAAGTAGAGGAGACATAGAAGTAGGTCAGTTCTCTCTGGACCACTGGAACACTGAGGAACGTTTCTATGTTGTAACCATACTCAAATATAATCCGACTTAGACAAATGTCTCAGTTGGTTGGTAAGGAAATAAGAGCAGTTCAGATTTTTGATGTGATGTGATGTCTTCACTAGCACGTTGGGGCCCGAGAATGATGGTGACTAGTCACAGATCTGCAGTATCTAGTAAGTAGACAGCTAAGAGGGCAATGCTAACCTAGCTGTCCCTGAGTAATGACATACTCCATGATGGCATACCTCCCACCTAGATACAGTTAGAATATATATTATTTTGATGTTATATAATGTTGGTGAAGCAAAGTATTCCTTAATGAAGCATTGTTAGGAATATGTACCTGTTTGATGTTAGAGCTTTCCTTGAGGGGTGTGTTTGGGGGAAGAGTAGTTGTAATGTAGACACTCTTCCAGGATGGATGTGATATCCTTGTTGTGTGGACACATAGGATGAATGGACATGGCTCACACCTGGAGTGTCCCCGTGATGCCCTTCTTTTAATAGAAGATCAACATGAGAACTGTGCCCCTAATTCTCCTGATGTAGCTGACTTGTACAGTAATACCCATCAAGTTTTGTTAGGATGTTCTCCACTTGCAACAAAGGATGGGAAAGTATCACAATGGTTGTTACATTATGAAAATTTACTGGTATACCATTGATTTAATCTGAGGCAAGTACACTTGTATATAAAGACATTCTTAACAGCACGGTTACCAGTATTAGCTGGATACTATATGTGTAATTCACTTGCTAACTACTGAGAGGTGAATAGACACACATTCTATATACAATCACAAGAAGTTGTGGATGTATGATGTGTTCTGCCTTTATATCATACATTTAGCAGACTCCCTTCTGGAAAAAGTATGGAGCTATTTGTGTTGAAATTTAACAGTCATCATTTGATACACTGTGCAATATTACATTTGATCATATGAATGGTTGTAATCTGGTATAAAATCGTTACATAGATCTATATCCATGGATCTATGTTCAATGTAATTATATGGATCTATGTCCACTATTCAAGTACATAAAAATGGATCTAGTAGACTTGTGCTAGGTCCATACTTTTACTGGACTCCTTTCTAGGGAAAAGGGGAGTGCCTGTTATATGGGATGTTATCTCTTTGAAATTTAACAGTTGGATAAAGGTTGGGTAATGGATCAGCCAGTATTTCTGCAGAGTCTGCAGAGACACCAAGGTCTTGGATGTGACATTTATAAATTATTTGAATCAAAAAAATATTTGCATATGTTTTTAAACCATGTATTCCAGCCCTCAAAAGCCCTTTCCACTCACCTACTCGCATTTTGCGAGTGGAAAATGAGGGCTTGCGAGCTGGACTGCCTGGGAGCGGGGGGGATGAGCACCGATGGCGGCGGGGTTGATTGGGAGTCGTTCTCCCAGCGATCGCCCAAGGGGGGAAGAGAGCATGCAGGAAGAGGAGAGCTGCGGAAACACAGAGCAGGATAGCACACTGTTACAGCTTACATTACACAGCTCTCTGCTTGACACAGCCCCACCTCCTCCTGACCCCGTGCCTGTGATAGACAGAACGCATCCCAGCATTGGACCAGCGTTCTTTCTATCACAGGCATGGGGTCAGAAGGAGGCGGGGCTGTGTCAAGCAGAGTGCAGACAATTATAATGTAAGCTGTAACAGCCTGCTATCCTGCTCTGTGATCCCGAGGCTCTCCTCTTCCCCCAGTCATGCATTCCTCTGCCCAGGCGAGGCTGCAATAGTGGGCACAGTGAGGCTGCAATAGTGGGCACTGTGAGGCTGCAATAGTGGGCACCGTGAGGCTGCAATAGTGGGCACTGTGAGGCTGCAACAGTGGGCACAGTGTGGCTGCAATGGTGAGCACAGTGTGGCTGCAATGGTGGGGACAGTGAGGCTGCAATAGTGGGCACCGTGAGGCTGCAACAATGGCACAGTGTGGCTGCAATAGTGGGCACCGTGGGGCTGCAACAGTGGGCACAGTGTGGCTGCAATGGTGAGCACAGTGAGGCTGCAATGGTGGGCACAGTGTGGCTGCAAGGGTGGGCACAGTAAGGCTGCAATGGAGGGCACAGTGTGGCTGCAGTGGTGGGCACAGTGTGGCTACAGTGTTGGGCTAAGTGTGGCTGCAGTGGTGGGCAAAGTGTGGCTGCAATAGTGGGCACAGTGTGGCAACCTTGGTGGGCACAGTGTGGCTGCAGTGGTGGGCACAGTAAGGCTGTAACAGTGTGCACAGTGTGGCTGCAGTGGTGGGCACAGTGTGGCTGCAGTGGTGGGCACAGTGTGGCTGCCTTGGTGGGCACAGTGAGGCTCCCATGGTGGGCACAGTGTGGCTGCAATGGTGGGCACAGTGAGGCTGCAATGGGCACAGTGAGGCTGCAATGGGCACATTGAAGCTGCAATGGTGGGCACAGGTGAGGCTGCATTGATGGGCACAGGTGAGGCTGCAATGGTGGACACAGGTGAGGCTGCAATGGTGGGCACAGGTGAGCCTGCATTGATGAGCACAGATGAGGCTGCGTTGACGGGCACAGGTGAGGCTGCACTGATAAAGTTGTTAATATTTATTTTTGTAACTTAATTCTGCAAAAACATTTAAGTATCATTTCATGAGATCATTTATTAAAGGCATGTTTAGGGGTGGGATTAGGGGCGGGGCATGGTAGAGGTTGGGCAGGGTAGGGGTTGGATGGGGCACTGGTGGCGAGTAACCCTTGAGGCCTGGCTAGTAGCTCAGGACTTTAAATTTTGAGCCCTGGTGTATTGAACTGTTTACTTGCAATTCATCTTGAGAAGTATGGAAAACAAGATACCTTTCTAAATCAGCATTCCCAGGGCCGTTTTTAAGGCAGGGCAAAAGGGGCAGCTGCCCTGGGCCCTGTCATTGTTGTGGGGCCCAAAGCAGCTGCCTCATACTTGCCAACTCTCCTGGTTTAAATTCCCTCATCCCTTGAGGTTTTAGTCCCAATATCTCAGTGTGAAGTGCTGCTACTAATGCTGCCCAGCTCTGCCCTATTGTTGTGCACAGATGACTCACCTGTAGACCCTGTGTTTACATGTAAATTACCGGCATTTATATGCAAATAGTGGCGGCCCGGCAGCATTGATATGTATATCATGCCCCCCTGAGGTCATATCCACAGTAATCTCTAGCAACCAATCAACAAGCAGAAATCATGTGCTGTAACCTCTAGCAACTAATCAGTGAGCCGTAATGTGTGCTGTAACCTCTAGCTGATTTTGATTTCTGATTTTGAGACTAGCTGATATTTATTGTATGTCTCAGAGCAGGTAGAGAAAGAAAAGTTTTGCCCAGGGTCCAATCAATATTAAAGATGGCCCTGAGTATTCCAGTAAGAAATATGCATGCTCAACGCAATATCAACCAGTTTGTAGCAGTTGTAGCACATATGTACGTAAGACAACTTGGGGAATGGTTCACACAACCTACCATCCGTTGCTATAATAAGCTTTATTTAATCACACTGTACAAAAAATAATGATGTTCAGTAACCCACAGTGCTAATCAGAAATATGGGTAGCTAAATATTCTGAACAAATACCACATCTACTATTATTAAATGTACTCAAAATAAAACATTTTTATTACGCTTCTAAATGAGACTAAAGGGTTTATTTATAAATGATAGACAAATCCACCCACATTCTTTGCCTGGATTCATCTGTATTACTCAGTAACAACTGCTGGATTCCTTAAACTGGCTGGCAAATTGTCAGAAACCATGAATCAGACTGAGACAGAAGTACAGTTAAAGCACACTCGTTTAATAATAATAATAATAATAAAAGTTAAACAGAGTAAAAATAGTCAAAACATAGCCAGAGTTCAGGAACCGGAACTCATAGTCAGACAAGCCAAAACATCAGGGAGCCAGAGATGAGCGTAGTAAAACAGCAAGCAAGATCATGAGCCAGAAGGAATGTCAGCCAAGCAAGTCTTTAACAGCAACACAGGAGATGTGACCAAGGTGAAGGCAGAGATCAACTGGGCTGGAAGGCTTAAGTAGGCAGGACTGAAGAGCAGGATATCATCAACAGGTCAGTCACTGTGGAGAGATAGGAGCTGGCAATTAGCCGACAGCTGAGAGGCCAGCTTTGAGAAGGAAGGGCTGAGCACAGCCCTGACACAAATCTTAAAAATGCGAGTGAATGCAAATGGAAGAACTGATGCAAATCTTCAAGGCCTTGGCACATCTGTGGCAAAAATTTGCAGGGAATGTGGCAAAAGAGCAGTGTAGATCTCCTTTGTAAATACAAAATGTTGGACTCACATAGATCAAAGTGGACAATTTAACAGAAATGTTACAGATTGTAACAAATATGGCAAGTGTTACTAAAACTGTTGCAGAATGCCCATTTCACCATGCTTAGGTGCAAGTGCAGGCTTCTTTTTAACTGCTTTTCCATTTCTGGGTTCCTTGACATACAGTGGACATTTCTTCCCTCAGCAGGCCACACCTGATGAGTCAGAAGTAGATGGGTTAGTGACCTGCAGCCAGGTGAGAGGCCCTCTACTATCAAAACCAGTTTGCAGCAGCTGGGCATGAAACTGTTGGCACACAGCTTCTCCAGAAGATCCAGTTACTCCGCTTAAGTGCTTTTCGCCATATACCGCTTCTTCCGAGTCTGAATATAGATATCAGATATTCCAACTGCTCCCAACAACAAACAAGGCAATACTTGTTTGGTTGCTGAACTTGAACTGTTTATTAGAACAAGAATGCAGTCTTATATACAGTTGAAGAGGAGGATCCCCCCATCCATAGGTCAGCTCAGGTCCTAGCCTTGTTGTCTCCTAGTTCCCTAACTACAATACACATTATCATAAATATCAACATAGAACTCCTTCACACAAAAGCAGAGTTAATTAACCCAAACAACAATGGGTGAAAGACAGTGGAGGTTGGTGAAGTTTTAGGACAGGGGCGCCAGACCCCGCCCTTCTATTTTGACCCCTCCCACTTGGTGAAAATGGGCATGGTTTCAGTGAAATCGTGGGTGTGGCTCTAAGGTGGTTAGCGTCTGAGATGAACAAGGGATGGAGGGAGATGGAGAGAGGGATGGAGGGACAGCAGGCCCAGATCCTACACAACAATAGAAATATGTGTATTCTAGAAAGTTTAACAATCAGCAGATAAAGATACTCCAAACACCTGATGTTAGCACTTCAATCATCCCGGCACCAAGGTTATTATGGTGTCAGGATGATTGAAGCTCATTATTTCTATTATTACATTGTAATATAAAATAAAATCATTCAACTTACTATACATCAGCTGCCCCCAGCGGAGTCCCTCCTTACATCAGGTGCCCCCAGCAGAGTCCCTCTTTACATCAGGTGCCCCCAGCAGAGTCCCTCGTTACATCAGGTGCCCCAGCAAAGTCCCTCCTTACATCAAGTTCCCCCAGCAGAGTCCCTCCTTACATCAGGTGCCCCCAGCAGAGTCCCTCCTTACATCAGGTGCCCCCAGCGGAGTCCCTCCATACATCAGGTGCCCCCACTTGAGTCCCTCCTTACATCAGGTGCCCCCAGTCGAGTCCCTCCTTACATCACGTGCCCCCAGCGGACTCCCTCCATACATCAGGTGCCCCCAGCGGAGTCCCTCCTTACATCAGGTGCCCCAGCGGAGCCCCTCCTTACATCACGTGCCCCCAGCGGAGTCCCTTCTTACATCAGGTGTCCCCAGCGGAGTCCGTCCTTACATCAGGTGCCCCAAGCGGAATCCCTCCTTACATCAGGTGCCCCAGCGGAGGCCCTCCTTACATCACGTGCCCCCAGCGCAGTCCCTTCTTAAATCAGGTGCCCCCAGCAAAGTCCCTCTTTACATGCAGACTATGTCACCTAAAATGCAGCCTGTGTCCCATCAAATGCAGCCTGTGTCCCATCAAATGCAGCCTGTGTCCCATCAAATGCAGCCTGTGTCACATCAAACCCCGTCCCCCTTCTCTGTGGGAGCACAGCAACACTTACCTTGCTGTGTTGTCCTCTCCTGCTGTGTCTCCTTCCACTGGCAGCGGCGATGGAGGAGTATGCTCCTCATACTTCCAGTTTTCTCTCTCTCGGGAGCAAAGTGACATCTAACTCTGATGTCAATTAAGCCGCCCAGCCGTAGTAAAAGATGGATAGATTTTTTTTTCTGTGACTGCCTGTGGGGGGGGGGGGGGGGGGGCGGCGCCCGTGCTCCCCCCATGGACGGGCCGCCACTGGTGAAAGACTCTTAGAGCCCACACTAGCCTTAACATTATGAAGCAGTCACTATTTATAAAATGGCATCTACAGGGTTCTAAGAGTCTGTGTGTTTTGGGGGGACATGGACTTGACCTTGCAAAGAGTATTGTTCCCTTAAAATCCAGGGCCCATAATCAGTGGGCAAGATGCTATCATTCAGTCCTCTCCAAAAGCCTTTGTCCCGGCTAGGTCTGTCACACCCTGTTCCAGTGTTGTGCCCCCCCACCCATGTCCTCAGGCCTTGAATCCCTCCAGCTTATGATACCAGCACTACCATGGACATCATTGAGAGGGAGGCTGTTTGAAAATAAACGCAAGAAACTGTTTGTGTTGTGTACTGTTTTACTGAAGTATTGATTCTGAGCTAGACTGTTGCTATAGAGTCTTTTACAGACTATTCTAAGCAGACACATGTTACCCTGACTGAGCCACAGGAATATTGCTCTAAAGAGTCCATGGGGTTGATTTACTAAAAGCAAATAGTCTGTGCACTACTACTATTGTTCTGTATATGTCTAACATCAGAAAGACACCTAAGAACTTGCAAAAAAACAAAACGATGAATACTATATAATATTGCAATTGCCTACTTGCTTTTTCCCCAAGAAACAGAAAATGTAAGCTTCTGGCACATAAACACCAAAGGGGAGTGCTCTTAGTGCGATCTTGGCCTAATTGGTGTAGGACATTAATGTTGAACTGGATCGTTCAATGTAGATAAGCAGTTGGCAAAGCCTTTGCTTCATGTTGTGCTGAGTCATATTAAAAAAGAAGGCATGCAAGCTGTTGTCTTGTTTTATTTATATTTAGGTGAGGGCAGTGGTTTTAGAAAATGTGGCACAGGTGCAAGTTTACAACCTTACACAATGCAAAGATATCACTTTTCCATCCATTCTTTGTTATACACAGTAACACCTGTAAAGGTGTAAAGCTGAACTCCAGGCAAATGAAAGGACACAAACCAATGCAGCTCTATATTACTTAATACATTATCAATACATATATATATATATATATATATATATATATTTTTTTTTTAGGCACATAAATCTGACTTGGTATCATCCATTGTTGTCTATGAACAGCAGAGCTCAGAATGGGAAAGAGGGAAGCAGCACAAGGAACCAAGCAGTTGTGTTGCAGTACTTAGTTGTGCTAACAAGGGGCATGCTGTTAGGGGATAGAACACAGTGACAGAGGGATACACTCATTAATTTGCTGCTTCTCTATTCATTGTCCAGTCACAGGCTGTGGGGTGGGGGTGATGAAAGAACAACAGCAAGTCACTTTCTTTACTGTGAACTATATACTGTATGCATTATATCTGTCTATACCAGCAGGTGGCACTGCAGTATTATAGTGTGTTTTCTATGGTAATGTAATCACAGGATGTTCTGTCTATGTTCAGTATGCACTTGTTTGTATTCAGTTCCTGTTTCATGCTGTAAGACATGCATTGCAATCATCCATAAAAGCAAAGCGTATTGCTGTATACAAGAAGCTTCCAGCGCATTATTTCAATACTTTAACAACAGGTTATGTGCCCAGCAGGCACCCAGCGCACCTAGCAGGCATTCAGGCACTGGAGAGGATACTGCAAATCAGTGAGTACTGTAAACAAACTGCTGAAAGATGGCAATTGGTTCAGATGCAAAGTTTGCAATAGCAAAGCTGAACAATGCCAATTACCAGCTATGGAAGTTTAAACTGGAAATTCTTCTTAGCAAGGATGACTTGTGACAAGTGCTGAATACAGACAGACACACAAATGGAGAGACGGAGGAATGGAATAGAAAAGACAGACAGGCAAAAGCAACTATAAGCTTATTAGTGGAAGATGACCAGCTTATCCATATAAGAACAGAGACAATGGTCAAAGGTATGTGGACTAGAGGAAAAAAGATTTCATCTCCAAATACAGAAAAGTTTCTTCAGAGTAAGAGCTGTGAAAATGTGGAATAGACTCCCTCCAGAGGTGGTTCTGGCAAGTTCAGTAGTTTGCAATAAAAAAAGCCTGGATTATTTCCTAAATGTACAGCCTATAACTGGGTACTAACTAAGGGAGAATCTGATTGCCTCTCAGGGATCAGGAAGGATTTTTTCCCCTGCTGTAGCAAATTGGAGATGGGTGAAGGATTGTGTATATAGGATTGTATTATTATTATTATTATTTTTTTTTTGGTTGAACTAGATGGACATTTTTTCAACCTGACTAACTATGTAACTATGACTTCATTACAAAAACTGTATGAGCGTTCAAGCCTCAACAGTAAGCTGTTTCTACTAAAAAAATTGTGAAGGTTGAGAATAGAAGAAGCTCAGCAAATGTGTAACCACGTGAAAGCTATGCTAGAGATCATAGAGCAGCTATGTGCCATCGGAGAGGACATCAAAGATAACCATATTGTTGCCCTGCTCCTCTGCAGCCTTCCAAAGACATATATTGCTCTCATTAACGCTTTAGAAACCAAACCCGAGCAGGAGCTAACACTAGGATATATCAAAGGCAAATAAATTGATGAATATGACAGAAGGAAAGAAAATATTCACCATGATGACAAAGCTCTTAAGATGTACAAAGGCACAAAGCACAACAAAGAAAGAAGAGCCTGTTTTCGCTGTAAAAAGACCAGTCACTTAAAAAAGGACTGTTCTATCTGGAAAGCTGAGCAGTGAAAGCTTAAGATATCCGCAAAAGAAAGAGTCAAAGCAATCACAAAGGAAATGGCAGACACTTAATGACATGCCACCTTTAAAGTGACACAGAGCGGCAAGCCACGTGGCTGGTACAGGAGCATCAAGCAACATGACTAGCGATGAGACCTTCTTCACAAACATTAATTACAGTGCAAAAGACAATGTTTTTCTAGAAAACGGGAAACGCAACACCTCAGAAGGTAAAGGCCAGGGCTTCCTGAACTGCATTACACCACAAGGTAAACTCAGTATCCTTGTAAAGAAAGTGCTGTATGTTCCAGAACTAGAAGGCAGCCTGCTGTCAGTAAAAAAGTCTTGCAAACAGTCTCGCAGTTAGGTTCCAAGGAGATGAATGCACAATTCATAATAAGAAGCGATGCCTCGCAAAAGGAAAACTGAGTGATCACCTATACAAGCTCATCACCACAGAACAGCAAGCCAATATAGACTCTGAATGAATGAATGAATGAATAACTTGTATAGCGCTACAATGCGAACTGAATCGCCTCAAGGCGCTGTATTGGCGTTTGGTTGTTGAGCTTCTAGAAGAGGTAGGTCTTGAGTTTCTTCCTGAAGGCCTGATGGTTTTCTTCCATGCGAATGTCGGTTGGTAGAGCGTTCCATAGCCGTGGTCCTTGGACAGCGAATCTCCGTTCCCCCTTTGATTTGTAGCGGGATTTAGGAATGAGGAGAAGATTTTGATTGGCCGATCGAAGGCTGCGATTCGGTGTGTAGTGTTTTATTTTCTCGCGAAAGTATTGCGGAGCGTTTCCATGTGTGCATTTGTGGGTGAGGCAGAGGGTCTTAAATGCGACCCGATTCCTTACGGTTAGTCAATGTAGGTTCCTCAGAGAAGGGGAGATGGATTCCCAGGGTTTTTTCCCTGTTATCAGTCTTGCCGCCGTGTTTTGGATAAGTTGTAAGCGCGCAAGTTGATATTGGGGTAATCCTATGTAAAGGGAGTTAGCGTAGTCCAGTCGAGAATTGATGACTGTTCCAACTACCACTGCTTTGTCCTCCTTTGGAATGAAGGGGATGAGTCTGCGTAGCAGGCGGAGCAGATGGTGAGATCCACTGACCACTGCTCCTATTTGGGCATCCATTGACATTTCTGGAGTCAAAAATTACTCCGAGACTCTTGGCCTTGGTCCTAATGGTGATGGTCCATCCAAAGATGGTAGGAGGTGTCCAAGGGATCTTGGTTCGGGGGTTATGATTTGCATGTAGGATAAGAAGTTCTGTTTTTGATTCATTAAGTTTGAGGGAGCTAATAGTCATCCAGTCGTCTATCATAGTGAGGCATTTTCCTAATTGCTGATGATGGTCTTTTTGTCCGGTGATACGAAAATATAATTGAGTGTCGTCGGCGTACGAGTGGAAGCAGAGGTCTGATCTTCTGATGATGTTGAGGAGTGGGCGAATGTAGATGTTGAAGAGCACTGGCGACAAGGGTGATCCTTGAGGGACTCCACAGGAGATTGCCTGGGTTTCAGAGGTGAAAGCTCCTAGTTTCACTGTCTGAGAGCGATTTCTTAAGAAGGATGCGAACCATTGTAGATCTGAGCCAGTGACTCCTGCTACTTCTGTAAGGCGGATGAGTAGAGTATTGTGGTCCACAGTATCAAACGCTGCACTGAGGTCCAACAGTACCAGGAGACATGATTCTCCATCATCCGCTGCTTCCAGGGCATCATCCCAAATCTTCAGGAGTGCGGTTTCTGTCCCATGGCCTGGGCGGAATCCTGATTGTAACGGGTCCAGGAGTGTGTGTGTGTCCAGGTGGCGTTGTATCTGTTGTACTACCGCTTTCTCCATAATCTTGGAGATGTTGTTCAAGCTTGTTATCGGTCTGCTGTGGTTAGGGTCCTGGTGGTCGAGGTTGGGTTTCTTTAGCAGGGGTTTGATGATGCCTTGTTTGAGGGCGCCTGGAACAATCCCTTCTTTGAACGATTGATTTATGAGGTGCGTTATGGTGGGAGCCAGGATGTCGGAGCATTCTTTCAGGAGTTTTGTGGGGATGATGTCAATGGAGGATGTGCTGTCTCTGAGATTTTTGATGATGTTTTTAGTGGTATCCGTGGTGATTGGGATCAGAGAAAACTTTGGTGGTTGTGGGATGTTTGTGTCGATATCGACTTTTTGCTCTGGTTGCCTGCCGTCGGATGTCTTTTTCTGATCAATTGTTTTCCTGATGTTGTCGATTTTATTGATGAAAAAATCTGATAATTCATTGCAGAAATCTTGGGTTTCATTAGCGGGGGGCTCTAAGCAAGCCGGGTTCATCGACTGAGCGACTATTTTAAAAAGTTCCCGGGGGCGGTTTAAGGCCGCTGAGATGGTATTTGAGAAATAATCTTTTTTTGCTTTGAAGATTGCCTTCTGATAATTCTGTGTCAGTCCTTTGTATTTTGTGTGATTTCCCTTGGTGGGATTTATTCTCCATGCTCTTTCGGCTCTTCTGCGTTCTTGCTTGAGTAGCGTGAGCGTGCTATTGAACCATCCTGCGTTTTTCCTCTTGATGAGTGTTCTGCGTTTTGGAGCCACTGAGTCTGCTGATTGTAGTAATACATTGTTTAGGGAGCAGAGAGTTTGCTCCGATGAGTGGGTTAAATTCAGAGTTGCTATTTTGTTTGATAAGGTGGTTTTGAAGGTATCGGAGTGCATTTTTTTCTGCGATCTGGTCCAATGAGTTGTTGTTGCAGGTTTCTGTTTTTGGTGGGTGACGTTGGTGGAGATTTTGAATTTGATGGCGTGGTGATCCGTCCATGGTAGTGGTATGTTGTCTACTGTGTTGATGTCCAGATTTTGTTTGAAGATGAGGTCCAGAGTGTGTCCTGACCCGTGGGGTTCTTTATCAGTTGCTGGAGACCCAGTTCTTCCAGTTGGCTGATGCAGGCGGTCGCGATCGGGTCTTGGGTAGAGTTTGCCCAGAGGTTGAGGTCTCCAAGTACCAGGAGGTTTTTGGATTTCAGTGTGTGTATTGAGATAAACTCCGTGAGGGGTGTAAGCAGATTGGTCTTTGGTCCTGGTGGTCTGTAGCAAAGTAGAATGTGAGTGGTGTCATGGGGTGTTGATTGAAGATGTAGCGTCAATGTTTCCATAAAAGGCACTGGGTTCTGTAAGATTGGTTTGGTGACTGCCAGGTGCGATTTAAAAATCACTGCTAGGCCTCCTCCTTTTTTTCCTATCCGATGTTCAGTTAGGATCCTGTAGTTCTCCGGCACCAATTCGGTGAGGATGGTGTTGCAGTCGGGTGTTAGCCAGCTTTCCGTGATGAAGAGGCAGTCTATATTGTTCTGGGTGATGAAGTCGTGTACTTCTAGTCTGTGTTTGGCTGCAGATCTGGTGTTGATCATGGCGCATGTTAATTGTTGTGGTTGGGTTGGTATCTTCCTGTTTTTGCAGGTTGATTGTAGGTCAGTCTTTAGTAGACGTTCTTTTCGTAGAATTTTTTGAATGGGAGCTGGCAATGTTGTGGTGGTATTTCTTAGTCTGTGGAGGACTTCTGCTGAATATTTAAAGTAGCACATGGCCAGATGATGAAGTTAATGGTCCTGGGATGACTGAGCTGATGATCCGGATCCGGGTCTGTCCTGTTATCAGTCTAGGTATCAGACTTGCCGCCGCGTAGACTAAAGCCAGCAAGTTGATCGTGTGGTGCCCTATGTGTGAGGATGCTGATCCTGATCCGGATCCGGGTTTGTCCTGTTATCAGTCTAGGGATCAAACTTGCTGCCGCGTAGACTAAAGCCAGCAAGTTGATCGTGTGGTGCCCTATGTGTGAGGACTTGGTTTGGTTGGGTAGTAGGTTCCTGGCTGTTCCAGCTGCCTCTGCTTGTCGCGAGAGATCCTGGACCAGAAGGATGCTGCTGATGACAGCTGCGGTGTGTTGCTTAGTTGGAGCGAAAAGTTCCTGTAGGGGAGATGGGGGCCTGTTGAACCTACCACCCTCTCGTTGATCCAGAGGAAGGCGAAAAAAAACCCCTAACTGTGCTGGCCAATTGCTCAGTGGGGGGAAAAAAATTCCTTCCTGACCCCAAGAGGCGGTCGGACCACAGTGCCCTGGATCAACTGCTAGTGGGGGGGGGATCCCAAGAGCTTACCTGCTAGGAGATGATCCCTGAAGCGCTTGCTGTGTTGCCTGGTGCTTCTGCGATGAAGTCCGGTTGCTGGGTAGGGGTGTGCTGAAAGGGGTGGGCACGCCGGCCTGCAGAAAGGAGGAAAGGATAAGCTGGGGAGAGGGATGAGGTGGGATGAGTCTCATCCGCAGCCGGTTTCTTCCTCGTCTATCAAGCTAGAGCCGGGGCGATGGCGGCTGTGGATGTTGCCCCACCTGGGGGACTGACCTGTGGTGGAAGAAGTGCCCGTGGTGTCTGCTGGGGGGACCTGGAGGTCCTAGGGATGTCCTTGTAGTAGCTGGGTGGAGTGGGTGTACCAAGATGGCCGCCGGACTAGGCCGGAGCCATAGGCTTGCCTGGTCTCGGCTCCCCTGGGTGATGGATGCAGGTGCTAATGCGGGGGGGGGGGGGGGGGTGGGGGGGTCCGGTGTGAGGGTGTCCGGCCGGACTAGGCGCCAGAGCCGCGGAGTATCCTGATATAGAGATATACTCTAATGATCTACACAGCAAATTTATTCACTTATGGCACAGGCAGCTGTGGCACAGAAGTCCAGAAGTAGGGATGAGCCGAACACCCCCGGTTCGGTTCGCACCAGAACCTTTGAACGGACCGAAAGTTTGCGCAAACTTTAGAACCCCATTAAAGTCAATTGAACTCGAACGTTCGAAATCAAAAGTGCTAATTTTAAGCGCTAATATGCAAGATATTGTCCTAAAAAGGGTTTGGGGACCGACTCCTGCCCCAGGGGACATGGATCAGTGCAAAAAATGTTTTTAAAAACTGCAGTTTTTTCGGGAGCACTGATTTTAATGATGATTAAAGTAAAAAAAAAAAAAAAGTAAAAGATTCCTTTAAATATCGTGTATATAGTATGCCTGTGAAGTGGCACGTGTTTCCCGTGTTTAGAACAGTCCCTGCACAAAATGACATTTAACGGAAAAAAAGTCATTTAAAACTGCTTGCGGTTTTAATGTAATGTCTGGTTCCGGCAATATTGATGAAAATCTTTGATAAAAATGGCATGGGTAGCCCCCCCTGCTCATTACCAGCCCCTGTGGGTCTTGTACGGATATTAAGGGGAACCCCGTACCCAAATTAAAAAAAGGAAAGGCGTGGGGCCCCCAGGCTTTATATACTCAGAACAGAAGTATACAGGCGATGCAAATAAGACAGGGGCTGTGTAGGTTTGTTGTGTTAAGTAGAATCTGTTTGTAATTTTGAACTGGTACATTTTTAAAGTAAAGCTCCAGTCAAAAAATGCATTTTTAAGCTTTTTGGAAAACATAGGGAAGGGTTATCACCCCTGTATAATTTTTTGGGCCGTCTTTTTTCATCTCACTTCCTGTTGTCTCCTTCCGTTTGCAAGTAGGAGACGTTTGTAAGTAGGATGTTTGAAAGTAGGGGCCTGCCCTATATGCTCTGCAGAAATTTGGCCCTAAGGTCTTGGTGTTGCCACAAGTTAACACTGTAAGCCCTCAAAGTGGCTCTTGGTAGGCGCTGGAGCGCCCTGCTGTGAACCATTATATCAAGAATTGTAATTACATGCCATTGTTGAACAGTGGAAGAAAATTGGGCCTTTGGTGGTGGTGGTGCTGGTGCCACAACACTGTAAGTCCTCACAGTTACCCTCGGTGGGCGCTGGAACGGGCCCTGCTTTGAAATATTATATCAAGAATTGTAATTACATGCCCCTGTTAAACAGGGGCTGAAAAATTGGGCCTTAGGGACTGGTGCTGGTGCCCCGACACTGCAACCTCTCCCAGATACTCTAGTTGGAGTGCAGGAATGAGCCCTGCTGCAAAGCATTGCATACAAAATTGAAATGACATGCCCCTGTTAAACAGGGGCTGAAAAATTGGGCCTTAGCCACTGGTGTTGGTGCCACGACACTGCAACCTCTCCCAGATACTCTAGTTGGAGTGCAGGAATGAGCCCTGCTGCAAAGCATTGCATAAAAAAATGAAATGACATGCCCCTGTTAAACAGGGGCTGAAAAATTGGGCCTTAGCCACTGGTGGCGGCACCCAGAACCAAAAATGTTCTTCCAAGCTATCAGCAGGATCATTGAGGAGGAAGAGGATAGTCAGTCAACATAACAGGACAGTCACTCAGCATCAGCATAGGCAGTCTTGAAGGAATGTGACATTTCAAAATAAATTATTCGGTTACATCAGCTTCAGGTGCTTGGTAGCTGGTGGTGATCCAAGACTGATTCATCTTTATGAAGGTCAGTCGATCAACCGAGTCGGTGGACAGGCGCACCCTGTGATTGGTGACAAAGCCTCCAGCAGCACTGAATGTGTGTTCCGAAAGAACGCTGGATGCAGGACAGGCCAGTAGCTCAATTGCATACTGTGCAAGCTCTGGCCAGTGATCCATCCTCAAGACCCAGTAAGCCAGAGGATTTTTGGTGGGAAAGGTGTCCAAGTCTGACCTTGCCCCTAGATATTCCTGCACCATGTAAATCAGACGCTGGCGATGGTTGCTGATCATACCTTGGGGCTGCGGACTAAAAAATTGTCTGAATGCATCAGTCAGACGGCCACCTTCTCCATCGCTCCTTCTGTTACTGACGAAGCCTCAGCAACTCGTTGTCCAGGACCAGGAGTTTGTAACCTCCCGGTCTCTGGGAACGCGTTGCACTGACCTTTCTGCAAGGCCTCCCGGATAGACATGGCCTTGCGGTTCGCCCCGCGGTCGGTTCACGGCGAACTTTGCACGTTCGCTATTCGCAAAACCGGCAGACATATGGCGCTGTTCGCGGCCGCCATATTATTTTACATTGTGAAGAACTTTGATCCATCATGTGGCACAGGACAGCCAATTGAGACATTTCAGCACATGGACATACCCCCTACCTTATAAATAGACCTGATCTGGCTGCCATTTTACATTGTGTCTTTTGTCAGTGTAGGGAGAGGTTGCTGTGTGGAGCAGGGACAGTCTGTAATCACTAGCTATTAGGTCCACAAAAGTCCTTTTAAGGACTGGTATAGGTGCACAGTACATAGGGGTGTAACACACTTATAATATACTTTCAAATATAAAAAGCATATTATAGTTAATTTCTATTGTGCAGCATTGTGACTGCAGTGCTGAGCGATTCTGCAGCTGTCTTTTGTCAGTGTAGGGAGAGGTTGCTGCGTGGAGCAGGGACAGTCTGTAATCACTAGCTATTAGGTCCACAAAAGTCCTTTTAAGGACTGGTATAGGCAGGGGAGGGCTGGCAGCCTTAGGCCTGGGGGGCAAGTCCAGTCAAGTGGCCCACTGAACCACCGAATCAGCCCACCATCACCAGTGCCCATCAGCGCAGCCTCACCAGTTCCCATCAGCTCAGGGACCCGCTGAGCTGGCACAGGCAGCTGCCATCGCTGAGGTGAGAGACCCTGACACCTGCAGCTGAACCCCACATCCCATCTATCCCCCCCATACTCCCTATTCACCCTTCCCCAGGCCAGTGCCCACCTAGTAGTCTAAAAATAGCCCTCAACACTGTGGGTCCTGCTGTGAGCTGGCCATGGCCAGCAGGACCCACAGGCCAGCAGAACGCACAGGCCATGGCTAGCGGCCAGCAGGCTCCCTGCTGTGGGTCAGTGGGTGGGTGGCTGGCTGGCACAGTGCACCCTGCTGCAGGTGGCTGGCCTGGCTCCCTGCTGTTAGAAAGTGTCCCTTTCAGGCCCCATTAGAGACTAAAACAGAGTCTAATGGGACCTGGAGGGGGGGGGGGGTCTCTCTCTAAGGCCCCTTTCACACTGGGGCGGGGAGCCGTGGTGACGGTAAAGCAGCGATATATTTAGCGCTGCTTTACCGTCATTTTGACTGCGGTATTCGGCAGCTCGCGGTGCGGTTTTACCCCCCGCGAGCGGCCGAAAAAGGGTTAATATCCCCCGCAGAGCGCTGCCGTAGCGGTATTACCGTGGTGTCCCATTCAAATCAATGGGAAGAAGCGGTATAGGAGCGGTGAATACACGGCTCCTATACCGCTCCAAAGATGCTGCTAGCAGGACTTTTTTGACCGTCCTGCTAGCGCACCGCTCCAGTGTGAAAGCCCGCCAGCTTTCACACTGGAGTGAAAGGGGCCGGATTTTTTCAGGCGGTATACAGGCGCTATTTTTAGCGCTGTACCGCCTGAAAAACGCCCCATTGTGAAAGGGGCCTAACAGTGTCCATTAGAAAGTGTCTGTTAGAGAGAGACCCCCTCCATGACCCCTTGGAGACTTCAAAGGAGTATAATGGGACCTGGGGGGGGTTCTTTCTAACAGAGTGTACAGTGAACAACTTCATTCACTCTGGTCCTCATGGGACCCCCTCCTTGTGCCATAACTCTCACCCCTGCTCCAAAATCTCACAAAGTAAAAATAAAATTGGCACTGTGTAGTGTTCCTCTTACCTTAACTTTGGGTACTGTAGCTGTGGCTGGCTCTTGCATCCTCTGTGGCTGGCTGGCTCCTGCGTCCTCTGTGGCTGGCTCTTGCATCCTCTGTGGCTGGCTGGCTCCCGCATCCTCTGTGGCTGGCTCCTGTTGGTGGCTGGCTGGCTCCTGCATCCTCTGTGGCTTGCTCTTGCATCCTCTGTGGCTGGCTGGCTCCCGCGTCCTCTGTGGCTGGCTCCTGTTGGTGGCTGGCTCCCGTGTCCTCTGTGGCTGGCTCCTGCGTCCTCTGTGGCTGGCTGCTGCATCCTCTGTGGCTGGCTCCTGTTGGTGGCTGACTCCTGCGTCCTCTGTGGCTGGTTCCTGTGGGTGGCTGGCTGGCTCCTGTGGGTGGCTGGCTTCCTGGTGTGGGTGGGTCACCGTTGGTGGCTGGCTGGCATCCTGCTGTGGATGATCACAGTGGCTGGTTGGCTCCTGGGGGTGGCTGGCTGGCACTCTGCTGTGGGTGGGTCACTGTGGCTGGCTGGTTTCCTGGTGTGGGTGGGTCACCGTGGGTGACTGGCTGGCACCTTGGCCCTGCTGTGGGTGGGTCACCGTGGGTGGCTGCCTGGCCTGGCTCCCTGCTGTGGGTCAGTGGGTGGGTGGCTGGCACAGTGCACACTGCTGCGGGAGGCTGGCCTGGCTCCCTGCTGTGGGTCAGTGGGTGGCAGGCTGGCATGGTGCACTCTGCTGTGGCTGACAGAGGCGGACAGAGAGGGGTGGTACTGACAGAAAGGGGCAGCACTGACAGAGGGGCGAGCTGACAGGAGAGGGTGGGCTGATAGAGAGGGGCGGGCTGATAGAGGGGCCGCACTGACAGGAGAGGGGCGGGCTGACAGGAGAGGGGCGGGCTGACAGGAGAGGGGCGAGCTGATAGAGGGGCCGCACTGACAGAGAGGGGTGGGCTGACAGAGAGGGGGTGGGCGGGCTGACAGAGGGGGGTAACACTGATAGAGAGGGGTGACACTGATAGAGAGGGGGACACTGATAGAGAGGGGAACACTGATAGAGAGGGGTGACGCTGATAGAGAGGGGTGACGCTGATAGAGAGGGGTGACGCTGATAGAGAGGGTGACACTGATAGAGAGGGGTGACACTGATAGAGAGGGGGACACTGATAGAGAGGGGGGCACTGATAGAGAGGGGGACACTGATAGAGAGGGGGGCACTGATAGAGAGGGGGACACTGATAGAGAGGGGGGCACTGATAGAGAGGGGGTACACTACACTGATAGAGAGGGGGGCACTGATAGAGAGGGGGTACACTACACTGATAGATAGGGGGTACACTACACTGACAGAGAGGGCATGTGCACTAACAGAGGAGGTGACTGGGAGGGGGTAGATGAGAGAGAGAGAGAGAAAGTGTCCTCAGAAAAAACACAGAGCGCCAGGCACTGGCAGAGAGGCGGGACTCCTGCAGCTAGTGGTTTCCACCCACAGATCGCTCCACCCTCGCCTCGCCGGGCCAATCGCAGGTGTCCATGTCGGCCGCCCGCACATGACCCTGTTCGGCCAATCACAGGGCGGTCGCATGGACTACATCTCCCAGAATGCCACAGCGTAGATAGATAGAACTACGCTGTGGCTACGTTTCTGAAAGAACACGCTGCTGCGGCCGTGCCCCTGGGACGACTTCTGAAAAAAAAAAAAAAAAAAAGATAGTGGGCGGCCGCCGGCCGTTTTGCATACAAGATGGGACGGCCTGGGGGGAAATTGCCACCTTGCCCCCCGGCCCAGCCCGCCCCTGGGTATAGGTGTACAGTATATAGGGGTGTAATACACTTATAATATACTTTCAAATATAGAAAGCATATTATAGTGCATTTCTACTGTGCAGAATTGTGACTGCTGAGCGTTTATGCAGCTCTTTTGTAAGTGTAGGGAGAGGTTGCTGTGTGTCGCAGGGACAGATTGTGGCGACACAAATCGCTAGCGAATACAGGTCCACAAAAGTCCTTTTAAGGACTGGTATAGGTGTACTATTTGGTATGCAGTATATAGGGGTGTAATACAAGTATAAAATACTTTCAAATATAGAAAGCATAGTATAGTGCATTTCTACTGTGCAGCATTGTGACTGCTGAGCGGTTCTGCAGCTCTTTTGTCAGTGTAGGGAGAGGTTTCTGTGTGTCGCAGGGACAGATTGTAATCACTAGCTATTAGGTCCACAAAAGTCCTTTTAAGGACTGGTATAGGTGTACAGTATATAGGGGTGTAATACACTTATAATATACTTTCAAATATAGAAAGCATATTATAGTGCATTTCTACTGTGCAGCATTATGACTGATGAGTGGTTCTGCAGCTCTTTTTCAGTGTAGGGAGAGGTTGCTGTGTGTTGCAGGGACAGACTGTAGCGACACAAATCGCTAACGAATATAGGTCCACAAAAGTCCTTTTAAGGAATGGTATAGGTGTACTATTTGGTGTGCAGTATATAGGGGTGTAATACACTTATAATATACCTTTAAAATTGGGCCTTAGCCACTGGTGGCGGCACCCAGAACCAAAAATGTTCTTCCACGCTATCAGCAGGATCATTGAGGAGGAAGAGGATAGTCAGTCAACATAACAGGACAGTCACTCAGCATCAGCATAGGCAGTCTTGAAGGAATGTGACATTTCAAAATAAATTATTCGGTTACATCAGCTTCAGGTGCTTGGTAGCTGGTGGTGATCCAAGACTGATTCATCTTTATGAAGGTCAGTCGATCAACCGAGTCGGTGGACAGGCGCACCCTGTGATTGGTGACAAAGCCTCCAGCAGCACTGAATGTGTGTTCCAAAAGAACGCTGGATGCAGGACAGGCCAGTAGCTCAATTGCATACTGTGCAAGCTCTGGCCAGTGATCCATCCTCAAGACTAGGGATGAGCCGAACACCCCCCCGTTCGGCTCGCACCAGAACCCGCGAACGGACCTAAAGTCCGTGCGAGCTTTAGAACCCTATTAGTTATAATGGATGCGAACGTTCGAAATTAAAAGTGCTCATTTTAAAGGCTAATATGCATGTTAATGTCATAAAAAGTGTTTGGGGACCTGGGTCCTGCCCCAGGGGACATGTATCAATGCAAAAATTTTTTTTAAAAACGGCCGTTTTTTCAGGAGCAGTGATTTTAATAATGCTTAAATTGAAACAATAAAAGTGTAATATTCCTTTAAATTTCGTACCTGGGGGGTGTCTATAGTATGCCTGTAAAGGGGCGCATGTTTCCCGTGTTTAGAACTGTCTCTGCGCAAAGTGTCATTTTTGAAAGTAAAAAAGCTATTTAAAATCACTCGCGGCTAATGTTAATTCACGGCTCCCGTAACACAGAGAACAGTGATTCATTGAAACTCATTCATAAAAAAAAGTCATTGATAAAAAAAAAAAAAAATGAAAAAAAAAAAGCGTAGGGGTCCCCCCAAATTCAATAACCAGGCCCTTCAGGTCTGGGATGGATATTAAGGGGGATCCCAGCCAAAAAAAAAAAAAAAAAAATGGCGTAGGGTCCCCCTCAAAATCCATACCAGACCCTTGAGGTCTGGTATGGATTTTAAGGGGAACCCTAGCCAAAAAAAATGGCGTGGGGTCCCCCTCAAAATCCATACCAGACCCTTATCCGAGCACGCAACCTGGCAGGCCGCAGGAAAAGAGGGGGGGACGAGAGCGGCCCCCCCTCTCGCCTGAACCGTACCAGGCCACATGCCCTCAACATTGGGAGGATGCTTTGGGGGTCTAAGACCCCAAAAGCACCTTGTCCCCATGTTGATTAGGACAAGGGCCTCTTCCCCACAACCCTGGCCGGTGGTTGTGGGGGTCTGCGGGCGGGGGGCTTATCGGAATCTGGAAGCCCCCTTTAACAAGGGGACCCCCAGATCCCGGCCCCCCCCCTGTGTGAAATGGTAAGGGGGTACAAAAGTACCCCTACCATTTCACCAAAAAAGTGGCAAAAATGGTAAAAAGGACAGGAGACAGTCTTTGACAATTCCTTTATTAAAATCTTCTTTCTTCTTTCTTCATCCTTCGGATTCTTCATCTTCTCCTTCCTTCATCTTCTTCCATCTTCTTCTTCCATTTTCTTCTTCCTCCGATCCGCTTCTTCTTGCGCTGGTCTTCTCGTCCTTCTCGTCCGGCATCTTCTTCCGTCGGCGTCGGTGTCGGTGTCTTCTTGGGCCGCTCCGCGCAATGGGAGGCTCCCGCTGTGTGAGGCTCCGCTCCATCTGACAGGTCTTTTAAAACGGAGGGCACCTGGTGACCCCGCCCCCCAAGAAGAAGCGGATCGGAGGAAGAAGAAAATGGAAGAAGAAGATGGAAGAAGATGAAGGAAGGAGAAGATGAAGAAACCGAAGGATGAAGAAAGAAGAAAGAAGATTTTAATAAAGGAATTGTCAAAGACTGTCTCCTGTCCTTTTTACCATTTTTGCCACTTTTTTGGTGAAATGGTAGGGGTACTTTTGTACCCCCTTACCATTTCACACAGGGGGGGGGCCGGGATCTGGGGGTCCCTTGTTAAAGGGGGCTTCCAGATTCCGATAAGCCCCCCGCCCGCAGACCCCCACAACCACCGGCCAGGGTTGTGGGGAAGAGGCCCTTGTCCTAATCAACATGGGGACAAGGTGCTTTTGGGGTCTTAGACCCCCAAAGCATCCTCCCAATGTTGAGGGCATGTGGCCTGGTACGGTTCAGGCGAGAGGGGGGGCCGCTCTCGTCCCCCCCTCTTTTCCTGCGGCCTGCCAGGTTGCGTGCTCGGATAAGGGTCTGGTATGGATTTTGAGGGGGACCCCACGCCATTTTTTTTGGCTAGGGTTCCCCTTAAAATCCATACCAGACCTCAAGGGTCTGGTATGGATTTTGAGGGGGACCCTACGCCATTTTTTTTTTTTTTTTTTTTTTGGCTGGGATCCCCCTTAATATCCATCCCAGACCTGAAGGGCCTGGTTATTGAATTTGGGGGGACCCCTACGCTTTTTTTTTTGTTTTTTATTAATGAATGACAGCTCTCTGTGTTACAGGAGCCATCAATTCATTAGCCGCGAGTGACTTAAATAGCTTTCTTCCTGCAAAAATGACACTTTTTTGCAGGGAAAGTTCTAAGCACAGGAAACCTGCCCTCCTTCACAGGCTACCTATAGACACCCCCCAGATGTGATACTGCAATGCTGTTCTAACAGCATGCACACACATATCCCCAGAAATAAAGAACATATTGTTGTCAGCAGTCAGCAGCACACTGACACGCTGACACTGTGAGTGAAACATAATATGCGAGGCCGCCGCCGCGGCGGCCTCTTATACCGTGGGGCGTGTATTAAAGCCCCTGAGCTATAATTGGCTACAGGCATCCTGCCTGTAGCCAATTATGGCTCTCCTCGCTGCCGGCGCTGTGATTGGCCAAGCATGCGGGGTCACAGTGCATGCTTGGCCAATCATCAGCCAGCATTGCACTGCGCGGGCCGCAATGCATTGCGGGGCCGCTCGCATCACACGAATTTGATGCGAGCGGTCCCAATAGTTCTGGGCTCGCCGAGCGAGCGAACACCCGGTGCTCGATTCGAACATGGGTTCGAATCGAACACCGGGCTCATCCTTACTCAAGACCCAGTAAGCCAGAGGATTTTTGGTGGGAAAGGTGTCCAAGTCTGACCTTGCCCCTAGGTATTCCTGCACCATGTAAATCAGACGCTGGTGATGGTTGCTGATCATACCTTGGGGCTGCGGACTAAAGAATTGTCTGAATGCATCAGTCAGACGGCCACCTTCTCCATCGCTCCTTCTGTTACTGACAAAGCCTCAGCAACTCGTTGTCCAGGACCAGGAGTTTGTAACCTCCCGGTCTCTGGGAACGCGTTGCACAGACCTTCCTGCAAGGCCTCCCGGATAGACATGGCCTTGCGGTTCGCCCCGCGGTCGGTTCACGGCGAACTTTGCACGTTCGCTATTCGCAAAACCGGCAGACATATGGCGCTGTTCGCGGCCGCCATATTATTTTACATTGTGAAGAACTTTGATCCATCATGTGGCACAGGACAGCCAATTGAGACATTTCAGCACATGGACATACCCCCTACCTTATAAATAGACCTGATCTGGCTGCCATTTTACATTGTGTCTTTTGTCAGTGTAGGGAGAGGTTGCTGTGTGGAGCAGGGACAGTCTGTAATCACTAGCTATTAGGTCCACAAAAGTCCTTTTAAGGACTGGTATAGGTGTACAGTATATAGGGGTGTAATACACTTATAATATACTTTCAAATATAGAAAGCATATTATAGTGCATTTCTACTGTGCAGAATTGTGACTGCTGAGCGTTTATGCAGCTCTTTTGTCAGTGTAGGGAGAGGTTGCTGTGTGTCGCAGGGACAGATTGTGGCGACACAAATCGCTAGCGAATACAGGTCCTCAAAAGTCCTTTTAAGGACTGGTATAGGTGTACTATTTGGTATGCAGTATATAGTGGTGTAATACAAGTATAAAATACTTTCAAATATAGAAAGCATAGTATAGTGCATTTCTACTGTGCAGCATTGTGACTGCTGAGCGGTTCTGCAGCTCTTTTGTCAGTGTAGGGAGAGGTTTCTGTGTGTCGCAGGGACAGATTGTAATCACTAGCTATTAGGTCCACAAAAGTCCTTTTAAGGACTGGTATAGGTGTACAGTATATAGGGGTGTAATACACTTATAATATACTTTCAAATATAGAAAGCATATTATAGTGCATTTCTACTGTGCAGCATTATGACTGATGAGTGGTTCTGCAGCTCTTTTTCAGTGTAGGGAGAGGTTGCTGTGTGTTGCAGGGACAGACTGTAGCGACACAAATCGCTAACGAATATAGGTCCACAAAAGTCCTTTTAAGGAATGGTATAGGTGTACTATTTGGTGTGCAGTATATAGGGGTGTAATACACTTATAATATACCTTTAAATGTAGAAAGCATATTATAGTGCATTTCTACTGTGCAGCATTGTGACTGCTGGGCGGTTCTGCAGCTCTTTTGTCAGTGTAGGGAGAGGTTGCTGTGTGTCGCAGGGACAGACTGTAGCGAAACAAATCGCTATCGAATATAGGTCCACAAAAGTCCTTTTAAGGACTGGTATAGGTGTACTATTTGGTGTGCAGTATATAGGGGTGTAATACACGTATAAAATACTTTCAAACATAGAAAGCATAGTATAGTGCATTTCTACTGTGCAGCATTGTGACTGCTGAGCGGTTCTGAAGCAATACTACAAAGAGTGACAAACGCAATTAGAAAAAAGTATTATAACTGGTGTGATAGACCAGTGGCCCCCCAAAACGACAGATTGAAGCGGGGTGTTATATACCTTCTTCCACATATACTGCACTTCTCTAGAGACTTTTGTCAAAGGGTCATTTAAAAAATGACAGGCAGAGGAAGAGGCAGGCCCTTCCACAGTGGTGGTAGGTGTAGGGCAGGAGCACCAGGCTTGAGCCAAAGTGGGAAGTTGCAGAAGGTGCATTCAATTATGTCAAAGGACGCACCAGACTTGGTTGAGTGGCTCACTCAGCCTTATGCCGCGTACACACGTTCGGACTTTGTCCGCCGGACCTAGTCCGGCGGGACTTCCCCACACACGCCCAGACTTCCGATCGTGTGACTTGCCCACACACGCCCGGACTTCTCCGGCGGACAATCCGCTGGACAAAGTCCGCGGGACTTTTGAAAATGAACGGACTTGCCCACACACGGAGCAGTCCGTTCATTTAGAACGTAACTGCAGGTAGATGGAGCTAGCGAAGGCAGTGAATGCCGCCGCGCTAGCCCCGTCACCTGGCATGGATTTAAAACGGAAAAACGGCGTGGGGGTCCCCCCCAAATCCATCTCAGACCCTTATCCGAGCACGCAGCCCGGCAGGCCAGGAAAGGGGTGGGGACGAGCGAGCGCCCCCCCTCCTGAGCCGTACCAGGCCACGTGCCCTCAACATGGGGGGTGCCCTGGGGAAAGGGGGGCCGTGCGCCCCCCCCACCCCAAAGCACCTTGTCCCCATGTTGATGAGGACAAGGGCCTCTTCCCGACAACCCTAGTCGTTGGTTGTCGGGGTCTGCGGGCGGGGGCTTATCGGAATCTGGGAGCCCCCTTTTATAAGGGGGCCCTCAGATCCCGGCCCCCCACCCTATGTGAATGAGTATGGGGTACGATGTACCCCTACCCATTCACCTAAGGTGTAAAATGTAAAGTAAAAAACCACACAATTTTGAAAAAATGTTTTATTGCACTGCTCCTTCCGTCTTGGGGGTCTTCTCGCCGGCCTCCTCCGCCATTTACCTAGCTCTTTTACCGAGCGGAGGAGGCCGGCTACCTTCTTCGTCGTCGACGCCGTCGTCTGGGGGTCTCGATCCGCCTTCGGGGGTCTTCCGGGGTCTTCCGCCTTTTTCTTCTTCTTCTTCTTCTTCTTCTTCTTCTTCCGATGTTGACCCGTCGCTCTCTCTGGCCGGAATGCCAGAGCTGCGCTGTGCTGGGACTTATATAGGGACAAGGGGACAGGGTCACATGCTCATGTCACATGGTGACCCCGCCCCCTTGTGATGTCACAGTCCCGGAGGATGCTGGGACTGTGACATCACAGGGGGGCGGCGTCACCATGTGACATGAGCATGTGACCCTGTCGTACCCCATACTCATTCACATAGGGTGGGGGCCGTGACCTGAGGGCCCCCTTATAAAAGACCCCGACAACCAACGGCCAGGGTTGTCGGGAAGAGGCCCTTGTCCTCATCAACATGGGGACAAGGTGCACCCCCCATGTTGAGGGCACGCGGCCTGGTACGGCTCAGGAGGGGGGGGCGCTCGCTCGTCCCCACCCCTTTCCTGGCCTGCCGGGCTGCGTGCTCGGATAAGGGTCTGAGATGGATTTGGGGGGACCCCCACGCGTTTTTTCGGCTTGGGAGTCCCTTTAAATCCATGCCAGGTGACGGGGCTAGCACGGCGGCATTCACTGCCTTCGCTAGCTCCGTCTACCTGAAGTCATGTGCTAAATGAACAGACTTTCCGATGATCGGAAAGTCCGCTCATTTCAAAAGTCCGGCGGACTAGCCTACTAACGGCCGGATTGTCCGCCGGACTGCCAAGTCCAGCGGACAATTTTAAAACAAAACTTAAAACCTAGTCCGCCGGACTTTTGGTGCCAAAAAGTCTGCCGGTGCCCACACACGAGGGGATTGTCCGGTGGACTTGAGTCCAGCGGACAATCCCGCGGGATAGTCCCTTCGTGTGTACGCGGCATTACTCTTCTGCACCCTCCTCATCCTCTCTATCTGCACCCTCTTCCCTCTCTGCTGTGTGCACCCCCAAAGACACAACCACCAATGAATTTTCACAGATAAAAAAGAATGCTTGTCGTTGTCGATCCCAGATTCGCTTAATACTTCTGGTATGTCAGTGTCCATGTTGTGGGACTATGTGTGCACAGCTAATAAGTGTTTTGTGGCTGAAAATCTGACCTGGAGGATTTTAATGTTCACCTGCCATTAAAATTAATGGGACCCGTTTCATGGGACCAACATTTGTTCGCCTGCCATTAAAATGAATGGGACCCGTTTCATGGGACCAACATTTGTGCGCGTTCGCGCGATCACATTCGCAAACCGTCCCGTTAGATGTTCGTCCATCACTACTCCTGGAAATGTCTCATCCTCTGCTCCCTCTGCGATGGCAAGATAAGGTCCGCAACCTTACCCTTGTACCGTGGATCAAGGAGAGTGGCCAGCCAGTAATGGTCCCTCTCCTTGATCCGAAGAATACGATGATCCTTCCGCAGGCTTTGCAGGATCAGGGAGGCCATGCAGCGTAGGTTAGATTAGGCATTCGGTCCGGATTCCTCTGGGTCACTAAGGACGACATGATCTGCAGCCACCTCCTCCCAGCCACGTACAAGTCCACTGGTTTCTTGAGACTGTAAATCATCCCTAAAAGACTGCTGCTGCTGATGCTGAGTGCCAGGCTCCACCTCCATGCTGACACAATCCTCCTCCTCCTCGTCCTCTTCCTGTGTGATGTGTGGGACAGAAGGAACACTGTCTGGAAGGGGGCCTTGAGAGGCAAAGAAGTCCTCCTCTTCCTGCCTCTGTTCTGCCTCAAGTGCCCTGTCCATTATTCCACGCAGCGTATGCTCCAACAGGTGGACAAGAGGTACAGTGTCACTGATGCATGCACTGTCACTGCTCACCATCCTCGTGGCCTCCTCAAATGGTGACAGGACAGTGCATGCATCCCTGAACATGCCCCACTGGCGTGGTGAAAAAAAACAAGCTTCCTGACCCTGTCCTGGTGCCGTAGTCACACAGGTACTCATTGATGGCCCTTTGCTGCTTGTGCAGCCCAACGTTGAGTTCCACCTGGTGGGCATGTCACATATAAGACGGTTCTTGGGCAGGTTCAACTCCTTTTGCAGCTCAGCCAGCCGAGCACTGGCATTATATGATCGGTTGGAATGCACACAGACTTTCTGTAATCCTGGGTACCTGCCCAAGAACTGCTGCACCACCAGGTTAAGGACGTGAGCCACACAGGGCACATGGGTCAGTTGTCCCTGTCGCAGGGCGGAGAGGAGGTTGGTGCCATTGTCGCAAACCACCATTCCTGGCTTAAGCTGGCGTGGCGTCAACCACCTCTCGGCCTGCCCCTGCAGAGCTGACAGAACCTCTGCCCCAGTGTGGCTCCTGTCCCCCAAACACACCAGCGCAAGCATGGCATGGCATCATTTTGCCTGGGTACTTGCGTAGTCCCTTGAACACCTACAGAGCACCGCTGGTTCTGAGGACAAAGCACAGGAAGAGGCCATGGAGGAAGACGAAGAGGAGGGGGTGGAGGAGAGAGGTGTGTCACAACCAGTAGTAGCATTTTGGAGGCGTTGTGGCGGAACAACCTCCAACACTACTGCACCTTGTCCTGCATCCTTTCCAGCTGCCAAAAGAGTGACCCAATGGGCCATGAAAGATAGGTAACGTCCCTGTCCATGCCTGCTGGACCATGAGTCAGCGGTAACATGCACCTTACCACTGACCGCCTTGTCCAGCGAGACATGGACATTGCCTTCCACATGCCAGTAGAGAGCCGAAATCGCCTTCCGTGAGAAAAAGTGGCGTTTGGGAACCTGCCACTGAGGAACCGCACATTGCACAAACTCACAGAAGGGGGTTGAGTCTACCAACTGAAAAGGCAGCAGTTGAAGTGCTAGCAATTTAGCCAAGCTAGCATTCAACCGCTGGGCATGTGGATGGCTGGGAGTGAACTTCTTTCGACGGTGCAGCAGCTGGGGCAGGGAGATTTGCCTGGTACAATCGGACGTCGGTGTACTGCTAGCAGAGTGCCTGCAAGTACTTGGCTGTGACACACCTAATTCTATACCTTCATTCCTCTCAGTGCAGCTTTCAGAGAGGACTGAAGGTATAGTGGGGTTGGAGATCCCAGCTGATGAGGAGCAAGGAGAGGTCCGCTTTGTTCTTTGGTGTGGGTCTTTAAGGTACGTTTGCCAACAAGCTGCATGGCAGGTAAACATATGTCTGGTCAAGCATGTGGTGCCCAAGCAGGGAGATTTGCCTGGTACAATCGGACGTCGGTGTACTGCTAGCAGAGTGCCTGCAAGTACTTGGCTGTGACACACCTAATTCTATACCTTCATTCCTCTCAGTGCAGCTTTCAGAGAGGACTGAAGGTATAGTGGGGTTGGAGATCCCAGCTGATGAGGAGCAAGGAGAGGTCCGCTTTGTTCTTTGGTGTGGGTCTTTAAGGTACGTTTGCCAACAAGCTGCATGGCAGGTAAACATATGTCTGGTCAAGCATGTGGTGCCCAAGCGGCTGATGTTTTGGCCACGCGAGATACGCTTGAGACATATGTTGCAAATAGCAGTGGTGCGATCTGCTGCACTCGTCTCAAAAAAGGCCCACACCAAAAAACGTTTGGAATAATGCGCAGGTGGAGCTCTGCGGTTTGATTCAGTCGGTGTGCTGCCCTTAAGCTGGCCCCCGGAGTGCATCCTGCCTCATTGGAGATGTGCCTCCTCCTCCTCCTCTCTCCTATCAGGCACCCACGTGGAGTCAGTGACCTCATCATCCCCTCCCTCTTCATCACTGGAGCAAACCTGACAGTATGCTGCAGCTGGTGGAACCTGACTGCCAGATTGCTGTCCTTGAGCATCCCCTCTCTCTGCGCTCACACTACTGCCTTCCTCTAGCTGGGTATCATCATCAGAGCCTTCAAAACGCTGGGCATCCTCCTGGAGCATGTACCCAACACTGTGGTAAAACAGTTCGGGGGACTCCTCAGGAGAACATGGTGGGTCTAGGGAAGGAGTGACTGATGACATTAAGATGAGGGAAGAGGACGCGTTGGCAGCTGCTGTGCCAGAACCCTGAGCCTGGGTGAGAGAGTATGAGGAGGATGAGGAAGGCTTTGTCATCCACTCTACGAAGTCTTCAGCATGATACGGCTCAACACGTCCAGCTGTCGAAAATAAGAACAAGCGTGTCCCATGGCCACATGCTGATGACGATGCATCGCGTCCACGACCAGCACTGTTGCCTCTAGACACAGAACCTGCTTGCCCTCTTTTATTGGCTCGTGACTGTCTGCCTCTCCTTGTTGGCCTTCCAGACATACTAATGGCCTGCAGGGAGATGGTAAAACCAGCAATAAGGGGAAGCTTTAGGTGTATACTGTGCAGGAGGTACACAACACCCACTTTAACTGCGGCAGATGCCTGTATTACAGAACACCATCAATAAGGGGTATCTTCAGGTGTATACTGTGCTGAAGGCAAATAACACCTACTTTAACTGCTGCAGGGATGCCTGTATTATAGAACACCAGTAATAAAGGGTAGCTTCAGGTGTATACTGTGCTGGAGGCACACAACACCCACTTTAACTGCTGCAGAGATACCTGTATTACAGAACACCAGTAATAAAGGGTAGCTTCAGGTCTCTACTGTGCTGGAGGCACACAACACCCACTTTAACTGCTGCAGAGATGCCTGTATTACAGAACACCAGTAATAAAGGGTAGCTTCAGGTGTATACTGTGCTGGAGGCACACAACACCCACTTTAACTGCTGCAGAGATGCCTGTATTACAGAACACCAGTAATAAAGGGTAACTTCAGGTGTATACTGTGCTGGAGGCACATAACACCCACTTTAACCGCTGCAGAGATACCTGTATTACAGAACACCAGTAATAAAGGGTAGCTTCAGGTGTATACTGTGCTGGAGGCAGACAACACCCACTTTAACAGCGCTAGGTTTGCAAGCCACAAAGACACTGTCCCTGCCTATCCTGCTCTTTCCCTGACCGCCGCAACACACTACACAAGGCCGCCGCACTGGCGGCTTTATATAGTGTGGGGCGTGTACTTAACCCCCCTGATCTATAATTGCCCACAGGCATCCTGCCTGTGGCCAATTATGGCTCTCCTCGTTGCCGGTGCTGTGATTGGCCAAGCATGCCGGGTCACAGTGCATGCTTGGCCAATCATGAGCCAGCAATGCACTGCGATGGCGCAGTGTATTGTGGGGCCGTTCGTGTCACAAGAATTTGGCACGAACGGCCCTCAAAGTTCTGGGATCGCCGAACAGGCGAACGCCCAATGTTCGATTCGATCATGAGTTTGAATCGAACACCGAGCTCATCCCTATCCAGAAGCTATACAGGACATTATAAAGAGAGACTTATCAGAAGATTTAACAATAGCGCCTTGCAAAGTGCTCATGAATTGCAAGTGCTTTATTGAATCAAAAGCCACACATGCTCCCCTTACACAGGCATCTCAAAGAAAAACCACCCAACCCCTGCAGCTCATACACAGTGACGTATGTGGTCCAATGAAAACTCCCACGTCAGGCGGGAACAGACTACTGACTTTTATTGATGATTATTCCAGTTAAACAACCACTTATCTGATGAAACACAAGAATAAAGCATCAGAGAAACTTCAAGGGTTAGTTGCCATGTCTAGCAACAAATTCCAACAGAAACCAGGAATAATACGCACTGATAATGGAGGAGAATACATAAGCAAAGGAATGGCCTCATACCTGAACAGACAAGAAATAGTACACCAGACAACCGCACTAGACATGTGCAATTCGTTTTGTTAAGATTCGTTTTCCGTTCAAATTCGTTATATTCGTTAATTCGTTATCGTACGAATGAACGAATGATTTAGTAAAAATTTTAACGAATAACGAATTATCGAATCGAACGAATATGAAAAACAACGAAAATACTGCATAATTAAATTAGAAACAACAAAACTACGAAAGAATGAAAATCCGAAAAACGAAAACAGGAACAACGAAAATCAAAATGAATGAAAAAATTCGTACATTCGTAACTTTTTTTTTTTTTTGATTCGTAATTTTACCGTGTCTCTTACAATGCCGCTGCTTAACGTGCTTCGAATGGATTGAAGAAAAAAATTTGTACATTCGTAACTTTTTTTTTTCTTTTTGTCGATTCGTAATTTTCCGTGTCTCTTACAATGGCGCTGCTTAACGTGCTTCGAATGGATTTAACGAAAAAATTCGTACATTCGTAACTTTTTTTTTTTTTGTCAATTCGTAATTTTCCGTGTCTCTTACAATGGCGCTGCTTAACGTGCTTCGAATGGATTGAACGAAAAAATTCGTACATTCATAACTTTTTTTTTTGATTCGTAATTTTCCGTGTCTCTTACAGTGTAATAATAGCATACACATTACATAAAATTATGAATTATGCTCCGATTATGAATCTACGAAAACAGTGTTTTTTACGAAAGTACGAATAAATCAATCTTATGAAAGTACGAATGTAACTAAATCTATGAAAATACGAATGCGTCCGAATACAAAATATAACGAAAATACGAAAATACGAATTTCGAATAAACGAAAATTAGACTAACGGAAAAACAAATCAACGAAAAAATAACTCTACGAAAATACGAATGAGTCCGAATACGAACAGCGACGACTTACGAATTTACGAATCGTTACGAATACGAACACCGACGACTTACGAAATTACGAATTGTTACGAATCAACGGAAACGAACAGAAACGAAACGAAACTAAACTAATTTTTCTATTGTGCACATGTCTAAACCGCACCATACATGCCTGAACAAAAAGGAGTAGCAGAGGAAAAAAATCAAACTCTTATAGAAATGGCCAGATGCATGCTGTCGGATGCCAACCTACCTCACAAGTACTGGGGAGAAGCAGTCATGACTACAACTTACCTACAGAACAGACTACCCTCAAGAGCTATTAAAAGTACTCAATTTGAGATGTGGTATGGTTCAAAGCCTAGCACAGGGCACATCAGTGTTTGGATATAAAGCATATGCCTTTATTCCAAGCGAAAAACGATCCAAGCTGGAGAACAGAGCCATAGAGGGCATTCTAGTAGGCTATAGTGAGCAAACTAAGGGTTACAGAATCCTACACCCAAAGACTGAAAAAGTGACAATAAGCCATAGTGTTTGATGAGAGCCCATCACCAGAAACACCAATCCCTGAAAGCTGTTTAGTGAATATGCCAAGGAAACCCTGAAAGAATTGTAGATAGATCAAAGCAAACCTGTGCAGGAGTAAGAACAGGAGGTGGAACTCACAATGCTTAAATCAAGTTCCCCACCAGATCCTGCTGAACTGCCTGAAGTCAGTAGATTCACTCGGACTACAAAAGGGATACCACCCTACAAGCTGTCATACACTGTCAAAACACACAGCATACTTGAACCAACATCCTGGGAAGAGATAGAAAAACTGCCAAAATGTGAAGCCAATAAATGGAGAAAGGCAGAAGAAGAATTAAAGTCAAAATAAAACCTGGACACTCACAGAGCTCCCTCCTAACCGCAAAACTATAGGAAGTAAGTGGACTTTCAAAGTAAAGCCAGAAACAGGAGGGAATATCCACAAATCCAAGCCAGACTAGTTGCCAAGGGTTACTCCCAGAAATTCGGTGACGATTACGATGAAACATTCTCTTCAGTCATAAAACTCTCCACCATCAGATCGCTTCTTAGCGTTGCAGTCGGGAAGGGCATGCAAGTGGCCAAGATGTTAAAACTGCTTTGCTATATGGAGACATTAAGGAAGACCTCTACATGGAGCAGCCACCAGGGTTTGAGCAAAGAAAAAACCTTGTACGTAAACTTGAGAAGAGCATCTACAGTCTTAAGCAATGAGAAATGAGAAAGTGAACAAAGTACTTACTGGAGAGGGATTCTCAAGAAGTAAACACCCCTGTCTCTACTCCAGGAATCAAGGAGACAGATGGATATACATCCTTATCTATGTTGATGACATTATAACCTGTTTTGAAAAAGAAGGGGATTACAATCAGATAGATAGTTCACAAGCTGAAAGAAAATTTTGAAATCAAAGACCTAGGGAACATTAGCTACTATCTGTGAATCAAAATATAGAGAGAAGAAGAACCAATCTCAGAGAACTCCAAAATCTCGAACAATTCCATATACAAGATGCAAAGAAAGTGAAAACTCCTATGAAACCAGGCTATCAAAAGAGCAATGAAGCAGAAAACTTGCTACCCAACAATGACATGTATCGCAGTACCATGCCAGCAAATGTGTCCAGTGCGTCCCCTCACGAATATTTCAATAGCACAAACAAATGCACTGCCCTCACCTGTAACTGGCCTTTGTACCAAGGAGCACATGGAAAGGCAACGCATGCAAAACAAAACCAAAGACATTTTCGGCTCAACTTACCGACTAGCCTGCTAACCAACCGAATTGTCCTGTCTAACAGTATGCAAAAACAGGGGTTTAGTTTGCACTCATGTTGTTGTATCCTGCCTCAGCCTTAGGCCGGCCATAGATGGTTTGAATCTCGAAATTTGAACCATGTATGGGCAGGCTGAATGTACTAAATTGATTGATAGCTCAACTTGGGTACAACCAGCCTGCCGGATTTACTTGTGGCTGCTATACCCACTAGCAATAATCACTGTCTTTTCCCAGAGGGGATGGCTCCCCTTGTCAGGAGAATGACAATTTCTTAGCAGGAGGGATTCTCCTGTCAGTACTGTCTGTGTTGATAGAAAAATTGTGCAAATTTCTTTCTTTTAGTCTTTAGTCTTCTTTCTTTCTTTTAGTCTTTGGCCTGCCTTATGATCATGTACTTCTACGTCTGCTTGCCGACGTCCGTTGGCTTCTGTCGTGGCTTTGCTAATGTCTTCTAATCAGTTGTCACTGTGTTCTGGCCTCTGGTCCTTGTCTGATGGTCCACGGTCATCTGTGTCCTGCAACCAACAGTTGGTGTCCCCCACTATATCGGCTCTTGTACCACTCTGTTTCCTCATATATCCTGTCACCACTACCAGGGGGCTGGACAAGAGGCGCAATAGAAGACCCCCCTTCCAGTGTGATCTCCACCAGGTACATAATAATTGCTCAACCCCATTCTGCTACCTGATTGCTATCTGGGAGGTGCATAGGGTATATAAGGAGATGAGTCTGCTATGATGAGCAAACCAGGCAATGCATATCAGTGCACCCTAATCTTAATTTGGCTAACTGGGACATTGACATAAGGCTGCAGGTGATGAATGCAAAAACGAGAAACATATTCAACGGCATCAGGCCAGGCATCTTTACTTACCGATCCTGATCCTTGGGTATCAGAATGCACTAAAAAGAGTCTATATTCAGCCTTTAAACATGCCCAGGTAGGGTACATAGGACCAAACATGCATGCTTGTATTTAGAGGTAACCACCCCATAGTGTGATGTTTCAAGAGGTCTAAGTCTAGACAAAAAATGGTGGGGGAGGGAGAAGGAAAATAATCCAGTGAACATAGGGATGCTTCCTTGGTTAAGTAGGTACCCCTAGGCATTGCACTTGCTATATGAAGGATTAATGCATTAATATGTGATGACATGTACGCCCTTTTATTAGTTAAGCATAATTACATCTGCATTAACATCCTATAGTCGTTAGGGAAAAATTGGACAGTAAGTGAAGATGAGTTTGGGAATGATGGCAGGCCCCTTTTTTGGAGCCTCCCATACTACATTTGGTTAATGCATTTGGGCACAATTACTCCAATCATTTGATCAAAAATCTTATTGTTTCACTCTTGTTCATACTAATTATGAGTTAAAGCCTTTTACTGATGTCGCAGAAGGGTTGAGTTCAAGGCCAAGTGGAAAATATCAGATTTTATTAGAAACGTCGCTTTCATGGAGTTGTTGTTCTATTGGTAGCTCTATGTGTGAATGACCTCAGGAAGTGAGTCATTCATTCTATGTCCCGCTTTCGGTGGGAGTGGCTCAGAACTGTGAACCCGGGAGCTAGAGAAGACTGGACAGATTGTGGACCATCATCTTTGTGTGTGGGGGCTGATATGGCAATTGCTGGCTCCCAGCACATGGTCAACACATAACAGAATGTGGCATTGCTGGTTCACGCTCGAAAGGGAGATCAAATTTGCATTGAGTGTTTGTGAAAGATGGGACATATTATACACATCCATTCCCCACCAGTTTGGCCTCACAGCATTAGAACACTTCTTATCACAGGACCCTTACATGAGCCAATGCCAAACCCAATTCTTTCTGGAACTACAACCAAAAACAACATTTTTTGTTTAACCCACAACTATTTCAATTTCAACAACCTATTCTTCCTACAGACATAAGGCACCGCTATGGGTGCCAATTTTGCGCCATCATACGCCAACTTGGCCATGGGGCTGTGGGAGACCCAATACATATGGCACAATAATCCTTTTTCCAAAAATGTAATCTTTTTCGGTCGTTACATCGATGATATCCTAATCATCTGGGATGGGCTGAATGAATCCATTACAGACAAAATTTTGTTCCATGAACAGATTTGGGACTTTTAGGGCGTAATGATACAAAAATATTAAATATGAAAAATAGTTTATTGAAAATCACAACATAACTTACTATTGCATTTTTGACATCATAGGTCTATGAAAACATTTAAAAACAATACATCACTGAACAGAGATGAAGTTTTCATTTATAGCTCTTTTTCTCAACATGTTTCACCCAAATTTGGGCTTCCTCAGGAGAGTTAGGTAATGTCATATAATATTTACTGAAATAGAGAAATACAGTCAGACATTGAACACATAAGATTAACGCTGCCATAGTAGAATAATATTGAAATGAACATCACGTACAGAGTGAGTGGGTGGAGCTTGTAAGCTCATATGCTAACCTGGGTGTTCAGGGAGAGAATTCTGCAGTCCACATAAATGCTGAATACATGGGGTTGTAATGAGTGCATCATAGAGAGGGAAATAACATCCAAAACTATGTCAGTTTTGCAATCCATCTATGGGGTATATTAATAAAGATGCTTAGATTATTATGGTATTGAAAGAGATAGGAATAGATATATTATATTATCCCAAAAGGAAGAACCCACCTGGAAAGTATTGACTTAATATATTATTTTAGAGATAATGAGAGCATATAGAAAAAATGCTCATGACTGCCAGAAAGGAAGTCCAAGTTTGAATCTATGGAATATTTTGAAAAGAGAGGAAATTCTTTAGTCCATCAGGGAAATATCATACAGATATAATTGCCATCAACAAACCAAGAACAGATCACCATGCCCCAAACATATATTTACCTATGTTGAGGGTCTGCATCCACTCAGGGTGCCAGCCTGGATAAAAAGCTATCCGGAAGATAGGGAGGTCAGAGTGAGGTTCTTAAACCCCTTAAATAGAATAAAAGAGGCATTTTAGTGATCTAATTCCCGGTAAAAGTAGGTGGCAAATAGTCTGCTAAAGTCTCTTACCTTTGCTAAGCATCGTTTTAGGAGGATACCTCCGCTGAGCTGCACATTTGGACAGCCCAAACAGTTCCCTTTAAATAACCCTCTCCACCGCCGTTTTGGCGCCAAAATTTTGCCGCCAAACGGTCAGGTGAGGACAGATAGTGTCACAGCAGGTGCGCCAGGCGCACAGGAAGTGACAGCCGTGAAACCGGAAGTGCTTCCCTCAACAGGAAGCCAGGTGAGCTGACCTCTGTGCTGAAAGCAAATAGGAACCACAGGATGTAATGCCACATCTGATAAACTGTCAGCAAAGGGAGTTGTAGGGAAATGGACTGACAATGAATGTCAATACAAAACAGCAGAAGGATATAAAAGATTTAAATCCCTATGCTGGATGTGAACAGTATTTTAGAATTGATTTGGGTCACAAAACATATCCATATCAGCTACCCTATTCCCCGGGAACATACAAAAAATTATGTAACCAGGAAAACGGCTGCAGTTTGCGCATGCGTTTAACCCCAAAGTGACTGAAACGGCGCCAAACTGGGAGTCGAATAGACTTGTAAGGTCTAAGGACTCCTAGTGACGCCTCTAGTGTCCATATGAGGCAGTCAAGCCCCATTTCAAAACATTTTAGCTTCACATGTATATAAGGCTGCAAAATATTGCTCCTTAAAGGGACCATGACCAAACATGGCCAATAATTGTAAAATAATACAGTGAAGCGGTGGATCTTGCCATAAACCCTCAACCCCAACACAAACAAGGTCAGCAAACACAGCACAGACCCAATACGTGATGAACATTTGAAAAATCATTTTATTAATACTCAAAAAAATAATAGTAGAATTGATACACATAATAATTTATAATTTTAAATGAGAAGAAAAAATCTCATAAGAAAAATTGACAATGGCGACCTAGCCCTATAAAAAGGGTTTGAAGCTCAGAGATTCATTCAGGCCAGGATGGACAGTGGCTCTAAGGTTATGAATCCATTTTGATTCTCTTTGTAATAGAGTTTTGTCAATGTCACCTCCGCAATCAAAATCTGGTACAAACTCTAGTGCAAAAAACTTCATTTGTGAGATATCGAATGAATGGTAGAGTCCCATATGTCGACTAATGGGAGTCTCTATAAGGGGGCTACTTATAATGATATACCATTTCAATAGTGATTGAAATTAATATGCTTAAGCTTTCAGACTAACAGCTTTGGAACAAAGGCATATCTACACTTATAGTGTATGTAACAAACCGCTTGACAAGTGTTGACATCTCAGGAAGCATCTGTTTGAGGTTTTTATCTTTGTACTTCACCAGAGGATATGAAACTAGCTAGGACCAGTGGCTTAGGAGTTTGTGGTCAAGTCAGCAGATGTATACAGACAAGAAGAACAAACTGTCAGATGAATGCACTAACCTTTGGCCTATATTCTATATTGCAAACTAACGACCATCACATGACAAGAAATTGCTGATGTATGCTTATGTGTAATACCCTGATTGGCTCCACATGGGGCAGGGTCTTCTAGTATTGCACATAAAAGACGGTGTTCTCCTCAATAAACTTTGTAATCATTCTTCACGTACTACCAGTGTATGTGTGTTGATTATCCACCGGTGACCGGGACCTCCGCTCTACCATCCTGGCCTAGGCATTTAGAACACAAGGAGAAAGACGTGTACCTTACAGCACTGGTGTCAGAAGTGAGATATCTTGTGACAGGTAAGTGATTTTGCCCTTTTTACCTTTTAAGGTGAATAGGGGTAAATGCTTACGCTGTCCAGATCACCGCCACGAATTTAGTTTAAAGGGGTTGTTGTGCCTTCGCGGCGGACTAGGTTGGTCCCCCGGGAGGTTAAAAGGACACGCAGGTAGCAATTTAGGTTATTTTAGGTATTTTAAGAGAGTCCGACTAGGTTGGTCTGGCTATAAACTATTGTAAAAGAAATTATTATTATTTTAATCACCGGGAAGTAGCAGATTACGCCCGTGATAAAAGGTTTGGTTGAGCGGACGCCCATTACGTTTTTGAGAAACAAAAAGTGCACTATAAAATTGAACAAATGTATGGTTTTATAATGATCATTTAAAATAATTCTGTTCATAAGATTTACAGTATAAGACCTATAGAAATAAGTATAAAGTTTTGTTTAAGATATATATATATATGTGAGACTTCTTTTTCCACAGACAGCGTAAGTATCTAAAAATGTCATGCTGTATAAAGTATAAGAGTTAAATGACTTCTGAATATGCAGAACCTGATTGTAGTGACATAGCTCCACCTTGTCCACATTGTACTATAGGATTACTATTTTTTAAAATAGAAAATAGGTGGGTTCTATTAACCAATAGACCAGGGGGCTATTCCTGTAGATTAGGGGTAAGAGGAATATATCCCGCCACAAAGAAAGGAACCCTAAATCGGGTACTAAGGGTAAACCTTCACAGTCCCATTAGTCCATCTAATTTGACAGACCAAGCAGACTACCCAATTGTTCGACAACAAGTGATTACCCAAACGGGTTGTTATCACTTGTGCCCACATACTAGTCATACTCTGCCCATTTTGTTAGATGGGGAATTCTGTGGCCACCCCAGGATCGGACATAGGGATCCCGTTCCCGTATGAATATATTAAAAACAATCTACCCGGACCACAGGTGGAACCTTTCTGGGCTCAAGTCCAGGAAAGATGCCACCAGTTAGGTATTCATGATCCGGGACCACAAGGTCCTTGTTCAGAGGAAGATTGGAAGGAAGTTAGCAAAATTTGTCAGACGCATAAGCATTCCTACCCCCCGGGTAAATCTAATGACCCTCAATACATGAAAGATTGTTATCACTCATGGAGCAAATGTTTAAAAGATTATAGAAAGAAATATGTTAAAAAGACTCCTGCAGTTAAGACAAATGTATCCGCCCCTACCTTTGAACCCCCTCCACCTTATGTCACTGTAAAAATGGACTCAGGAGAGCCTGGTCCTCGCCTCCAATTATATCCCTCACTAGAACCTCATGTCCTCGCAAGTATGGTATATGGTGCAGCAGGTGAGGATCAAATAACTAAATGGGAACAAGATGGCAGAATAAAAAGAGAAAATGAAAGAATAGAAGCTGAAAGTATCAGAGAAAGAGAAAGGCAAAGAAACCTAACCCCTAAAGAGAAACAGTATGAGAAAGAAAAAGAACAGTTTGAATTAGACAGACTGGAAGCGGAGGAACGAATATATAAACAAAGGGAGGAACTAGAACAGTATAGGAAAGCTCTTGAAAAGAAGGCAGAGGAATTAAAGAAAGCTGAGGAGTCCATTATTTCACAACCCTCTACGGCCACACGTAGCCAAACTAAAAAAAGGGAAGAGATTCCCCCCAAAGGGGAAAAATCCGGAGACATTACACAAACAGAGAGCCCCTTAATAGGTTCTGACAATGCCTCAGAAGAGGAGGAAATGTGTGATGTTAAAGCGCCTTTAATGCATATTGGTACGACTCAGGTACACATCCCCTTGCCTCTGGGAACCCTTTCTAAAATAAAGGAGTTATGCCCAAATCCAAAGAAAAGCCCCCGAGAAGCAGCTGCCTTTTTGGCAAAATACAGTATTGGGTCAAGCTTAGATAAAGAGGATGTCCAAGGCATACTTAGTATAATAGACCCTGACAGCCCCGAAGAAACCCCTATAGAAACTCTATGGGCAACCCACGTCCAAGGTGTAAATGACTGGACTTCCTTTTGGAAGGGTATAGGTAGTCACTGGTCAACCTTATACAAAGGTTCATCAGCTCTGCAAGAGTTAATTCTAGCCAAGCAAGGACCTAAAGAGAAATTCTTTGACTTTTGTACCAGAGTCTACCATTTATGGAAAGCGGTAGACAAACCTTCACCACAAATTTTTACAACCACAGTTATGTCTGGTGGTGACCCTAAAGTTACCCAGCTCCTTAAATTTACAAATCCAAAATGGACTGAACAAAAGCCCGAAGATTTTATGAAAGATGCAAGATCCAGAGAATGCTCTGGAGTCTTTGAACAGAAAGGGGGAATTTTTACTTCCATTGGCATGGGGCCAGAGACAGTGTCCCCTGTTCCCCTTATGACCATGCAACCGTATCCTGATCCAGCTGCTATATACCCCCCGGACCAGGGCTGTTATAATTGTGGCCAACAAGGACATTGGAAATCTCAATGTCCCTATAGGACAGGACAGAATAGGGGTAGGGGTAGGGGAAGAGGAAGAGGATTTTACCCCCCGACCCAGTTTCCATGTTACCCACCCTATCAGGGTGCTCGCCAGCCACAACAATATCCTTCTCAACAACAACAAATGTCACCTCAGCCTCCTAATGGACCACCACCTTTTGTCCCTAACACTCCCCGGATCCCTATGCAGTGGCCATCAAACCGCCAGCAGCCAAACCCCCAATAGGGATGCCTAGAGTATGTCCCTTCCCTCAGTCTAGTGTGTTATAACCTTTCATGGAAGAGTCTTCCCCAAGTTGTATTAAATGTTGATGGGCAGCGTGTCTGTTTCTTAATCGACACTGGCGCCACATCAAGTTCAGTGAATAATGTAATTTTTGACACACCACAATGTACTGAGGGAAACTCTATTGGTATAAATGGGACCCCTGTTACCCATCCCATCACTCTACCATTACCTGTAACCACTCCCGAGGGGCAACATTTGTGCGATCAATCTTTTGCTGTGTTGACCTCCTGTCCTGTATCCCTTATGGGAAGGGACCTGTTATCCAGTTTAAGTATCACTATTAAATTTGACAAAAAAGGCTCACTAACTGCAAGTTCCCCTTTCTGTGACCTGACTGGTCCTAAACGACACACATATAAAGGATTCTTTATGCTACTGCCCGCTACTTTAGAGACTCACAAAATCTGGGCCGAAAACAAAGGTAGCGTAGGATTTATCAACTGCACACCCTACACTCCCCAATTACGTCCAGACGCACAAGCTCAATACCACAAACAGTATCCCTTGCCCCCAGAGAAAACCAATGGAATTGCACCACAGATTGAAGAATACATACGCTTAGGCATTTTGAAACCAGTAATCAGCCCCTGGAACACGCCCATTTACCCCGTAAAAAAGGCCAGTGGCGAATGGAGGCTAGTCCAAGATCTAAGGGCAGTTAATAAGCAAGTACTACCCCTCCCGCCCTTGGTATCTGATATAACATTCATTTTTTCATGCATACCTGCAGACTCCCTATGCTACACAGTGATTGATTTGGCAAACGCATTTTTTAGCATCCCTATTGCCGAAGAGGCTCAGCCTATATTTGCCTTCTCATGGGCCGGGGGTCAGTTAACTTGGTCGCGTTTACCGCAAGGGTATGTAGACAGCCCCGCCGCCTTCTCCATGGTACTCAACGAGACCGTCAAGTCTTGGACTTCCGAGCATGGGTCGGTACTAATACAGTATGTGGACGACTTGCTCTTGTGCAGTCGTTCTGCTGAAGATTGTGCGGTCGATTCAACATTACTGTTAGAACATCTGGCCAAAGCCGGCCACCTAGCCTCAAGGAAGAAAATACAGTGGTGTCTACCACAAGTAGAATACCTAGGATGTATTCTGGACAAGGGAACCAGGCTAGTGTCCCCCAAACGTGCCGCAGCCTTACAAGCTCTCAGTCCTCCAAAAGACAAAGCAGCTTTGTTGTCATTTTTGGGCGCAATTGTATATTGTCGCCAGTGGATTCCTGACTGTTCTCATTATGACACTATCCTACGAGAGGCTGCCGGGTCAAACGCCCCTAAATTGATAGACTGGACAGAAGACAGGAAAAATGCTTTTGATGCTCTTATTAAGAGTTTGTCCACCGCCCCCGCCCTGGGATTGGTAGATTATGGTAAAGCCTTCCAGTTGTACTGTGTAGTTTCAGGAATATCTTTTGCTGCAGTACTTGCACAATCTCATGGTTCAGGGTATCGTCCAGTGTCATATTTATCTAGAAAACTCCCTGTCCAAGTCCAGGGCATGCCGTCCTGTCTTCAGAATGTCGCTGCCTGTGCCATGTCTGCACAGGATGCCAACAAAATAGTATTGGGACACAAAATGACACTGTACACCACTCATTCAGTTACCCACCTCATACAGAATATGAACACACAACACATGACTTCCCAAAGACTCAGTGGATACGAGATCACTTTGTTAAATACTGACAACTTGGTACTTAAATATGTTCCGAATAGCAATCCAGTTGTACGTTTACTACATTCCATGTTACGTTTACCACACGAACCTGATCACACACATAATTGTGTAGAAAAAGTGGAACAAGTCACTTCACCAAGACCTGATCTTTCTGACATTCCAATTATAAATGCCGAAAATGTTTTTGTAGATGGTAGTTGTTCCCGTCCCTCTGACTCTACATTTTTAACTGGCTATGCTGTAGTTCAGCTGCCACATACAGTACTAGAGGCAAAACCATTGCCCCCTGCTTCTGCCCAAGTAGCAGAACTAGAAGCTCTGACCAGAGCCTGTATTCTGTTCACAAACAAGGAAGTCAACATTTATACAGACAGCAGATATGCATTTGGAGTGGTACATGATTTTGGTGCGATATGGGCCAATAGAGGATTTAAAACAGCAGACAACAAACAGATAGCTAATTCAGAGCAGATCCTTAATCTACTACAAGCAATTCTGCTCCCTAAAAAGGTTGCTGTTATAAAAGTAAAAGCCCACTCATCAGATAATAGTATAGTATCAAAAGGAAATGCTTTCGCAGACAGAGAAGCAAAAAAGGCTGCTGCCAGTTCACCCAATTCACCAGCCCCTACCACAATCTTCTTTAAAGAGCACTTCTCATCCCCTGATTTCAAAACTGTTGTGGCCCAAATGCAATCAATGGCCACAGACGCAGATGTCCATTTCTGGGTAGATGAAGGTTTGTCCAAGGACTCTGAAGGTCTTTGGACAAAAGAGGGGAAGATCCTGGGTATACCTGAAGCTAATTGTATCCTAATTTTATCCTACCTCCATGGCCCAGGACACATAGGACCCGCCCCTCTTGTAAATATATATTCAAAATCTTTTTGCACAAATAATTTACAAAAACAAACTAAGCTTCTAACTAGAAGCTGCCTAACTTGTGCCCAGAACAATGTTCAAGGAAAAAGACATGGCCTACATGGCCATCTACCTCCACCCTTGGGACCATTAACAGATTTACAAATAGACTTCACACACCTACCAAAGCAAAAGGGAAATTTGAGGTGCCTCTGCGTGATCGTTGACAAATGGTCAGGGTGGGTTGAGGCAATTCCCTGTACCGGAGAAACCGCAAATATAGCAGCAAGATGCTTGTTAAATTATTGGATCTGTAGGTTCGGGATACCCACAACCATATGGTCCGACAGAGGACCCGCATTTAGTTCCTCAGTGACCCAAGTTGTAGCCAAATCTCTGGGGATGCAATGGAAACTACATATTCCCTATCATCCCCAGAGTGCAGGAGTAGTAGAGAGAATGAACAGGAACATCAAAGACAAATTAAAAAAGGCTACAGGAGGTACTCTAAAAGGTTGGTTGGAACACTTACCTTCTGTCCTTTTTCAGATAAGAACCACCCCCCATTCCAGGACAAGATTGTCCCCTTTTGAAATTCTAATGGGAATCCCTGCAAATATAGAATTACCCCCATTAGACCCAAATTCTGACATTAACGTTTATTCCCAACAGGAAGTGTACGTGAAAAGTCTGGTAAGTATGCTTCATGAAATAAATGAACAAGTTTCTGTCACCTTCTCTCCTCTTTCAACAGAACCTACCCACCCCTTCATCCCAGGGGACAAAGTACTGATTAAGCAGCTGGCTCACAGGAAAAGAATTGGACCAATCTACTCCGGACCGTGGAAGGTGGAAAAGGTATCCAGGACCGCGGTACTAACGGACCTAGGCAACACCTGGATCCACGCCAGCCGACTGAAGAAGTGTCCCCAGCTCCCCTCAACTCCAGAGCCCCTAACAGTAACCGAGGATACACTCCCTTCAAGACAACGACAAAATCTACAAGATATTCAGGAAGGCATAGGACAAATCTCCCTGAAGGACACGATGATTTTACCTGGAAACAAAACAGATCTTTCTATCATCAGGACAAGTGAAGAAGAAGAAGAAGAATAGTGAATTTTGAGGACATTAAAAATATATATATATAATGTTTTCAACATCAGTAACAGGGAAGACCTTGTGCCTCTGGTGCTGTCTAATTCTGGTAGTATTCTTACCCACTTGGCTGATAGCTAACTGTATATACCACCCAGAAGATTTGGGACCACTAAAAGGGATATGTGGGATTCCCAAGTCAAATAACACTCCTATAGTAAGACATAGAAGAAGTGAACCCCCCCAAGAGTTTTCTGATAAAATGTTGTTGTTGAAATTTAAATATAGCTATGCCCAAAAATCAGGTTTTGAAAAGTGCTGGATATGCAGTAAACTACATCCCAGTACTGCCAGAGTTCCTTTAATGGCCATACCTTTAAATTTTACCTCACTCCTAAATGGCACACCGCCTATAGTTCTTACCGACGTTACCAGGAAGAGTCCTAACAAAACCCTCACTTTTCAAATCATAGGTAGAAGCCATTATCCAGACTGGTGTTTCAGGTTAGGGAATACCACCAAAGGAGCCGAAGTTTGTAAACAATCAAAGCTTAATATCTCAATGACAACATTAAATGATACATTCTATGTAACCCAAGATCTTACTCTTAATACCACCCTGTATCAATTTCTGAGTATTAATACCACTTCTCCCATGGCTCAGCTTCTGGCTACTCTTACACTATCTGGTTTGTCAGACCAAATGTATAAGGTACTGCGTGCACGCCCTTTAGCACTAGGGAACAATACTTACATTTGTTGTGGAAAGCTCTGTCATCCCTGGATTCCTATCCAGCCCCAAGGATGGTGTTATCTAGCAGCCCTGGCCCCACTCATGGGTGTATTGGGAAACAATGAAGGTACTCACCTCCTTGAGGCCAGCATCCACCCCAGGTATCCCCTTAAACATCGCAATAAGAGAGAGATATTCCTGGTAAAAGATATGGCATGGGCATGGTTCCCCTCCTGGACAGGATGGGGAATAGATTTAATGAAGAGACTAAACAATTACACTGGAATCATTGATGAGATCTTGGAAAAGAATTCCGATGACATCACAAAATTAAACATAGAAACCAGGGCAATAAGAAAACAATTAGAACTACATGATTTAGCTATAGAAAGCATGAGCGCAGCTCTTACCGGTCTTTGTGAAATTACTGAAGATTATGAATGCTGCACTTGGATTCATAATACCAGTATTGAAGTACCAGATTATTATGACATAGTTGCCCAACATCGCAAGGAGGTAAATAAACTCCAGGATGAGGCAAGGAATATTGGAAAAACGTGGGATCCCTTCTCCACAGGTTTTGGCCTAGGGGGACTAACCTCCTGGTTAAAAAATACTGCCATGACCATTGTTATGATATTGCTTTTTATTTTGTTCTTATATGCTTGTTATAAAATAGCTAGATGTATCTGTAAGAAGGGTGTAAAAGCAGGTTCAGAGAGTTTTAAACTGACCTTTATCACCAAGGAACAGACTGTGTGGTATGAGAGTCAAGAACACGAAACCACAGAGTACCAGACCTGTGCTATAAAATAAGGAAAGGGATGATCATTATGTTAAAACAGAATGATCAAAGGGAGGATTATAAGGGGGCTACTTATGATGATATACCATTTCAATAGTGATTGAAATTAATATGCTTAAGCTTTCAGACTAACAGCTTTGGAACAAAGGCATATCTACACTTATAGTGTATGTAACAAACCGCTTGACAAGTGTTGACATCTCAGGAAGCATCTGTTTGAGGTTTTTATCTTTGTACTTCACCAGAGGATATGAAACTAGCTAGGACCAGTGGCTTAGGAGTTTGTGGTCAAGTCAGCAGATGTATACAGACAAGAAGAACAAACTGTCAGATGAATGCACTAACCTTTGGCCTATATTCTATATTGCAAACTAACGACCATCACATGACAAGAAATTGCTGATGTATGCTTATGTGTAATACCCTGATTGGCTCCACATGGGGCAGGGTCTTCTAGTATTGCACATAAAAGACGGTGTTCTCCTCAATAAACTTTGTAATCATTCTTCACGTACTACCAGTGTATGTGTGTTGATTATCCACCGGTGACCGGGACCTCCGCTCTACCATCCTGGCCTAGGCATTTAGAACACAAGGAGAAAGACGTGTACCTTACAGTCTCCATCTTTTTCTTTTTAATAAGTGATACGTGATCTCTGATTCTGTGAAAGAAGGGTCGTTTAGTTTTCCCAACATAAAAAGCCTGACACGTGCATGTCATGAGGTAAACAACCCCAATAGTCTTGCAGGTTGCATAGAAATTTGTCTTAAAGGTTTGACCAGAAGGCAGCATTATTTCAGTGGAATTAATCAATAAATCACAGAATTCACATTTTCCACAGGGAGAAGTACCTTTTCGATGTATCTTAGTTCTTAAAGTAAGATGACTATGAACTAGTCGATCTTTTAAGGAAGTGAATTTGCGGTAGGTAATTTGTGGGTGAACGCCCACATATTTTGAAAGGACATCGTCTGTCGAAAGAAGATGCCAGTATTTCTCAAAGATGTGGCGTACTTTTTGGTGTTCACCAACAAAAGTGGTGATTAGACGGACTTTGGATTCAGATTTGCGTGGTTTCACTTGGTGGATTAACTGATGTCTATCCCTCTGCTTTGCTCTATTGTACGAACGCTTAAGGCAATTTCTACTATAGCCCCGTTCCAGAATACGGGCCTGTAGGGCTTTGGCTTCCAATTCAAAATCAGCTTCCTTGCTGCAATTCCTTTTCAATCTTAGGTACTGACTAAATGGTAAACTTTGGACAAGGGACTCGGGATGAGAACTATCGATAGTTCTCACCCACATAGACTATTGGGGTTGTTTACCTCATGACATGCACGTGTCAGGCTTTTTATGTTGGGAAAACTAAACGACCCTTCTTTCACAGAATCAGAGATCATGTATCCCTTATTAAAAAGAAAAAGATGGAGACTCCCATTAGTCGACATATGGGACTCTACCATTCATTCGATATCTCACAAATGAAGTTTTTTGCACTAGAGTTTGTACCAGATTTTGATTGCGGAGGTGACATTGACAAAACTCTATTACAAAGAGAATCAAAATGGATTCATAACCTTAGAGCCACTGTCCATCCTGGCCTGAATGAATCTCTGAGCTTCAAACCCTTTTTATAGGGCTAGGTCGCCATTGTCAATTTTTCTTATGAGATTTTTTCTTCTCATTTAAAATTATAAATTATTATGTGTATCAATTCTACTATTATTTTTTTGAGTATTAATAAAATGATTTTTCAAATGTTCATCACGTATTGGGTCTGTGCTGTGTTTGCTGACCTTGTTTGTGTTGGGGTTGAGGGTTTATGGCAAGATCCACCGCTTCACTGTAATATTTTACAATTATTGGCCATGTTTGGTCATGGTCCCTTTAAGGAGCAATATTTTGCAGCCTTATATACATGTGAAGCTAAAATGTTTTGAAATGGGGCTTGACTGCCTCATATGGACACTAGAGGCGTCACTAGGAGTCCTTAAACCTTACAAGTCTATTCGACTCCCAGTTTGGCGCCGTTTCAGTCACTTTGGGGTTAAACGCATGCGCAAACTGCAGCCGTTTTCCTGGTTACATAATTTTTTGTATGTTCCCGGGGAATAGGGTAGCTGATATGGATATGTTTTGTGACCCAAATCAATTCTAAAATACTGTTCACATCCAGCATAGGGATTTAAATCTTTTATATCCTTCTGCTGTTTTGTATTGACATTCATTGTCAGTCCATTTCCCTACAACTCCCTTTGCTGACAGTTTATCAGATGTGGCATTACATCCTGTGGTTCCTATCTGCTTTCAGCACAGAGGTCAGCTCACCTGGCTTCCTGTTGAGGGAAGCACTTCCGGTTTCACGGCTGTCACTTCCTGTGCGCCTGGCGCACCTGCTGTGACACTATCTGTCCTCACCTGACCGTTTGGCGCCAAAATTTTGGCGCCAAAACGGTGGTGGAGAGGGTTATTTAAAGGAAACTGTTTGGGCTGTCCAAATGTGCAGCTCAGCGGAGGTATCCTCCTAAAACGATGCTTAGCAAAGGTAAGAGACTTTAGCAGACTATTTGCCACCTACTTTTACCCGGAATTAGATCACTAAAATGCCTCTTTTATTCTATTTAAGGGGTTTAAGAACCTCACTCTGACCTCCCTATCTTCCGGATAGCTTTTTATCCAGGCTGGCACCCTGAGTGGATGCAGACCCTCAACATAGGTAAATATATGTTTGGGGCATGGTGATCTGTTCTTGGTTTGTTGATGGCAATTATATCTGTATGATATTTCCCTGATGGACTAAAGAATTTCCTCTCTTTTCAAAATATTCCATAGATTCAAACTTGGACTTCCTTTCTGGCAGTCATGAGCATTTTTTCTATATGCTCTCATTATCTCTAAAATAATATATCAAGTAAATACTTTCCAGGTGGGTTCTTCCTTTTGGGATAATATAATATATCTATTCCTATCTCTTTCAATACCATAATAATCTAAGCATCTTTATTAATATACCCCATAGATGGATTGCAAAACTGACATAGTTTTGGATGTTATTTCCCTCTTTATGATGCACTCATTACAACCCCATGTATTCAGCATTTATGTGGACTGCGGAATTCTCTCCCTGAACACCCAGGTTAGCATATGAGCTTACAAGCTCCACCCACTCACTCTGTACGTGATGTTCATTTCAATATCATTCTACTATGGCAGCGTTAATCTTATGTGTTCAATGTCTGACTGTATTTCTCTATTTCAGTAAATATTATATGACATTACCTAACTCTCCTGAGGAAGCCCAAATTTGGGTGAAACATGTTGAGAAAAAGAGCTATAAATGAAAACTTCATCTCTGTTCAGTGATGTATTGTTTTTAAATGTTTTCATAGACCTATGATGTCAAAAATGCAATATTAAGTTATGTTGTGATTTTCAATAAACTATTTTTCATATTTAATATTTTTGTATCATTGCGCCCTAAAAGTCCCAAATCTGTTCATGGAACAAAATTTTGACTTTACTTAAGGGATGAGGCGCTATACTTTAGCTTTCAGCAACTCAGCTCATCTTCTTAGAATCCATTACAGAGTTTGTTGCACATTGCAACAACAATCCACATGGGCTATCCTTTACATACCTCACAGACCCACACAAGCTGGCCTTCCTTGATCTAGAACTATATTACATTGGAGATACTATACACGCCAAAAATTACTGTAAGGCTACGGCAGGCAACTCTCTTTTACATTACAAGAGCTGCCACTTTCTCAAATGGACCGACAATATCCCCAAAGGCCAGTTTTGTCGACTCAGACCGAATTGTACTAGAACAGAAGACTTTATAGAACAGAGTGTCATCTTGAAAAGTAAGCTACAAGAAAAAGGATACCCCGACTCCCTGATTCAACAAGCATATTCACATTACCTAGTTGACCAACCATCTAAAAAAGACAAAGAGCCTTTTGATCATACAATTCGTTTTACCACCCAATATCATACGGAACACAAAAAAATTGAACAAATTCTCAAAAAACATTGGAACATATTGCTGGAAGATCCTCATTTTCAACCCCCTCTCCCAGAACAGCCATGAGTCACGTACAGGTTTGCTCCAAATCTTAAAAACAAAATAGCCCCAAGCAAACTCATACACCAACATTGCACTCCCTCCACTCAACTCTGCCTCATTACCATTGTTGGCATGTACTGTATAGGTGCAACAAACCACTATGCAAAACTTTTGCATTTATCAAACATGGGAAAAAGAGTTTGCTGCAAAAGGGAAAACTTACAAGTTTGGTGAGTTTTACAACTGCTCTTCTGACCATGTAGTATATTGTTTGATTTGCACCTGCAGTTTATTATACATAGGATGTACTATTTGTCCACTAAGAGAGAGATTTGGAGAACATCGTAGGTGAGTAGTGGGAGGCATTGAGTACCACCAGAGTACCCGCCACCTCACCACCTGCCACCAGAGTACCTGCTACCAGAGTACCCGCCACCTCACCAGAATAGCCGCCACCTCACCACCTGCCACCAGAGTACCTGCCACCAGAGTACCCGCCACCAGAGTACCCGCCACCTCACCAGAATACCCACCACCTGCCACCAGAGTACCTACAGCCACTATGTCCAGAAAGGTGTACACCCCAGAAGAGGCATACCAAATACTCAGTCTGACCGATAAGAGAGCAACGGGGAGCTCTCACCGCTCAGTTCTGATTCCGATTCTGGTTCGGAATATGAGCCCCTTGTAGGCAGCACATCAGGATCCGAATTGGAGGATGAAGCAGTCTGTCCTAAAAGAAGACGATCTGAACACCAGGCAGCTACCAGCAGTGCCAAAGGCGCTAGACCCCAGGAGGAGAGGCCCAGTACAAGCGCTGCTAGACCCCAGGATGAAAAGCCCAGTGCACGCCAAAGAATTGGGGCCCAAACCCAGCTTCCAGAAGCCTTTGCAAACCCATTGTGGCTGCCTTCTACCATAGGGTCAGCCACGATCCCCCATTTTACAACACAGCCAGGTGTGCAGGTCAACACTGCAGATTTTTCCCAAATAGATTTTTTAAATGTATTTGTCCCAGACGAATTGCTTCAAGGCATCGTGGACCAAACCAACCTTTTTGCCCAACAATTCATTGCAACCAACCCCAGCTCCAGCTATGCCCGCCCTTTTGAATGGAGGCCCCTAACAGTGGTGGAGCTTAAATTGTTTTTAGGTCTTACGCTCAACGTGGGGCTTACAAAAAAAATGAAATGCATAAGTATTGGTCGACCAACCCATCCACCATATGCCAATTTTTTCATCAGCCATGCCCAGGTCCCGTTACGAAATTATAATGTGCTTCCTGCATTTCAGTGACAGCTCACACTGCCCCCCCCCCCCCACCAAATCACCCAAACTTTGATAAACTATATCAAATTCGCCCCTAATAAATTTTTTAGTACATGCTATGTGTTAGAAATATGAAGGGCCTTCAACAATGTGATAGGTTGGCAGGAATTTATGTGTGTAATTTATGCTCCTAGAATACATGGCAGTGCTACTTGGATGTTGCGCCTCTGTATGTGGCCAGGCTGTGTAAAATTCTCACACATTTGCTATGTACATGCTATGTGTTGGAAATTACTTATAAATGGATAACTTTGTGTAAACAATAATTGGTTTTCATTTTTTTCCCACAGTTTACAAAAACTTCTGGAAAAAAATGAACCGTTCAAAAGACTCATTATGCCTCATAGATTATATGTTTGGATGTTACCTTTCCAAAATGAGGTAATTTTGTGAACGTTTACATTGTCCTGGTGCTCCAGGGTCTTCAAAACTGTAATAGGTGGTTGAGAAATGAGATGTGTAATTTATGCATGTAGAACGCCTGACGGTGCTATTTCAATGTTGGGCCTCTGTATGTGGCCAGGCTGTGTAAAAGTCTCACACATTTGGTATCGCCATACTTAGGAGGAGTAGCAGAATGTATTTTGGAGTGTCATTTTTGCTATGTACATGCTATGTGTTATAAATATCTTATAAATGGACAACTTTGTGTAAAAAAAATGCGTTTTCATTTTTTTCCACAGTTTCCAAAAACTTCTGGAAAAAAATGAACCGTTCAAAACACTCATTATGCCTCATAGATTATACGTCAGGGTGTTAGCTTTCCAAAATGGGGTCATTTTGTTGGCGTTTCCATTGACCTGGTGCTCCAGGGTCTTTAAAAGTGTGATAAGTTGTCATCAAATGAGATGTGCAATTTATGCTCGTAGAACGCCTGACAGTGCTACTTGGATGTTAGACCTCTGTATGTGGCCAGGCTATGTAAAAGTCTTACACATGTGGTATCACTATACTCAGGAGGAGTAGCAGAATGTATTTTGGGGTGTCATTGCAAGTATGCATGTGCTGTGTGAGAGAAATAACTTGTTATTATGACAATTTTGTTCAAAAAAAAACAATTCCAAGAATTGTGGGAAAAAATTACAACTTCAAAAAAATCACCATGCCTCTTACTAAATACATTGGAATGTCTGCTTTCCAAAAAGGGGTCATTTGGGGGGTATTTGTACTTTCTTGGCTTGTTAGGGTCTCAAGAAATGAGATAGGCCTTCAGTACATCAGGTGTGATCAGATGTGATAATTTTTCAATGATTTGCACCATAGCTTGAAGACTATATAACTTTCACAGAGACCAAATAATATACACTAATTTGGGTTATTTTCACTTAAGATATGTAGCAGTCCCCAGGCGACGTAATTTGTTACGAAACGCATAGGGCGGAGCGACACGCTGACGTCACCTTGTGCAAACAGCAGAAACGTCCAGGGAGTTTGGGTTTGTTTGTGTGTATCCGGCCGGTACACCGGACTTAAGGCTCAACCAATTCTTCTTGACTGTAAGTGTGTCTTTGTATTTTAAACAATTTTAATAAATTGAAGTTAATACACTATGGAAGCTCCTATTTTTTTCATGTGGTTCACACCTATCTATGAGCCCTGTGATTTATGAGAGCCTGAGGAGGATCTAGCCCATATTAAAGGGACTTGGGATCAAGGAGATCAGCAGCACCATCCTGGAGTTTTGAAAACAGTGTTTTTTCAAACGCTTTCTGTGATCCTCTGTGACGGGGGATCATAGAATCTACACATTTTGGTGGTGGTCAGCACACAGTTCATATATTTTTAGATACTTCACTTTCTATTCATATATGTTTTTGAATATCTCACCTTCAAAACAGATGGACTTTTGAGTTTATTTGGACATTCTTCATGGTGCACGGGTGTACTTTATTGATATCACTAGCACTTGGACTTGTTTCATTCATTCATTCATTTTTTACTTATTCATTGTCATTTAATTTGCATCAATTTTATTAGATATTGTCAGTATCATCACATATTTTTTTGTACACATCTATGTTTGGACTTTATGTCCATTTCTCAAACTGAAGCCAATCACTGAGAGGTGTGCTATACCTTTCTGCTTTGTCAATATTAGAGTGGCGGACGAGATTGGGTGTTTCGGCGGACGCTCAACACGTTCTCCATTCAATTTTATGTTCTCTATTGGTTTAGCGCAGCTTTTTTGATTTTCCATTGTTTTGTTTGCTGTAATTATGTAACCACATATAGGGAAGGTCAGAGTGAGATATAATCATGCCCTTTTTAAAAGAAAATGATTGAAGCATTTTAGTGATCAAATCCTCAACACAGTGTATGGTAGGCTGTCTCTAAAAGTTTTCTTACCTTTTAAAATAGCGGCAGGAGAAGAGCCTCTGCTGAGCTGCACAAACTTACAGCCCAAACCCTTTTAAATCCCTCTCCACCGCTGCTTTGGCGCCAAATTTCGGTGCCAAAACAGTCAGGTGAGGACAAGCAGCGTCACAGCAGGTGCGCCGTCGCACCGGAAATGACTGCAGCGGAACCGGAAGTGAGTCCCGCAACCGGAAGTCAGAAACTGACCTCTGTGCTGAAAACACTAGGAACCGCCCAGGATGTTTAGAACAGTAACCGGAAAAATGTCAGCAAAGGGGGTAAAGGACAAATGCAATGGCAAAAAGATGCCAGAATCAATAGAGTTAAAGGGGAAAACCCTGAAGTTAAATTAGGACGATGTTCAAGTGGGTTAAAGGTCACAAAAGCATCCCTCAACATCACCCACATTTTAAGGACATATATATGTCACTTAAAACGGCTGCATTTTAGCAAGGCGCTATCCCAAAGCGACTATTAGGCGCTCAAGGGGTCAGAAAGCTCCAAGATCCTAGAGACCTCCCAGACCGCCTTCAAACATTTTAATTATCTTAAACATGTATAGAAAGCCAGCACATATTGCTGGTTAGGAACAATCCACTGTTAGGCTATTTAGCCAATAGAATTAGAAAGTTTTGATTAACATATAGAAGTTGTGGCTACAGCGAGAACACTCAGTCAGAACCCCACAGTAGTCAGCAAAAAACACCACTAACTTAATCTATAATGAACATTAGAGAATAAATGTGTATGTCCCAAGGTAAATTTTACAGACAAAAAAATAATTACATACATATTTTTTTTATGAGAAATTAATCTCATAAACATAACAATGGCGACCTAACCCTATAAAAAGGGTTTGAAGCTTAGGGATTCATTCAGGCCTGGATGGACAGTGGCCTTCAGATTATGAATCCATTTTGATTCTCTCTGTAAAAGGGTCTTGTCTATATCGCCTCCACGATCGAAGTCCGGTATAAATTCCAAGGCAAAAAACTTCATTTGTGATATATCAAATGAATTATAAAGCCCCATGTGACGACTAATGGGGGTCTCCATTTTTTACTTTTTGATAAGAGAGACATGGTCTCTAATTCTATGAAAAAAGGGTCTTTTTGTTTTGCCAACATAGAATGCCTGGCATGTGCAGGTCATAAGATAGACAACCCCAATAGTCTTACATGCAGCGTAAAAATTTGGCCTAAAAGTCTGACCATTTGGTAGAATAATTTCAGTGGAGTTTGTTAGCAATTCACAGAATTCACATTTCCCACCAGGAGAAGTACCTTTGCGATGTATCTTGGTTCTTGGTGTTAAGTGACTGTGGACTAATTTGTCTTTTAAAGAGGTGGACTTGCGATATGTTATCTGTGGATGAGCACCCACATATTTTGAAAGTACATCATCCGTTGAAAGGAGATGCCAATATTTTTCAAAAATGTGACGTACTTTTTTGTGTTCGCCTACATAGGTAGTAATAAGGCGGACTTTGGATTCAGATTTCCGTGGCTTCACTTGGTGGATCAACTGGTGTCTATCCTTTTGCTTTGCTCTATTGTACGAACATTTAAGGCAATTTCTGCTATAACCTCTTTCTAATAATCGAATCTGAAGAGCTTTGGCTTCACATTCAAAGTCTGCCTCCTTGCTACAATTCCTTTTTAGTCTTAAATACTGGCTGTATGGAATACTCTGGACAAGAGACTCGGGATGAGAACTATCTGCATTAAGAATTGTATTGCCTTTCTATAAAGAGATGAGCCTATGGTTTTGTCATCATTGATATAAATCTTAATATCAAGAAAATTAACAGAGACCTGATCACAGGTCATCGTGAATTTTAGATTGTATGAATTAACCTCCAAACATGATAGAAATTGCGATAGCTCATCCCGAGTCCCGGTCCAGACAATAAAAATATCGTCGATGAATCTTTTCCAGATCAAAATATTCTGGAAAAAGCCACTAAATTCTGCAGCTGAAAATATCTCCCGCTCCCACCCCCCCAGATACAGGTTGGCGTACAATGGGGCACACTTGGTCCCCATCGCCACCCCCTGTACCTGGAGGTAGTGGGAGCGATCGAAGATAAAGATATTGTTGCTTAAGATAAAAAGCAACAACTCAATAACAAAATTATTATATGGCCTAGCTGATGGCCCCCGTTCAGAGAGGAAACCGTCTACAACTCGAGCCCCCAATTTGTGGGGGATCGAGTTGTAAAGGGCCTCGCCATCTATGGCCACCAACCAGGCATGATCAGGTAAACATAGGCCATCCAGAGATCGCAGCTAATCAGCTGTGTCCTGAATATACGAACTCAGGCATTTGACATGTGGTCTCAAATAATCATCCACTAATTTACTAGCCGGTTCTGTTAAACAACCGTTTCCGGATATGATTGGACGCCCTGGGGGAAGGGAAGCATTTTTGTGTATTTTGGGCAATGCATACATAGTTGGCAATCTGGGATTCTCAACAAGTAAAAACTCACATGTCTTTTTATCAACAAGATTGGCAAGAAAAGCCTGAGTAATGAGACGTTTGTATATGGTTTGTATATATGATACCTGGGATGCAGGAATGGGACGATACCATTGGCGGTTGGACAAGAGGTCCATAACCATAGTTTTGTAATTTATAAGATCCATCAGAACAATATTGCCCCCCTTATCGGACGGCTTTATAATTAGTTGATCATTGGTTTGCAATGAAATAATTGCTCTGCGTTGATTGGAGTTGATATTGGATCTGCTGTTCCAATTAGGATGAGCCAAACACCCCCAGGTTCGGTTCGCACCAGAACCTTCGAACGGACCGAAAGTTTGTGCGAATTTTCGAACCCTATTCGTTACAATGGACGCAAATGTTCGAAATCAAAAGTGCTAATTATAACGGCCAATATGCATGTTAATGTCATAAAACAGGTTTGGGGACCCGGGTCCTGCCCCAGGGGACATATATCAATGCAAAAATAACTTTTAAAAACTAACGTTATTTCGGGAGCAGTGATTTTAATGATGCATAAAGTGAAAAAAAAAGTGAAATATTCCTTTAAATATGGTACCTGGGGGGTGTCTAAAGTATGCCTGTGAAGTGGCATGTGTTTCCCGTGTTTAGAACTGTCCCTGCACAAAATGACATTTGTAAAGGAAAAAAAGAAGCCATTTAAAACCACTTGCGGCTTTAAAGTCATGTCTTGTCCTGGCAATATGGCTAAAAATCCTTGAAAAAAATGGCATGGCTACCCCATCACCCCCCCCCCCCCCCCCCCCCCAGCCCCTTTGGGTCTTCTATGGATATTAAGGGTACCCCGCACTCAAAATAAAACCCTATACCTACAACCCTATATACTCTGAACAGCAGTATACAGGCGGTGCAAACAAGACAGGGACTGTAGGTTTGTTCCTAAGTAGAATCTGAACAGGTACATTTTTTTTTTTTTTTTTTATTATTTATTTGTGAGATAATCAGTTAACATACAAATATAAACTTTGAAACAAAGGACATCAACCATCTGTTAACTTCAACATTTTTATCCCTCAACTTGAGAGTTGTTAGATAGTTATGAACCACTGGAACTTAGGTCGAGTGTTCCCCGATATCCATCTAAATGAGGAGGGGGGCAGGTAACCCCTCGCCCCCTCCGCTGTGATGTTCTATAGCATTGGTTAGTTCTGTTCACATTTTTTAATCAAAAGTCTACCCATGAGTTGACTTACTTTTCTTTGTAAGAAAGGAAGGAAAAGAAAGAAGAGTGGGGGGAAAAAGTAGAGAAGCAGGAGAAAGCCGAACGATAGGAAGAAAGGAGTCAACAAATAGGGGGTGGATAGGGGGATGGGGGGATAGTCCGTCCTCCAGCTCCCCCCAGCTCGGTCGTCTTGCTGAGTCCGGAGTACAACATACCCCATCGCTCAAGGCGTCAATCTCGCGTACTCCTCCGAGAAATAAAATTCAAGCCAGTAGTACCATTTTTTGAGATATTGTTCCCTGAGGCCTTTGTTAGATGCCACCAGGTCCTCCATCCTATGGATGTCCGCTACTTTTTTCAACCACATTGCTACTCCTGGGGGATCTGTCTGTTTCCACATTAGGGGAATACAACTTTTTGCTGCCGTGACCAGGGAGGGGATGATGGATTTTCTATAGACCTTACCTGGAATCTCATGGTGATGTATTAGGAAGAAGCCTGCAGTCATGGGCAGGTCTCTATCCACAAATTTCTGCAAGATTCGGTGGACTTCTGTCCAAAACGTGGTCAGGAGTCTGCAGGACCAGAAGATGTGGAGGAGGCTACCCGCCTCCTCTCCACATCTCCAGCATCGGTCCAAGCTCTGAGGAAACATTTTATGTAATCGCACTGGGTTGTAGTACCCTCTTTTGAGCAGCCTTCCCTTCTGGCAAAAGGTCCAATTAGCACATTTTATCAGGACACAGCCTCACCCGAGGCCATTCATGAGAAAGCTAACCCCATTCGAGCAGTTATGCTCAGATCAGGAGCCCATAAGACACACAATCTCACTGACATACCAGGCATTGAATATCCCACCTCATGACTTTACGCTGCCATTTATAAAAAAATGGGAACGAGACCTGGGGTTGGAATTCACAGAGAAACAAGTAGAGAGGATCCTCCTCTTCACGATCAAAACGTCAGTGAGTGCTAACTAGCAGGAGTCAGCAGTGTTGTCTCTAGCCTCCCTAGATGCCACGAACCCCACCTGGTCTGAGTGGATTATTGCTGGGATCCATTCGGACAGCCGCATTGATAATGCCTTAGTGAAGATCTTCAGATCCACGTTGAGTAGGGAGATTGGCCTGTAGTTCTGGCAGAGTAGGGGGTCCTTTCCTTCTTTGGGAATGACTGTAATAAAGGCCCTAAGTGTGTCCTCAGGTGGTGTGCCCCCCTCCCCCGCCTTGTTATATGCTGCAAGGAAATGGGGCATCAGAATGGCGCTAAAGGTTTTGTAGTACCCCAGTGAGTATCCGTCAGGCATACCAGCTATGGCTAACGTGATCTCATCCCCCGAGAGTGGTTCTTCTAGAATACCTAAGGCCTCTTCTGGGAGCTGTGGGAGCCCTGATTTTTGAATATAGGATTTTATAGCTTCCCTTTCTAAGGATTTCCCTCTTTCTGACTGTTTACGAGGTAAGTTGTATAAAGAGGAATAGTATTTGCAGAACTGGTCTGCAATCTCTTCTGTGGTGTGGGCTTTTGCTCCCCCTTTCTTTCCTAAGCTCTGGAATGAAGGCTTGCGATCGTTGGGACCTCAAAGCCCTCGCTAGCAGCTTACCGCATTTATTGGTATGTTCGTAGAAGGTGCGTCTGCATTTTGCTATGACCGCCTTAGCTCCGAACATAGCTAGCTCTTTCAGTTGATTCCTCAGACCCATCAGTTCATGCAAGGCCTGTACAGCTAATGTCTGTTTGTGCCGGATTTCCACTGACCTGATCCTGTCCAGGAGGTCTACTGTCTGTTTGGCCCTGGCCCTCTTAATTCTAGTACCAATTTTTATAAGGATCCCTCTAATTGTACACTTATGTGCCTCCCACACCATCAGTGGCGTGCTGCCTGTGTCAACATTGGAGTTAAAGAAATTCCTCAACTCCCTTGAGATTTCTTCTACCACCTCTGGGGTCTGGAGTAGGGATTCGTTAAACTTCCATTGCCACTGCCTGTGGCCTGCTTTTAGAATGTCAATGTCCACGAAGACCGGTGCGTGGTCCGAGAACGTAATGGAGCCTATGGAGGCTGAATGGACCTTGGATAGCAGGGATTGGGGTAGCATGATTAGATCGATTCTGGTGTAGGAGTCATGTGGGTGGGAGTAAAAGGAGTAATACAGGTACATTTTTAAGTGTAGCTCCATCCAAAAAAAAATCTATTTTTAAGCTTTTTGGAGAACATAGGGAGGGGTTATCACCCCTGTAACATTTGCTGTCTTTGCACATCTGTTCAGAACATTTCACCTCACTTTCCGTCCCAGTGACAAATGTTTTTGGAAAAGTGGGGTTTTAATTGAAACAAGGATTGGTGATAAAGCATCAGTAGAAAGGAGATACCTTTTTCCCAAATTAAATCTAACAGGATAGAATTTCCCTTCCTAGGGGTAGATTTCCTCTCACTTCCTGTTTTCTCCTTCCGTTTGCAAGTAGGAGTCGTTTGTAAGTTGGATGTTTGAAAGTAGGGGCCTGTCGTATATACTCTGCAGAAATTTGCCCCATTAGATGTTGGTGTAGCCACAACACTGTAAGCCCTCACAGTTACTCTTGGTGGGCACAGGAATTGGCCCTGCTGTGAATTATTAGATCAAGATTTGTAATTGCATGCACCTGTTGAACAAGGCAGACAAATTGGGCCTTTGGTGGTGGTGGTGGTGGACGGTGTTGCCACAAGACTGTAAGCCCTCACAGTTACTCTTGGTGGGCGCAGGAATGGGACCTGCTGTGAATTATTAGATCAAGATTTGTAATTGCATGCACCTGTTGAACAGGGCAGAAAAATTGGGCCTTTGGTGGTGGTGGTGGTGGACGGTGTTGCCACAAGACTGTAAGCCCTCACAGTTACTCTTGGTGGGCGCAGGAATGGGCCCTGCTGTGAATTATTAGATCAAGATTTGTAATTGCATGCACCTGTTGAACAGGGCAGAAAAATTGGGCCTTTGGTGGTGGACGGTGTTGCCACAAGACTGTAAGCCCTCACAGTTACTCTTGGTGGGCGCAGGAATGGGCCCTGCTGTGAATTATTAGATCAAGATTTGTAATTGCATGCACCTGTTGAACAGGGCAGAAAAATTGGGCCTTTGGTGGTGGTGGTGGACGGTGTTGCCACAAGACTGTAAGCCCTCACAGTTATTCTTGGTGGGCGCAGGAATGGGCCCTGCTGTGAATTATTAGATCAAGATTTGTAATTGCATGCACCTGTTGAACAGGGCAGAAAAATTGGGCCTTTGGTGGTGGTGGTGGACGGTGTTGCCACAAGACTGTAAGCCCTCACAGTTACTCTTGGTGGGCACAGGAATGGGCCCTGCTGTGAATTATTAGATCAAGATTTGTAATTGCATGCACCTGTTGAACAGGGCAGAAAAATTGGGCCTTTGGTGGTGGTGGTGGACGGTGTTGCCACAAGACTGTAAGCCCTCACAGTTACTCTTGGTGGGCGCAGGAATGGGCCCTGCTGTGAATTATTAGATTAAGATTTGTAATTGCATGCACCTGTTGAACAGGGCAGACAAATTGGGCCTTTGGTGGTGGTGGTGGACGGTGTTGCCACAAGACTGTAAGCCCTCACAGTTACTCTTGGTGGGCGCAGGAATGGGCCCTGCTGTGAACTATTAGATCAAGATTTGTAATTACACGCCCCTGTTAAACAGGGGCTGAAAAATTGTGCCTTAGGCACTGGTGCTGGTGCCACAACACTGCAACCCATCACAGATACTGTACTCTGAGCACAGCAATGAGACCTGTTGCAAAGCATTGCATAAAAAATTGTAATTACACGCCCCTGTTATACAGGGGCTGAAAAATTGTGCCTTAGGCACTGGTGCTGGTGCCACAACACTGCAACCCCTCACAAATACTGTACTCTGAGCACAGCAATGAGACCTGTTGCAAAGCATTACATAAAAAATTGTAATTACACGCCCCTGTTAAACAGGGGCTGAAAAATTGCGCCACCCTGAAGACGTGACATCACGAAACGTGCGTCGGAGGCGGTACCTAATCACTAACCAAGCGCAAACATCCCTGAATTTCCGGTCTGTCTGGTTGTCGGCAACAGCAGGTGGAACGCACGCCGATCCACAGCGGGAATTACCAAGGGAGAGATCCTCCAAACCACATTACTGACTGTAAAGGCGAGCAGCCCCAGTGCCGGGCGGGCACCAGGAAATGTAAGTGGCCATTTGGCTAATGCTGTTTTTATCTATTTTAAAAATAAAAGCAAGATTACACTATGAGGTGTTTTTCTCTGATCCCACACATGTATCCATTTTGACCTGAACTGATCTGTGAGGAGGAAGAGCTGTCTAAAAAGTTTTGGTGTATCTGAGAACAGGCTAGGTCCTGTAAAAGTGCATTTGATTGTTTTTTAAGTAAAGCAATCAACAACATCTGGTAAGCGGCCAGCTATAATCTGTTTTATCACTTTGGGTGAAGGAAGAATTCAATGTGGTGAAGGGACTCACGCTTCCTAGGATAAGAGTGAATTCAACACTCAACAACCAAAAGAATTGATTCATGAACTTTTTCTTCTTTTCACATATGTTTTAATTTTATTTTTGATGAGTTGTGCACAAAGACTTTCCCAAGGAGGAGTCTGATCACTTGGGGCTTCAAGGCATGTGGAGCCATCTAGTGTTATAATTGCAGCGGTTGATAAATTGATGTAATTGTGATGTAAATTTACCTTAAGGATTGGTTATCATATGCGAGAGCACTTATAACTGTATAGTTAAATATTACGGTGTCGCACCATAAGCACACCACCACATTAGCACTTTGAGCTACTAGGCAAGGGTGTGCCTTTAGCAATCCAATTTATTTCACACAGTGGAGTCCAATGTATCAAAACAGGATCACCAGAATTGACACTAGATAGGAATATTATGGGTTTATTTTATTTTATGTAATACGGCACATCAGTGCGCCAATAACATAGATTTGAATTCACACGATTTCCGCAATAGGGACACTCACACCAAAATATAGGCACCTACCACTAACTTGAGAGATCAACGAAAACCAGAAACATATCACCATCCAAATATATTTAGTTATATATTATTATAGATTTTTTTTAGATATACTAGCGCCCCGTTTTGCCAAATCACACCATCAATTAAATCCAAGGATTTCTAAGGGAGCAGCCTAATTAAAAATTTAATCTAGCTAAAAGTTTCAAGCTTAAGCACATTTTGTAGCAATTATCAATAAACTTTTTAATTGTATATTATTCTCCAGGCGCGGGGTTGAGACAACCAATTTGCGGTTGCCCACTTTCACACAGCAATGAGACCTGTTGCAAAGCATTGCATAAAACATTGTAATTACAAGCCCCTGTTAAACAGGGGCTGAAAAATTGTGCCTTAGGCACTGGTGCTGGTGCCACAACACTGCAACCCCTCACAGATACTGTACTCTGAGCACAGCAATAAGACCTGTTGCAAAGCATTGCATAAAAAATTGTAATTACAAGCCCCTGTTAAACAGGGGCTGAAAAATTGTGCCTTAGGCACTGGTGCTGGTGCCACAACACTGCAACCCCTCACAGATACTGTACTTGGAGCACAGCAGTCAGACCTGTTGCGAAGCATTTTTTAAAAAAATTGTAATTACACGCCCCTGTTATACAGGGGCTGAAAAATTGTGCCTTAGGCACTGGTGTGGTGGCACCCAGAAACAAAAATGTTCTTCCAAGCTATCAAGGAATGGATCATTGAGGAGGAGGAAGAGAATAGTCAGTGAACATAACAGGACAGTCACTCAGCATCAGCATAGGCAGTCTTGAAGGAATGTGACATTTCAAAATAAATTATTCGGTTACATCAGCTTCAGGTGCTTGGTAGCTGGTGGTGATCCAAGACTGATTCATCTTTATGAAGGTCAGTCGATCAACCAAGTCGGTGGACAGTCGCACCCTGTGATCGGTGACAAATCCTCCAGCAGCACTGAATGTGCGTTCGGAAAGAACGCTGGATGCAGGACAGGCCAGTAGCTCAATTGCATACTGTGCAAGCTCTGGCCAGTGATCCATCCTCAAGACCCAGTAAGCCAGAGGATTTTCGGTGGGAAAGGTGTCCAAGTCTGACCTTGCCCCTAGGTATTCCTGCACCATGTATATCAGACGCTGGCGATGGTTGCTGGAACCGATCATACCTTGGGGCTGCGGACTAAAAAATTGTCTGAACGCATCGGTCAGACGTCCACCTTCCCAACTGCTCCTTCTGCTACTGACCGAAGCCTCAGCAACTCGTCGTCCAGGACCAGGAGTTTGTAACCTCCCAGTTTCTGGGAACGCGTTGCACAGACCTTTCTGCAAGGCCTCCCTGAGATGTCTCATCCTCTGTTCCCTCTGCGACGGCAAGATAAGGTCCGCAACCTTACCCTTGTACCGTGGATCAAGGAGAGTGGCCAGCCAGTAATGGTCCCTCTCCTTGATCCGAAGAATACGAGGATCCTTCCACAGGCTTTGCAGGATCAGGGAGGCCATGCAACGTAAGATAGCTGAGGCATTCGGTCTGGAGTCTTCTGGGTCACTGAGGACGACATGATCGCCAGCCTCCTCCTCCCAGCCACGTACAAGTCCACTGGTTTGTTGGGACTGTACATCATCCCTAAAAGACTGCTGCTGCTGATGCTGAGTGCCAGGCTCCACCTCCATGCTCACACAATCCTCCTCCTCCTCCTAATCCTCTTCCTGTGTGATGGGTGGGACAGAAGGAACACTGTCTGGATAAAGGGGGCCTTGAGAGGCAAGGAAGTCCTCCTCTTCCTGCCTCTGTTCTGCCTCAAGTGCCCTGTCCATTATCCCACGCAGCGTATGCTCCAACAGGTGGACAAGAGGTACAGTGTCACTGATGCATGCACTGTCACTGCTCACCATCCTCGTGGCCTCCTCAAATGGTGACAGGACAGTGAATGCATCCCTGATCATGCTCCACTGGCGTGGGGAAAAAAAGCCAAGCTCCCCTGACCCTGTCCTGGTGCCATAGTCGCAAAGGTACTCATTGATGGCCCTCTGCTGCATGTGCAGTCGCTGCAGCATGGCCAACGTTGAGTTCCACCTGGTGGGCATGTCACATATTAGGCGGTTCTTGGGCAGGTTCAACTCCTTTTGCAGCTCAGCCAGCCGAGCACTGGCATTATACGATCGGCGGAAATGCACACAGACTTTCCTGGCCTGCCTCAGGACATCCTGTAAGCCTGGGTACCTGCCCAAGAACCGCTGCACCACCAGGTTGAGGACGTGAGCCATACAGGGCACATGGGTGAGCTGCCCCTGTCGCAGGGTGGAGAGGAGGTTGGTGCCATTGTCAGAAACCCCCATTCCTGGCTTAAGCTAGCGTGGCATCAACCACCTCTCGGCCTGCCCCTGCAGAGCTGCCAGAACCTCTGCCCCAGTGTGGCTCCTGTCCCCCAAACACACCAGCGCAAGCATGGCATGGCATCTTTTTGCCTGCGTACTCGCGTAGCCCCTTGTACGCCTACGGAGCACCGCTGGTTCCGAGGACAGAGCACTCGAAGAGGCCATGGAGGAAGAAGAAGAGGAGGGGGTGGAGGAGAGAGGTGTGTCACAACCAGTAGTAGCATTTTGGAGGCGTGGTGGCGGAACAACCTCCAACACTACTGCACCTTGTCCTGCATCCCTCCCAGCTGCCAATAGAGTGACCCAATGGACCGTGAAAGACAGATAACGTCCCTGTCCATGCCTGCTGGACCATGAGTCAGCGGTAATATGCACCTTACCGCTGACCGCTCTGTCCAGCGAGGCATGGACATTGCCTTCCACATGCCGGTAGAGAGCCGGAATCGCCTTCCGTGAGAAAAAGTGGCGTTTTGGAACCTGCCACTGAGGAACCACACATTGAACAAACTCACAGAAGGGGGCCGAGTCTACCAACTGAAAAGGCAGCAGTTGAAGTGCTAGCAATTTAGCCAAGCTAGCATTCAACCGCTGGGCATGTGGATGGCTGGGAGTAAACTTCTTTCGACGGTCCAGCAGCTGGGGCAGGGAAATTTCCCTGCTACAATCGGACGTCGGTGTACTGCAAGTACTTGGTTGTGACACACCTAATTCTACACCTTCAGTCCTCTCAGAGCAGCTTTCAGAGAGGACTGAAGATATAGTGGGGTTGGAGATCCCAGCTGATGAGGAGCAAGGAGAGGTCCGCTTTGTTCTTTGGTGTGGGTTTTTAATGTGTGCTTGCCAACGAGCTGCATGGCAGGTCGACATATGTCTGGTCATGCTTGTGGTGCCTAAGCGGCTGATGTTTTGGCCACGCGAGATACGCTTGAGACAAATATTGCAAATAGCAGTGGTGCTATCTGATGTACTCGTCTCAAAAAAGGCCCACACCAAAGAACTTTTGTGATAACGTGCAGAGGCAGCGCCCTGCACAGGCGGAGCTCTGCGGTGTGATTCAGTTGGTGTGCTGGCCTCTAGCTGGCCTCCGGAGGGCATCCTGCCTCATTGGACATGTGCCGCCGCCTCCTCCCTCCTCCTCCTCTCTCCCTTCAGGCACCCACGTGGAGTCAGTGACCTCATCATCCCCTCCCTCTTCACCACTAGAGCAAACCTGGCAGTAAGCTGCAGCTGGTGGAACAGTACTGCCAGATTGCTGTCCTTCAGCATCCCCTCTCTCTGCGCGCACACTACTGCCTTCCTCAAGCTGGGTATCATCATCCGAGCCTTCAAACCGTTGGGCATCCTCCTGGAGCATGTACCCAACACTGTGCTCAAACAGTTCGGGGGACTCCTCAGGAGGACATGGTGGGTCTAGGGAAGGGGTGCCTGATGATGCTATTGAGTACGCGTTGGCATCTGCTCTGCCAGTACCCTGAGCCTGGGTGAGAGAGGATGAGGAGGGCTTGGTCATCCATTCTACCAAGCCTTTGGCATGATGCGGCTCAACATGTCCAGCTGCCGAAAACAAGGACAAGCGTGTCCCATGGCCACGTGCTGATGACGATGCACGAACACGTCCACGACCAGCACTGTTGTCTCTAGAAACAGAGCCTGCTTGCCCTGTGTTCTTGCTTCGGGACTGTCTGCCTCTCCTTGGCGGTCTTCCAGGCATTGTAGTGGGTAGTGTATATTGTGCTGGAGTCACACAGCACACACACTAACTCCTGCAGATGGATGCCTTAGATGACAGCAACAGGGCCCTATGGCAGATAGAGGCTGCCTTAGATGACAAGAACTAGGCTGACACACACACACACTAGCTCCTATGTGTGCTGACACACACACACACACACACTAGCTCCTATGTGTGCTGACAACACACCATAGCTCCTATGTGTGCTGACAACACACTATAGCTCCTATGTGTGCTGACAAAAAAATATAGCTCCTATGTGTGCTGACAACACACTATAGCTCCTATGTGTGCTGACAACACACTATAGCTCCTATGTGTGCTGACACACACACACTAGCTCCTATGTGTGCTGACACACACACACACACTAGCTCCTATGTGTGCTGACACAAACACACTATAGCTCCTATGTGTGCTGACAAAAAAATATAGCTCCTATGTGTGCCGACAACACACTATAGCTCCTATGTGTGCTGACAACACACTATAGCTCCTATGTGTGCTGACAACACACTATAGCTCCTATGTGTGCTAACAACACACTATAGCTCCTATGTGTGCTGACAACACACTATAGCTCCTATGTGTGCTGACAAAAAAATATAGCTCCTATGTGTGCTGACAACACACTATAGCTCCTATGTGTGCTGACAAAAAAATATAGCTCCTATGTGTGCTGACAACACACTATAGCTCCTATGTGTGCTGACACAAACACACTATAGCTCCTATGTGTGCTGACAACACACTATAGCTCCTATGTGTGCTGACAACACACTATAGCTCTTATGTGTGCTGACAACACACTATAGCTCCTATGTGTGCTGACAACACACTATAGCTCCTATGTGTGCTGACACAAACACACTATAGCTCCTATGTGTGCTGACAACACACTATAGCTCCAATGTGTGCTGACAACACACTATAGCTCCTATGTGTGCTGACAACACACTATAGCTCCTATGTGTGCTGACAAAAAAATATAGCTCCTATGTGTGCTGACAACACACTATAGCTCTTATGTGTGCTGACACAAACACACTATAGCTCCTATGTGTGTCACACTCAGCAGTGCAATCAGCAGAAATGATCAGTATTCAATGAATCAGCAATGGTTTAGCAATGATTGAATCAATCAGCAGTCTGCCTATTCACTCTATCAAAGCCGGAACACATGTGCACTGGGCCGACGACGCGGCGGCCTTTTATACAGTGGGGCGTGTACTAAAGCCCCTGAGCTTTAATTGGCTACAGGCGTCCTGCCTGTAGCCAATTATTGCTCTCCTCGCTGCCGGCGCTGTGATTGGCCAAGCATGCGGGGTCACAGTGCATGCTTGGCCAATCATCAGCCAGCAATGCACTGCGCTGGCCCGCAATGCATTGCGGGCCGCTCGCATCACACGAATGTGATGCGAACGCCCCAAATAGTTCTGGGCTCTCCGAGCGGGCGAACGCCCGATGCTCGATTCGAACGTGGGTTTTGAATTTCTTAACAAAATTAACATATAGAAGTTGTGGCTACAGCGAGAACACTCAGTCAGAACCCCACAGTAGTCAGCAAAAAACACCACTAACTTAATCTATAATGAACATTAGAGAATAAATGTGTATGTCCCAAGATAAATTTTACAGACACAAAAATAATTACATACATTTTTTTTTTAATGAGAAATTAATCTCATAAACATAACAATGGCGACCTAACCCTATAAAAAGGGTTTGAAGCTTAGGGATTCATTCAGGCCTGGATGGACAGTGGCCTTCAGATTATGAATCCATTTTGATTCTCTCTGTAAAAGGGTCTTGTCTATATCGCCTCCACGATCGTAGTCCGGTATAAATTCCAAGGCAAAAAACTTAATTTGTGATATATCAAATGAATGATAAAGCCCCATGTGACGACTAATGGGGGTCTCCATTTTTTTTCTTTTTGATAAGAGAAACATGATCTCTAATTCTATGAAAAAAGGGTCTTTTTGTTTAGCCAACATAGAATGCCTGGCATGTGCAGGTCATAAGATAGTCTTACATGTAGCGTAAAAATTTGGCCTAAAAGTCTGACCATTTGGTAGAATAATTTCAGTGGAGTTTGTTAGCAATTCACAGAATTCACATTTCCCACAAGGAGAAGTACCTTTGCGATGTATCTTGGTTCTTGGTGTTAAGTGACTGTGGACTAATTTGTCTTTTAAAGAGGTGGACTTGCGATATGCTATCTGTGGATGAACACCCACATATTTTGAAAGTACATCATCCGTTAAAAGGAGATGCCAATATTTTTCAAAAATGTGACGTACTTTTTTGTGTTCGCCTACATAGGTAGTAATAAGGCGGACTTTGGATTCAGATTTCCGTGGCTTCACTTGGTGGATCAACTGGTGTCTATCCTTTTGCTTTGCTCTATTGTACGAACGTTTAAGGCAATTTCTGCTATAACCTCTTTCTAATAATCGAATCTGAAGAGCTTTGGCTTCACATTCAAAGTCTGCCTCCTTGCTACAATTCCTTTTTAGTCTTAAATACTGGCTGTATGGAATACTCTGGACAAGAGACTCGGGATGAGGACTATCTGCAGGAAGAATTGTATTGCCTGCAGAAGGCTTTCTATAAAGAGATGAGCCTATGGTTTTGTCATCATTGATATAAATCTTAATATCAAGAAAATTAACAGAGACCTGATCACAGGTCATTGTGAATTTTAGATTGTATGAATTAACCTCCAAACATGATAGAAATTGCGATTGCTCATCCCGAGTCCCGGTCCAAACAATAAAAATATCGTTGATGAATCTTTTTCAGATCAAAATATTCTGGAAAAAGCCACTAAATTCTGCAGCTGAAAATATCTCCCGCTCCCACCCCCCCAGATACAGGTTGGCGTACAATGGGGCACACTTGGTCCCCATCGCCACCCCCTGTACCTGGAGGTAGTGGGAGCGATCGAAGATAAAGATATTGTTGCTTAAGATAAAAAGCAACAACTCAATGACAAAATTATTATATGGCCTAGCTGATGGCCCCCGTTCAGAGAGGAAACCATCTATAACTCGAGCCCCCAATTTGTGGGGGATCGAGTTGTAAATGGCCTCGCCATCTATGGCCACCAACCAGGCATGATCAGGTAAACATAGGCCATCCAGAGATCGCAGAAAATCAGCTGTGTCCTGAATATACAAACTCAGGGATTTGACAAGCGGTCTCAAATAATCATCCACTAATTTACTAGCAGGTTCTGTTAAACAACCGTTTCCAGATATGATTGGATGCCCTGGGGGAAGGGAAGCATTTTTGTGTATTTTGGGCAATGCATACATAGTTGGCAATCTGGGATTCTCAACAAGTAAAAACTCACATGTCTTTTTATCAACAAGATCGGCAAGAAAAGCCTGAGTAATGAGACGTTTGTATTTGGTTTGTATATATGATACCTGGGATGCAGGAATGGGACGATACCATTGGTGGTTGGACAAGAGGTCCATAACCATAGTTTTGTAATTTATAAGATCCATCAGAACAATATTGCTCCCCTTATCGGACGGCTTTATAATTAGTTGATCATTGGTTTGCAATGAAATAATTGCCTTGCGTTGATTGGAGTTGATATTGGATCTGCTGTTCCAATGCCGCCATTTGGTATTTTGAATTTCTTTACAAACTTATTGGGTAAATACCCAGATATTAAAAAAGAGAAGTTTTCCCCCCCAAAAAAAGGGAAGTGGGGTTTTTAGGCAGCACAGTAGATAAAGTGAGATAATTGATACGACATGGGTCAAAGATAAAAGAAAAATTGTTTTATTTTATTGGCACCACTGTGACAATAAATTTAAAAGACATGAGCCTCATTTCAAGAATGCCATACAACAATCATATAATAAAACGTACAGTATTGCATGGACAAACAGTGCTTTTCACAGTATCATATTTCCTAAGAGCAGAAACAAGGGAAACAAAAAGTAAAACCTGACGCGTTTCAACTATTATCTGTGTAAGTCTTCTTCAGAGGATTACTTTTTTAGAAAAGACGTCTTTATCTGCTGGAATATAAAGCATAATGGTATAACATGCTTGTAAGCACGGAATAAGTACAGTCATCTCTTAGTAACTATACATGGTGAATACTGATATCGACCGTTATAATGAAGCTTTATATATTTACCCACGTCTGTGTGATTGGTATTATGGGCTTCTTTACTTGAGGGTCTTTCTAAAATGATTTTCCTTCTCCATGCGGCTCCAAAGCGCTTCCCCACCGATCGAGGCGAGCCAGGCAACAAATTTCCGGGTGCAGGGCTTACAGGGGGTCACACGGGTTTTGACCAGCGGCAGCCGATTGAGCTGGGTGGGGTTCGGGACGGGGGGGGGGGGAAGGAGGGGGATAGAATCCAATTCCTGCATCAATATTCCAAAAGAGGGAGAGGGTTAACGGAGTGTGTTGATGTATGACCTATTATGGCATACATAATATGGCCTACCTATTCCATGTGCACCACTTTTTCTTCACGTGTGTATACCTTCCCTTTCCTCTTTCATTATAAGTTCTATGTATTGGATGTTGTTGTAAACAGACCCATGTGAAAAGTGAGGCATTTGTGTGAGGGAAGGATAGAGGGGGGAAAGGAAAGGGGACTGGGGGGGAGGGGAAGGGGGGAGGGGGGGGGGGGACGGGGAAAGATGGGAAAAAGGAGAGAAAAAATATACCAGATATTGGGATTCCCCTGAAGCATGGGAAAACATCTAGATTTTGGTTTATACACAGAAGGTAGAGGAAAACAAGTCCCCAAACCAGTATCTAATGAAGGTAGAGGACATATGGATGGATCTTCGAGAGGAACATCCAATGGATTACTCTCTTCCCATAGTTCCATTAATTCATTTAATGCTTTAATTTCATTTATTGTTTTATTTTTCTAGATCTCTCTTGAAAATTGGTCTATTTCAGGGGTGATCTGTTGTTTATCATAAATTGCCTTAAACATAAGTCTGCGAGCAAACAAATTGACATCTTTTGTTATCTCAAACGAATCCACCTCCTGATCCGGACAGAAGGTCAGGCCCAGGCTAAGAACCTGGGCCTGCTCTTCTGATAAGGGACAGGAGGATAGATTAATTATTTGGAAACTGTTTTGTTTGTTATCTTGGGAGTTGCTCCCTGAACATTTGGTGGCTTTTTTGAATCCATTGTCATCTAAGAAGTGAAGATTGGTGCATTTTTTAGTTCCCCTAGCACGGGAACCAATTGATGGTTCCCCGATAGGGAAACTGAAGTTGCCTGACTGGCCTTAGGAAGAACTACATGATTCAAATTCATTTGTGATGGGTTACCTACTTCTGCTTCAGTTTGAGAGTCAGTTGGAGCTGCACTTTTGTTCTGGGATCGAAGACCCGAACGGATATTATCTCGTTGATTTCTTTTACCTGACGATTTTTGTGCTGAAAAACTATATTTACGTTTGTCAGTACCAGTTGTAGAGCCTTGAAAAGAGCCTGCTTGTTGAGAGGAAACAGAAGAAAAATTTGACTCATCTGAGTCTGATGGCTATTGATTAGAATTATTATTCCTTTGGAGAGGAGGTTTTCTCTTACGTCCCCCTCCCTCCATAGGCCATTTATAAGCTGTACTTGTTTCATATGAGAGTCTATCTCTATAGTATTTTTTGTCTTTAGTTTTTAAAATTTCAGCTACAAATACTTCCAAATGTTTTTCCAAGGCAAGTTCCGAATCTCTAAAGGAAGAATCCAATAAGAGACTCTCATTATCTAGATATAGTTTCTCAATATCCGTATCAATAGTAGCAATCTCCCTGGAATAATGTCGACATAGTGACTCCATCATACCAAAGGAGCAGCTTTGTAAGTTACATTCCCATTCAGTTTTAAAGTCTGTTTCTACCTTAACTTCTTGCCGACCGCCCACTGTCAAAAGACGGCGGAGTGGTGCGGCTCTTGTGGGCCTACCGCGTCGCTCGGGACCCGATGCGCGTGCCCGGCGGCCGCGATATCCGCCGGGCACCCACGATTGCCCAGTAACTGAGCAGGATGTGGATCTGTGTATGTAAACACACAGATCCACGTCCTGTCACTGGAGAGGAGACCGATGGTGTTTCACTTGTACATAGGGACACCAATCCGTCCCCTCCCCCAGTCAGTCCCCTCCCCCCACAGTTAGAATCACTAACATAGGGAACATATTAACCCATGCAGCACCCCCTAGTGTTAACCCCTTCCCTGCCAGTCACATTTATATAGTAATCAATGCATTTTTATAGCACGGATTGCTGTATAAATGTGAATGGTCCCAAAAATGTGTCAAAAGTGTCCGCCGCAATGTCGCAGTCACGATAAAAATCTCAGATCGCCGCCATTACTAGTAAAAAAAAAAAAATAATAATAAAAATGTCATAAATCTATCCCCTATTTTGTAGACGCTATAACTTTTGCGCAAACCAATCAATATATGCTTATTGCGATTTTTTTTTACCAAAAATATGTAGAAGAATACGTATTGGCCTAAACTGAGGAAAAAATTTGTTAAAAAAAAATAAAAAAATGGGATATTTATTATAATAAAAAGTAAAAAATATTATGTTTTTTCAAACTTGTCCCTCTTCTTTTGTTTATAGCTCAAGAAATAAAAACCGCAGAGGTGATCAAATATCAAAATAAAGCTCTATCTGTGGGGAAAAAATGATAAAAATTTTATTTGGGTACAGCGTTGCATGACCACGCAATTGTCATTCAAAATGCGACAGCGCTGAAAGATGAAAAATGGCTTGGTCAGGAAGGAGGTGTTCGTGCCTGGTAGGCAAGTGGTTAAAGAGGTTCGGAAAGATTTGTACTCGAAGACCCCATGGAACAATCTTATCCTCAATATATTTTGCCAAATACTTTCTTTTTTTTTCCAAAAAAGTTTATTGTAAGAAGTCAAACAGTTTAACAGGACAGTAAACTCATTGTACATATTACAACATCCGTATTGACAAAAAGAGAAACCATCATCAGCTACGATAAGTAAAGCAAATAAAGAAAGATACACATAAAGAAAATTTCACATAGATCTACCGGCATACATTTGAATAATGAGCTGTAGAGGCAATGAAGTTTCAGTTGTAAAGGTAACAAGAGAGATACTGAGTCGGACTATTCGCAACCTTGGGAAAGGGGAGACAGAATAACCTGAGGTCAGACCAGTACGTAGAACTCAACAGGAGGAGTGATGTGTGATTAAATGTGTTGGGTAGAATATAGACTATAACCCCTGAGCGTATAAGCAGATCTAAAGAACTATGCGGGTCATAGCTTTGTTTACCTAGTTAGGAAATATACATTACGCAGGGAAAATTCAACACAACTTATCCTATTTGTCAATATGGGTACAGGGTAGATAGCTATGCGAACATGTTAACGAAAGGGGATAAATATAAGGGGAGATAAGGCCTGAGGAAGGGAGGGAGGGATAGATAAGTGATAGAGGTGACCATCTCCTGCCTCCCTCCCCAGACAGAGCTTGAGTTTTCTAATGTTTTTGTGGCAAGAACCGCCCGGTGGGATGAGCAAATTTTTCCATGTAGCGGGAACACAGTCTCCCCGCATAAGAAGGGGGAGTGAGATTATAGAGTGCCTGTATACTTAGTATGTTGGCTTCTAATAGTTTAAATTCAGGGTGGTTGGTTACATAGGCGAGAAAATTCTGTGGTCGATTGGAAGTGAATCCAGCAGGCCCATTTGATGTCATATTTTTGTTGTGTGTCGCGAGAACAATGAATGAGCTCTTCTAGATCGGCTATTCTTTTAATTCTTCTAAACCATTCCTTGAGGGTGGGGATGTTTTGGGTATTCCAATGAACAGGAATGCAGTGTTTTGCCGCATTAATCATGTGCATTGCCAAGGACTTGTGGTAAGATGATTGAGGGAGATGTGTGTGGTGAAGCAAGAATTGAGAAGGGGTAAAGTGTATGTCATAAGACGTGACCTGAGTAGTGATGCGATGAACCTCTTTCCAGAAATCCTGTATACGGGGACATTGCCACCAGATATGTAACAACGTACCCCTTTCTGAACGGCACCTCCAACAAGAGTCAGGGGCATTGTGATTAAATTTGTGTAGTAGTGATGGAGTGCGGTACCAGCGTGTCTGGATCTTGTAACCATTTTCCTGCGTTGAGACGTTCATGGAACCCTTGTGGATGTTTGTGTGTATGTTGGACCAATCTTCCTCCGATAAGTTAACATTGAGATCTCTCTCCCAAGATCTGCATATGGTAGATTCGTTAGGCCGGCATTCTGTGAAAAGAAGAGAGTGAGTCTCCGATATAAGGTGCGACAGGGGAGTCTTTTGCGTACATAGTTTTTCAAAGGGTGACAGGGTTCTGGAGCAAGAGGCCCGTCTGCCCAAGCAGCCCAAGAAGTGAATAATCTGGTTATATTTCCAAAACGGGATGATAGGACAGTCATGTGTCTCGGCTAGTTGGGTAGAGGATAATAATCGCTCACGGGCATAGAAATGATGTGCTAGGATCTTGGAGTGTGGCCATAGATCTTTGAGGTATCCCTTTGTCATGCCCGGGGGAAAGTCGGGATTCAGTAATAGCGGAGACATGGGGCCCGGAATAGAAGAGATGGAAGTATTGTGACACAAATTAACAAAGGAGTGGATAGTGGGTTTGATCAGCGGGTGTAGACCCACGTCCGGCAGCTTCAGAGCGTTTGCAACCCATGGTAGAGAAGCAAGGGGTGTAGAGATAAGGGAGGATTCCAAGGCTACCCAATCTTTCATGGAAGCGTGTACATTCCAGTCAATAATTCGTGTCAAATGAACAGCTTTGTAGTAATTTTGAACGTCAGGCAGACCTATCCCACCTACCGTTTTAGGTAATGTTAGGTGTGTATAGCTTATTCGGGGTTTGTGGCCACCCCAGAGAAAATTGGAGGAGAGACGCCTGTAAGATTTAAAGAATATGGGGGGTATGTGTATAGGCACAGTCTGGAGTATATAGAGGATCCTTGGTAGTGCGTTCATTTTCAGTATTGCCGCCCTGCCAAACCACGAGAAGATGGGTTTATTCCAGCGGTTTAAGTCGGTCGTTAAATTGTTCAACAGTGGGAGGTAGTTCTTAATGTAAAGATCTTGTAGCTTGACGGGGAGTTGAATGCCTAGGTAAGTGATTGCGTCAGCTTTCCATTGGAAGGGGAAATTTTCCTTGCAAAGGTCTACCGTTTGGGGGGGCAGCGAGATATTGAGAGCAAAAGATTTGGAAAAATTTATTTTGAGATTGGAAAGTACGTTAAAGCGTTTAAATTCTTCTAGCACAACTGGGATTGTAGTATGTGGTTGGGTAAGGAACATCAGAATGTCGTCCGCAAATACGGCTAGTTTAAACTCTCTATGTGTGGTCTTTATTCCTTGTATGTCAGGATTGTTTCTTATGCTATTTAGGAGAGGCTCCAGAGTGAGAATGAAAAGTAACGGAGATAAAGGGCAACCCTGTCTCGTTCCATTATGAATGGAGAAGGCATTCGACAGGGTGTCATTCACTCTAATTTTTGCTGTAGGGTTGGAGTACAGGGATAGAATGAGGTTGAGCATGCGTGGACCCAGCCCTATAGAGTGCAATACTGCAGCCATATAATCCCATGCGACCCTGTCGAATGCCTTCTCTGCATCCAATGAGAGAAAGAAACCTCGCTGGTTGGATGTCGTGATATGGTGATGTAGGTTGATAGCCTTTATTGTGTTGTCCCTGGCTTCGCGTCCAGGGACAAAGCCAACTTGGTCTTTAGAAACTAGAGATGGGAGAAGGGGTAGTAACCTATTGGCCAAAATCTTAGAGAAAATTTTAATGTCTACATTGAGTAGAGATATTGGCCTATAGCTGGTTGCCTGAGTAGGGTCTTTGTCATCTTTGGGAAGAACCACAATGTGCGCTTCCAACATATCTCGAGACAGGGGGCAATTTGAGGATATGGAATTGAAGGCTCTTCTGTACGGGGCGCCAAGGGAGTCTTTGAAAGCTTTATAATAACTAGCTGGTAGCCCGTCCGGGCCTGGACATTTGCCAGGTTTCAGCTGTTTCAAAGCTGCTTCCCATTCTAGTTGGGTGATCGGACCCTCCAAAGAGTCAGAAGCCTCCTGGTGATAGACCTTGGACAGTGTTGGCTTAGAAACTGTTGAATGTTGAGTGTCCTAGAGCTAGGTAAAGTAGTTGAGGGGTTCGAGCCCTCAATATTGTATAGTGTTGAATAGAACCTCTCAAATTCTGTGGCTATGTCTTTGTTTTTTGTGTAAACCTCCCCCTTGGGCGAGTGAAGTTTGTGGATCGTAGTTTTTGCTTTCTTATTACGAAGTGCTTGGGCTAGCAGGTGACTACTTTTATTACCGAACTCATAAAAGAGCTTTTGCGTGAGCATGTAGTTTTTCCTGGCATTTCTACTCAATTCTTCCTGAATCAGAGAAAATACTTTCTATTCCAAAAAATACGTGCCTTTTTCTCCAGTAGTTTTTTTAAACTCCAAAAGAAACGATCCAAAGTTATTCCACCAAAAGAAGCCCCTTGTGCCAGAAGTATTTTGTCCATCAAGCCATCGAATCCCAAGCCTCTATAGGTCGCCATTGTTAATTACAAAAATACAAAGAGAAATTAAATTACATATACACAAAAAGAAATTGATACATATAGACTCAAAAATAATTAGAATAATAGGTTTCAGAAATCAGCTCATTAGGGTAATTGGTATTTGCCACCATGTGATATATCACAAAGGAGAAAATTTAAATTATGAGCTAAATTGCTGAAGCTATGGTTATAGCGCCACATCCCTTTATATATAGTCAAAATTTTGGTAAACCAGAAATTGGGACTTTAAAGGCGCAGAAAACATATAATTGGATAATAAAAATACATTTATTGAAAAATATTATGATACAACATTATTGACATCATATGTCTAGAACAATATTAAAAGCAATACATCACTGAATAGAGATGAAAATTGGCAACATTTAGTGTATCTCAACATGTTTCACCCTAATTAGGGCTTCCTCAGGAGAACTGAACAATGTCATACAATATTCACTGAAACAAGAAAAGTAGAATAAAATACTGAGCACATATAATAACACATGCAAATAAATTGGTATAGAATGGACATCATATAGAAAGTGAGTGGGTGGAGCTATAAACTCCAAATCTGACCTGTGTGTCCAAATGGAGTGTCTCGCAGTCCACTAAAAATGCTGCTATATGAATGCTCATATGCTCATATATAAATACTAGTACATCCAGCTCATCTGAACTAGCTTTAAAAAGGATCGTGCATTCCTCCCACCACCAGGGTGCACCAGCCCGGAAACGCATCGCGATTATGCCTGTGACGTCATCCCCTCCAGTGCTGCAGTCCAAGGAGCGTTCCAAGCCTCCTCTCCAGCTCTCCACCACCATACCATCTTCCTGCCGGCTGGGAGAGCCCATAGAGCTGCTGATACAGCATACCTTCTACTGACCAGGGCGATGGATGCCCCACAGAGCGTTTACCCACAGATGTACCCTTCTTTGTTTACCTTGATGTAAGTTACTATGTGATTTTATTAATACACACTTTACAGTCTAACTCAGAGGTGCCTGCATTTGTTTTGTTTTTTTGCGTGATATGTATCTATTCTTTTTCCATTTGACAGGTTGTGCGTCCTGTAGTGACATCACTTCTTGGTTTTGATTCTTGAGCTTGCATTCTGGAGGGAGGGCTCTTTTTAGTCCACATGTATGGTCTTGTCTCCAGTCTATAAGAAGCATCTGGTTAAGTTAGGTTTCTTGCTCACTGACAATGGCACAGTGTCAGCAGAATCAGTTAAAAGAATTGGGGGATGAGAATTCAGCCACTATCTTCCCATATCAGGCTGCAGAGAATAGAGAGAAATAATACTGGGGCTCGGCCTGAATCACCCAAAAAAATGTTAAGGCCATGTTTGGTTAAGTATTTTTTTCTTTGACAAAACATGTTTCACAGGTGCTGCCCTCTTATTCCCTTGTTTTATATTATATTTCCTTTATATTTGGCAGGTTTTAATGTCTGGATGATGAAGCACTCCATATTCTGGGCAGCTCACAGAGCAAAACTTAGGTGAAGTAGTCTGCAGTTTGCTTCCTGGGAGAATTTGATGAGGTTGTGTTGAATGAGTGTGTGAGGCCTGGTTTTGAAAGATTTGTTTTCCATGTTTTTACATCAGGTAGCTCAAATAAGTCCTCCAAACACATTGGTCATTCATATGGGTGGCAAGGAATTGGGTTTTGCTTTGATGAGGGGCCTTATCAAGGCAATCAGGTCTGACTTACAGTAATGCCATTGCGGTCACTGTTTATTTTTGTCTCATTTTGTCTCTGTTTCATAGAAAGCATGGTCTATTCTTCCAATCCCAGTGGTTTTGAAGAGACAAGCTTGCTGAAGATTTTTCAGCAGCACTTTCAGAAGTGTCGAATACCTGGTTCCCTGCTGTGTTAATTTCTGTAAAGAAAATTTTTTCGTTGACGAAAATCAACACTATTTTAGTCAAATAAAATAAAAAGAAATTCTGATTACTAAAATACGACTAAAACTAAAATGGCATTTATTTAAAAGACTATGACTAAAACGAAATAGAGTTCTTTAGTGCAGTGGTCTACAACCTCCCGGCACAAAGGAGCAGCCATTCGAAAATCAACCCCTCTGGGCTTTGCGTGGGTGAGAGTAGGGGGTGTCGCAGCATAGATTTAGTAGTTGATATATGAAATATGTCTGTATCTTTAAAAGTTTCACTTTAAATAGTCCAAGTACAGCAGCTGATCTGTCAACAAGCAATCAACAGAGTCCAGCATGAAAAAGATACTCTGATGGTTGTAATCAAATGAAAATAACAGAATAAAGAGAGTATACAATTAACACATAAAAGGGTGATATAAATGCATGCAGAGGTATGGGCAGGCTCTAACTAAAAAACTAATCAGCTAACTACTGACTGACTGCTGAAGGCTAGCTCCTTGTCCTGGATAGGATCCCAGTGCCTGTAAAAGAGAGAGGGGAAATATAGGGTTGCCAGGGAGCAGTATGGTGTAGTAGTTAGTTTTATTGTGAAATAAACTGTAGAAGTCACTGTAGAGAAGATGTGCAGGATCCAGGGTCTGGAGTGCAGGATGGATAGGAGCCTTTTTGAACCTCTGCAGGTGGGATTGCTACACTGGAGCTGCTGCAGACTTTCTTCTAGCAGCACCGCCAAGAAGAACTGTCAAGAGCACCCTCTGGTGGTCAGAGGGTGGCAGTGCAACAAATGCTGGCTCGCTCTGTCCACTGCCAACCCGCGCCGTGTCGTGTGGCTCCCTGCAGGCCACAGACCGGCACAGGTTCCCGGCCCAGGGGTTGGGGACCCCTGCTTTAGTGAGATAGAGGCCAGCAGATAAAACAAAAGAGCACCAATCTGAACCAAGAATCTCACACTTCTGGGAAGATCAGATACAGAACGTTTTGCAGCACACATCTCTTTGGTGCTGGCATAGGAAACAATTATTTTCTTGCAGGGAGGCATTTGCTTAAAGGTCCAATTTCTTGGGAAAAAATAGCAAATAAAAAAATAACATATACAAAGCTACAAAAGTCATATTGTAATTGAATGTTATTAAAAATTACCTTTCCTTTTCAATCATATTGTAAAATGCAATATGGCAATCCGGAGGTGTTCTGTCATTTCCTGCTTGTGTGATTGGCTTATTGATTTTCCAAGAAGTCTGCACTAAGATAGTCAGTCAAATTTTGTGCATTCTCTGCGACAAAAATTTAATTTTTAGTGTGATACTCCCAAAGGGAAATCACATCTAAAGAAATGCAAACTCTGCAATTTTTCTTTATTAGAACCCTGCAATTGTAGCAGCTGAATGATAACTATAAAAGCACTCCTATTCACATCCACTTTTACATGGACACAGACAAGCAAACAGCTATTTTTTAGAATAACAAAAGGTAGGAATCTGCAACAAAGTTTGTTGAAATCTTTACAATGTGCATATGTCACTCAGAGGGGAATGATTTGGGAACAAAAATGGAGTTACTCTTTAGATTTTTTTTCCAGTTCTGTTAATAATGGCCAGCAGGACATATAGGGCCCTCTTTGCATTCAGGGCTGCTCATCTGCACCTGCATAGCTGTCAAGTTGGGTCAAGCAACTATGTCTATGCAGCTGCTGAACTCCTATATACATGATAGGGCAGCCTGCACACAGCACCTGGTGGCTGCAGCTTCCTAAAGACAAGGCCAATTCACAGACTATGTAAATTAAGCCTTATGCCACGTACACACAATCAGAATTCTCGTCGGAAAAGCCTTGGATGGTTTTTCCGACGGAATTCCGCTCAAACTTGTGTTGCCTACACACGGTCACACCAAATTCCAACCGTCAAGAACGCAGTGACGTACAACACTACGACGAGCCGCGAAAATGAAGTTAGATGTTTCCGAGCATGCGTCAAATTGTTTCTGAGCATGCGTCAAATTTTGCGCGTTGGAATTGCCACAGACGTTTGTAATTTCCGATAGAAACTTTTTCCGTCTGAAAAATTGAGAACATGCTCTCAATCTTTTGCTGGCCGAATTTCCACCAGCAAAAGTCCGATGGAGCCTACACACGGTCGCATTTTCCGACCAAGAGCTCACATCGGTCTTTTGCTGGCGGAATTTCCGAACGTGTGTATGTGGCATAAATCTTAGTATGTGATACTGATTATTGATCAATTCTTTTTATTTTAGTTAATGACTGACTTGGTGAATAGGAAATAGCACCCCCGAACTCTGGAGCAAAGTTGCATACCCCCACAGACAGGGCAGACTAGCATTTTCCCATGGCTGATCCTATGGCTGAAAGGTGGGGGATGTGTAACAGGGCTTTTTAAAGGACTTTTATTTTTTACAGACATCACATGGGAGAGAGGGATAGGGAATTCAGAACACCCCTTCTGACTTGTAGACTCAGACCCAATCAATAGACCTCAGTACAGGTAAAAAGACCTTTAAGCTAAAAGCAGCAACATATACCTTTCTAGAAAAAGCAGTACTTTTCAATAGCAAAATCATATGTAGTTATCCTCCTGATGCTTTCCCAGCCTCTCATATAGTTTCCCCCCTCCTTAGGAACTTGAGTGAGTCACCCATCTGTCACGCCTACCCCTAACACAGGTGGTCAGACACTATAGATGACTTCTGTGTTCCTCACCTGAAGCAGCCCCCTTTCCCATAAGGCAAGCAGGCCTACCAGTACTCAGTTGCCCCAAGGCCTTATATACAATGCTATAGTGCCTGCCTACCACACCAGGGCATGTGCAAACTGAGCAAAGAAACAGGTACTTGCGGTTGGCAGACGGGTACAATGGTTCAGAGAATAATCAATATCCGATCCGAGGTCATAAACAAGGGAATCCAAACTAGCAGAGCAGGGCAGACAAACAGGGAGCTTGGAAAATGTGTAACAAATGCTATATCACAAGCATGAGACTACAGGCTTGGCTGTCTTAAATCAGGTTTGGTCTCCACCCAGGGACTGGCCACATCAATCACCTGGCAGGAGGATAGGCAAGGAGAATGCCACTTCAAAAACCAGGATGCTGGAATGAAGAGCAGGAGCAATACTCACTCCTGACACTATCACACTCCATCCCAGGCATCACATCTCCTTGCAGAGGGCCTCAAGCAGCAAGACCATGCTAAATGGACAGACTTCCTATAAGTCCAGGTATTTTCACAAAACACAAAGGCCTCCTCAATTGCTCAACATGCACCCTCCTCAGGTCGTAGCCCAGGTGGAAGAGAGAGCTCACAAGGTCCACTCCAAACATTTATGCTTTTCCTCAGCATGCACCAGTGTCAATAAACCTCCTACTGGTTGGCTAGTGAAAACAAATATTCATAACTCAGTATTACTGTAGTCTTTCACTATTGCCAGAGATACCTGTGACACCTCTTTTGTAGACTGCAAGAGTGGCTGCTAATAGTTTAAAATTCCTCATTCTCTAGAAAATAATTACAATATCAGGAACTACTTGCAATGATTGTCCCTGTGTATGCAATAAGGCAATGAGTGAGTGAGTAGGACATTTGTTCTAGCTGGTGTACCTTCTTATTGGTTCACGTGATCCCTCTTCAGTGGTTCTTACCCATTGCTGCTAACTGTGTTATCCACCTGGAGTTACTGGTGCTTACCTTCTTTATGCTTTCATCTTCCGGGTACTGCTGTACTTGGGAACTCTGTTGCTGTCAGATTGACCTTGTTGCTGAACATGCTTGTATTGTCTTCAATTGAACTCTGCCTACACTAACCTTACTGTTACTGCTTACAAATTTGCCTCTGTCAGACACCCTACCTAGGCTTCATAATCTACCAAGTTTTCATTATCCCTTGAGTCCCACAGAATCCATGAAGCATCCCCAAAAGCCCGCTAAGAAGAGCATTGCAACAGTGGTTATTGCCCCTGAGTTAGGGTTGTACCTTATAAATTACATCCAAAATACTCAATGTACTACAAAAAAAAGGGACCACTCTTATGGCAATATTCTGTATTTTAGGTTTAAATGTATCTAATATTGATCTGCCTCATAGATTTTGTCTTGGGCTGTTGACAAGTTTTACGTATAAAAGCAACCTTTAACTCTCTGTGGCATAGATGTTTCAGGGAAACATGAAGCTTGTATAAAAGGTTGTGTTTGAAGCTTTCTGAACAGCTGCTGATGTATTTACATCTACGTCATTTGCCTTCCACTGCTTTCTGTGATGTTGTGAGTTGTTTTCTGTGGAAAGACCATAACTGGAATTATGTTGAAAAAAAAGAAAGTGAACATTTTTTTATAGATATCTGTTCATTTTTGTTTTTAAAATATTAATTGGTGAATATGATCATGCAGTATGTACAGTATTACTGGGTGGCACTTTCCACAGCACTTCCTCACCTGTAAGATTCCCACCATACTCGCCTGCACTGCATTGAAATTTGAAGAATCAGTGCGTCAGACATCTCCATTGTGCTTCTAACTTTATAGCATCAAAATACACATAGTACTGTGCCTTAAGGTGTGTCACAGCAATTCATAGATGTGAAGCCAGATTTTATACACGCAAGTAATTAACAAGATATAAAATATTTGTTCATAAACAAAATTATATAGATTTGATTAAAATCAATATAGTTTCCCTCTAAACTGACTAAATAACATGCAAAGGCCTTGCACTATTTATGAAGACATCCGTCTGCACCACAGTCTGCCTTGAATGATATTTCTTTTTAATCTGCATTGGCACTGCGCTTCCCGGTAGCACCCCACTGTACTCAGCACCCACTCTCTTCTGACCACAGTTCTAAGCAGCTGCACTTATGAGGAACATACAACTAACATCAACCAGAGGACAGGAATTCTTGGCAAAGTTAGTTCTTCTGCCAAGATAGCAAGAGGGAATTCTCACACTTGTGAAGATGCATAACACTATAGTGATTTAGCATCTCATTGAAGCATTTATCTTGTATTTACCAAAATGAAAATGGGTTAATGTGAGCTTAGTTAATTTACAATTGATAAATAGATTCAAGTAACTCAGGGAAGGGTAGGTATACCTGGAAGGTACTATTCATGTCTGTTGTACTTAGATACAGTGCATTCGGAAAGTATTCACTTTTTCAATATTTTGTTATGTTACAGCTTTATTCCAAAATGGATTAAACTCAATATTTTCCTAAAAATTCTACAAAAATTCGACAAACAATACCCCATAATGACAACATGAAAGAAGTGTGTTTGAAATCTTTGCAAATTTATTAAAAATAAAAAACAAAACAATCACATGTACATAAGTATTCACAGCCTTTGCCATGACACTCAACATTGAGCTCAGGTGATCCTTCTTTCACTGATCATTCTTGATATGTTTCTACAACTTGATCGGAGTCCACCTGTGGTAAATTCAGTTGATTGGACATGATTTGGAAAGTTACATACCTGTCTATTGAATAGGAGTCTGATACTGTATATATATATATAAAACATTATCTCACAAAAGTGAGTACACCCCTCACATTTTTGTAAATATTTTATTATATCTTTTCATTTGACAAAACTGAAGAAATTACACTTTGCTACAATGTGAAGTAGTGAGTGTACAGCTTGTATAAGTTGCTGTCCACTCAAAATAACTCAACACACATTAATGTCTAAACCGCTGGCAACAAAAGTGAGTACAATTAGCCATTTAGCCAATTAGCCATTTTCCCTCCCCAGTGTCATGTGACTTGTTAGTGTTACAAGGTCTCAGGTGTGAATGGGGAGCAGGTGTGTTAAATTTGGTGTTATCGCTCTCATCCGCTCATACTTGTCACTGGAAGTTGAACATGGCACCTCATGGCAAAGATCTCTCTGAGGATCTGAAAAAAAGAATTGTCGCTCTACATAAAGATTGCCTAGGCTATAAGAAGATTGCCAAGACCCTGAAACTGAGCTTTAGCATGGTGGCCAAGACCATACAGCGGTTTAACAGCACAGGTTCCACTCAGAACAGGCCTTGCCATGGTCGACCAATAAAGTTGAGTGCACGTGCTCGGCATCATATCCAGAGGTTGTCTTTGGGAAATAGACGTATGAGTGCTGCCAGCATTGCTGCAGAGGTTGAAGGGATGGGGGGTCAGCCTGTCAGTGCTCAGACCATATGCCACACACTGCATCAAATTGGTCTGCATGGCTGTCGTCCCAGAAGGAAGCCTCTTCTAAAGATGATGCACAAGACAGTCCGCAGTTTGCTGAAGACAAGCAGACTAAGGACATGGATTACTGGAACCATGTCCTGTGGTCTGACGAGACCAAGATAAACTTATTTGGTTCAGATGGTGTCAAGCGTGTGTCGCGGCAACCAGGTGAGGAGTACAGTCAAGCATGGTGATGGGAGTGTCATGGTCTGGGGCTGCATGAGTGCTGCTGGCACTGGGGAGCTACAGTTCATTGAGGGAACCATGAATGCCAACATGTACTGTGACATACTGAAGCAGAGCATGATCCCCCACCTTCAGAGACTGGGCCGCAGGGCAGTATTCCAACATAATAACGATCCCAAATACACCTCCAAGGCGACCACTGCCTTGCTAAAGAAGCTGAGGGTAAAGGTGATGGAGACCTAAACCCTATTGAGCATCTGTGGGGCATCCTCAAATGGAAGGTGGAGGAGCGCAAGGTCTCTAACATCCACCAGCTCTGTGATGTCATCATGGAGGAGTGGAAGAGGACTCCAGTGGCAACCTGTGAAGCTCTGGTGAACTCCATGCCCAAGAGTGTTAAGGCATTGCTGGAAAATAATGGTGGCCACGCAAAATATTGACACTTTGGCCCCAATTTGGACATTTTTACTTAGGGGTGTACTCACTTTTGTTGCCAGCAGTTTAGACATTAATGTCTGTGTGTTGAGTTATTTTGAGGGGACAGTGAATGTACACTGTTGTACAAGCTGTACACTAACTACTTTACATTATAGCAAACTGTCAATTCTTCAGTGTAAGTGTTGTCACATGAAAAGATAGAATAAAATATTTACAAAAATGTGAGGTGTGTACTAACTTTTGTGAGATACTGTGTTTATATATATATATATATATATATATATATATATATATATATATATATATATATATATATATATATATATATATAATGTGTGTGTGTATGTATATATATATATATATATATATATATAGAGAGAGAGAGAGAGAGAGAGAGAGAGAGACTATGACTTTTGTAATGCACTTGCTTGTTTTATTTTTCCACTTTTACTTTCTATCAGTCACATGATGTAACCACCTACTTAACTGTTAACTTGCTATTACGAAGCTATGAATGCTGATTGGACTAAACTATACGGTCGGAGTGAAACACACCACATGAAGCGTGGTGTGTGAGCGTGAGAGGCATGTGAGAGCGTTTGTGTGCTCTCCTCCATCCCCCGCCCTATGGACGGACTGAAAATGCAGAAACTCCCTGAGATCTGAATGACCAACCCTCCGTAGTGACGTGCAGCGCTCGGTTCAGAGGTCCCTAGAGCCTACCCGAGCCACCTACTGCAGCGCCGTGCTGTTAATGCACAGAGATAGCCGGACATAGCCGAGCAGCGCCGAACAGCCAAGGGTGACGCCACACGTGATCTTCTGCTTGTCTACCCGCCGCTCGTGAGAGGAAGAGAGCGGCGGGAAATTCAAATGGAGATGCTGGCTTTTTGAACAACCTACACGGAGGACAAGAAGGAAAGGTAACCGGAGGAGGGGGGAACCCCAAAGGGACTTTCTGACTGCCCTTGACTGCTATCTAAAGCCCCATACACACGCTCGGACAATCCGCGGACCAGGTCAGTCGGACTTTGTCCGACGTACTTTGTCCGATGTTGGCGTTGCGTACACACGGTCGGACTACGTTGTCGGAATATCCGGTCCGGAAGAACGTCGTGACGTAAGTCGTCGTCCACGAGATTAGAAAAGGGAAGTTCAGCACCACGTCAGGCACCCGTTGGGCTCCTTCTGCTGATCCCGTGTTTATCGAGAGTTAGTGGAAGTTTGGTGACTTAAGATTCGCGCTTCTCAGTTTTCTGACTCAGATCGTTACTGCTCTTCAGTTTGTGCTTGTCGTGCGTATCTGTTTATTAGTGCGTGTAGTCAGTTCGCATTTGTTGGTCATTGCGGCCTATATCTTGATATAGGACGCTTTGATTTGCACTGCTTATTGTCTGCTCGTTGCTGCTATTCACTTCGTTCTTTCAGGCCTTGCTGTTTATCGGTGCTTTCTGTTTGTCCGTTCTGACCAGCCGACCTTTTGTGACCTTCTGAGCGATGTTTCCCGTGCGTACTCGTCGCCGAGTTCGTGCTGTACGCGGAATTGGTGTCGGGCTTTTAGCTTTGACCCAAGACCCGTCCATGAACAGAGTGACGAGGAGTATGTGGACCAAGAATTGGTTGCTTCAGCGTGACCAGTTCTCGCACATGCCTTTGCTTCGTGAGATCCGGGAGAATAATCCTGATGATTTCAGGAACTTTCTCAGGATGACGGACCCCGATTTTCACCGTCTTTTGGCTTTGCTGACCCCCTTTATCAGCCGGCAGGATACCTGCATGAGACAAGCCATTACTCCGGAGCAGAGGCTTGTTGCCACGTTGAGGTACTTGGCGACAGGGAGAAGTCTTCAGGATTTGAAGTTCTCTTCAGGTATCTCTCCCCAGGCCCTGGGAATCATTATTCCAGAGACCTGTTCTGCCATCATTCAGGTCCTGCAGGAGGACTATATTAAGGTAACATTTCTACTTTACTATTCCCTTCTATGTATGCTCTGTTTGCTAATGACTTGTATTTTTGACCTCCTTCCCTAATTACCATGATTGTAATATGTTCTAATATGCTGTGCCCCTTTTCTCCTTCATGCATTTTTCCCTTCACTTACCTCACCAGCATGCTCTTCTGCCCCAATAGACACCTATGGCCTAGTCACTTAAGCAATGTCTTTTGTCTGCTGCATAGTATTGTTTGCCCCAAAACACCCCCTAAAATATGCACAAATGTTTGCTGTGTGGTTTACTTCATGTAGAGCCCCCTTTTTTTGTTCTTTTGGTGGGGGGGGGGGGGGGGCAAACTCATTAGGAACCCCCTCCCCCAACTGCTCTGTCAGATGGTACCAATCCTTTATCTGCTGGCTTTCCCAAGGTCCATACACACTATATACCTACCTCTTTATAGTGCGCATCTTTAGGGATGAATTCAGCAAAGCATGTAGTGCAAGGGACTGCCTCCATACATTCCATTTCCTATTTTTTTGTCTTCTTTCCCTCCTATTAGCTTGCTTGGTAATTTAATAATGTCACACTGTGCCTGCCTTTTTTTGGGGGGGGGGGGGGTTGAAATGTTATTTGATCTTTCCTGTGGCCTGCCAATAGTGTTAAGTACAGAGGGTCTGGCCAAACTAGCCCACATTATTGAGCCATTTGCCAATCAATGAAGTGCAGAGGGTTAGCTGTCCACCAACCCCCCCCCAAAACCCCTAGTTATTGCCAATGGCCCATCAGAAGTGGGGGGATTGATGGGGGGGTGAGTAATCTGTGAAGGGGAGCCTCTACTTTTCTGTGCAAATACTTTCCAGCCTCCAATTTTAGACAATGCTCTTGTTCCAAGATGTTGATTGTCTAATCTGCTTGCAATGTTTAGGTGCAAAGTGACTATTTTTTTTTTCTTGTTTCACTCCACAGTTCCCTTCCACGCCACAGGAATGGCAGACTGTGGCCTCCCACTTTGCCAGCCGTTGGGACTTTCCTAACTGCGGAGGGGCAATTGATGGGAAACACGTCCGCATCGTCCCACCGCCCAACTCGGGGTCCTACTATTATAATTATAAAGGGTTTAATAGTGTAGTGATGTTGGCGGTGGTGTCGGCAACATACGAGTTTATGTATGTGGACGTGGGGATGAACGGCCGGATATCGGATGGTGGGGCCATTACGCACACGGAGTTCTACTGGCGTCTCCAAAGTGGCAGTCTGTGCTTGCCACCTCCAGAGGAGAATGCCGAAGGACTCCCCTTCGTCTTTGTCGCAGATGAAGCGTTTGCGTTGACTCCCCATGTGATGAGGCCGTTCCCGATGAGGACCCTCACCCCGGACCAGAGGGTCTTCAACTACAGGCTGTCCAGAGCCAGAAGAGTTGTGGAGAACGCTTTTGGCATCCTGGCCAGCCGCTTCCGCCTGTTCCTGACGGCATTTAACTTGGCGGAATACAAACTGAACCACATAGTTCTTGCCTGTTGCATATTGCACAACTTCCTCAAAAGACATAACAGGAACTATGTGGTGCCCGTTGGCCCAGATGTGGAGGGCCCTCCAAATGCCGAACTCACAGCCCTTCGAGTGGCACGTCCAGGCTTGCCCCCTCTAAATGCCCGTGTGGTCCGGGACCAATATATGCAGTACTTTGTGGGTAGGGGGGCCATTGCTCTGCCTGACGATGTGTGAGAGGCATTTTTTAATAAATCTGATATTTTAACCAACCTATGATTTCATGTCATTTCAGTCTTCTTTTTAGCTTATTTTACTTTGACATTTTTTCCCTTTGCCTTCGACAGTGGGAATGCACTTTCTGGGCAAAAGGAGGTAACAGTCTCTTCTTCCCAAAAAGATTATTCTCATGTTGTGTGTTTGCTACCTAATCTTTGGTCTAGAGAAGGTTTGTACTGCATAACTGACACCCAAAATACTCCTTTTCATCACCAGGTCTGACATGTGTGTATTCTCCAAAATGCTGTGCTCCGTGTTTTTGTACAAAGCACTGTGGGTGTCATTTACATAAGTCAAATCCGCTATGCTCTACAAGTGCATTGAAAAAGTTCCCCGGGAAAGAAAATTGGAGTGCAAAGTGGATTTGCCTTTAGTAAATAACACCCATTGCCCCCCATATCCTTTTCATTTTACATACATAATGCATTGTGTTTTTTAAATAAGGAAGCCACACATTTAGAAAAATAAAAGTTTACTAGGAAAACATTCCCAAGTGCGTTTACAATCTTCACGCCAAAACTGACAACATCTTGGTTATTTACAACATTGTTTACAAACATTCCGCAATTGGTAAAACCAGGCATGGAGCAAAACAGAACCTAGGAACTTGGAAAGTTCAACTTTGTAAAGTGAAGACAAGATCAGACATGACTATATATTCAAAGTGTGTTTGATCTTGCCTTCATCACATGGGGGGGTCACCCCCGAAAAGTGGAAATTTGGAACATGCACACAATTTGGGACTGAAAATGGTCATTAGATGGTAAAACACATGCCTAGAAGCTTCAAAAGTGCCATTTTCCATCATGGGGATGAATGGACGTTTTTTGGGGGTGCAACCCCTTCACCACAACCACTTTCGTAGTTCGTAAAGTGTTTGCACCCCCAAAAAAACGTTGCCATTCATCCACCATGGTGGGAGCTAGCACATGTGGACACAATGTGTGCATGTTCCAAATTTCAGACAGTTTTTAAGTTGCAAATGTGTTCTGAAGCTGGCACAAATGTGTGTTAATTACTTGGTGCGTTTTCATATTTTTCCTAAAATATCAATGATGTTCTTCAATTTTTGTTGAACATCATTGATGTTTTGCTTTATGTAATCTAGATCTCTATTGCAGACCATTATCTCTCCGATGAGTACGTGGGCACTCTCTGTGGTAAAGTGCGATTTTTCTTCCACAACATCCACGTCACCTAAAAAACCACAAACAAACAAAAATGGGGTGTTGGAAATGAGGCAGCCATACATGGATTAGCTTACCAGTAGCTGTGTTCTCCCACACTCACCTGTTGTGGTGACAATTTCTCCAAGTTCGATGATCTCTCCTTCCTCCTCCTCCTCCTCCTCTGCTTCTGCTCTTTCCCCTTTTTTGGTAGGTGTTGGTTTGGGGGTTTCCTCAGACGGCCCAAGTTTTCGCTCCCCTATGAGAATGTCCAAAAGGAAGATTTAGCAACACAAGCTATTGAGGGCAGAAATAGGAAATGACAAACATTGCTTGAAAGTGACGGACACTATTTTAGTTTGGCCAGTTACAAATGTCAACTACATGAATGAAGTCACTTTGTAAAGGTGCTAAACTGACTAGCTTTTTGGTAGAAGTTTGTGTGATGGAGACCCCCCTCTAGTATCCACTGGAGCACATGTGTGGAAAAGCATAATAAAAAGGGGGTTTGGGTGTCCCAGCACTAGTGCTCTAGAGTCCAGATGGGTAAACAGCTACTGAGTGACCTCTCCTTTACATTGAATAAATTGGCTTTACATTCTTGATGACATTTCTAGTGAGAACAAACTTCCTTTCCCCAAAAAAACACCAAACATCGTATTATAAGTGGCCGAACGATCGAGGTTGCGTACGATCGAATGCACACACACACGACCATGACAGTGGCAGAAAGATCGAGGCTGAGTACGATCGAATGCACAGACGAACCTGAAAGTGGCCATTTTGGAATGTACAACTTGGTAAAAATCAAAACACAATGGAGCAGTATGCAAGCAAGAAATCAAACACAAAACACAACTACTTACTTTTTTTGAAGAATTCTCTTGATCTTTCTGTACTGATCGGCCTCCCTCAGTTTCAGGTCTGACCAGCGTTTCCTGAGTTGCTCCTTGGATCGTTGTACCCCAAAATTATTGTACAGCCTTCTCACAACTTTAGACATGATCTTGGCCTTGCGGACATTGGGGTTGAGGTAAGGCCCATACTTCCCATCATAGTCGCTCCTCTTTAATATGTCCACCATCTCCAACATTTCTCCAAATGACATATTGGAGGCCTTGAATTTCAGGTTCCGGGATCGGGACGTTTCTGCCTCCGGACTTTCCTCGTCCTCCTCCTCGTTGGTGGGATATTTGTGGCGCACCTGCTGTGTCCCCGCCATGTGCTCTCCCCACTACGCCGTAAAGAGAAGGGGTGGGGAATAGACGAGAAAGATCGTCAGGGGCGGGCGGAGTTTGAAGCATGCGCAGTGTATATAAAACGTCACACGCCTGTGTCGTAGCCACGATCTGGGAGACGAGGGGAGAGAAAACTCACACGAGACGATCGCTACAAACGAAGGTACAATTTAACGTTGGTACATAACTAGCCTAGACTGATTTGAACTTGAGGCTTCTTTATGGAGAAGATTAGGAGAGTTTAGCCTGACATAATTTATAGGGTTTGGTGTGTTGTTGTGTCTTGCAGAGATTGATATGAAGGGATTCAACGACATGAGTTTTCTCCCCCTCTTCATTGCCAAATACAGGGATTTTCCCATATTGTGGCAGGGTATACACCCACATTACACCAACAAACCAAAGAGGCACGCAGCCCTGGAGGAACTTGTGGAATTTGTCAAGCCAAGGTTCCCCACGGCAACTGTTGATGATATTAGAAAGAAAATTGGCAGCCTGAGGAGTGCGTATATCAGGGAGAGGAAGAAGGTCGTGAAGTCTGAGGAAACTGCAACTTCAGCAGATGAGGTCTATGTCCCCAAGCTCTGGTACTATCAGAGTCTCCATTTTCTGAAGGACCAGGCTGATGTCACGGAGCCAACCTCAACTCCTCCTTCCACGCTTCCTTGCGCACAGCCCACCCCTGATGAGGCTTCCGAGGAGCAACCTGGGCCTTCCAGTCTGGAAGAGGTGGAGGAGCCCAGCTTGTTCCAGGTATAGTAGTTTTGTTACCATTTATGGGAATAATGAATGATGTTCACTTAATTCAGGATCGCCAATTGCTTAGTTCCTAACGTGTTTGACATATCAACAGACAGTGGTGTGGGAGACATTTGGGGCCAGAATCTAAACTGCTGGGCTGAGAATTGTATGGTTTTCTATTTGTAAACATTTTGCACCAGTCACTAGATGAGAATTGTGTGTGTTTGATGAACAAATAACTGAAACTATGTCCCTTTTTCCTACACAGGAAGACCTCAGCCAGGAGGTGGCTGTGGAAGGTGGCAGTCAGGAGGAGGCAGGGGTTAGTGGCAGCCACCAGCTGGGTAGTGGCAGCCAAGAGGGGGCTAGGCCTCGGAGCCTGACTGACTCCCAAATCCCTCTCCTCCGCCTTCCCTACAAAAGGGCGAGAAGGGGGGGTTATGCGGCAAGTCAGCGCTCCGGATGATCAGAGAGGCTTCAGCCTCCCTACATGCCACACCCGCCGATGAGGAGACCTTTGGCTCGGTGGTTGTCACAAAAATGATGGGTATGGAGGTGGGGCAACGCAACATGTGTGAGGGGCTCATCCTCCATGTCCTAAATAAGGGTAGGGCTGGGGAGATGACCCCAGGCACACATGTTTGCCATAGTTACCATGCTCCGCCTCCTCCTCCTCCTCCTCCTCCTTCTGCCACCCCACCAGCACGACAGCCACAGCGTGGAAGGAAGCGTGGAAGGAAGACCTGAGAGTGACGACCTGCAATCAGTCTGGTGTGAGAGAAGATGGAGCCTCTTGTAGTACCAGAGCCTGGGGACCTAGATGGCATCTGCTGCAGTTCCGGATACTTTGGACTTCACGACCAGATTGCACTCCCCTTAATATACGTACTCCTCAGGCCCCCAATTTTCTACGCTTGGACAATGATGGTTGCCGTGGGGGGCCAAGACTTTGCAAATTCCCCAAGTTTCACCATGGCTGCGTTCCTCTTTGGTTTGTTGGTGTGACCTAAATAAAGGTTTTTTTTGATTTGAAATAATCATTGACTATTGTGTTTTACTTTGCTACAATGACAGTTTTTCTTTGAGTAGGCTGGTACATTTCACTAATCCTAAAGTAGAATTAACAAGGGGCAACAACAACAAACAACCTCCTAGTAAATTTAAGCAAGAAATACAAATGTAAATAATGTGTTTTTGGTAATTTGAGACACACAACCCCCCTCCAAAAAAAAAAAAAAAAAAAAACATTCAAATATGTATTCCCCCCAAAAAAAAAAAAAAGACAAATCATGGTAAAAAAATAACAAAGATTCTTTTCCGTTCAGAGTAAAAATAAACATGTAGTGTATAAATGCTGCAAAGTAATAAAGAAGTAAGTTTGTGAGAAGTGCGGGTGAATAGGAGCAGCTAAAACATGTCATTCTTGTTGCATTGTAAAGAAAAAGAGAATGCGCTGCATTAAAGACATTTTAACATTGCAGCGTGACGAATGTGCTGTGTCGATTAGGAAAGGTAGTTTTACCTGACCGAGCGCTTCCGTCACAGAATTTCTTCTGAGCATGCGTAGCACTTTGTCCGTCGGACAAGCGTACACACGCTCGGATTTGGTGTGATCGGACCGGGTTGACGGGAAATCTTTCCAGCAGGAGATAAGACTTTGTCCGACGGACAAACCGACGAACACTGTCCGATGGTGCATACACACGGTCTGATTTTTCAACAACCTTGTCCGATCGGACCAAATTGATGAAAAAGTCCGACCGTGTGTATGGGGCTTAAGAGTCTGCAAGGAGAAGGTGAGAGGACACTTTATTTTTGGATGACATGCATTTATGCCAGCTTACTATTAACTGCAACTAGTGGACTGAGTTTAACAGACTGTGATATGCATATATCCCTGGCATTCCCTTTTTTCTCCCACCGCAACTGAGGACCGCTTCTACATTAGAAATACAAAGCTATACTGGGTAAATGTCTACATGCATTTGGCTTCTTTGAGGCTGCAATTTGAGGACTGCTCTTTGCTAAAGTTACAAGCTGTGCTGTGTAGTACTGGCTCTTTTATAAATTGCAACTTGAAGACCTACTTACAAAAATATAAGCTGATTGTTGCGCTGTTAATTGTAGGCTGTGCCGTGCTGTGCAATTCTGCTGGGCTGCATCTTTTTGGGATGAGGATTGCCTTTCCCTTGTCAAAAGTGAATGTAGTGCTGGAGTGCGGTTTTTTTTTTTTTTTTTTTTTTTTTTTTTTTGCTCAGAACGCAAACTTATGCTTAGCTATTTTTCCTAAAACTGCGACTTGAGGACTGCCTTACTGCTAAAAGCACAAGCGGCGTAGTGATATCCATATGCTTCTCTCTTAGACGGCAATTTCAGGGCTGCTTTTGCATATGTGCTTGGTCTTCTCTTAAACTGCAATTTAAGGACTGCAATTTTTTTTTTTTTTTGTGGGGTCTTTTTTTCCCGCTTTTTCCCCCTCTTAGCGGTAACCCCCTCTTCATGGAGCTATATTCCAAGATTATGCATCAATAATACTTATATATCTATACCGTTTTAGAGGAAGAGGAGAAATAAAGAGAAAGGGGCCTTTGCTGCTCTCCTGCTGCCATTTGTTCCTATTTCCCCCCTTTTTTTTTTTCCAATTAGAGCCTGGAGTAAGCATATCATCCAGTGCCAAGCCCTTTACCTGTGAGGTCCCCCAAGGAAGATCTCCCTCCCTGTGAGGATTCCAGGGATAGAGTGGGGGGGGCGGAGGAAAGGGAAGGGGAAGGGATGTCAAGGAGAAGAGCACCAGAGGAGCCCTCGCTTGCAGAAGCTCCCCAAAACACACGAGCAGCCAAGGACAGAAATAATCAGGTCGCAGCTGCCGCAGCGACAAAACTGGAAAAATTTGCACATTCCCCAACAGTTCCACTTTCCCCAAAAAACCCGAATCAGCTACAATCATCTAACCAACCTACTTGTCAGGGCAAGGACCATAAAAACCAGATGATAGACAGAAAAAGCCAGGGTGCTATGGCACCTAATACATCCACCCCCTCCACCGTAAAAAAATCTGCAACCAAGGGACCTGGCGGGACTAAAACCTCCACCATTCACTTAAACGTGGAGGATAGCTCTTCTCTAACTCATATGTCAATTACCCCCGCTGATACCACCCTGGAAGCCAGGGAGAAAGAACCTACATTACGGGAGGTACTAAACGCAATAAATGATTGCAAAAATGCAATTGCAAACTTTGATACTCAATTAAAGATCATTAGAGACGAACTGTCTACCATAAAACATGATGTAAATGGAATAGTACAAAGAATGGTGGAGGCGGAAGACCGAGTAAGTGCAATAGAAGACGAATTGACCCCACTAAAACAAGATATCCAATTGCTCAAAAAAACTATGAACATACAGGTAGCCAAACTGGATGAAATGGAAAACCGGAACCGTAGAAACAATGTTAGAATTATAGGACTACCGGAACGTACGGAGGGTCCTAATCTAATAAAGTTCCTAGAGGCCTGGTTTGGGGAGATTTTTGGGGGGTCCTCTTTCAGCCCCTTATTTGCCATCGAACGGGCTCATCGCACCACCCTAAGAAATCAGTGTGGAGGGGACCGCCCCAGGACTATACTGCTAAAAATCTTGAACTATACTGATAAGGTCGCATTGCTGCGGAGGGCTAGAGAACTGGGAGACATCAGATTTCAGGGCGCTAGAGTTTCATTTTACCCAGATTTCTCGCCCGACCTACAGAAACGCAGAGCGGAATTTACTCCGATTAAGCATACCATGATCAACTATAAAATAGACTACGCTCTTCTATACCCGGCCCGGTTGAGAGTCACGGCGCTTGGCAAAACATTTTTTTTCAACTCCCCTACCGAAGCACAGCAATGGCTCGAAGAGAACAAGAGAGACTTTTAGGGAGAGGGGTGTGGGGGGCGGGGGGTTTTGTTTCCTCCCCCCTCTCTGTGTTTTTTTTTTTTTTTTTGGTTGGGGTCACCCCCTTTTTTTTTTTTTTTTTTTTGTGTTCTGATGTCTGGTGCCCTCTCCCCCCCCCCCGAGTTTACTGGGGGGGGGGTAGAGGGCTGACACTCCTGTTATATATCTGGATATTGATATGAGTATATTATTGATGGTTGGGGGGAGGGGAGGGGGTGGGGCAGCAGGGGACCAGGGGGGTAATGAATATGAATGTGTTAACATTAGATTTTATCAACACTGGGGGGGAGAATGGAGAGAGTCCGTGGGTAATAGGGAAGAATAAATGTATGTAGGTATGTGTGGGATGGGAGGGGGTAGGGTCACGATCGCACCTGTAAGGGGCTGCCCTGATGGGCTGGGATGGAGGGGGAGGGAGGGTTGGGGGGGAGGGGGCGGGAGGGGGGGGCGGGGGGGGAGGGAGGGGGGGAAGACAACCAGGGATTGTGGGGGGGGCACAAGTCAAGCACAGGGATCACTTAAGCATGTTAAATATGTCACGAGGGAGTGGGGGGAGGGGGGAGTGAGAGAGAAACTTACAATAATACTAAGGATTTGGGTGAGATATACAGCTAGGGGAAATGATTTATTTAAGATGGTCCATTGTTTCAAGGGCCTGTGTGGTTTAGTGTTTTTACACCCGATTGCAATTTCACTGGCACTAGTGATGTTAGGATTATTATGTACTTATGTCGAAATGCACGAATTTAATAGAAATGACACTTAGGTTTTATATGACCAGAATTAGAGGAGAGAGGGACTGGATTGCTAGCCTCTATGAGGCAGGGTCCTTCCCCCCTATTTTTTTTTTTTTATTTATTTATTTATTTTTTTTTTTTTTTCTCTTTTTCTTTCTCCTTTTTTTTCTCTTCCTTGCGCATATGGCTTTACTTTCTGAGTGGGACGGTCCGGAGGGCCCCATATTTTCTTTGATAACTACTCTGGGCAACAAGACTTACACACTCATCAATCCTAAATGCAGTTGAAGAAACTTGATCTGATCTCTTGGAACGTCCGGGGTCTTGGAGACCCGGCCAAGAGAGACCTGGTCCTGTCCCTTTTGGAGGGCAGGGGGCCGGGCATTCTGTGTCTCCAGGAGACACACCTGGTGCAAGACACGGTGCCCTTGCTCCGTGGTCGGAAGTGGCAGGCCCAGTACCACTCATTGCATTCCTCTTATTCAAGAGGTGTGAGTATTCTTATTGGGAAGGGAATATTATTCTCATGCCATAAGGTTCAAATAGACCCAAAAGGTCGTTATGTTTTTTTACACTGCTCATGGGAAAATAAACCGTATGTCCTCGCAAACATCTACGTTCCCCCTCCGTTTAAAATGGAGATTTTATATGAACTTATCGCATTTACAATAGATAAAGCTGGGATCCCGGTATTAGCAGTGGGGGACTATAACCAGGTATTGGACAGTTCAATGGATAGGTTTCCTACCCCTAAGCAAGTTATAGCCAGGGAGGAGGGTAGGCTGACTCGATTTCTACAAGAAACCGGGCTCATTGAAGCCTGGAGAACACGGCATCCACAGGAGAAGCAATATTCATGCTTTTCAGCCACCTTCTTGACCCTCTCTAGACTTGACATGGCCTTGGTCAATGAGGAAGCTCTACCTCTGATAGCAGCAATAGAATACGGCCCAAGGGGGGTCTCGGACCATTCGCCCCTGATTCTGTCATTGAAGACAGGAAATAAGGTTCACCATCGGGAGTGGAGAATTGACCCAGCGTGGCTGGAACTAATCGAAACCCCTGAAGAAATAAAAATGGCCCTGAAAGAGTTTATCAATATAAATTCAAACACAGCCCCTATTGGGGTAGTCTGGGATTCATTGAAAGCATACCTTAGAGGCCTCCTTATCCAGCAAGTGGCGAGAATTAAAAGAACGACACGAGAGAGGGAGGGGGAAGCTAAAAGGGGTGCAATGATCGCAGAACAGAAATATATCCTTGACCCAAACTTGGAAACGCAAAAGGAATGGTTAGAGAGACAACAAGTCTATAAGACAGTCACAAAAAGGATTAGCGAGGACAAACGCATACTCCAGAGGCAATTAAATTATGGCGAGGGTGAAAAGGTGGGTCGCATGCTGTCACTATTGGTGAAGACAAATATGTCTCCATCAGTGGTCTCGGCAGTGAGGACCAGGTGCGGAGAGATCTCGACGGATCCGATAACTATCCTGAGAACATTTAGAGACTATTACTCTACCCTATATAAATCACAGATAGACGTAGATAGTGGGGAAGATGCCCCCTTTCTTGAAGGGATAAATTTCCCAACCTTGTCAGAGGGGGAACGGCAACTAATGGATGCCCCAATTACTTTACAAGAGTTAACTGATGCCGTCGCTGGCATGTCAAATTCTAAATCACCCGGCCCGGATGGACTCCCTACGGAGATCTATAAAAGATACGGCGAAACTCTGCTTCCGGAACTGCTTAAGTTGCTGGACCAGGCGCAGTCCATGGGGTCTCTTCCAGCTTCAATGACGGAGGCGACTATTGTCGTTATTCCGAAGGAGGGAAAAGACCCCATGGACCCCGCCTCATATCGTCCGATTTCCCTGCTGTGCACGGATGTAAAGATTCTGGCCAAGGTCTTAGCTGCTCGACTAAATATGTGTATTCATAATTTAGTTCTTCCAGATCAATCTGGGTTTGTCCCAACAAGATCAACCAGTACAAACATACGCAGAACTTACCTGAACATACAATTGCCAGTAGACAACAAGGACCCCAGGGCCATTATGGCCTTGGACGCTGCCAAGGCATTTGATAGCCTAGAATGGGGTTATCTGTTCAAGGTACTGCTCAGATTTGGTTTTGGATCTAACTTTATTAACTGGGTGCGCTTGTTGTACACAAATCCAACCGCCAAAATAAAGATTAACAATGAACACTCAGAATTTTTTAGGCTGGAAAGAGGAACGAGGCAGGGGTGCCCCTTGTCCCCGCTCCTCTTTGCTTTAGCAATAGAGCCGTTGGCCATTGCTGTTAGAGCCAACGGGGAAATACATGGGTTTAGGCGAGGGTCAGCGGAAGAGAAGATAGCGTTATTTGCTGACGATATCTTGTTTTACCTAGGAGACGTAGACTCCTCATTAAAAGCAGCCATAAAAATGATGGGGGACTTTGGCAGGATCTCAGGACTCTTAATCAACTGGGACAAGACGGCCCTCATGCCGATGGATCCAACTCCAGGTGACATAATTATCGATAACCTTAACTTTAAACCACTTGATAAATTGAAGTATTTAGGGATATGGATAACTAGGGATATAAACGCATTTACTAAGTATAACCTAGATCCGTTACTACTCAAACTTAAAGGTAAGTCTGAGGTGTGGACCCGCCTCCCCCTCTCGGCAGCAGGGAGGTGCAACCTTATCAAAATGATTTGGTTGCCACAGATTCTTTATCTCCTACACAACTCTCCCCTATGGTTGGGACAGAAGTGGTTCAGGAAGATGGACTCGCTCTTTAGAGATCTGATTTGGAAGAGAGGACAACCTAGAATTGCCCTCGCTACGCTTCAGCTTCCTCTGGGGGAGGGTGGACTGGCGATTCCGCACCTTAGACGGTATTTTGTTGCATCCCAATTACAGCACCTGGCAGGGAGGGGGGCCACCAGAGATCCTGGTAATAACTTACTCTTGATAAGTAGCCCACATAGTACACTCATGGAAGCTCTTGAGGCAGGCTCTTTTCCCACACGTCACCCAACGCTAACCCTGATAACAAAGCTCTGGCAAACAGCAAAGTCCATGCTGGGATACCAGGGCATAACAGAGCTGGCCCCCCTGTGGCATAATAACAACTTAGAAGAACTAGCCAAGATCACCAAGTCCAGTGCCTGGGAAAAACAGGGCCTCACGCGACTAAGCCAATTGTATTCTGGCGATAATTTGAAAACTTTCGCTGCCTTGAAACAGGAATTTTCCCTCCCTAATTGTACTTTCTACAAATATCTCCAGGTGAGGCATGCAGCCCAGATGCAATTTGGATTACAGGTACCGGGCTGGGTCCAGATACCTATACTGGCGCAGCTTGTGTCCTCGGAGCCAACTAAGGGGATAATTTCGGGGCTGTATGCCAAACTCGGGGACAGGACTAGAGAGGGCGGGGGACCAACCAAGAGCAGGGTAACCTGGGAGAATGAGCTGGGACCACTGTCAACGGAAGAATGGGAAAGGGTCATTGGACAAGCGAACCGGGTATCAATATCCCCATCCCACAAGATGTCACAGCTTTACTTTATGTACAGAGTATATCACACTCCAAGTAAAATGTTTAAATTGCATTGGCGGGATAATGACAGCTGTCCCAGATGCGGCCTAGTCGGGGACTTTATCCATATGTTTTGGAAATGTCCAAAACTATTTAGATACTGGACCAGCATTATTGAGGCAATTAACACGACCTTGAGGCTAAATCTGGAGGTAACGGCCAAAACCTGCTTATTAGGTCTCATGGAGAGAGAGAGGATTCCGTACAACCTTACGGACTCTATTCTACGGGCCCTCTTCCAAGCCAGGAAGCTGATTGCTCAGCACTGGCAGGCACAGCTACCACCGACACTAGAGGAATGGAATAGAAGTATAAAAACGGTAATGGGCAACGAGAGAATATTCTTTACAAAGCAGGGCAATTACAGAAAGTTTCAAACGATATGGGGGCCCTGGACAACATCACCCATAGACGAAAGGTGAATTTAGCCTTAGCACGGGCGTACCCATAGCTCAGCACCAGCTCCTTCCTTATTACTCCACTCCTAAAAGTGGTCTTTTCTCTTTCTTTGTCTTTTCTTTCTCTCTCCTTTTTTTTTCCTTTTTTTTTTTTTTTTTTCTCTCTTTTTTTTTTTTCTTTTCTTGCTTTTTGTTGGTTCTTAAGGATATGCTCCTGCTACGCTCCCTCCCAGCTCTTAGTGGCACTGGGAGGGGATAGAACAGTCTGTGGCTTGACGGGGGGGATGGGAGGGGGGAGGATGAGGGGGGGGGAGGCTTAAATTAAGTAGGGGGACCACACCCGCTCTGGAATTTTTTGTGCTAGTCGCCGTTCAATGTATAAGCTACCATGTCGGGTGATGCCCATCCCGAAAGAAGTTAAGGACTTGATGTTGAATGTCTTTTGTATCTGTAAATGTTTTCAGTTGAAAAATCAATAAAAAGTTAATATTTAAAAAAAAAAACTATACGGTCAAACTTATAACATGCCTAGACCATATTCATAGGTATATATTGTTAAACTTTATGCTTTTAAGTCAGAGACACTTCCTTCTTCATTCGGCCCAGTAGAGCTGGATATCGGTGTGTGTTGTGTCTCGCCACTGCAGTTTGTAAATAAAGCACCTAATTTTCTTTTACAAAGATTTAAATCTACTATCTCATCTGAATGGTCTTGTTTGGAGACTCGCTAAACTGATTTAACAGAATGGTGCCTGCGACTCGGATACAGTCCAGTGGGCTCCTGGCCAAAGGGACATGAAACTTGCGTTGAGCAGACAAGTGGCCACGGTAAGAAACTGTTATTCTTACTTATTCTGCTTTCTGTGGTGAGTGATTAGTCGGTGTCTGGGGTCCATTGGCTGAAGGAGTCTTATGCTGTTGATGAGATGGTGAGATTAAGGTAAAATTGAGTGTAAACTAGAGTAATGTTGATGTTACACAGTTTGACCCAAATAACGCCTGTACTTTACCTGTTGCAGAAATAATAGAGACGATAATAATTATCTTAGTTGATGTTTTGTTTCTATGCTTGGGGTGTCAATAGATTTATGAGCAGTGATGTAAGAAACGCGATTAAAGTAAACGGCGTTACGTAACGCCGTTACTTTAGAGGGTAACGAGTAATCTAACTGATTACTCTTCCCCTCGTGGTAACGCCGTTCCCATTACTGGGGCGGCGTTACCGCAATTACTCGCCGCGATCCGCGGAGCTGTCCGCGGCCTCGGCCTTAGGAAAGGCCGCGGCTTCGGCCTAGCTCCGGAGTGGCGGCCATCTTGGTGCACCAAGATGGCCGCGGCTCTGGCCTAGCTCCGGAGCGGCGGCCATCTTGGTGCACCCGTCGGCTGTTTACAATGTGATTGCTCCGTCAAAAGATGACGCTGGTTCCTCTCTCCCCTCTGTGTACAGATCTGTACAGTGGAGGGGAGAGATCGGATGCCAGCACATACCCTGCCAATACTCTGCAATACCAGCCAATACCCTGACAATACTCTGCAACACCCTGCAATACCCAGGTAATACTCTGCAATACTCTGCCAATACTCTGCAACACTCTGCCAATACTCTGCCAATACTCTGCAACACTCTGCCAATACTCTGCAACACTCTGCCAATACTCTGCAACACTCTGCCAATACTCTGCAACACTCTGCCAATACTCTGCAACACCCTGCCAATACTCTGCAACACCCTGCCAATACTCTGCAACACCCAGCCATACTCTGCAATACCCCGTAATACCCAGCCATACTCTGCAATACTCTGTAATACCCAGCCATACTCTGCAATACTCTGCAATACTCGGTAATACCCAGCCATACTCTGCAATACTCGGTAATACCCAGCCATACTCTGCAATACTCGGTAATAACCAGCCATACTCTGCAATACTCTGCAATACTCGGTAATACCCAGCCATACTCTGCAATACTTGGTAATACCCAGCCATACTCTGCAATACTCTGCAATACTCAGTAATACCCAGCCATACTCTGCAATACTCTGCAATACTCGGTAATATCCAGCCAATACTCTCCGATACCCAGCCAATACTCTGCAACACCCTGCCAATACTCTGCAACACCCTGCCAATACTCTGCAACACCCTGCAAAACCCTGCCAATACTCTGCAACACCCTGCCAATACTCTGCAACACCCTGCCAATACTCTGCAACACCCTGCCAATACTCTGCCATACCCAGCTATACTCTGCCATACTCTGCCATACTCGGTAATACCCAGCCATACTCTGCAATACACGGTAATACCCAGCCATACTCGGCGATACCCAGCCGTACCCAGCCATGCTCAGCCATACCCAGCCAATATTACAGTTGAGGAGATGACGTGGATATCACAGTGGGTGAGATTGTGGATATTACAGTGGGAGCTTTATGGTGGTGGAATTTTCACAGGTTTTTGCAAATTCAATTATTATTTGCTGATCCGAAAAATGATCCGATCCGTGACTCTGATCCAAGCAACGATCCGATCCGTGAGTTTGGGGGGGACAGAGGGGGAACAGATATATGTGTGTGGGGGGGAACAGACGTGTAGTGGGGTACAGAGGGGGAACAGATATACGTGTGTGGGGGGGACAGATGTGTAGTGGGGTACAGAGGGGAAACAGATATATGTGTTGGGGGGAACAGACGTGCAGGGGGGTGCAGAGGGGAAATAGACGTACAGGGGGGAACGCGCCCCTTGCTTACAGTAATACTAGACCCGCCCCTAAGAATATAAAAAAAAAATCACAGTTACTTTTCTGAGTAACTAATTACTTTTCCAATGTAGTAACTGAGTTACTAACTCAATTACTTTTTTGGGAGACGTAATTTGTAACGTAACTAATTACTTTTTTAAAGTAAGATGACCAACACTGTTTATGAGACTTGTGAGAAGGTCTGACCAAAGGACTGTAGTAACGAGCCTGTGTGGTGAGTAATGCCTATGTGGCAAGTGTACAGGCCTGTGTGGCCAAGTGTAATAAAGTGCCATTTGACAGCTACTGTGTTTAGCCCGGGAGAAATTTTTTTGGGTGACGACCCACAAATTGTAGTGAGGACTCTAGATTGAGAGCACGGTACTCTCATGGGCCTTTCAAGCCGAGAAAGGTAAAAGTGGCACAAGAAGCCTAGTGGTTAAGAAATGACATGAAAGACTATTATAGGCTGGACCAAAACAGACCAGATCCAATATCAGCAGAAGGAGTTATAATCAACTTGGGTTTCTGTGTATGTTAATTTTTATGCCAGATAGACAGAGTTGGAAAAGGGGATTAAATGTGTACAATATTGTATTTTTGAAAGTATGCAACGTGATGGAATTTTAACTAGTTATAAGCCTGTCAAAGTTTTTCTAATGCATATCACTGATGGGTCTAGCAAAAGAGAATTAGACCAGGCAATGCTAAGTATGGCTGAGTTGAAAAGTGTGAGAAATAATTTTGGGGATATGAGAAACCTGCTTTTTTTGCAGTTTTCTCACCCCTCCTTTCGTATTTCTGTGTAAGAAAGGAGTGAGGTGCCCCTCCCCTTCACATTCCTGTGTAACATTGTGCGTATGTATAAGAGAGAAATCAAAAGATTATTGCTGATTTAAAGAAGTAGATAGGAAACATGAAAGTGAATTGCACATGAAAGAAAGTGGACAGAATGTTGTAGAATTATTGAGTGGCCCTCGCAGAACAAATCAGGTGGCTTGATGGATGCGAGACAAGAAAAGGCTGGGGATGTTTTTGATTACTTTAAATGTGTCCAGTCCGTGGGTGTGACTGATTGTGCTAACTATTTGCTATAATAAGGAAACAAGGATTTAAATGGGCTTTGCTAAGAGAAGTGTACAGTAGCATTGAAGCCCAGAGAGAGGAGAGAAAAGAGAAGACAACAGACGTAATGCTTTTACAGCCTAAGATGAGGTTCAAGAAGATAATGTGTTTTTCAAAGAGAAACCAGGAAATGTTAAAATTATAATAAAATTGAGCCTCTTTCTTGCCAAGAAGTTCAGATACCAAAGAACATTGTAAACACGATGATGGAAAAACAGAATTGCAGTTGAGGAATCAAAGCTACGATAGCCTTAGTTTGGCTGGTGATTTTATGGTTGCATCCATTTCTGACCCTGCTGAGATAAATCACATTAATAGGTTTAGTGGGAAAGATGAGGCGCAAACGTTTATGCTTATGCGATGCCAGAGACCAGCAACATGAAGAAAAAGATGGTGATGAAGGCAGAGATGGGACTGGTGCCAGTACTTTAGCATTAAGTTCAACTGAGAGGTGTCCAATTTGTCTGAACAGTCTTTCCCCGGAGGTTGGCTTTCCAGAAGATTGTTGTCATTCTTTCTGTATATCCTGCATTCTTAAATAGTGTGAAACCTCCTCATCCTGCCCTGTTGCAAATCTCCGCAGTAAAGGACACGCCTCTTGAAAATCCTGATCTGATCCTGTTTGTAGACTGTACAAAGATGGAGTCCCAAGAACGGCATATGAGGTGACAACATTGGAGGTAGTGATTGAGACCCAACTACTCCCTTCATAACTTTCAGCGCAGGTTGCCAAAGTGGTAGCGCTCACAAGAGCCTATGAGACCGCAAATGATCAAACAGCCAACATCTACACTGATAGCAAGTATACTCTCGAAGTAGTCCATGATTATGGACCCATAAGGAAGAACAGAAGATTCACAACTGCTGCAGGAGAACCGATTCAAAGCTGGTAATATTTTCAAGAACTTTTTGAAGCAGTCACCCTCCCAAAAGAAGTAGCCATCCTGACGGTCAAGGCATATACTGCCAGAAAGACCGTTAAAACACCAATGGAAGCAATCATGACCTTAGCTACCGATTTTGCAAAGAAAGAAGAAGAAGCCTGTAATAGATTGAAGGAAAAGAAGAACAAATACTGAAAGTAATAGAATCGATTAAGAAATTGCCAGAATCTGCACCTGATGATTGGAATGAAATCATAAAAAGGGATAGAGCAAAGAAGGACCAAGATGGACTCTTGTGCAAGGAAAATAGAATATGTGTCCCACCTCAAACAGAGAAGATGATCACTAGCCAATGGCCCAGGTCATGTAGGCCCTAAGGCAATGGAGAGAAATTAAAAAGGCTGGATAGAAGCCTGGCTGGTGGCTAAAGCAAATGCCAAGACAACAGCAAAAAAGCTCCTTTCCAAAATAATCTGCCGCTTTGGAGTCCCTGAAACCATAGAGAATGACAGAGGAACACATTTCACTGGACAGATCATGCAAATTATATGCCAGGACTTGGCAATTAAGCAGGCCTTCCATGCCTCTATAATCCTCAGAGTTCAGGAAAGGTAGAAAAATATATTGAAATCATTAAAGATGGAGTCCGGCGAAATTTTTTGTTTTTTAAAAGTCAGCAGCTACAAATACTGCAGCTGCTGGCTTTTAAAATATGGACACTTACCCGTCCAGCGTGCCCGCGATGTCAGCCCCCGAAAGCCGATCTGTCGATTGCTGCCGCCGCCATCTTCGGTATGGGAATCAGGAAGTGAAGCCTTGCGGCTTCACTTTCCGGTTCCCTACTGCGCATGTGCGAGTCGCGCTGCGCAATAAGGACACTTCCTGCTGTCTCTGGGATCCGTGTGTTTCCCAGCAGACAGCGGGGGATGACAGGAAGTGGCGTAAATACCCGCAGATTCTGCGGCTATCTACGCCTAGAAGTGGGTGCAAATACCTGTATTATATCTGTACCCCCTCCCCCCGGAAAGGTGCCAATTGTGGCACCGGAGGGGGGGAGAGTTTCCGATGAGCGGAAGTTCCACTTTATCAGGTGATTGGGTCCTAGAAAAAGAACATGTGAAATGTACCTTTGGGACCAAAGTTTGAAGGACCCTTCCAAGTGCTCCAGACAAGTCCAAGTGCTTCGTTATAGGATTGCTTGCTTATTTGTTTATTTTTAGGTGTGCTAAATGAGGCATGCAATGGATTTCTACAATGACAGTGAGAACTGAGGAAGATGACCCCAAGGAAGAGATAGAGTGTTATCAGATTAGCAGATTCATATGATGCCGAGATGGGTTATGCCAATGAGTAAAGATATGTATCCACATACACCCAAAGAAGAGCTTTACTTCACTTGTGGACCCTCTGGTGTCATACTAGGTAGGAAAGATATGGTAGTGACCCCCTTCATAGTGCTCAAGAGGAGGAAAATTTGTAGAATTATAGGGGTCTGATCATGTTGAGTTTTATATATATATATAAACAGACACTATCACTTTAAGAATTTGTAATGCACTTGCTTGTTTTATTTCTTTAGACACAGAGTTTCAGGCTACGATGAGTTTCACCGCCAGATAAGAGGCAACAGTTTACTCCTTTTTGCTCCAAGAAATGGACAGTCTTATCTAGCTGGTCTGATCCAGTACTGTCTTGGTGGAGCCCATGTTTTCTTTCACTTTCTATCAGTCACATGATGTAACCACCTACTTAACTGTTCCATTGCTATTAAGAAGATATGATTGTGTCTCTCCACTGAAGTGTATGAATTAAGCACCTCATTTTCTTTTACAAAGATTTGGATCTACTATCTCATCTAAATGGTCTTGTTTGAAAACTCCCTAACCTGACTCCCTAACCTGATTTAAGGTCCCACAGTTACCAATGCATGTCAGAGCACAAACCAAGCCCTGTAGACCTGGGGAGGGGTACAGAAACATTTCTGCACCATTAAAGTTCCCAATGAGTGCAGTGGCCTTCATCATCCGTAAATGAAAGAAGTTTGGAACCACCAGGACTCTTCCCAAAGTGGGCCTCCTAACCAAATTAAGCGATCAAGGGAGAAGGGCCTTAGTCAGGGAGGTGACCAAGAACCCGATGGTCACTCTGACAGAGCTCCAGCATTTCTCTGTGGAGAGAGGAGAACCTTCCAGAAGAACAACCATCTCTGCAGCACTCCACCAATCAGGCTTGTACAGTAGGGTGGCCAGACGGAAGCCACTCCTCAGTAAAAGGCACATGACAGCCAGCCTAGATTTTGCCAAAAGGCACCTGAAGGACTCTCAGACCATGAGAAACAAAATTCTCTGGTCTGGTGAAACAAAGATTGAACTATTTGGCCTGAATGGCAAGCGTCATGTCTGGAGGAAACCAGGCACCATACATCACCTGGTCAATAGCATCTCTACAGTGAAGCATGGTTGTAGCAGCATCATGCTGTGGGGATGTTTTTCAGCGGCAGGAACTAGGAGACTAGTCAGGATCGAGGGAAAGATGAATGCAGCCATGTACAGAGATATACTTGCTCCAGAGCGCTCTGGACCTCACACTGGGGTGAAGGTACGTCTTCCAAAAGGACCACGACCCTAAGCACACAGCCAAGATAACAAAGGAGTGGCTAAAGGACAACTCTGTGAATGCCAGCCAGAGCCCAGACTTGAACCCGATTGAACATCGCTGGAGAGATTTGAAAATGGCTGTGCACCAACGCACCCCAGCCAACCTGATGGAGCCTGAGAGGTCCTGCAAAAAAAAAAATAGGAGAAACTACCCAAAAATAAGTGTGGCAAGTTTGTAGCATCATACTCCAAAAAGACTTGAGGCTGTAATTGGTGCCAAAGATGCTTCAACAAAGTATTGAGCAAAGGCTGTGAAATCTTATGTACATGGCATTTTTGTTTGTTTGCAAAGATTTCAAACAAACTTCTTTCACGTTGTCATTATGGGGTATTGTTTGTAAAATTTTGAAGAAAAAAAATATTTTAATCCAATTTGGTATAAGCCTGTAACATAAATTTTTTTGGAAAAAGTCATGCGCTGTGAATACATTCCGCATGCACTATTCACTAGGAATTAGTAAAAGCTATCCATCAAAGGTCTGTGTTTGTATATAGCAAATATGCTGGATTATAACTGGTATATTTGCTTATTTTAAAATGAACATTTTAGAATTCAACTCGATAGACAATTACTGACTTGCAGTGAAACATTAGTTTCTTTAAATTGAAGGATACAGCTAGGAATAGCAAAATTGGATTTATTCTCTAAGCATAGCTTGTTGCTAACATTCAGTCACCCCTTCAGATGAAATGCAGTAATGTGATACAACCAATCAGATGTTAGCTTAAGGTAATCAGATCAGTGAGGGGATGATTTCCAGTAGTTTGCTACAAGCTACCTAATTTTGCACATCATAATTGCTTTTAACACTTTCTTACTGAGTAAGCCTACTGATGACAGAGGTGACCCTGTTAAGCTGTTCATTTTATTTGGACAGCATTGCAGCTTTGGATGTCAACAGACATGTTTGTAAAAAAAGGATTTAAGGTTTTGCAGACCAGTAAAAAAAATGGGCTTTCATGTGTGTCTTTCTTTTCAGATTGACCCCTTTTGTTATATCGTACCACCGCTGTCAAAGATTACAAGTTGAATAGAGAAGCTTCACTGTCTCCCACATCCTGTGCAGGACAAAAGGAGGTAATTTCAGAGAGCTATATTGAGATGTAGTGACTTAACTGCTGATGATAAGAAAGGGAAGGAGGATGACCCTCTCATATTCATTCCATCTATCTATTTATAACAGCAGCACAGTTTACAGTCATCTTTGCTTTACTAGCTGAGAAAATTGTGTATTTATTTTTCTGAATGATAAATATTATGCTTTCAAATAATATTGTTATTTCTAGGGATGAGTTTTGGACAGACAGTGTGCAATTGGGGCCACTCACCGGCACCTGCACACCTGTAAAATTCATATCTGTTTGTACAGCCTCTGCGTCCTCATAGAGTAACAAGCTGCACAAACAAACTGCTCATTCACACTGTATAGGCCAGAGAACCCGTGGGAATGCACCCTTCATTTTTTTACAATTATTTTTTACATTATTTTGATATTTTTATTTACAATTTTTTTAATGTATATATTTTTTAATAACAGTGTTGGAGGGTGGGGCTTTGGTGAAATGTGCCTCACCTGCACTGGAGATAAATGAACAGAAAGTGCTTCGTACAGAGCCAGGGGAGGGCTGGCAGCCTTAGGCCTGGGGGGCAAGTCCAGTCAAGTGGCCCACTGAACCACCGAATCAGCCCACCATCACCAGTGCCCATCAGCGCAGCCTCACCAGTTCCCATCAGCTCAGGGACCCGCTGAGCTGGCACAGGCAGCTGCCATCGCTGAGGTGAGAGACCCTGACACCTGCAGCTGAACCCCACATCCCATCTATCCCCCCCATACTCCCTATTCACCCTTCCCCAGGCCAGTGCCCACCTAGTAGTCTAAAAATAGCCCTCAACACTGTGGGTCCTGCTGTGAGCTGGCCATGGCCAGCAGGACCCACAGGCCAGCAGAACGCACAGGCCATGGCTAGCGGCCAGCAGGCTCCCTGCTGTGGGTCAGTGGGTGGGTGGCTGGCTGGCACAGTGCACCCTGCTGCAGGTGGCTGGCCTGGCTCCCTGCTGTTAGAAAGTGTCCCTTTCAGGCCCCATTAGAGACTAAAACAGAGTCTAATGGGACCTGGAGGGGGGGGGGTCTCTCTCTAAGGCCCCTTTCACACTGGGGCGGGGAGCCGTGGTGACGGTAAAGCAGCGATATATTTAGCGCTGCTTTACCGTCATTTTGACTGCGGTATTCGGCAGCTCGCGGTGCGGTTTTACCCCCCGCGAGCGGCCGAAAAAGGGTTAATATCCCCCGCAGAGCGCTGCCGTAGCGGTATTACCGTGGTGTCCCATTCAAATCAATGGGAAGAAGCGGTATAGGAGCGGTGAATACACGGCTCCTATACCGCTCCAAAGATGCTGCTAGCAGGACTTTTTTGACCGTCCTGCTAGCGCACCGCTCCAGTGTGAAAGCCCGCCAGCTTTCACACTGGAGTGAAAGGGGCCGGATTTTTTCAGGCGGTATACAGGCGCTATTTTTAGCGCTGTACCGCCTGAAAAACGCCCCATTGTGAAAGGGGCCTAACAGTGTCCATTAGAAAGTGTCTGTTAGAGAGAGACCCCCTCCATGACCCCTTGGAGACTTCAAAGGAGTATAATGGGACCTGGGGGGGGTTCTTTCTAACAGAGTGTACAGTGAACAACTTCATTCACTCTGGTCCTCATGGGACCCCCTCCTTGTGCCATAACTCTCACCCCTGCCCCAAAATCTCACAAAGTAAAAATAAAATTGGCACTGTGTAGTGTTCCTCTTACCTTAACTTTGGGTACTGTAGCTGTGGCTGGCTCTTGCATCCTCTGTGGCTGGCTGGCTCCTGCGTCCTCTGTGGCTGGCTCTTGCATCCTCTGTGGCTGGCTGGCTCCCGCATCCTCTGTGGCTGGCTCCTGTTGGTGGCTGGCTGGCTCCTGCATCCTCTGTGGCTTGCTCTTGCATCCTCTGTGGCTGGCTGGCTCCCGCGTCCTCTGTGGCTGGCTCCTGTTGGTGGCTGGCTCCCGTGTCCTCTGTGGCTGGCTCCTGCGTCCTCTGTGGCTGGCTGCTGCATCCTCTGTGGCTGGCTCCTGTTGGTGGCTGACTCCTGCGTCCTCTGTGGCTGGTTCCTGTGGGTGGCTGGCTGGCTCCTGTGGGTGGCTGGCTTCCTGGTGTGGGTGGGTCACCGTTGGTGGCTGGCTGGCATCCTGCTGTGGATGATCACAGTGGCTGGTTGGCTCCTGGGGGTGGCTGGCTGGCACTCTGCTGTGGGTGGGTCACTGTGGCTGGCTGGTTTCCTGGTGTGGGTGGGTCACCGTGGGTGACTGGCTGGCACCTTGGCCCTGCTGTGGGTGGGTCACCGTGGGTGGCTGCCTGGCCTGGCTCCCTGCTGTGGGTCAGTGGGTGGGTGGCTGGCACAGTGCACACTGCTGCGGGAGGCTGGCCTGGCTCCCTGCTGTGGGTCAGTGGGTGGCAGGCTGGCATGGTGCACTCTGCTGTGGCTGACAGAGGCGGACAGAGAGGGGTGGTACTGACAGAAAGGGGCAGCACTGACAGAGGGGCGAGCTGACAGGAGAGGGGGGGCTGATAGAGAGGGGCGGGCTGATAGAGGGGCCGCACTGACAGGAGAGGGGCGGGCTGACAGGAGAGGGGCGGGCTGACAGGAGAGGGGCGAGCTGATAGAGGGGCCGCACTGACAGAGAGGGGTGGGCTGACAGAGAGGGGGTGGGCGGGCTGACAGAGGGGGGTAACACTGATAGAGAGGGGTGACACTGATAGAGAGGGGAACACTGATAGAGAGGGGTGACGCTGATAGAGAGGGGTGACGCTGATAGAGAGGGGTGACGCTGATAGAGAGGGGTGACGCTGATAGAGAGGGTGACACTGATAGAGAGGGGTGACACTGATAGAGAGGGGGACACTGATAGAGAGGGGGGCACTGATAGAGAGGGGGACACTGATAGAGAGGGGGGCACTGATAGAGAGGGGGACACTGATAGAGAGGGGGGCACTGATAGAGAGGGGGTACACTACACTGATAGAGAGGGGGGCACTGATAGAGAGGGGGTACACTACACTGATAGATAGGGGGTACACTACACTGACAGAGAGGGCATGTGCACTAACAGAGGAGGTGACTGGGAGGGGGTAGATGAGAGAGAGAGAGAGAAAGTGTCCTCAGAAAAAACACAGAGCGCCAGGCACTGGCAGAGAGGCGGGACTCCTGCAGCTAGTGGTTTCCACCCACAGATCGCTCCACCCTCGCCTCGCCGGGCCAATCGCAGGTGTCCATGTCGGCCGCCCGCACATGACCCTGTTCGGCCAATCACAGGGCGGTCGCATGGACTACATCTCCCAGAATGCCACAGCGTAGATAGATAGAACTACGCTGTGGCTACGTTTCTGAAAGAACACGCTGCTGCGGCCGTGCCCCTGGGACGACTTCTGAAAAAAAAAAAAAAAAAAAAAGATAGTGGGCGGCCGCCGGCCGTTTTGCATACAAGATGGGACGGCCTGGGGGGAAATTGCCACCTTGCCCCCCGGCCCAGCCCGCCCCTGTACAGAGCAGGAGAGAGCCGAGGGGAAGCCTGCAGTGGCAGCGCTGCAGGGGGGGGGGAGGGGTTCTGTCACATATTTGGTGGTAGAGCCTGATGTGAAGAGGAAGTCCTCTCTTATAGCTCTGTCTCAAGGGCCACTGGTAATGAGACAGTGGCCACAAGAGCACAGCGAGTGCCTGCAACTTGTCCAACAGACTGTGCGGGTTGGTAGCTGGTGCTTCCTCAGAGATGAGCCAGGTGGCAGAGACAGCAGACAGCGGGTGGGTGTCAGCAGACCCAGAAATGGCAGACAGCAGACTGGCAGATGCTTGGCTACTAGATTACAGGTTGCTGGTGCTAAGCAGGCTGTTGGGGACCAGGTATGCAGGAAACCAGTCCACAAGTACTTGGAAGACAGGACAAGGCAGGATGCAGAGTGAGACACATGGGGTCAGTAACAGATGATCAGATCAAGCATAAGCAGCAGGCAGAAGAGTAGTCAGGACACAGACTGGGGTCAGCAGTGGTGGAGCAGATCAGGTAGAGCAGGATACAGATTCCAGAGACAAGCCTGGTCAGCAACAAGAAGTAAGCACAGGAACTTGTAACAGGTTACACAGAACAGAAACACTGTAGATCAGTGCAGCAGTCCTGTTTATATAATAAATTTGGTGCCAGTATGAGTGACATATATGCACCTAGGAGCACCATCCGTACTATGGGCATGCCTTCCCTAACAGGGGCACACAGGTAGGCCTAGGCAGCAGGGGTAATTGTATGTGGGCAGGGATGGACAGGGAGGGTGATTGGGGTCACAATTACTGGAACTTATCCCCTTGCGTGGCTCTGTCTGCAGCAGCTGAAAGTCGGAAAAAGAAGAATGTGGCATTCAGCTGCTGCAGAGAGAGAGACACACACAGAGAGATCGGTTCCAGTAATGCCAGCTACCCGGGTGCCGTATAGAAAGACTCGGGGGTTTTACTTTAGCTTTTACTTAAAATTGTACACAAACTGAAGGGTATCCTAGTTCAGCCCTCAGGTCAGCCCTAGGTCAGCCCTCGCCTGCTCTCATTTTGTGAGTGGAAAATGATTAAGGGCGAGTATGGGCTGCCTCGGAGGGGGGTGAGCACCTCCGGCAGGTGGGGGTTGAATGAGAACCGTCCTCCCAGCAAACACCCAGAGGAAGAAAGGGGAAGAGGAGAGGCGGCCGGATGATCACAGAGCGGGGATTGCCCGCTATAACAGCTTTCATTTGAAATGCGCAGTGTTCCCGGCGCTTGAGTCCCGCCTCCTGGCCCGTGTACTTTGATAGACAGAACAATGCTCCAATGTCAGGACATGTGACATATATCTTCTCCTGCACTGGTGAAGCGGCATTGATGGGCACTGGTGAAGCAGGATTGATGGGCACTTGTGAGGCTGCATTGATGGGCACAGGTAAAGCGGCATTGACGGGCACAGGTGATGCTGAATTGATGGGCACAGGTGAGGCTGCATTGATGGGCACTAGTGAAGCAGCATTGGTGGGCACTGGTGAAGAGGCATTGATGGGCACTTGTGAGGCTGCATTGATGGGCACAGGTGAAGCGGCATTGATGGGCACTGGTGAGGCTGCATGGATGGACACAGGTGAACTGGCATGGATGGGCACAGGTGAGGCTGCATTGATGGGCACTGGTGAAGAGGCATTGATGAGCACTGGTGAAGCGGCATTGATGGGCACTGGTGAGGCTGTATTGATGGGCACAGGTGAGGCTGCATTGATGAGCACTGGTGAAGTAGCATTGATGGGCACAGGTGAGGCTGCATTAATGAGCACAGGTGTGACTGCATTGATGGGCACTGGTGAAGCGGCATTGATGGGCACAGGTGAGGCTGCATTGATAATCAATGGTGAAGTGGCATTGATGGGCACAGGTGAGGCTGCATTGATAATCACTGGTGAAGTGGCATTGATGGGCACAGGTGAGGCTACATTGATGGGCACAGGTGAGGTTGCATTGATGGGCACATGTGAGGCTGCATTGATGGGCACAGGTGAGATTGCATTGATGGGCACTGGTGAAGTGGCATTGATGGGCACAGGTGAGGTTGCATTGATAGGCACGGGTGAGGTGGCATTGATGGGCACAGGTGAGGCTGCATTGATGTGCACAGGTGAGGTTGCATTGATGGGCACAGGTGAGGTTGCATTGATGGACACAGGTGAGGCTGCATTGATGAGCACAAGTGAGGCTGCATTGAAGGGCACAGTTGAGACTGCATTGATGGGCACAAGTGAGGCTGCATTGATGGGCCCAGGTGAAGTCGCATTGATGAGCACGGGTGAAGCAGCATTGATAAGCACTGGTGAGGCTGCATTGATGGGCACTGGTGAAGTGGCATGGATGGGCACTTGTGAGGCTGCATGGATGGGCACAGGTGAAGCGGCATGGCTGGGCACTGGTGAAGTGGCATTGATGGGCACAGGTGAGGCTGCATTGATGAGCATTGGTGAGGCTGCATTGATGGGGACAGGTGAGGCTGCATTGATCAGAATTGGTGAGGCTGATTTGAAGGGCACAGGTGAGGTTGCATTGATGGGCACAGGTGAGGTTGCATTGATGGGCACAGGTGAGGTTGCATTGATAGGCACAGGTGAGGCTGCATTGATGGGCACAGGTGAGGCTGCATTGATGGGCACAGGGGAAGCAGCATTGATGGGCACAGGTGAAGTGGCATTGATGAGCACGGGTGAAGCAGCATTAATGAGCACGGGTGAAGCGGCATTGATGGGCACTGGTGAGGCTGCATTGATGGGCACTGGTGAAGTGGCATGGATGGGCACTTGTGAGGCTGCATGGATGGGCACAGGTGAAGCGGCATGGATGGGCACTGGTGAAGTGGCATTGATGGGCACAGGTGAGGCTGCATTGATGAGCATTGGTGAGGCTGCATTGATGGGGACAGGTGAGGCTGCATTGATCAGAATTGGTGAGGCTGATTTGAAGGGCACAGGTGAGACTGCATTGATGGGCACAGGTGAGGTTGCATTGATGGGCACAGGTGAGGCTGCATTGATGGGCACAGGTGAGGCTGCATTGATGGGCACAGGGGAAGCAGCATTGATGGGCACAGGTGAAGTGGCATTGATGAGCACGGGTGAAGTGGCATTGATGAGCACTGGTGAAGCGGCATTGATGGGCACTGGTGAGGCTGCATTGATGGGCACTGGTGAAGTGGCATGGATGGGCACTTGTGAGGCTGCATGGATGGGCACAGGTGAAGCGGCATGGATGGGCACTGGTGAAGTGGCATTGATGGGCACTGGTGAAGCGGCATTGATGGGCACTGGTGAGGCTGCATTGATGGGCAATGGTAAGGCTGCATTGATGGGCACAGGTGAGGCTGCATTGATGGGCACAGGTGAGGCTGCGTTGGTGGACACAGGTGAGGCTGCATTGATGAGCACAGGTGCGACTGCATTGATGGGCACTGGTGAAGAGGCATTGAGAGGCACTGGTGAGACTGCATTGAAGGGCACTGGTGAAGTGGCGTTAATGGGCACAGGTGAGGCTGCATTGGTGAGCACTGGTGAGGCTGCATTGATGAACACAGGTGAGGCTGCATTGATGGGCACAGACGAGGTTGCATTGATGAGCACACGTGAGGCAGCATTGATGGGCAGATGTGAGGCTGCATTGATGGGCAGATGTGAGGCTGCATTGATGGGCACAGGTGAGGCTGCATTCATGGGCACAGGTGAGGTTGCATTGATGGACACAGGTGAGGCTGCATTGATGAGCACAAGTGAGGCTGCATTGATGGGCACAGGTGAGACTGCATTGATGGGCACAAGTGAGGCTGCATTGATGGGCCCAGGTGAAGTGGCATTGATGAGCACGAGTGAAGCAGCATTGATGGGCTCTGGTGAGGCTGCATTGATGGGCACTGGTGAAGCGGCATGGATGGGCACTTGTGAGGCTGCATGGATGGGCACAGGTAAAGCGGCATGGATGGGCACTGGTGAAGTGGCATTGATGGGCACAGGTGAGGCTGCATTGATGAGCATTGGTGAGGCTGCATTTATGGGGACAGGTGAGGCTGCATTGATCAGAATTGGTGAGGCTGATTTGAAGGGCACAGGTGAGGTTGCATTGATGGTCACAGGTGAGGTTGCATTGATGGGCACAGGTGAGGCTGCATTGATGGGCACAGGTGAGGCTGCATTGATGGGCACAGGGGAAGCAGCATTGATGGGCACAGGGGAAGCAGCATTGATGGGCACAGGTGAAGTGGCATTGATGAGCACGGGTGAAGCAGAATTGATGAGCACTGGTGAAGCGGCATTGATGGGCATTGGTGAGGCTGCATTGATGGACACTGGTGAAGTGGCATTGATGGGCACTGGTGAAGTGGCATTGATGGGCACTGTCGAAGCGGCATTGATGGGCACTGGTGAGGCTGCATTGATGGGCAATGGTAAGGCTGCATTGATGGGCACAGGTGAGGCTGCGTTGGTGGACACAGGTGAGGCTGCATTGATGGGCACTGGTGAAGAGGCATTGAGGGGCACTGGTGAGACTGCATTGATGGGCACTGGTGAAGTGGCGTTAATGGGCACAGGTGAGGCTGCATTGGTGAGCACTGGTGAGGCTGCATTGATGAACACAGGTGAGGCTGCATTGCTGGGCACAGACGAGGTTGCATTGATGAGCACACGTGAGGCTGCATTGATGGGCAGATGTGAGGCTGCATTGATGGGCACAGGTGAGGCTGCATTGATGGGCACAGGTGAGGTTGCATTGATGGACACAGGTGAGGCTGCATTGATGAGCACAAGTGAGGCTGCATTGATGGGCACAGGTGAGACTGCATGGATGGGCACAAGTGAGGCTGCATTGATGGGCCCAGGTGAAGTGGCATTGATGAGCACGGGTGAAGCAGCATTGATGAGCACTGGTGAAGCGGCATTGATGGGCTCTGGTGAGGCTGCATTGATGGGCACTGGTGAAGCGGCATGGATGGGCACTTGTGAGGCTGCATGGATGGGCACAGGTGAAGCGGCATGGATGGGCACTGGTGAAGTGGCATTGATGGGCACAGGTGAGGCTGCATTGATGAGCATTGGTGAGGCTGCATTTATGGGGACAGGTGAGGCTGCATTGATCAGAATTGGTGAGGCTGATTTGAAGGGCACAGGTGAGACTGCATTGATGGGCACAGGTGAGGTTGCATTGATGGTCACAGGTGAGGTTGCATTGATAGGCACAGGTGAGGCTGCATTGATGGGCACAGGTGAGGCTGCATTGATGGGCACTGGTGAAGTGGCGTTAATGGGCACAGGTGAGGCTGCATTGGTGAGCACTGGTGAGGCTGCATTGATGAACACAGGTGAGGCTGCATTGATGGGCACAGACGAGGTTGCATTGATGAGCACACGTGAGGCTGCATTGATGGGCAGATGTGAGGCTGCATTGATGGGCACAGGTGAGGTTGCGTTGATGGACACAGATGAGGCTGCATTGATGAGCACAAGTGAGGCTGCATTGATGGGCACAGGTGAGACTGCATGGATGGGCACAAGTGAGGCTGCATTGATGGGCCCAGGTGAAGTGGCATTGATGAGCATGGTTGAAGCAGCATTGATGAGCACTGGTGAAGCGGCATTGATGGGCTCTGGTGAGGCTGCATTGATGGGCACTGGTGAAGCGGCATGGATGGGCACTTGTGAGGCTGCATGGATGGGCACAGGTGAAGCGGCATGGATGGGCACTGGTGAAGTGGCATTGATGGGCACAGGTGAGGCTGCATTGATGGGGACAGGTGAGGCTGCATTGATCAGAATTGGTGAGGCTGATTTGAAGGGCACAGGTGAGACTGCATTGATGGGCACAGGTGAGACTGCATTGATGGGCACAGGTGAGGTTGCATTGATGGTCACAGGTGAGGTTGCATTGATAGGCACAGGTGAGGCTGCATTGATGGGCACAGGTGAGGCTGCCTTCGTGGGCACAGGGGAAGCAGCATTGATGGGCACAGGTGAAGCGGCATTGATGAGCACGGGTGAAGCAGAATTGATGAGCACTGGTAAAGCGGCATTGATGGGCACTGGTGAGGCTGCATTGATGGGCACTGGTGAAGTGGCATGGATGGGCACTTGTGAGGCTGCATGGATGGGCACAGGTGAAGCGGCATGGATGGGCACTGGTGAAGTGGCATTGATGGCCACTGGCGAAGCGGCATTGATGGGCACTGGTGAGGCTGCATTGATGGGCAATGGTAAGGCTGCATTGATGGGCACAGGTGAGGCTGCATTGATGGGCACAGGTGAGGCTGCGTTGGTGGACACAGGTGAGGCGGCATTGATGAGCACAGGTGCGACTGCATTGATGGGCACTGGTGAAGAGGCATTGAGGGGCACTGGTGAAGTGGCATTGGTGAGCACTGGTGAGGCTGCATTGATGGGCACAGGTGAGGCTGCATTGATGGGCACAGACGAGGTTGCATTGATGGGCACAGACGAGGTGGCATTGATGAGCACACGTGAGGCTGCATTGATGGGCACAGGTGAGGCTGCATTGATGGGCACAGGTGAGGCTGCATTGATGGTCACAGGTGAGGCTGCATTGACGGGTACTGGTGAGGCTGCATTGATGGGCACTCATCAGGCTGCACTGATGGCAACTGGTAAGGCGGCATTGATAAAGTTGTTGTTAATATTTATTTTTTTAACTTAATTCTGCATAAAATATTTCAGTGTCATTTCATGACACAATTTATATAGGCCTGTTTAGGGGCAGGGTAGGGGTTGGGTGGGCAAACTGGTGGCGAGTAACCCTTAGACCCCTTTCACACCACACCGCCCATAGCGTCAGCTTTAAAACGCCGATATTTTAGGGGTGTTTTACCGTTGGATTTGCGGCGCATTTCGGCCGCTAGCGGGGCGCTTTTACCCCCCGCTAGCGGCCGAGAAAGGGTTAAAACCCCCGGCAAATTGCTGCAATAGCAGCGTTTTGCCGGCGGTATTACAGCGCTGCCCCATTGATTTCAATGAGGGGGTTCAGAGCGTACAGGTGTGAGGGGGGGCTGAGAGCGTACAGGTGTGAGGGGGTTCAGAGCGTACAGCTGTGAGGGGGACTGAGAGCGTACAGGTGTGAGGGGGGCTGAGAGCATACAGGTGTGAGGGGGTTCAGAGCGTACAGGTGTGAGGGGGGCTGAGAGCGTACAGGTGTGAGGAGGCTCAGAGCTTACAGGTGTGAGGGGGGCTGAGGCACCAAAGGACTTGGTGGGATGGCTAGTTGGCAGATTTGGTGGGACAGCCAGTGGGTGGGACCCTGGGGAATGTTGGTGGTCAGGCTGGGGGGGGGGGGGGCAGGCCTAAAGCTGTGTAAGGGGCCCCACAATTTCTAATGGCTGCCCTGTGGGTTAGATTAGAAGGGATTGAGACCTGGAGACATGCCCAGGGTACACAGAGGATACATGGGTTTGATTAGAAGGGATGGATGTCCAGGGAACACAGAGGAGGCCTTCATCCCTTCGAATCTAACCCATGTATCCTCTATGTACTCTGGACATGTCTCTGGGCCTTCGTCCCTTCTGATCTAACCCATGTATCTTCTGTGTTCCCTGGACATGCATCTGGGCCTCCATCCCTTTTAATCTTACAGTGCAAGGGGGAACTCTGCAAACCCTGATGTAAAGGGCAATGCAATGGACTCTGATATAAGGTGGTCTCTGGTGACCAGATCACCCTTTACAACAGAGTTCCTCCTTAGATCATGCTCTGCAGCCTTTTCCCTTACTACTGAGTTCCCGTGCATCGCAAGGGAGAATCCTGCAGACTCTGATGTAAAGGAAAATGCCGGAAACTCTGATGTGGGGGCGGGAGACTCTGGTGACAAGAGTCCATCTTCCGCAGAGTGAATACACTAAAGTAAGGGGGGGGGGTTACTAATCTGGGATAAAATCTTTATTTCAGTGCCCATTTACATTATTGTACTTACTTCCCCATCACATCAGTGACCCCCCCCCCCCCCCCCCAGACTGGTTTGACGGCACTGTCACTGACCTCCTCATAGGTGCACCATGCAGGGCTCAGTTAGACGGCTCCAAGTTGGTGGCTCTGGTTTTATTCTATAGTCTCTTCTCCACAGTCCATACACGTCTGACTCCTCCAGTAATCCCCATCCCGGCAGCGCTCTCACTCTTGATTCGTCTCCAGACTTCCCTTCAGAGACTGCAGACATGATAAAAGACAAGAGATAGTCTGAGATTGCAGACATGGTACAAGAGATGGTTAGAGGCTGCGGACAGGCTATAGGAGGTGGTCAGAACATGTGCACAGGATACAGGAGGTGGTCAGAGTATTCAGACATGTAGGGGGAGCACACAGAGGGGTCAGTCATGTAGGAGGAGCACACAGAGGGGTCAGTCATATAGGAGGAGCACAAAGATGAGTCAGTTGTGTAGCAGGAGCACACAGAGGGGTCAGTCGTGTACCCATGTATCCTCTATGTACTCTGGACATGTCTCTGGGCCTTCGTCCCTTCTGATCTAACCCATGTATCTTCTGTGTTGCCTGGACATGCATCTGGGTCTCCATCTCTTTTAATCTTACAGTGCAAGGGGGAACTCTGCAAACCCTGATGTAAAGGGCAATGCAGTGGACTCTGATATAAGGTGGTCTCTGGTGACCAGAGCACCCTTTACAACAGAGTTCCTCCTTAGATCATGCTCTGCAGCCTTTTCCTTTACATCTGAGTTCCCGTGCACCGCAAGGGAGAATCCTGCAGACTCTGATGTAAAGGAAAATGCTGGAAACTCTGATGTGGGGGCAGGAGACTCTGGTGACAAGAGTCCATCTTCCGCAGAGTGAATACACTAAAGTAAGGGGGGGGGGTTACTAATCTGGGATAAAATCTTTATTTCAGTGCCCATTTACATTATTGTATTTACTCCCCCATCACATCAGTGACCCCCCCCCCCCAGACTGGTTTGATGGCACTGTCACTGACCTCCTCATAGGTGCACCGTGCAGGGCTCAGTTAGACGGCTCCAAGTTGGTGGCTCTGGTTTTATTCTATAGTCTCTTCTCCACAGTCCATACACGTCTGACTCCTCCAGTAATCCCCATCCCGGCAGCGCTCTCACTCTTGATTCGTCTCCAGACTTCCCTTCAGAGACTGCAGACATGATAAAAGACAAGAGATAGTCTGAGATTGCAGACATGGTACAAGAGATGGTTAGAGGCTGCGGACAGGCTATAGGAGGTGGTCAGAACATGTGCACAGGATACAGGAGGTGGTCAGAGTATTCAGACATGTAGGGGGAGCACACAGAGGGGTCAGTCATGTAGGAGGAGCACACAGAGGGGTCAGTCATATAGGAGGAGCACAAAGATGAGTCAGTTGTGTAGCAGGAGCACACAGAGGGGTCAGTCGTGTAGTGGGAGCACATCCATGTAGGGGGAGCACACAGTGGGGTAAAGTCCTGATAAGAGCTGTCACAAGAGGGCCCTCACACAGGACACATGGCAGGCAGGGCGGTGAGGTTGGCACACTCAGGGTGATCAGGCTCCTGTTCTTAGGGGAGGAGGGGTCCCGGTCTCCAGGGAAGATGGGGTCCCTAGGTGAGATGGAGTCCCCGTTGCCAGGGGAGATTGGGGTTCCTGTCCGTAGGCAAGATGGAGGTCCCCAGGGGAGAAGAGGTCCCTGTCCCCAGGAGAAAAGGGAGTCCCTGTCCTCCAGGGGAAGAAGGGTGTCCCTGTCCTCCAGGGGAAGAAGGCTGTCCCTGTACTCCAGGGGAGAAGGGTGTCCCTGTCCTCAGGGGGAAGGTTGTCCCTGTCCTCCAGGGGAGAAGGGTGTCCATGTCCTCAGGGGAAAAGGGAGTCCCTGTCCCCCGGGGAGAAGGGGTGTCCCTGTCCTCAGGGGAGAAGGGTGTCCCTGTCCTCAGGGGAGAAGGGTGTCCCTGTCCTTCGGGAAGAAGGGGGTCCCTGTCCTCCAGGGAAGAAGGGGTCCCTGTCCCCGGGGGAGAAGGGGGGACTCTGTTCCCAGGGGAGAAGGGTGTCCCTGTACTCAGAGAAGAAGGGTGTCCCTGTCCTCCAGGGGAGAAGGGTATCCCTGTCCTCCAGGGGAGAGGGGGGGACTCCGTCCCCAGGGGAGAAGGGAGTCCCTGTCCCCGGGGGAGAAGGGTGTCCCTGTCCTCCAGGGAAGAAGAGTGTCCCTGTCCTCCACGGAAGAAGGGGGTTCCTGTCCTTGTGGGAGAAGGGGGGACTCTGTCCGCAGGGGAGAAAGGTGTCCCTGTCCTCCAGGGGAGAAGGGTGCCCCTGTCCTCAGGGGGAAGGGTGTCCCTGTCCTCAGGGAAAAAGGAGGGACTCTGTCCCCAGGGGAGAAGGGAGTCCCTTTCCCTGGGGGAGAAGGAGGGTCCCTGTCCTCCAGGGGAGAAGGGGGTCCCTGACCTCCAGGGGAGAAGGGAGGTCCCGGTCCTCCAGGGGAGAAGGGTGTCCCTGTCCTCAGGGTTAGGGATGATCCGATCACCCCCCTGTTCGGTTCGCACCAGAACCTGCGAACAGACCTAAAGTTCATGTGAACTTTAGAACCCTATTAAAGTCTATGGAACTCGAACGTTCAAAATCAAAAGTGCTAATTTTAAAGTCTTATATGCAAGTTATTATCATAAAAAGTGTTTGGGGACCTGGGTCCTGCCCCAGGGGACATGTATCAATTCAAAAAAAACGTTTAAAAACGGCTGTTTTTTCAGGAGCAGTGATTTTATTAATGCTTAAAGTGAAACAATAAAAGTGTAATATCCCCTTAAATTTTGTACCTGGAGGGGTTTGTATAGTATGCCTGTAAAAGGGTGCATGTTTCCCGTGCTTAGAACTGTCCCTGCACAAAGTGTAATTTTTGCAAAAAAAAAGTCATTTAAAATCAATGAATTGTCAGCTCCCGTAATACAGAGAACAGTCATTGAAAGTCATTGATAACAAAAAAAAGAAATATGCGTGGGGTTCTTCAGGTCTGGTATTGATATTAAGGGGGTCAAATTTAAAAAAAAAATGACGTGGGGTTCCCCCTAAATATCCATACCAGACCCTTCAGGTCTGGTATGGATTTTAAGGGAGACCCCGCGCCGAAAAAAAAAAAAAAAGTGTGGGATCCCCCTCAAAATCCATACCAGACCCTTATCCGAGCACGCAACCTGGCAGGCCGCAGGAAAAGACGGGGGGATGAGAGAGCGCCCCCCCCTCCTGAACTGTACCAGGCCACATGCCCTCAACATTGGGAGGATGCTTTGGGGGTCCCCATGTTGATGAGGACAAGGGCCTCATCCCCACAACCCTTGCCCGGTGGTTGTGGGGGTCTGCGGGCACCATGCTCAGCTATCCCAGCCGAATCTGATGTGAGGCTAGCCTGAATGGAGCTGCTGTGACCTGGATCTGCTGTGACCTGCAGTTCTACTACCATCTCCTCAGTCCAGCACACAGGATATGAACGCGACATCTTTTTCCCCCATGTGAGTGGATATTGCTGTTATAATAAATTTGATTCCTCTAGCTTACTGGAACCCGCTTTTTGGTTTTCTGGGAGGCTGCCCTGACTGACCCAACGACACATAAACTATTGAATGTATATGTATGTATACATATATATATATATTATTATCTTAACCCCCAGACTATTGGGTACTGCCACATGAGTATTTGTGTATTGTGCCTCTTTTACTTGTTTTATATTTTATATAGTACGCTTTGATTTTCAGTGCTTATTGTCTGCTCGTTTCTGGTTTTCAGTTCGATCTTTCAGGCCTTGCTGTTTATCGGTGCTTTCTGTTATTCCATTCTGACCAGCCGACCATTTTGAAGCCATGTTGCGTGTATATACTCGTCGTAGAGTCCGTGCTGTGCAGGGGCTTGGTGTTGGTCTTTTAGCTTTGACCCAAGCCCAGTCCATGAACAGGGCGAGGAGGAGTTCATGGAGCAAGAATTGGTTACTCCAGCGTGACCAATTCTCGCACATGCCTTTGCTTCGTGAGATCCAGGAGAATAATCCTGATGATTTCAGGAATTATCTCAGACCCCTTTTGATGACGGACCCCGTTTTTCACCTCTGTTGGCTTTGCTGTCCCCTTATATCAGCAGGCAGGATACCTGCATGTGGCAAGCCATCACTCCGGAGCAGAGGCTAGTCGCCACATTAGGAGAAAAAGAAGCCTTCAGGACCTCAAGTTCTTGACAGGCATCTCCCCCCAGGCCCTGGGGATCATTATCCCAGAGACCTGTTCTGCCATCATACAGGTCCTGCAGAAGGACTATATTAAGGTAAGATTTCTCCTTTAACATCACATTCTATGTATTTAATGTTTACTAATGTATTGTATTTATTTCATCGTTCCCTAATTACCATGATTGTAATATGCTGTAATATGCTGTGCCCCTTTGTCCTCATGCATGCTGGAAGCTTTTAAAGTTCCTTTTTTGTCCTTCATGCATATTTGCCTTCCCTAACCTCCCCAGCATGCTATCCTGGGCCCATAACCTATAGCCTAGTCACTTAGCAATGTATTTTGTCAGCTCCATAGTAGTGCTTTCCCCTAAACACCCCCTAAAATGTGTACAAATGTTATTTGTGTCCTTAAATTCATGCAGAGTGCCAGAAGTTTTTTTTTTGTGGGCCAAACTCACTAGGAACCCCCCTCCCCCAACCGCTAAGTCAGCTGATACCAATCCTCTATCTGCTGACTTTGCCAAACCCATACACACTATACCTACCTACACTTACACCTACCTACCTCTTTTGTGGTCACATTTATGGATAAATTCCCCAAAGCATGTAGTGCAAGGGCCTGCCTCAATACTTTCAAATGCTACTGTGTAAAGATTTTTTTGCCTATTATTATGCCTTATTATTGATAGTAATATCAGAATGTAATAATGTGCTTCCATTTTTTATTTTTTTGGGGGATTATGACACTTCTTACCTGTCCAGTGGGCTGCCAATAGTGTAAGTAACGAGGGGCTGGCCAAAATATCACACATTATTATGCATTCAGCTCTCAATGAAGTGCAGAAGGTTACCTGTCAAAAACATCCCCCCCCCCCTAATTTTTTGCAATGGGCCATCAGATGGGGTGGGGAATCTTATAAGGGGACCTTATACTTTTGGCTTTAAATACTCTTTTCCAAACTATTTCCCAAAATGTTATACTGAACTTGGCCAAAACTGTTTGCAATGTTGATGTGTAAAATGACTAATTTTTTTTCTTGTTTGACTCCACAGTTTCCTTCAACGCCACAGGAATGACAGACTGTGGCCTCCCACTTTGCCACCCGTTGGGACTTTCTTAACTGTGGAGGTGCAATTGATGGGAAACACGTCCGCATCGTCCCACCCCCCAACTCGGGGTCCTACTATTATAATTACAAGGGGTGTAATAGTATCGTGATGTTGGCGGTGGTGTCAGTGACATACGACTTCCTGTATGTGGACGTGGGGAAAAATGTCCGGATGGTGGAGTGATCGCGCAGCTGGAGTTCTACTGGCGTCTCCAGAGTGGCAGTTTGGGCTTGCCACGTCCAGAGGAGAATGTGGAAGAACTCCCCTTCGCCTTCGTCGCAGATGAAGCATTTGCGCTGAGAAACCATCTGATGCGGCCATTCCCGATGAGGACCCCCCCCCCCCCCCCCCGGACCAGAGGGTATTTCATTTCTGGCTGGCCAGCGCCAGAAGAGTAGTGGAGAACACTTTCGGGATAATGGCCAACCGGTTCCGCCTATTCTTGACCCCCATCCACATGGCGGAATATAAACTCAATCATATTGTCCTTTCCTGCTGCATTCTGCACAACTTTTTGAAAAAATATTCTCCAAACTATGTGGCCTCAGTTGGGCCTGACGTCAACTTATTTCCACAACATGACAACCTTTGCCCCCCCAAAGCGCCCGCGAGGTCAGAAACAGATAAACAGAGTACTTTGCGGGTAGGGGGGGGCATTGATATGCCAGACAATGTCTGAGAGGCATTTTTTTTATAAATTTATCTTGGAAACTGCAATAATATTTGTTTTCATTTACTCCTTGGGTTTGTTTTAGGTGTCTCCTCGGTTTCTTTATTTTTTGGGGGGCATTATAATTCAACAGTGCAAAACAAATTTCTGTGCCAGATGAGGTGACAGTCTCTTCTTCAGATAATATTCTTCTTATATTGTGGGTCTGCTACACACACGCCTTGTTTTTGTTGTTAATGTATGTAGTGCATGAGCCTGGGTTCACACATGTGCGGTGCGAATTGAGGCTCAGGTTTCTCTGGGAAGAGAAAACTCAGTTGTTCAGCGTTTCATGTCAGTTTTTGCTCAGTATCAGCTCAGGATTGCCACAGTATCAGCTCAGGATTGCATCAGTATTTTATCCTGTTCACACATCTGCGAATCAGATGCGTGCCCATAGAAGATAATAGGCCTGAATTCGCACCTGAGCCGGACCGCACTGCCTAGAAAACGCACACGTTTTTTGTGCAATGCGGAGTGTAAGCCGCATCTAATTCGCATAGGTGTGAACGGGGGCTGACTGACAAAAATATTGCTAATTTTCAACACCATGGTAGAAATGTGTGGAGTCATGAAAATGGCGTGATTGGGGCTAATTTTATAGCACTGTGGGTGTTATTTACTAAAGGAAAATCCACTATGCACTACGAGTGCACTGCAAAAGTGCACCTGAAACTGCACTTGGAGTGCAAAGTGGACTTGCCTTTAGTAAATAACACCCATTGCCTCAGAAAACAAAACTTTACTACAAATACTGCTTTTGCACATTGAAAAAGGAAGCCACACATTGTTGCTAATTAAACTTTTTACTCAAAGCACATTCACATGGCCGTTTATAAAAGGGTTTTACAACAAACCAACATATTTGGTGTATATAACATTATTTTTGGTAACATTAATATAACTCGCCGTTTTTGAGGTAACAGGCATGTATCGAAGCATAACATACAGAACAGAGGAACTTACAAAGTTCAACTTTAAAAAGTGAAGACAACATCAGACATAAGTATGTCCAAACTGGGTTGATATTGCCTTCATCACCCCTGTAAAAGCCAAATTTGGAAGATGCACACAAATTGTGAATCAAACTGGGTATTTTCCTCCTGATCCCATGGCTAAAGCCAACATGTGCTATCTCACATCATGAGGGATCAATGTACGTGTTTTGGGGGTGCAACCCCTTCATCTCAGCCACTTTAGTAGCAAGGAAGGGGTTGCACCCACAAAACACGTACATTGATCCCCCATGATGGGAGATAGCACATGTTGACACACTGTATGCATCTTCCAAATTTGGCTTTTTCAAAAATATAAAAGTGTTTTTAAATTGAAAATGGATGCTAGCTAGTTTTGGGTGTTTCAGATTCTCCCTAAAACATCAATGATGTTCTTCATTTATTGTTGAACCTCATTGATGTTTTTCTTGAGAATATCTAAATCACGATTGCACCCTATTATCTCCCCGATGAGGATCTGGGCACTTTCACTGGTAAAATGTGATTCTTCTTCCACAACATCCACATCACCTAAAAATAAACCAAAAAACACACCATGTATTATAAATATGCAGGCATCCATCTATTACCTTACCTGAAGCTGTGGTCTCAGACCCTCACCTGTTGTGGTAACAATTTCACCAATTTCAACAACCTCTCCTTCTTCCATCTCCTCCTCTCCTTCTGGTGTTGTTATTTCCCCTTCTTTTGGAGGTGTGGGTCCCTGGTGTCCTCAGACGTTCCGAGTCTTCTCTCCACTATGAGAATGTAAAAAAGGAATACTTAGCACACAGATATTTGAGGGCACAAATAGGAAGATGAAACATTGCTTGGGAAGTGTCATACAATTGTGTTTTTTTTACAGAGTTCAAAGCTGAAAATATTATTTTAGATCCTTTCTCTAGCTGGAATAATTACCTGTTTTGTGCAAGTTTCACAAATGGAGACACCCCTATAGTATCCACTGGAGCACGTATGTGGGACACCCTAATAAAAAGGGTGTTCTGGTGTCCCACACTAGTGCTCCTGAGTCCAGATGTGTAAAAAGAGTGTCCTCTCCTTTACACTGAATCAAGTTTGCATTTCATTCTAGTTACAAACCCCTCTAGACAACAAACTTGCTTTGACTAGAAATAGGCCTGAACAAATGTAGTTAACTTATATAAAACACTAAAAAGGGGTATTGGCGCTGTTCTGAAATAGAGAATGAAGGGGTGTAAAATGTAGGGGTGGAACGTATCTAGAATATTTAAAATATTTAAAATATTTAAAATATCAAACCCAAAGTAAGGTGCATGTGCAAAAAGGAAGTGAGCCAGTGGTGTATACTAGCACATAAACAACAATATACAAATCACACAATGTTGAAGGTACCCGAAATATGGTGTTCAACTGGCACAGGATAGTGATTTGTAAATAAATAAATATTTAAAGAGTGAGGTAAAAGTGAGCAAAGTGCAGGTGCATCAATAAATAAATGAGGTAGACATATTAGCTGATTACTTCAATACGGCAAAAGATAGATCATAAACGTGAACAATACACAAAAAATATAAGCATAGTATATGTTAAAAGGCCGCAGAGAAAATTCTATAAAGAAAAAAATATATATCCAATATAAACAAGCAGTGATGTCACCCGTTAAACCTGGGTGAAGTAACTCCAAGGGGTATACCCTGTATGTGATGTGTACGTCTTTATCAAGTCCAATAGAGATATAAGTTGATATAAAAATACCAAAAAATGAAAAAATATATATATATAAAAATATATAAAAAATTAATTAATACATTAATATGGAAGTCCTCCGTAAAACAGGCGAGAGTCGTATAAATGTTTAAACAGTAACGCAGGAAAATATATGTATGTAATCTGCTGAAAATTCAGTCTGATATCAGACCCAAATCAGTGAATAATTGTTCTTGAGATGAATACAGTTGTGGTGATCCAGTACTTCCCTCCTTCCGACACTGCCGCTTATGTGATTGCACTTACCAGAGTGCCCAATCCCTGCAGGGGTAATGGGCATAAAAGTAGTAATCCAAGCAGTCCTCGCTCGTCTAGGCTGGGGGTGTCCTCTTTCTCCAGGGGGTTGCTGTCATCTGGATCCTATCTTTGTGTCATCAGGGTGTTCTCAGCAGTATTAGATGTTATATGTGGGGAAGGATAGACTCATAGGGTGAATCCATTTCGTAAAAAGCTGTTTTTTAATAGTTAAAAAAGATATTACAAATCACCACCAAGTGGTGTAAAGGAAAGATTGAGGGCTAGCAAGCCCATAAAACAAAAACTGGCGTGTCAGAGCGCCGCTGTTCCGGGGAAGCGGCGTGCGTTCCACGGCCGCAAGTAGCTTGAAACCGGAAGACGGCTGCGCCGGACGTGACGTATTGTGTACCAGGATAGTCCCGCCTTACGCGTTTCGTCATAGGACGTCGTCTGAGGCTCGGACATCTTGGTACACCATACGTCTATATATACAGAAGGGTGTAGCCACGCCGGCCAATCCGGGGGAGAGGAGGAAGAACAAGGGGAGAACGCCCACTAGATAGGAAGCAATTCTATCCCTACCATGGGCTAAGGTTGATAATATGCACTACCCTCCCCCTCTAGTGGCTATTATTTAAAATGACATGGCGCAACAACTACATTCTGAAAAAATTAATTAAATAGGCATATATAAATTTAAAGGACAAATAATTTTTAAAAAATTAATTAAATAGGCATATATAAATTTAAAAAAGGACATAATAATTTAAATTAAATTATATAAAATTATAAAAAATCTATATATATTTAACCGCAGAGGTTGTGGGAAGGCCCAAAACTAAGGGTGCAATAAGTGAGAAATAAATTATAATAAAGGAACTGAGTGCTAAATAAAGTGATCATTGATAGTGTCTATGCCGTAAAAATGAGACCTGTAGGGTCTCTATTGTGGAATTCATCAAAAACCTTTTTTGATGTTATTTATATGTTCCCTGATCCGAACACATAAGGGCCTAGTGGTCCTGCCAACATATTGTAATCGGCAGGGGCACTCTAGAACGTAAGTAACATGTGTACTGTTACATGTCACCAGCTCTCTAATAGTAAACTCTTTCCCCGTCCTAGATCTAAAAGTAGTTTTCCTCCTGGGTTGCTTCTTACTGACTCGGCAGGCAAGGCACCTTTGGCATTTGTAAAAACCCTTGAGTTCGGAGAACAATTTTACAGGTCTGGGGGGGTCTATAACATTCTTTACCAGATGGTTCCTGAGGGTAGGTGCCTTTCTGTAAATAAATCTTGGCTTCTTATACAATAGTTTCGCCAGTGTCCTGTCAGATTTTAAAATAGGCCAATATTTTCTCACTATGTGTTCAATGGATTTGAATTGGTTGCTGTACCCAGTGATGAAAGCCACATTCATTTGCTGTTGGTTTGGGGGTCTCTCTTTTGGCCTTAATAGGGAGGCGCGGTCCATTCCTTTAATATTCTCTTTCAATTTTTGTAAAGGTTCGGCCGCGTATCCTTTGTCAACAAACTTGTTTATTAAGGTGTCTGCCTGTATAAGAAAGTCCTCAGTATTGTGGCAGTTTCTACGTATTCTAAGAAGTTGACCCTTGGGTATATAATTGATCCATTTTGGATGATGGCAACTGGACGTGGGGATGTACCCATTACGGTCAGTGACCTTGAAAAAAGTTTTTGTGAGTATCTCTTCCCCCTCTTAAAGATTTGTAGGTCCAGGTAGTCTACTTGGTCATAGTCGCATTTCCCAGTGAAAGAAATTCCGAACTTATTTTGGTTGAGTTCTACCAGGAAGGACTCGAAGGATTCGGTACTGCCTTCCCACAAAATAATTACGTTGTCGATGTACCTGTGGTAGAATTTAATCTCTGGTCTTCTCTTCTTATATACATAACGTTCTTCCCACATGTCCATAAATAGATTAGCCACGCTAGGTGCCTATTTTGCGCCCATAGCAACGCCTTTAGTTTGCACATAATATTATTTTTCATACCAGAAGTAATTATTCTCTATAGCTAGTTTTAAACTTTCCAATAAAAAGCCAATTTGTTCCTGTCCTAAATCTGTGCCTTCATGTAGTGCCTTTTCAACTCCTGCTATACCATCCTTCTGTACAATGCTTGTGTACAGGGAGTTTACGTCTATTGTAGCCAGGAGGCATTGATTGGCATTTTTGACCTGCTTTAGTTCGTTAATGAGTTGCGTACTGTCCCTCAGGTATGATTTCCCCTCCTTACTAGTGGTTTTAAAAATTGGTCAACATATTCCCCAAGTCTTGAAAAAAGAGAGTTGATGCCACTTATGATGGGCCTGCCAGGGGGTTTATCGAGTCTCTTATGTATTTTTGGTAGGTAGTAGATGACTGGGGTTTTTGTCGAATCTGACACAAGATATTTTGCTTCCTTCTTATTAAGGATCCCCAACTCCTTTCCTTTATTCACCAAGTGCTTGAGCTTTTTCGCGTATTGGGGTTTGGGGTTACTTTTAAGTTTCCGATATGTGTTGGCAACTTTAAGTAGATTGTCCATCTCATTCTCATAATCCTCCTTCTTCAGGATAACAAGTCCGCCTCCCTTATCGGCAGGACGAATAACTACTTCTTTCTTTTTCCCTAATTCTTTAATCGCTTTCCAAATGTACCCATTCTTCTGTTTCTTCTTTTCCAATTTTCTGAGGTCATTCTCAACCATTTTTTGGAATGCTCCTATGCATTGATCACCTGGGATCTTGGGGTTCATAATTGAGTTGTTTTTTAAAGAAGTATGTGTGTATTCTGACGGCTCTTCTACTGGATCCTCTTTTTCATTCAGGGCAAAGTGCTTTTTTATTTTTAATTTTCTTATGAATTTCTGTAAGTCGATATATACCTCAAATTTGTAGAGATTCTTGTCAGGTGCAAACTTGAGTCCCAGATCCAGAGTACGCATCTCATCATCAGGAGGTCTCCCTCCTGGTCTTCCATGAAAAAAATCCCCATTGTCTCTATAATCTTTTTAATAATTTTTCATGGAAATCAGCGAGGGAACACAGGGAATGGATGGACCAGGAATCCGGGAAGAGAGCAGGAACTACCCTACAGAGGTATGGACAGAAACGGACCAGAGGGAGACGTGGAGGGAAGAAGAAAACGAAGAAGAGAGTACTAGGACTTGGGATATTCAATTTAACAGACGTTGTATTTACTGATGATGAGATGCGTACTCTGGACCTGGGACTCAAGTTTGCACCTGACAAGAATACCGACAAATTTGAGGTATATATCGACTTACAGAAATTCATAAGAAAATTAAAGGGAGGAGGATTTGTTATCCTGAAGAAGGAGGATTATGAGAATGAGATGGACAATCTACTTAAAGTTGCCAACACATATCGGAAACTTATAAGTAACCCCAAACCCCACGACTTACAGAAATTCATAAGAAAATAAAAAATAAAAAAGCACTTTGCCCTGAATGAAAAAGAGGATCCAGTAGAAGAGCCGTCAGAATACACACATTCTTCTTTAAAAAACAACTCAATTATGAACCCCAAGATCCCAGGTGATCAATGCATAGGAGCATTCCAAAAAATGGTTGAGAATGACCTCAGAAAATTGGAAAAGAAGAAACAGAAGAATGGGTACATTTGGAAAGCGATTAAAGAATTAGGGAAAAATAAAGAAGTAGTTAAAAAATAGCAAAATATCTTGTGTCAGATTCGACAAAAACCCCAGTCATCTACTACCTACCAAAAATACATAAGAGACTCGATAAACCCCCTGGCAGGCCCATCATGAGTGGCATCAACTCTCTTTTTTCAAGACTTGGGGAATATGTTGACCAATTTTTAAAACCACTAGTAAAGGAGGGGAAATCATACCTGAAGGACAGCACGCAACTCATTAACGAACTAAAGCAGGTCAAAAATGCCAACCAATGCCTCCTGGCTACAATAGACGTTAACTCCCTGTACACAAGCATTGTACAGAAGGATGGTATAGCAGGAGTTGAAAAGGCACTACATGAAGGCACAGATTTAAGACAGGAACAAATTGGCTTTTTATTGGAAAGTTTAAAACTAGCTATGGAGAATAATTACTTCTGGTATAAAAAAGAATATTATGTGCAAACTAAAGGCGTTGCTATGGGCGCAAAATAGGCACCTAGCGGGGCTAATCTATTTATGGACATGTGGGAAGAACGTTATGTATATAAGAAGAGAAGACCAGAGATTAAATTCTACCGCAGGTACATCGACTACGTATTTATTTTGTGGGAAGGCAGTACCGAATCCTTCGAGTCCTTCCTGGTAGAACTCAACCAAAATAAGTTCGGAATTTCTTTCACTGGGAAATGCGACTATGACCAAGTAGAGTACCTGGGCCTACAGATCTTTAAGAGGGGGGAAGAGATACTCACAAAAACTTTTTTCAAGGTCACTGACCGTAATGGGTACATCCCCACCTCCAGCTGCCATCATCCAAAATGGATCAATAATAGGGATGAGCCGAACACCCCCGGGTTCGGTTCGCACCAGAACCTTCGAACCGACCGAAAGTTCGCGCGAATTTTCGAACCCTATACGTTATAATGGACGCGAACGTTCGAAATCAAAAGTGCTAATTACAACGGCCAATATGCATGTTAATGTCATAAAACAGGTTTGGGGACCCGGGTCCTGCCCCAGGGGACATATATCAATGCAAAAAGAACTTTTAAAAACTAACGTTTTTTCGGGAGCAGTCATTTTAATGATGCATAAAGTGAAAAAAAAAAAGTGAAATTTTCCTTTAAATATGGTACCTGGGGGGTGTCTAAAGTATGCCTGTGAAGTGGCATGTGTTTCCCGTGTTTAGAACTGTCCTTGCACAAAATGTCATTTGTAAAGGAAAAAAAGAAGCCATTTAAAACCACTTGCGGCTTTAGGTTTGTTCTTAAGTAGAATCTGAACAGGTACATTATGAAGTGTAGCTCCATCCCAAAAAAATCTATTTTTAAGCTTTTTGGAGAACATAGGGAGGGGTTATCACCCCTGTAACATTTGCTGTCTTTGCACATCTGTTCAGAACATGTCACCTCACTTTCCGTCCCAATGACAAATGTTTTTGGAAAAGTGGGGTTTTAATTGAAACAAGGATTGGTGATAAAGTATCAGTAGAGAGGAGATACCTTTTTCCCAAATTAAATCTAACAGGATAGAATTTCCCTTCCTAGGGGTAGATTTCCTCTCACTTCCTGTTTTCTCTTTCCATTTGCAAGTAGGAGTCATTTGTAAGTTGGATGTATGAAAGTAGGGGCCTGGCGTATATACTCTGCAGAAATTTGCCCTATTAGATGTTGGTGTAGCCACAAGACTGGTGGGCACAGGAATGGGCCCTGCTGTGAGTTAATAGATCAAGATTTGTAATTGCATGCACCTGTTGAACAGGGCAGAAAAATTGGGGGTGGTGGTGGTGGTGGTGGACGGTGTTGCCACAAGACTGTAAGCTCTCACAGTTACTCTTGGTGGGCGCAGGAATGGGCCCTGCTGTGAGTTATTAGATCAAGATTTGTAATTGCAAGCACCTGATGAACAGGGCAGAAAAATTGGGCCTTTGGCGGTGGTGGTGGACGGTGTTGCCACAAGACTGTAGGCCCTCATAGTTACTCTTGGTGGGCGCAGGAATGGGCCCTGCTGTGAACTATTAGATCAAGATTTGTAATTGCAAGCACCTGATGAACAGGGCAGAAAAATTGGGCCTTTGGCGGTGGTGGTGGACGGTGTTGCCACAAGACTGTAGGCCCTCATAGTTACTCTTGGTGGGCGCAGGAATGGGCCCTGCTGTGAACTATTAGATCAAGATTTGTAATTACCCGCCCCTGTTAAACAGGGGCTGAAAAATTGTGCCTTAGGCACTGGTGCTGGTGCCACAACACTGCAACCCCTCACAGATACTGTACTTGGAGCACAGCAGTCACACGTGTTGCGAAGCATTTTTTTAAAAAATTGTAAGTACACGCCCCTGTTAAACAGGGGCTGAAAAATTGTGCCTTAGGCACTGGTGCTGGTGCCACAACACTGCAACCCCTCACAGATACTGTACTTGGAGCACATTGTTGCGAAGCATTTTTTTATAAAAATTGTATGTACACGCCCCTGTTAAACAGGGGCTGAAAAATTGTGCCTTAGGCACTGGTGCTGGTGCCACAACACTGCAACCCCTCACAGATACTGTACTTGGAGCACAGCAGTCACACGTGTTGCGAAGCATTTTTATTTTAAAAAAATTGTAAGTACACGCCCCTGTTAAACAGGGGCTGAAAAATTGTGCCTTAGGCACTGGTGCTGGTGCCACAACACTGCAACCCCTCACAGATACTGTACTTGGAGCACAGTGTTGCGAAGCATTTTTTTTATAAAAATTGTATGTACACGCCCCTGTTAAACAGGGGCTGAAAAATTGTGCCTTAGGCACTGGTGTGGTGGCATGGATCATTGAGGAGGAGGAAGAGGATAGTCAGTGAACATAAGAGGACAGTCACTCAGCATCAGCATAGGCAGTCTTGAAGGGATGTGATGTGACATTAAAAATTATTCGGTTATATCCGCCTCAGGTGCCTGGTAGCTGGTGGTGATCCAAGACTGATTCATTTTGATGAAGGTCAGTCGATCAACCGAGGCGGTGGACAGGCGCACCCTATGATCAGTCACAAATCCTCCAGCAGCACTGAATGTGCGTTCGGACAGAACGCTGGAGGCAGGACAGGCCAGTAGCTCAATTGCATACTGTGCAAGCTCTGGCCAGTGATCCATCCTCAGGACCCAGTAAGCCAGAGGATTTTCGGTGGGAAAGGTGTCCAAGTCTGACCTTGCCCCAAGGTATTCCTGCACCATGTATATCAGACGCTGGCGATGGTTGCTGGAACCGATCATACCTTGGGGCTGCGGACTAAAAAATTGTCTGAACGCATCGGTCAGACGTCCACCTTCCCCACCGCTCCTTCTGCCACTGACCGAAGCCTCAGCAACTCGTCGCCCAGGACCAGGAGTTTGTAGCCTCCCAGTTTCTGGGAACGCGTTGCACAGACCTTTCTGCAAGGCCTCCCTGAGATGTCTCATCCTCTGCTCCCTCTGCGACGGCAAGATAAGGTCCGCAACCTTACCCTTGTACCGCGGATCAAGGAGAGTGGCCAGCCAGTAATGGTCCCTCTCCTTGATCCGAAGAACACGAGGATCCTTCCGCAGGCTTTGCAGGATCAGGGAGGCCATGCAGCGTAGGTTAGCTGAGGCATTCGGTCCGGAGTCTTCTGGGTCACTGAGGATGACATGATCGCCAGCCACCTCCTCCCAGCCACGTACAAGTCCACTGGTTTGTTGGGACTGTACATCATCCCTAAAAGACTGCTGCTGCTGATGCTGAGTGCCAGGCTCCACCTCCATGCTCACACAATCCTCCTCCTCCTCCTCCTCCTCCTCATCCTCTTCCTGTGTGATGGGTGGGACAGGAGGAACACTGTCCGGATAAAGGGGGCCTTGAGAGGCAAGGAAGTCCTCCTCTTCCTGCCTCTGTTCTGCCTCAAGTGCCCTGTCCATTATCCCACGCAGCGTATGCTCCAACAGGTGGACAAGAGGGACAGTGTCACTGATGCATGCACTGTCACTGCTCACCATCCTCGTGGCCTCCTCAAATGGTGAGAGGACAGTGCATGCATCCCTGATCATGCTCCACTGACGTGGGGAAAAAAAACCAAGCTCCCCTGACCCTGTCCTGGTGCCGTAGTCGCAAAGGTACTCATTGATGGCCCTCTGCTGCATGTGCAGTCGCTGCAGCATGGCCAACGTTGAGTTCCACCTGGTGGGCATGTCACATATTAGGCGGTTCTTGGGCAGGTTCAGCTCCTTTTGCAGCTCAGTCAGCCGAGCACTGGCATTATAAGATCGGCGGAAATGCACACAGACTTTCCTGGCCTGCCTCAGGACATCCTGTAAGCCTGGGAACCTGCCCAAGAACCGCTGCACCACCAGGTTGAGGACGTGAGCCATGCAGGGCACATGGGTGAGCTGCCCCTGTCGCAGGGCGGAGAGGAGGTTGGTGCCATTGTCAGAAACGACCATTCCTGGCTTAAGCTGACGTGGCGTCAACCACCTCTCGGCCTGCCCCTGCAGAGCTGCCAGAACCTCTGGCCCAGTGTGGCTCCTGTCCCCCAAACACACCAGCGCAAGCACGGCATGGCATCTTTTTGCCTGCGTACTTGCGTAGCCCCTTGTATGCCTACGGAGCACCGCTGGTTCCAAGGACAGAGCACTGGAGGAAGAAGAAGAGGAGGGGGTGGAGGAGAGAGGTGTGTCACAACCAGTAGCAGTAGTAGCGTTTTGGAGGCGTGGTGGCGGAACAACCTCCAACACTACTGCACCTTGTCCTGCATCCCTCCCAGCTGCCAATAGAGTGACCCAATGGGCCGTGAAAGAAAGGTAACGTCCCTGTCCATGCCTGCTGGACCATGAGTCAGCAGTAATATGCACCTTACCGCTGACCGCCCTGTCCAGCGAGGCATGGACATTGCCCTCCACATGCCGGTAGAGAGACGGAATCGCCTTCCGTGAGAAAAAGTGCCGTTTGGGAACCTGCCACTGAGGAACCGCACATTGAACAAACTCACGGAAGGGGGCCGAGTCTACCAACTGAAAAGGCAGTAGTTGAAGTGCTAGCAATTTAGCCAGGCTAGCATTCAACCGCTGGGCATGTGGATGGCTGGGAGTGTACTTCTTTCTACGGTCCAGCAGCTGGGGCAGGGAAATTTGCCTGCTGCAATCGGACGTCGGTGTACTGCAAGTACTTGGTTGTGACACACCTAATTCTACACCTTCAGTCCTCTCAGAGCAGCTTTCAGAGAGGACTGAAGGTGTAGTGGGGATGGAGATCCCAGCTGAGGAGGAGCAAGGAGAGGTCCGCTTAGTTCTTTGGTGTGGGTCTTTTATGTGTGCCTGCCAACGAGCTGCATGGCAGGTCGCCATATGTCTGGTCATGCTTGTGGTGCCCAAGCGGCTGATGTTTTGGCCACGCGAGATACGCTTGAGACAAATATTGCAAATAGCAGTGGTGCGATCTGCTGCACTCGTCTCAAAAAAGGCCCACACCAAAGAACTTTTCTGATAACGTGCAGAGGCAGCGCCCTGCACAGGCGGAGCTCTGCGGTGTTGTACAGTTGCTGTGCTGGCCTCTACCTGGCCTCCAGGGGGCACCCTGCCTCGTTGGACATGTGACGCCGCATCCTCCTCCTCCTCCTCGTCCTCCTCCTCATCCTCTCTCCCTTCAGGCACCCACGTGGAGTCAGTGACCTCATCATCCCCTCCCTCTTCACCACTAGAGCAAACCTGGCAGTAAGCTGCAGCTGGTGGAACAGTACTGCCAGATTCCTCAAGCTGGGTATCATCATCCGAGCCTTCGAATCGTTGGGCATCCTCCTGGAGCATGTACCCAACACTGTGCTCAAAGAGTTCGGGGGACTCCTCAGGAGGACATGGTGGGTCTAGGGAAGGGGTGGCTGATGATGCTCTGCCATTACCCTGAGCCTGGGTGAGAGAGGATGAGGAGGATGAGGAGGGCTTGGTCATCCATTCTACCAAGCCTTCAGCATGATGCGGCTCCACATGTCCAGCTGCCGAAAACAAAGACGCGCGTGTCCCATGGCCACGTGCTGATGACGATGCACGACCACGTCCACGTCCACGGCCACGTCCACTAGAAACAGAGCCTGCCTGCCCTGTGTTCTTGGCTCTGCACGCTCTGCCTCCCCTTGGCGGTCTTCCAGCCATTGTAGTCGGTAGTCCTGTGGGTGCTGCTGAGAAGAATATATAGGAGCTCTGTGTGATGCCACTAACACACTAGAAGTCCTGTGGGTGCTGCTGAGAAGAAAATATAGGAGCTCTGTGTGATGCCACTAACACACGAGAAGTCCTATGGGTGCTTCTGCAAAGAAAATAGAGGAGCTCTGTGTGATGCCACTAACACACTAGAAGTCCTATGGGTGCTTCTGCAAAGAAAATAGAGGAGCTCTGTGTGATGCCACTAACACACTAGAAGTCCTGTGGGTGCTGCTGAGAAGAAAATATAGGAGCTCTGTGTGATGCCACTAACACACGAGAAGTCCTATGGGTGCTTCTGCAAAGAAAATAGAGGAGCTCTGTGTGATGCCACTAACACACTAGAAGTCCTATGGGTGCTTCTGCAAAGAAAATAGAGGAGCTCTGTGTGATGCCACTAACACACTAGACGTCCTGTGGGTGCTGCTGAGAAGAAAATATAGGAGCTCTGTGTGATGCCACTAACACACTAGAAGTCCTATGGGTGCTTCTGCAAAGAAAATAGAGGAGCTCTGTGTGATGCCACTAACACACTAGAAGTCCTGTGGGTGCTGCTGAGAAGAAAATATAGGAGCTCTGTGTGATGCCACTAACACACGAGAAGTCCTATGGGTGCTTCTGCAAAGAAAATAGAGGAGCTCTGTGTGATGCCACTAACACACTAGAAGTCCTGTGGGTGCTGCTGAGAAGAAAATATAGGAGCTCTGTGTGATGCCACTAACACACGAGAAGTCCTATGGGTGCTTCTGCAAAGAAAATAGAGGAGCTCTGTGTGATGCCACTAACACACTAGAAGTCCTATGGGTGCTTCTGCAAAGAAAATAGAGGAGCTCTGTGTGATGCCACTAACACACTAGAAGTCCTGTGGGTGCTGCTGAGAAGAAAATATAGGAGCTCTGTGTGATACCACTAACACACTAGAAGTCCTATGGGTGCTTCTGCAAAGAAAATAGAGGAGCTCTGTGTGATGCCACTAACACACTAGAAGTCCTGTGGGTGCTGCTGAGAAGAAAATATAGGAGCTCTGTGTGATGCCACTAACACACGAGAAGTCCTATGGGTGCTTCTGCAAAGAAAATAGAGGAGCTCTGTGTGATGCCACTAACACACTAGAAGTCCTGTGGGTGCTGCTGAGAAGAAAATATAGGAGCTCTGTGTGATGCCACTAACACACGAGAAGTCCTATGGGTGCTTCTGCAAAGAAAAAAGAGGAGCTCTGTGTGATGCCACTAACACACTAGAAGTCCTATGGGTGCTTCTGCAAAGAAAATAGAGGAGCTCTGTGTGATGCCACTAACACACTAGAAGTCCTGTGGGTGCTGCTGAGAAGAAAATATAGGAGCTCTGTGTGATGCCACTAACACACTAGAAGTCCTATGGGTGCTTCTGCAAAGAAAATAGAGGAGCTCTGTGTGATGCCACTAACACACTAGAAGTCCTGTGGGTGCTGCTGAGAAGAAAATATAGGAGCTCTGTGTGATGCCACTAACACACTAGAAGTCCTATGGGTGCTTCTGCAAAGAAAATAGAGGAGCTCTGTGTGATGCCACTAACACACTAGAAGTCCTGTGGGTGCTTCTGCAAAGAAAATAGAGGAGCTCTGTGTGATGCCACTAACACACTAGAAGTCCTGTGGGTGCTGCTGAGAAGAAAATATAGGAGCTCTGTGTGATGGGACTAACACACTTCAAGTCCTATAGGTGCTTCTGGGAACAAAATATAAGATCTCTGTGTGATTGGACTAACACACTTCAAGTCCTATAGGTGCTTCTGGGAACAAAATATAGGTCTGTGTGATGGGACTAACACACTTCAAGTCCTATAGGTGCTTCTGGGAACAAAATATATGATCTCTGTGTGATTGGACTAACACACTTCAAGTCCTATAGGTGCTTCTGGGAAGAAAATATATGATCTCTGTGTGATGGGACTAACACACTTCAAGTCCTATAGGTGCTTCTGGGAACAAAATATATGATCTCTGTGTGATGGGACTAACACACTTCAAGTCCTATAGGTGCCTCTGGGAAGAAAATATAGGTCTGTGTGATGGGACTAACACACTTCAAGTCCTATAGGTGCTTCTGGGAACAAAATATATGATCTCTGTGTGATTGGACTAACACACTTCAAGTCCTATAGGTGCTTCTGGGATCAAAATATATGATCTCTGTGTGATGGGACTAACACACTTCAAGTCCTATAGGTGCCTCTGGGAAGAAAATATAGGTCTGTGTGATGGGACTAACACACTTCAAGTCCTATAGGTGCTTCTGGGAACAAAATATATGATCTCTGTGTGATTGGACTAACACACTTCAAGTCCTATAGGTGCTTCTGGGAACAAAATATATGATCTCTGTGTGATGGGACTAACACACTTCAAGTCCTATAGGTGCTTCTGGGAACAAAATATAAGATCTCTGTGTGATTGGACTAACACACTTCAAGTCCTATAGGTGCTTCTGGGAAGAAAATATAGGTCTGTGTGATGGGACTAACACACTTCAAGTCCTATAGGTGCTTCTGGGAACAAAATATATGATCTCTGTGTGATTGGACTAACACACTTCAAGTCCTATAGGTGCTTCTGGGAAGAAAATATATGATCTCTGTGTGATGGGACTAACACACTTCAAGTCCTATAGGTGCTTCTGGGAAGAAAATATATGATCTCTGTGTGATGGGACTAACACACTTCAAGTCCTATAGGTGCTTCTGGGAACAAAATATATGATCTCTGTGTGATGGGACTAACACACTTCAAGTCCTATAGGTGCTTCTGGGAACAAAATATAAGATCTCTGTGTGATTGGACTAACACACTTCAAGTCCTATAGGTGCTTCTGGGAAGAAAATATAGGTCTGTGTGATGGGACTAACACACTTCAAGTCCTATAGGTGCTTCTGGGAACAAAATATAAGATCTCTGTGTGATTGGACTAACACACTTCAAGTCCTATAGGTGCTTCTGGGAAGAAAATATAGGTCTGTGTGATGGGACTAACACACTTCAAGTCCTATAGGTGCCTCTGGGAAGAAAATATAGGTCTGTGTGATGGGACTAACACACTTCAAGTCCTATAGGTGCTTCTGGGAACAAAATATATGATCTCTGTGTGATTGGACTAACACACTTCAAGTCCTATAGGTGCTTCTGGGAACAAAATATATGATCTCTGTGTGATTGGACTAACACACTTCAAGTCCTATAGGTGCTTCTGGGAACAAAATATATGATCTCTGTGTGATGGGACTAACACACTTCAAGTCCTATAGGTGCTTCTGGGAAGAAAATATATGATCTCTGTGTGATGGGACTAACACACTTCAAGTCCTATAGGTGCTTCTGGGAACAAAATATATGATCTCTGTGTGATGGGACTAACACACTTCAAGTCCTATAGGTGCTTCTGGGAACAAAATATATGATCTCTGTGTGATTGGACTAACACACTTCAAGTCCTATAGGTGCTTCTGGGAAGAAAATATATGATCTCTGTGTGATGGGACTAACACACTTCAAGTCCTATAGGTGCTTCTGGGAAGAAAATATATGATCTCTGTGTGATGGGACTAACACACTTCAAGTCCTATAGGTGCTTCTGGGAACAAAATATAAGATCTCTGTGTGATGGGACTAACACACTTCAAGTCCTATAGGTGCTTCTGGGAACAAAATATAAGATCTCTGTGTGATTGGACTAACACACTTCAAGTCCTATAGGTGCTTCTGGGAAGAAAATATAGGTCTGTGTGATGGGACTAACACACTTCAAGTCCTATAGGTGCTTCTGGGAACAAAATATATGATCTCTGTGTGATGGGACTAACACACTTCAAGTCCTATAGGTGCTTCTGGGAACAAAATATATGATCTCTGTGTGATGGGACTAACACACTTCAAGTCCTATAGGTGCTTCTGGGAACAAAATATATGATCTCTGTGTGATTGGACTAACACACTTCAAGTCCTATAGGTGCTTCTGGGAAGAAAATATAGGTCTGTGTGATGGGACTAACACACTTCAAGTCCTATAGGTGCTTCTGGGAACAAAATATATGATCTCTGTGTGATGGGACTAACACACTTCAAGTCCTATAGGTGCCTCTGGGAAGAAAATATAGGTCTGTGTGATGGGACTAACACACTTCAAGTCCTATAGGTGCTTCTGGGAACAAAATATATGATCTCTGTGTGATGGGACTAACACACTTCAAGTCCTATAGGTGCTTCTGGGAACAAAATATAGGAGCTCTGCCTGCCTGCCAGGAACACACTACAAGTCCTATAGGTGCTTCTGGGAAGAAAATATAGGAGCTCTGCCTGCCTGCCACGAACACACTACAAGTCCTATAGGTGCTTCTGGGAACAAAATATATGAGCTCTGCCTGCCTGCCAGGAACACACTACAAGTCCTATAGGTGCTTCTGGGAACAAAATATAGGAGCTCTGCCTGCCTGCCACGAACACACTACAAGTCCTATAGGTGCTTCTGGGAAACAAAATATAGGAGCTCTGCCTGCCTGCCAGGAACACACTACAAGTCCTATAGGTGCTTCTGGGAACAAAATATAGGAGCTCTGCCTGCCTGCCACGAACACACTACAAGTCCTATAGGTGCTTCTGGGAACAAAATATAGGAGCTCTGCCTGCCTGCCAGGAACACACTACAAGTCCTATAGGTGCTTCTGGGAACAAAATATAGGAGCTCTGCCTGCCTGCCACGAACACACTACAAGTCCTATAGGTGCTTCTGGGAACAAAATATAGGAGCTCTGCCTGCCTGCCAGGAACACACTACAAGTCCTATAGGTGCTTCTGGGAACAAAATATAGGAGCTCTGCCTGCCTGCCACGAACACACTACAAGTCCTATAGGTGCTTCTGGGAACAAAATATAGGAGCGCTGCCTGCCTGCCACGAACACACTACAAGCCCCTCTTTCTAACTCAATCCTTCTAAATGAATCTATCCAACCTAACTCTCTCTCAGTAAATCTATCTAACTAAATCCAGCAGAGTGTCACAGATCTAGCCTGCTCTATCTGCGCCGGAACAGCATGTGACCGGCGCAGACGGCGTGGCGGCCTTTTATAGGGGGGGGCGTGTACTACAGCCCCTGAGCTGTAATTGGCTACAGGCGTCCTGCCTGTAGCCAATTATGGCTCTTCGAGTTTCCGGGGCTGTGATTGGCCAAGCATGCGGGGTCACAGTGCATGCTTGGCCAATCATCAGCCAGCAATGCACTGCGCCGGCCGCGCCGGCCGCCCTGCATTGCGGGGCCGCGCGCATCACACGAACGTGATGCGAGCGGCCAAAATAGTTCTGGGCTCGCCGAGCGAGCGAACGCCCGGTGCTCGATGCGAACGTGGGTTCGCATCGAGCACCGGGCCCATCCCTAATCAATAATATACCCAAGGGTCAACTTCTTAGAATACGTAGAAACTGCCACAATACTGAGGACTTTCTTATACAGGAGGACACCTTAATAAACAAGTTTGTTGACAAAGGATACACGGCCGAACCTTTACAAAAATTGAAAGAGAATATTAAAGGAATGGACCGCGCCTCCCTATTAAGGCCAAAAGAGAGACCCCCAAACCAACAGCAAATGAATGTGGCTTTCATCACTGGGTACAGCAACCAATTCAAATCCATTGAACACATAGTGAGAAAATATTGGCCTATTTTAAAATCTGACAGGACACTGGCGAAACTGTTGGATAAGAAGCCAAGATTTATTTACAGAAAGGCACCTACCCTCAGGAACCATCTGGTAAAGAATGTTATAGACCCCCCCAGACCTGTAAAATTGTTCTCCGAACTCAAGGGTTTTTACAAATGCCAAAGGTGCCTTGCCTGCCGAGTCAGTAAGAAGCAACCCAGGAGAAAAACTACTTTTAGATCTAGGACGGGGAAAGAGTTTACTATTAGAGAGCTGGTGACATGTAACAGTACACATGTTACTTACGTTCTAGAGTGCCCCTGCCGATTACAATATGTTGGCAGGACCACTAGGCCCTTATGTGTTCGGATCAGGGAACATATAAATAACATCAAAAAAGGTTTCCCCAAACACCATCTCTCCAGACACTTTGATGAATTCCACAATAGAGACCCTACAGGTCTCATTTTTTATGGCATAGACACTATCAATGATCACTGGAGAGGGGGAAATAAAAAGATCCAAATTTCACAAAACGAAACTAAATGGATATATCTTTTAGAATCTCTGGTGCCAAAAGGGTTAAATGTGGACATAGACTTGAATTGTTTCTTATCCAATTTTTAACCTTCCCTTTGATATACATAATTTCCGTTCCCTTTAGTTTTGGACCTTCCCACAACCTTTGCGGTTAAAGCCACACCGACTGAGCCAACCCCCCCCCCCCCTTTTTTTTTTACAATTAGTACTTTTATACAGAAGTTTTATATATATATTTTTTATATATATTTTTTATATATATTTTTTATATATATATTTTATCTCCTCTACATTTACTATGGTAATACCTGCATATGGGGTAGATCTCCCCTCATATATTTAAATAATTTATTTTAATTAATCCAGATGGTCCTTTATCCCCTATATAGATTTCTCCACTGCTGCCTATGAGTACTAATACTCATCTCTTTTATTTAGGCATCTGTGCACGATACTTATTGGAGATGCACTATAACCAATATTCACACAGAAAATCTTTTTGCTTACTAATATTTTTATTACCTCTGCATGTCACCTGCACAGGTTATACATTATACATTTTTACTTTCCTTTTATGATGCACCAGTATTAAATGTTATCTTCACATTTTACTACATATGTTTTACATCAGCCTCTTCTCGTGTGCCTATTTTATGGCATATTCATATTTAGCACTTAGTACCTTTATTTAATTTATTTCTCACTTATTGCACCCTTATTGCACCTAGCGTCCCGTATTTCCATTTAAAAATTATTTGTCCTTTTAATTTATATATGCCTATTTAATTAATTTTTTCAGAATGTATTTGCCGCGCCATGTCATTTTAAGTAATAGCCACTAGAGGGGGAGGGTAGTGCATATTATCAACCTTAGCCCATGGTAGGGATAGAATTGCTTCCTATCTAGTTGGCGTTCTCCCCTTGTTCTTCCTCCTCTCCCCTGGATTGGCCGGCATGGCTACACCCTTCTGTATATATAGACGTATGGTGTACCAAGATGTCCGAGCCTCAGACGACGTCCTATGACGAAACGCGTAAGGCGGGACTATCTTGGTACACAATACGTCACGTCCGGCGCAGTCGTCTTCCGGTTTCAAGCTACTCGTGGCCGTGGAACGCACGCCGCTTCCCCGGAACAGCGGCGCTCTGACACGCCAGTTTTTGTTTTATGGGCTTGCTAGCCCTCAATCTTTCCTTTACACCACTTGGTGGTGATTTGTAATATCTTTTTTAACTATTAAAAAACAGCTTTTTACGAAATGGATTCACCCTATGAGTCTATCCTTCCCCACATATAACATCTAATACTGCTGAGAACACCCTGATGACACAAAGATAGGATCCAGATGACAGCAACCCCCTGGAGAAAGAGGACACCCCCAGCCTAGAAGAGCGAGGACTGCTTGGATTACTACTGTTATGCCCATTACCCCTGCAGGGGTTGGGCACTCTGGTAAGTGCAATCACATAAGGGGCAGTGTCGGAAGGAGGGAAGTACTGTATCACCACAACTGTATTCATCTCAAGAACAATTATTCACTGATTTGGGTCTGATATCAGACTGAATTTTCAGCAGATTACATACATATATTTTCCTGCGTTACTGTATAAACATTTATACGACTCTCGCCTGTTTTACGGAGGACTTCCATATTAATTAATTAATTTTTTTTATATATTTTTATATATATATTTATATTTTTTTTTTTCATTTTTTGGTATTTTTATATCAACTTATATCTCTATTGGACTTGATAAAGACGTACGCATCACATACAGGGTATACCCCTTGGAGTTACTTCACCCAGGTTTAACGGGTGACATCACTGCTTGTTTATATTGGATATATATTTTTTTCTTTATAGAATTTTCTCTGCAGCCTTTTAACATATACTATGCTTATATTTTTTGTGTATTGTTCACGTTTATGATCTATCTTTTGCCGTATTGAAGTAATCAGCTAATATGTCTACCTCATTTATTTATTGATGCACCTGCACTTTTCTCACTTTTACCTCACTCTTTAAATATTTATTTATTTACAAATCACTATCCTGTGCCAGTTGAACACCATATTTCGGGTACCTTAAACATTGTGTAATTGGTATATTGTGGTTTATGTGCTAGTATACACCACTGGCTCACTTCCTTTTTGCACATGCACCTTACCTTGGGTTTGATATTTAAAATATTTAAAATATTTTAAATATTCTAGATACGTTCCACCCCTACATTTTACACCCCTTCATTCTCTATTTCAGAACAGCGCCAATACCCCTTTTTAGTGTTTTATATATTTTCTGGCTCCACCTAGGTGAAGTTTTTTAGGGGGGCAGCAGTTCCACTTCCTAAGCGCGGATGCTATCCTTATTTTAAATGTAGTTAACTGCAACTTGCCAGAACATCGTATTTGAACTGGGTGAATGAACGATGTTTACTACGAACGATTGTTGAACCCATGAACATGAAAGTGGCCATTTTAAACTGTACAACATTAAATCAAAGCACATAGAGCAGTATGCAAGCAGTATTAATAATATGAACACACGACAACTACTTACTTTTTTGAAGAACTCGCTTGATCTGTCTCTACTGATCGTTCTGCCTCAGTTTCAGGTCTGACCAGCGTTTCCTCAGTTGATCCTTGGATCGTCGTACCCCACTATTCTTCTGCAGGCTCTTCACAACTTTAGCCATGATCTTGGCCTTTCTGACATTTGGGTTGGGGTAAGGCCCATACTTCCCATCATAGTCGCTCCTCTTCAATAGACATGTGCGATTCGGTTCGTAACGAATGGATTTTCGTACGAATTTGTTAGTATTCATACATTCGTATCAATTCGAACATCCAAATAGCTGAAAGAACTAAAATACAAAAATTACGAAATTACGAACAAGCAAAATAACTAACATGTGAAAACACGAACTTACGAATGGGCAAACTTACGAAAATACGAAACACCGAAACAGTAAAAGAACGAAAATTACATATATAACGAATGATTTGCATTCCATATTTTCAATCATTTGTCTGTTCGTAATTTCGTATATTCGTATTTTTATTCGTGTGTTCGTAATTCCGTTTCTTTGTATGTTCGTAATTTCGTTTGTTCGGGTTCTCGAATCGTTCTTTTGAATGACAGACACTGTAATATGTATGTTCCTAATTTCGTATATTCGTATTTTCATTCGTGTGTTCGTAATTTTGTTTCTTTGTATGTTCGTAATTTTGTTTGTTCGTGTTCTCGAATCGTTCCTTTAAACAGTGGTGGCTGGGGGGGCGCAAACAAACAGCCTCACTGTGCCATCAAACGCTGCCACTGTGCCCCAAACGCTGCCACTGTGCCCATTAAATGCTGCCACTGTGCCCATTAAACGCTGCCACTGTGCCCATCAAACGCTGCCACTGTGCCCATTAAACGCTGCCACTGTGCCCCAAATGCTGCCACTGTGCCCCAAATGCTGCCACTGTGCCCATTAAACTCTGCCACTGTGCCCATCTAACGCTGCCACTGTGCCCCAAGTGCTGCCATTGTGCCTCAAATGCTGCCACTGTGCCCATTAAATGCTTCCACTGTGCTCCACACACTGCCACTGTGCCCCAAGTGCTGCCACTGTGCCCATCTAATGCTGCCACTGTGCCCCAAGTGCTGCCATTGTGCCTCAAATGCTGCCACTGTGCCCCAAACACTGCCACCGTGCCCCAAGTGCTGCCACTGTGCCCATCTAACGCTGCCACCATGCCCCAAGTGCTGTCACTGAGCCCATTAAATGCTACCAATGTGCCCTCTGCCTGCCCTCTGCACTTACCTTGTCTCGGTGTGCAGCTGGTGACGGCGTCAGGCGGCGAGCAGTGTCTCCTCATCGACCCGATATCTTCTCCCGCGCTCCTCCTGTCTTCTGCAATGATTGGGCGCCTGTGACTTCAGCCAATCAGGTGACAGGTAACAGACCCGGCAACCTGATTGGCTGAGAGGCGGGTCTGTGTTAGGGAAGCGATGTATTCGCTTCTCTAACACAATACTGTGTAAACAGCGAACCCACAGCATTGCGCCCTGTTTACACTTATGGAAGCCTATTAGAGCCCACCGCTCTAATCAGGTCGCCTATTAGAGCTTACAGCTCTAATAGGGCGCTTCCGACATGGGGCCGGACACCTGAATAAGGGGCGGCAGCGGTGACAATAGATAGATTCATGCAATGCATGAATCTATCTATTGGTGATAGAGCAGTGCAGGAGAGAGGGGGCGGCGCTCCTGCGCCCTCTATGCACGCACCGCCACTGCTTTTGAATGACAGTGTAATATGTATGTTCGTAATTTCGTATGTTCGTATTTTCATTCGTATGTTTGTAATTTCGTGTTCTCGAATGGTTCTTTTGAATGGGCAGTTAGGCAATGGGCACCATTGGGCAGTGTAGTGAGTGATGTATCTTAGGGCTCTTTCACACGGGGCGGATCAGTGCAGATCCGCCCCGTGGATAGCCGCTTGCTCAGCGGGGATCGCCGGAGCGATCTGCGCTGAGCAGGAAGATGACATGTCCGTCTCTGCAAACAGCGCAGGGATGGACCTGTCAGAGCGCCGCTCTCCCCTATGGGAGATCGGGTGACGACGGACCGTAGAGTCCGTCGTCACCCGATCCGCTCTGCAGACGGATGAAAAAATAGGGTTTTCCTCCGTCTGCAGAAACGGAGCAGAGCGGGCACGGACGAGAGCGGGTGTCAGCGGATTATCCGCTGACACCCGCTATCTTAGCCAATCAGCTTATCCCTTTTGTGTCTGAGTCACATGGCATTCCTGAATCTTTTTAGATTCAGTTGAGGAGTAGACTGAGTCAGGTCTCTTGACTGAGGGAGTGGAGTAAGTACAGGATTTATTAGACATTAAGCAAGGATTATCATTCTTTATTTCATGCAATTCAAATTTTTTGTGCTTTTGTGGGACAGTGTGTGCACTGTTTTGTTTTAAAACTTACTGTGCTGTCTGTCTGATTTTTATTTTTTATTTTTTGCAGTTGCATTTTTGAAGGTGTAATACACAATTTTTTCTCTGTTTGTTTAAAAACAATAATTATAATAATGGATATTTCTCCTCCTCTCCCCATGAGGGAAGCAAGAGTGGAAAATGTTCATGATACAGCATCAGCAAAAACTTCAAAAAAAGATGGTACTAGCAACAGGCCTATTGTAACACCTGTTATTTTCTACAAGAGAGGTCAGGCAGTTCCTGCAAAGGCTGTTGCTAGTGCCCACAGTTATAAGCAGCCAAAAATGGAGATTTTTGATTTACAGCAGGAGGAAGATGCTCAAGAGAAAAGCATAGCTGCCACTGCTAGTGCCAACACCAAAAGTATTAGCAGCAGCTCTACAGATAGAGGTGAAGTAGCAGCTAATATTTTACAAGCTGAACCTGCTGCTAAACAACATGATGATGATGACAATGACATACCTTTAAGTCCCACCTTTGAAGGTTTTGATTTAGGCATAGGATTGGGTTTAGAGGAAGAGCAATATCTACAACAATATCAAGTGTGTAGTCCAGCATCAGATATTGGTCCTCCTCTGTCTCCTCTGTTATTCACACACACTATGCAGTCACCATCACCTGCCTCTTCTGTCTTAGAAGATTTAACGATTGCCACAGTAACCAGTGATAGGCCACAACCATCTTCTTCCATCACCCCTAAAGCTTCTCAAGCTCAAAGCCATCACCCTGAACAAATTGTAGAAGATTCTTCCCCACCCAGTGGCAGTGGTAACCGCAACCGGCGGTCAAAAATATTGGAGCATTTTGTTTAAGTTGGGGATGGCCGCATAGTGAAATGCAAACTATGTGGCAAGGAAGTGAGCCGTGGGAGAAATGTAGGGCATCTCACTAATGCTGGGATGGGTCATCATTTGTGCTCTCAGCATAAGCCTCTGCTGTTGAGAGAGGAAAGTGGGGTGGCAGCTCCACCTACTAAAAAGAGTGGAACCACCAGTGCTACCATTTCCACTGATAGGCATGACAAGGGGCAAAGGGATCAAGGCACCTCTTGTGCAACTGTTAAGCATCCCGGTCATTATCAGCCTACCCTGCAGCAATTTAGCGGCTTTCATTCTAGGGGGAAAATTACCCGCCTTATTGGGCAATTGATAGCTGTCGGTGGAGCACCTTATAATTTGGTGGAAGGGGAGCCATTTAGGCAGGTAATGCAGGCAGTCACACCTCAGTATATTGTACCCTCCTGTACTACATTCAGCCGTAATGTAGTACCCTCTTTGTACAATTCATGTGTGCAGACATTGAAATAGGAGTTGGGCAGAGCTGCTGGCCAGTCTGTACATTTTACCTCAGACTTGTGGAGTTCTCCCAGTGGCCAGCATGCCTTTTTGTCATTGACTGCGCACTGGTGGCAGCCCACTGTCTCAGAACCTAAGAAACCAAAACCAGGGGCAAGAAGCACAGGAGCTGAGGCAGTAATCGTTAATCAGGGGCAACGTTCCTTCCTCTTGCATGCAGAGGTTCTAGATGAGCAACACAGTGCTCATAATATTTTGCGTGCACTCAAAAAAATGGTGGCGGAGTGGCTTGGAGACCAAGCAGGCATGCAGCCAAAGTTAGGGTTTGTTGTAACAGACGGAGCAACAAATATGATCAAGGCTCTGCGTGATGGTCGATTTGTAGGAGTTCGCTGCTCGGCACATGACCCTGCATCTTGTAGTTAAGGCTGCTCTGGACGACGACAGTAGTCAAAAGTTGTCAGCAGTTGTGGAATCCTGTCGTACGATAGCAGGCCATTTTCACAGAAGTGTGAAAGCTAGCCACATATTCCGAACTGAGCAAAGTAAGGCTGGCCTTAGTCAACACCGCTTGAAGCAGGACATAAGCATTCTGTGGGATTCTACCTTAGAAATGATTGAAAGAATACTCGAGCAGCAAAAGGCAATTCATGCTATGTCCCATGAGAATTTTATCGGCATAGTCTCGACCATTAAGCAGGGAGGAGTGGACAATCATTGGTCAGTTGGTGGCAGTGCTTAGTCCCTTCCGTGCTGCCACAGAAAGCTTGAGCCGAGAAAATGCTATTTTGTCCCAAGTTATCCCCCTATTCACACACCTTATCATTAGTCTGGATGACTTTCTCACCAATAAAGAGCTGTTACCTGGTGGCGAATTAGTTGCAGACATTGCTGCACTTCTAAGGAGGCTTAAGGGTCAACTAACTCGAAGGATTAACAACCTCATAGAAGCTTGCCCTGAGCTAATGTTTGCCTCAATCTGCGATCCTCGAATAAAGGGCAAAATGCCCCTCCACAGCAATGTACTTACCACCTGGAGGAATAAATTAATTGAGAGGGTGTGTGACAGGCAAAGACAATTAGGCATGCCGCTAGAGGTGGAGGAAGAAGAACTGGAGGAGCCTGCCGATGATACTGTGTCAACACCTATCAGAACCACTGCTGCGAACACAACCAGAGCAGACGAGATTTGGGCAAAGACATTAGATTTTTTGATTGGACCCAGGAGACTGACCCTCAGGAAACAAAGTAGTGTCTCAGCTACAGTAAAGGCTTATCTTTCAGAGCCACATTTGCCTGCTACTGCTACAATATTGGCATGAGAGGGGGATTTGGCCTGCTCTCTCTATTGTAGCCCAAGAGCTTATATCCTGCCCCCCAACCTCAGTCCGCAGCGATCACAACTGGCTCCACAGCTGATGGAGCAGATGGCATTTCTTAAAGTAAACCTACCAAAACTGGGATACCCTCCCTAAACTTTGATAGTTAACTGTGCTACTTTGTCTTGAACTTCTACCTCAATTCTATGTGCCATAAGTCTATCTTTAATTCAATCTCTTCCAAGATTAGATGCCAAATATATAATTCAACAAAACCAAAACCAAATATAGGTGCAGGACTGGTCATGATATCTATCCAAAATTAAAGGAATATGTTTGTTTATTAACATATGAAAGTTATCACTCAGTGAGAAAGTACTAGAGACTGAGAGAGCTTAGGAAGCTGGAATCAGCCTCAAGGTATTATTGAATGGTCTAATATGGCCTTTACATCATCACCTTTCTTTTATGTGGATTGGGATTGGGGAATCATCCCAAGAAAAATCGTCAGGCAGTTGATTTTGGACCACTTGAGATGTATCCGTCTGCCACCCAAAAAAGGAAGATTGTAAACCCAAAAAGAGTCCATGATATAAAACCATGAGACTGATCCCGGTGAGTGATAACTTTCATATTAAACATATTCATTTCATTTTAGATAGATATCATGACCTGCACTATATTTGTTTTTTTTTGGGACTTTTTATTTGGCATCTATTCTACTCTTAGAACAGGTTGAATTGAAGTAGATCCATTCATTCCTGTTAATCATTTTTTGAAATTATCCACCAGTTGAGCGATTGTTATGATTCAACCCAAGTTGCATTTTTTTGGATAATTCTTATTATTTGTATATTTTTTTTTGTTCAAGTTTTTGGAGTTGCTATTGCATGCATACTATAGTGCATATATGCAATACTCAATGCTCCTTCTTATATTAGTATTCAATTAAGAGAAACAAAATAAAATAAATCCTGCACTTACTCCGTGTCTCCGAGTCCCAATACTCCCACAACCAAAACTCCATGGATACCAATACTCCCACAAACAGTGGTATTCCATTCCTTTGTATTTTCTCCTATTACTGTCTATGGTGTTGCAAATGAAGACTGCACCTGCTACCATCTACGAGAAAATCGTTAGGATTTGGGGATGGGGAAGGCACAGACCTCTCCCCATACTATGGAATTATGAAAGCATGGAAAAGATTTACCCTACTGCACCCACAAACAAGTGAGTGGCTCATAATTATTTTTCCTTATTGCCTTTACTTCATTACATTAATTATGTCTGTTTATCTACCTATGTGTCTTTCTTTCACATTTTAGTGAAAATACTGCTAGTCCTTGATGCGGATGAGGTGCGAGACAGATTTGATTATATATGTGTCATCAATTACTTCACAGGTAAGTCTTACCACTGCACAACAATTTTAGTATATATATATATATATATATATATATATATATATATATATATATACTATATATGCACCTATACCAATGCTAGTATCAGTGGCGATTAGTGAGCACTTGGGCAAGTTACAAGTACTCCCTCCAAAACCTGTACTGTGCTGGTCAAAGGGAGATTTTTTCAGATCTCACCGAAAACAGTAAGATCTCAAATCCTCCCTCTGACATGCAGTGCTGTGTGGGAGCATTGAACTGGCTTCCCAACCAATCAGCAAGTCGGACGGTGGCTCCCTCAATGCACAGCAGGTCAGAAGGATTTATTTTCCTGATCTCTCTCTGCTGTCGCAAAGCTGGAAAAAAACATGCATCCTCTAGTCAGGAGGTGTGCGTTAAAAAGAAACCTCATAAAGTTTATATTAAGTTTATAAACTTTATTACTTTAATTAGATATAAACTTTAAAACTTTTTGTTGGTTTATTTCAGTTTTGTTTTCATAGGAGTGTAAACATATCTGATTAGTAAACCAACTAGAGTCTAGTCTCGGGAGGGGCAAAAAAAATTTTGCAGCCAATTTATGGGGGGAAATGGCTGGTGTTGGTGCTTCAATCATCCCGGCAACATTGTGGTTAATGGTGTCAGGATGATTGAAGCACATTATTTTATTATTACATTGTAATATAAAATGAAATAGTTCAATTAACCATAATGCAGAATCAGTGGGAGCCCCGAGTGTGTCACTTGCCACATCACCTGCCACTTGTTGCGGACTGTCACTTGCCACATGACCTGCCACATGTTGCTGGTTGTCACTGGCCACGTCACCTGTCACAAGTTGCTTACTGTCACTTGCTGCTAAGGTGGGGATTGTCTTTTGCTGTGTCCCAGAGTCAGGCAGCAGAGAGATGATGTAATCTCTCTGCTGCCTGCAGCTGCCTGCACAGTGAGGGTGGGCGGTGAGAGATGATGTCGGTTTCCACATCAAAATCTGTTTCCCCTGGCTCTTGGCTGAGATCGGAAATCCGCCCCTCCAGCCCTCTGCACTGTTGCTCCTCCTACTCTCCCCTGAATGCACAGGGGCAGGGGCAGTAGAAGGATAAATAACATTCGGGGGAGAGTAGGAGGAGCAGCGGTGCAGAGGGCTGGAGGGGCGGATTTCCGATCTTAGCGGAGACCGAGAGCCAGGGGACACAGATTTTGATTGTTTACCCTATGGCTCATGTTGCCAGTGTGGGGGAGTAGATATATATGGATAAGTGCAGCGGGGTCCAATATATTGGACCAGTACTCCTGCAAGGGGCTGTTTAAGTGTTTATATATTGTCCTTTTTATTGGATAGATCCCTATAAACAGCCCCTTGCAGGAGTACTGGTTCAATATATTGGACCCCGCTTATAAAAATTATTTTGGAAAATCAATTGGCATATTTCAAAAGATCAATAAGAGCAGTGGGGCACCATAAAAATCCAAATAAATAGTTAAAGGAAGTAGAAACTGAGTTCCTTTAACTATTGTAGACTAAAGCCCCATACACACGCGCGGATTATCCGAGGACCAGGTGTGTTGTGTGTGTGTGTACTTGTGTACGTTTGTTATTAATTAACCTGATATGTGATGTATTGTAATGTGAAAAAAAAAAATAACACTAATAATAACAAAACTATCAAAGTATTACACAAAAAATATTTTTATTTACAGTGACAATAATTTGCAAAAATACCAAACAACACGTATGTATAAAGGATTGTTATTGATTTTACATGTACGTTACAGATGTTGACATGAAAAGGTCAACTGAAATGGCTTGGTCCGTCGGACAATCCGATGGAGACTAGCCTTCTGTCAGCCTTCAGAGGGAGAGTGTTCTCTGCTGCTTACAGTTGCTGAGGGTGAGGATCTCCCAGGCAATGGAGCACTGTGGCAGGAGATAGCTTCAAGCAACAAAATACTCAATTGCTCCATTGCCTGGTTGTGCTGTTGGTTTACCCGGGTCAACATTAATTGAAAATGGTCAGTTTGCTGTCTGCCTATAAGATGTATGGTCCGGGTAAGCCTTCTCATGTCCCGTGACAGCCTTCTATTGTCACTTGACAATCTCCTCACCTCTATAAGGAGCCTCTCAAGTTGCACAGTTGGGCCAGGTGGTACAGCAGGTGGAACCCGGGCAGGAGATGGCGACTGCTGTGGCGACTGCAGTACATGCACACTGGGGGCAGCATTGTGTGGTGGCAGCATGCCGGATCTTTGGCCCCTGACCTCCTCATCTGGCCATGGGGAGAAGGCAGGAGTCTGTGACATTCCAGGGGTCAGTTCTGGCTCATTCTGCAGCTCTATACCCTCCAAAATAAGTACAGACGAGTGCGGGCTGCACTCAGGCTGGTCTTGTTGATCTGAAATAAGAGATAGCAAATGTTGACGATAGCATTCATAAACAATTCCTCACCTCAATAAGGAGCCTCTCAAGTTGCACAGTTGGGCCAGGTGGTAAAGCTATGCAGAAACCAATCAGCTTCGAACTTTAGCTTGTTCAATTAAGCTTTCACAAAAAAAAACTGCAAGCAGATTGGTTTCTCTGCAGAGCTGCCCCAGATTTTGCACTGCAATTTTTTGTAAATCCACTTCATTGTTTCATACTTTAATACACAACACTTCACTGTATGATTTCATGGAGAAGTGATTGAAGTATGAGTTGTGCGTATGAATTTGGAAAATGGATGGTAATATCTTTTACATGATAATAATGCCTGTGTGTAATGTGTAGATGATTATGTCCTGTTTCTTTATATTGGCAGCTTGTGTAATTACCCTGAGGAGTATTGGGCCGCTGTTTTCTGCCAGATGACACTGGAGGGATATGGCTCAGGCTTTCTGTTAAAGACGGAAGAAAAGAGTCAAGGTAATGTTCTAGATAAAGTTAAGTCAACAGCGCTATTTATTTTGGCCTGTTATAAGTTGAACAACATCAAAGCATTATGAAAAAGGTGCCCCAGATGTATCTTGACTCTTTGTGTCATAAATGTCTATATCCCCATCTAAAAGTAAAATGTCTGTTTTCGGCCCCTTTATTAAAATTAACAATTATGTAAACCAATATTAACAAATAAAAACATAACACTTTTAGTTGACGATCCTTGGAGGCACTAAGTACCAAAAATGTTTCCCTTGTATCTGTGTAAACTATTTCCACGGTCCCTCCCTACCGCACTGCACCGACTCAGGGACGAACCACATTCTGCAGATACACCATTATAACTAACAGTTAATCCACCATAACTGGCATTCCACCGGGGACTCATACCTTAGATGGGTCCCAATCATCTGATCACAGCCAGTTATTTTAAAATGCCTCCAAAAACCCATGCTACTGAAAATACTATTCTGGGCTTTTGTATATTACAGATTACAGGTGAAAGGAGACGGTTGCAGCTGGATCTGCGCACAGTCATGAAGGATATGTGGGCAGCAGAGGAAAGGCAGCTGGAATGGATTAAGAACCTTGCTGAGAGGCGATTTCAAGCACTGCGTCAGCATTCCCAGAAAGCTATGCGCCAGGACGCAGAAATCACCAAACAGCACTGGTGGGCACTAATAGGCACAGTTAAGGCAGCACTGATAGGCACAGATAAGGTGGCACTGATGGGGACAGATGGGGACAGATAAGTCGGTACTGATGGGCACAGATAAGGCAGCACTGATGGCCACTGATAAGATGGCACTGATGGGTGGCACGGATAGGCACTGATAGGTACCACTGATAGATGGCACTGATAGATGGCCCTGATGGGCACTGATAGGTGGCACTGATGGGCACTGGTAGGTGACACTGATAGGCACTGATAGGTGGCAATGATGTGCAGCACTGTTCAGGCACTGATTGTGGGCACTGAGGGCACTGACAGGTGGCACTGTGGGCACTGACAGGTGGCGCTGGTGGGCACTGACAGGTGGCGCTGGTGGGCACTGGTAGGCAGCACTTGTAGGGGGCACAGGTGGGCACTGAGGAGCTGGGGCACATCGCAGTGATCGGGACTAATGTCCCTCTCACTGCCGCCGGTGATCGGCTTTTTTTTTTTCTCCTCACGCTTTCAGCACGGGGAGAAAAAATAGCCGATTAACGGCTGTGTTGACATCACATGATCATCAATCATTGGCTGACAGCTGATCACGTGGTAAGGGGTCGGTGATCTGTGATCGCAGAGCGCGCTGCCCCTTCCCCTTCAGGGGGCGCGCAGGCCGCTTGTGCACGGGACAACGTTAATAGACGTCATTCGGCTATAGCGTGGATCTCGAGTGGTTAAATGTTAAATAGAAGTTCATCATTATACATCCTTTGTGTTTGTGTTAGGTACTCACCAGAATGTCGATGGGATGGACTTGGAGCTGATCGCGCTACAGATGATGTTGCTCGATCTGGAAAACATGAATATAAAGAAAAACGTAAGTCTCACATGCCTAGTAAAAAAACAATAGTGAGTTTGAAACAACCATATAACTGCAATATAAAATTATATATTTCATTTTACTCACCACCAGCTCTTTGATGTGGACCCCTGCTGCTGACTCCAGGGACATCCTCTGCCAGAAGTCCAAGGCCATGTCTCAGCTCTTCCTCCCACTCTCGGAACTCAACAGGCTTTCCCCTAATATACTCTCCCCGTAGACGCTTCTTCATCTTTTTGATGACTGCCGACCGACAATCATAGAATCTGCATATGAAAAAAAAAACATTTTTAGTTAAATAATTTAGAAACCAAACTAAAAGTCAACAAAAGATTTTTTTTTTTTTTTTCGAAAACCAACCTGTCGTTTCACACAGTGATGATTTTATATATACACGTTACAATATTTCCATGTTTGTTAATGTTCTCTTCTGTATGTGGCTGTGCCAAATAAATAGTTTGGTAAAGTAGAACTGTTACTTTTTATTGACTATTACACCGTGTATTTTTTTACAAATGTGTGTTCTAAGAGTGAAAGAATATTGGAATAATTACCTGTGTCTGACGCCAGTGGTGGGCCTGAAAAACTTGGAGACCGCATTCACGGAGTCCCGGACTCGTCCCCAGCCTGCTGCCTTCTCAGATGTTGGCACGGTTTGGCAGAAGAGTGTCACTTTTTCCATTAGAACTGCAGCAACCAATGCAGCATTCTCCTCTTGGGTATATACAGGCCCCCTTGATCTTTCTCGCTTGCTTTGGTGGGGTTGCTGCATGTCTGAGTCAGCACTCTCTGATGTGGGGGGGACACGTGTCTCTGTTTTTGGCCATGCTTCCGCTCCACTCCACCTCCACCTCCGCACTCCCTTCCAGGCCTTGGCTCCACTAGATGCCTCCATTCACCTCCACCCCTCTCCTCTCCACTCCTCCTCTCCCCAACATTACTCTCTCCTTCACGCCTCTCCTCCCCTCTACGCCTCTCCCCTCCATGCCTCCCCTCCCCTCTACGCCTCTCCCCTCCACGCCTCTTCTTCCCTCCATGCCTCTTCTCTACTCCACGCCTCCCGTCCCCTCCTCTTCTCTCCTCCCCTCCACGCCTCCCCTCCCCTGCATGCCTCCTCTCCCATGAGTCCCCTCCTCCACTCCTCCGCTCCCCTCCACTTCTCTCCCCTGAGTCTCCTCCTCCACTCCTCCGCTCCCCTACACTCCTCCGCTCCCCTCCCCTCCTCCACTCCCTTCCACTCCTCCGCTCCCCTCCACTTCTCTCCCCTGAGTCCCCTCCTCCACTCCTCCGCTCCCCTCCACTCTCAGTTACACCAACAACAACTCTCATACCAGCACACTCACTAAAACCAACATTCTCACTCACAAGACTCACACGTCCATTCTCACTCCCAGACATTCTAATTGCAACAAAACCACCAAACCACACACAAACAACTACGAAAACCACAATCTCACTCTCTGCCCTGCTCTCTGCGTACAGGGGCGGAGGCTATAGCCGCATGTTGAAAACGAAACAAAAATACGATATTGCAAATCATTACGAATGACCGTGATGTATTTATGAAAGTACGAATCCATTCGAAGCACGGTAGGTGGAGGCTATAGCCGCGTGTTGAAAATGAAACTAAAATACGAGATTGCAAATCATTACAAACGACCGCAATGTATTTTCAAAAGTACGAATCCATTCCAAGCATGGTAGTAGACATTAGTACATTTACATTACGTAAAATTACGAAATGTGTTCCGATTACGAATCAACGAAAAAAAACAATGTTACGAAAGTACGAATCAACGGAAAAGGCAAAAGTAACAATTACTAAATTAGTAGAGTAGTGTACCAAATAAACGAAAATTATTATCTAACAAAATTACGAATTTCGAATCAAAGAAATTTAGACTGAATTACGAATCATTCAGTATCAATGAAAATAAAACTGTTACGAAAATACGAACAAGTCCGAATATGGAACCGCGTCTTACGAAATTACGAATTGGTAGACCAACGGATTTACGAATGATCTCGCATTAACGAATATACAACTGTAATACGAAAATACGAACGAGTACGAATATAAACATTCGCGTCTCATGAAATTACGAACTGGTACGAATCTACGGAAACGAGACGAAACGAAACAAAATTTTTGGTTGTGCACATGTCTACTCTTCAATATGTCCACCATCTCCGCCATCTCTACAAAAGACATATTTAAGTCCTTAAATCTTCTCCTCCTGGATAGGGACGTTTCTGGCTCCGGGCTTTCGGCGTCCTCCTTGTTAGTAGAATAATTAGTGTGCACCTGCTGTGTCTCCGCCATGTGCTCTCCCCACTGTGCCAAAAGAGAAGGGGCGGGGAATAGACTAGAAAGAACATCAGGGGTGGGCAGAGTTTCACGCATGCGCACTGTATATAAAACGTAACACGCGTGCATCGTACGTACAATCTGTGAAAGGAGGAAGGAGGAACTGAAGCGCTGATCGTTCGAACGAATGTACAATTTTAACTTGGTACATCACTAGCCTATACTGCTTCTAGATTGAGGCCTATATTGGGGCAAGATTAGGAGAGTTTAGCCTGACATTATGGTTTGTCTTGTATTGTGTCTTGCAGAGATAATGGATGGGTTCAACGACCATAGTTTCCTCCCCATGTTCATAGACAAATACAGGGAGCTGCCCTGTCTGTGGCTATCAAAACACCCACATTACAGCAACAAAATAAAGAGGCTGGTAGTGCTGGAGAAACTGCTGGAGTTGGTGAAGCCGGTGGTCCCCAGGGCAGACATCAACTATTTAAAAGTGAAAATTGGTGGGCCTAAGGAGTACATATCCAAGGGAGCGCAAGAAGGTCCAGAAGTCCATAAGATCTGGAGCTAGAACAGATGACATTTATGTCCCCAGGCTGTGGTACTATGAGAGGCTGCATTTTCTGGCAGACCAGACTGAGGTCAGGGAATCCCTCTCCACTTTTCCTTCCACGCTTCCTTCTACGCTTCATTCCACCCCTGCTGAGGCTTCCGACGCCCACCCTGGGCCTTCCAGTCAGGAAAGTGTGGAGGAGCCCAGCTTGAGCCAGGTATAGTATTGTTCTACATATTTTAGGAGTAAAAATGAATGATGTTAACTTGATTTTAGCTCACTAGTTGCTGATTTTATAAAGTGTTTTACATATCAATAGACAGTAGTGGCTACAATATTTGGCACAAGAATGAAAAATGCTGGGCTCAGAATAATAGTCTTTTCTATTTGTTAACAATTTGCAACAGTCAAGAGCTAAAAATTGTGTGTGTTTGATGAACCAAAAACTAAAACTATGTCCCTTTTTCATACACAGGAAGACCTCAGCCAGGAGGAGGGTGTGGAATGTGGCAGCCAGGAGGTGGCTGTGGAATGTGGCAGCCAGGAGAAGGTAGGGGTTAGTGGCAGCCAGGAGGAGGCAGGGGTAAGTGGCAGCCAAGATGTGGGCAGGCCTAGGAGCCTGACTGAATCACAGGTCCCTCCCCTCCGCCTTCCAACCAAAAGGGCCAGAAAGGGGGGGGGATGTGGAGGAGTCAGCACTCAGGCTGATTGGGGAGGCTTCTGCAGCCTTCAAAGCCACCCCCACTTATCAAGAGGCCTTTGCCGCCTTGGCTACCTGCAAGCTGAACAAAATGGAGGAGGGGCAACGCCTCATGTGTGAGGAGATCATTGTGAAAACTCTGAATAAGGGGTAGACATGGGTAAAAAATAATTTGTAATTCCTTATTCGTGTACGAAATTTAATTCGGATTCGTACGAAATACAAATTTCGTACGAATCGTTAATTTGGATAACGAATAACGACACTCTACGAATAATAACGAATTATCCGAAAACGTATTAACGTTACATAACACAAGTCTATTGTCTATTGTTCACCAATCACACAGAGGAAGTACAAAATACGAAATTTTGTTTACAAATACGTACGAATCGCTACGAATCGTTAATTTGGATAACGAATAACGTCACTCTACGAATAATAACGAATTATCCGAAAACGTATTAACGTTACATAACACAAGTCTATTGTCTATTGTTCACCAATCACTCAGAGGAAGTCCGAAATACAAAATTTAGTTTACGAATACGTACAAATCATTACGAATCGTTAATGATCGCTATAATTTCTTTCATATTAGTTGAAATTAGTTATTTGGTAGTTTGGATTCGGATAATTTGGATCCGAAATTCATAACGAAATTTCGTATTTCGTACAGAATTCGTATTCGTGAAAATTCGGAATTCGGATTCGTACGAATGTACGAATTTCGAAAAATTCGTACGAATTTCCGATTCGTACGAAACTAATCGCACATGTCTAATAAGGGGTTGTTGGGCCAAATGACACAAACAACACACCTGTGTGATTTGGACCATGCTCCTCCTCCTCCCGCCACACCTCCAACACCACAGCCACAGCCTGGAAGGAAGCGTGGAAGGAAGACCAGAGTGTGATGACCTGGGTTCAGTTTGGTCTGACAGAAGATGCAGGCTCTTGTATGACCACAGCCTGGGGACATAGATGTCATCTGTTGCTGTTCCTGACCTCTTTGATTTCTGGACCAGACTGTACTCCCTTATATATGGACTCCTCAGGCCAGCAATTTTTGCATTTAAATAGTTGATGTTTGCCCTGGGGGCCAAAGGCTTCACCAATTTCCCCAGTTTCTCCAGCGTTGCCTCCCTCTTTATTTGATTATGACACCTAATAAAAAATTTTTTGGTTTTAAGAAATACTATGTGTTTTACTTAAAAAGGACAGTTTATTTGTGAGTAGGCAGGTACATTTCAAAAATACAAAGTCAAATTAATAACAAGGGGCACCAACACCAAACAACCTCCTCCAGATTAAAAAATAAAACAATAAAATAAAAAGATAATAATGATGTTGTGTTAAGTTGACACTCAAAACACACCAAAAAAATTAAGAAGATGAGCAAATGTAAAAAAAAGGAGATGGATTAAAAACCAACCACAAAATTTAAAACCAAAAAAAAATTAAAAACAAAAAAATGTTTCGGGAGATCTGACGAATAAAAATATTCTTTTAATGAAATCAGGAAAAAGAATAAATAAATTTGTTTTTGAGAAGTCTGTGTGAATATGAGCAGCAAAACAACTTAATTCTTCTAGCATTATAAAGAAAAAGAGAATGCGCTGCATTAAACAATTTTTAACATTGCAGCATGATGAATGTGCTATATCGATTACGAACGCTAGTTTTACCTGACCGAGCGCTTCCGTCTCAGGACTAGGCTACACACGATCGTAATTGACGCGATCGGATCATTTGAGAACTCTCAAACTGTGCGTCGGAAATTCCAATCTAAAAAGTCCGATGGAGCCCACACATGGTCGGATTTTCCGACAACATGATCCGATCGAACATTTTCCGTTGGAAAATCCGACCGTGTGTACGGGGTATTAGTCATGCATGCCACAGAACTGGCCTTTATGGAAGAGTGGCAAGAAGAAAGCCATTGTTGAAAGAGAGCCATAAGAAGTCCCATTTGCAGTTTGTGAGAAACCATGTGGGGGACACAGCAAACATGTGGAAAACATTTTGGACTGAAAGCAAAACGCTATGTGTGGCAGAAAACCAACACTGCACATCAGTCTGCACACCCTGCACACACGCATCCTCACCGTTAAACATGGTGGTGGCAGCATCATGTTGTGGGGATGCTTTTATTCAGCAGGGACAGGGAAGCTGGTCAGAGTTAATGGGAAGTTGGATGTAGCCAAATACAGAGCAATCTTAGAAGCAAACATGTTAGAGTCTGCAAAAGACTTGAGACTGGGGTGGAGGTTCACCTTCCAGCAGGACAATGACCCTAAACATAGTCAAAGTCCAGACCTACATCCAATTGAGAATCTGTGGCAAGACTTGAAAATTGCTGTTCACAGACCCTCTCCATCCAATCTGACAGAGCTTGAGCTATTTTGCAAAGAAGAATGGGCAAAAATGTCACTCTCTAGATGTGCAAAGCTGGTAGAGACATACCCAAAAAAACCTGCAGCTGTAACTGCAGCAAACGGTGGCTCTACAAAGTATTGACTCAGGGGGGCTAAATACAAATGCATGCCACACTTTAGTAAATATTAAATATAAATATTAAAAAAAATTTGAAAACCATTTATCTCTTTCCTTTCACTTCACAATTATGTGCCACTTGTGTAGAAAATTTAAAGGGGTGTGAATACTTTTTACAAGCACTGTGTACAGTTGTGCCCAAAGGTTTACATACCCTGGCAGAATTTATGAATTCTTAGCCATTTTTCAGAGAATATGAAGGATAACACAAAAAACATTTATTGTTCTAGTGGTTAGTGTGTTTGGCTGAAACCATTTATTATCAATCAACTGTGTTTACTCTTTTTAAAACATAATCACAACAGAAACTATCCAAATGACCCTGATCAAAAGTTTACATACCCTGGTAATTTTGGCCTGATAACATGCACGTAAGTTGACACAAAGGGGTTTGAATGGCTATTGCTTGTAATTAGTGTGTGAATAAAAGGTCAATGAGTTTCTGGACTCCTGACAGACCCTTGCATCTTTCATCCAGTGCTGCACTAACGTTTCTGGATTCTGAGTCATGGGGAAAGCAAAATAATTGTCAAAGAATCTAGGGGAAAAGGTAGTTGAAGTGTATAAAACAGGAAAGGGATATAAAAAGATATCCAAGGAATTGAGCATGCAAATCAGCAGTGTTCAAACTCTAATCAAGAAGTAGTTTTTCCAAAACTCACTGATAGACAGGGTTTATATAACAGAAGAGATCCTAGAGGTCTCTTCTGTTATAAATCAACTGTCTGTCAGTGAGTAATGTGACTTGAGCCTCACATGCGCAGCTCAGGCCACATTTATGGCCTGCTGTGTGCCTCTGAGATGTGACTCCCGTGCGCATGTCAAGCGACTGAAGATTGTAAAACCCGGAAGAAAGTCCAGGCGAAGATGGAAGCGGCCGTGGGACAAGGGAGAGCGGTGAGAGTGCAGTACAGGTATACCCCACTTTTAAGTATGCAATGGGGTTTATTTACTAAAGCTGGAAAGTGAAAAATCAGGCTGACTTCTGCATAAAAACCAATGAGCTTCCAGGTTTTATTACCAAAGCTTAATTGAACAAGCTGGGGTTAGAAGCTCATTGGTTTCTATGCAGAAGTGAGCTTGATTTTGCACTTTACAGCTTTAGTAAATAAACCCCATTGCGTACTTAAAAGTAGGGTATGCCTGTACATATTAAGACACAATGACTTGAGGCTGCCAGGGGACCCATTAAAAAAAAAAAAAACATTAAAGACTTTACTCCTGCTTCAACTTCCATCATGCCATCTTGTGGAAGGAAAAATATTATTTTTTTATTGACTGGGTATGTTTTGCAAAATGATGTTTCACCGCATTTACTAAGCTAAGGGAAAATTCCTTTGCACAGCAAAGAGCCTATTTGCCTTACAAATACCCTATGTTACTGCTATTAGGACTTTTGTACCCATTCCAAATGTATATCTCTCAAACATGATACTGCAAGGAGCTTCCCGATAACAACCTTCTGACCGCATCTGGTCAGAATCAGGGGAATGCGGATCCGCTCCCATTTTTTTCGATTATTTATGCTTATAGTCTATACTGTTTTCTGTCAATCTCTCTCTGTTAAACATTTCCTTTATAAATTATAAATATCTCTTACTATCTCTTAATATCTCAGTTATAGTTATCCATCTATATCAAGCTTTTCTTTCTTTGAGACGAGTCAATTTACCTTGGCAATGCTTCCAATTTTTACTCTAAAATTCTGTCTTGGAAGATCCCTTTGCCTTTGTGGAATATATTCTGCTTTTGGGCTTGGCATGTCCTTTATCCTGTGATAACAGCCATAGACTCCCAGAGACTGGGGTGACATAAACCTGAGGCTGCTCCCTCTGTGTTCTTCTGCCTAATTTCTCAGTCCTACTTTTACACTTGTTCCAGTCACTCATATATCTAACTACCCTGACTCTTGGGGTAGTCTTAATAGATTGCAAGGGATCAGAATAAGCCCAAATGACAGAGAGGGTCTCTAACTTGGATTGGATCAACCCCCCCACCCCTATGGGTTTTCTTGTTCTGCCTTGGTAAACTTCCTTGCTTGTATGTGAATCTATCCAGGTTAACCAGAGCATGATCTGCAACAAGGAAATAAGAAAGAAGGTGAGAGAAAGGAAGGATGTTCACAGTAGGAAGGTGGGAAAGAGAGGTGGGGTGAGGGGGAGGGGAGCGAGTGTCTAGAATGCCCAAAGCCAGCATCCCAAAGCCAGACTATTATAATGAGGTACAGCTCTCCGTGGACAGTGATGGATGGGCATATTATATCCACAGGGTCCAAATCTGGGAGAATTTATTTTGTGTCCAGCAGGATGCTGTTCAGTTTCTCATTAATAAAGAACTCGTTGCTTTAATCCAATCCTATTGGCAGGCATGGGTGTAGACGTGTGAGGAGATAGCTCTCTTACACACCCGGACCAGATAGAGACAGCGAGATTCACTGCAGGACTTGATGCACCTGAGGAGCTAATTGACCTGATTGAGAGCGGAGGAGAGTAAGCCGGGACGGACGGTGCAGCGAGATCATGTCCACCCGCAGACGAGCCGCCATGCAGCCAGTGGGAGGAGGAAGCAGAAGCATGGCTGGAGAGCTCAGAGCGTACATGACACCGCAGAGAGGCGATGCCACAGCCACCGCACAGCAGCGGCGCGGCTCCCTGGAAGCCGGCGGAAGCTTGGGAGTGACGGGACGCGGATCCCCCACGATACAGGTGCACAGTCACACGGCGAACAGCCCAGGGATTGGAGGTAGAGGATGGCAGTGGACAGCAGGTAACAGCCGGGACCAGGGCGAATGGAGACATGGCGGCGACTTGAAAGCGACAGAAGAAGCAAGGGGGTGGCGCAAACCCCTAAAGGTAAAAGAGGGATTGGAGGGGGGCTGGATAAAGAGAAGGGGGGACTCCCTGAGCTGGGCACTACACCATCAGGTACAGGGACACAGACACCCCTTTCTGAAAGCAGGGGGAACCCACAGGAGATGTTGACAAGAAGCCCCCCCACCCCAAATCATACAAGCCTGCACACCCCAGAACAGACAGATACACCGCAAAAATTAACAGGAAAAACAACAGAAGTCCAGGTATCAAAAGGAGGGAGTAATGATACAGGGGATCCGGGACTATCAGAAGTAAAAGAATTAAGAGAAGACACGAAAAAAAAAGAGACAGGTGCCACAAAAGGGATGAAATATTTTAATACACCACCATTAGAAATAAAGGAAATAACCCCAAGGGGTATTACAGTGAAAGCAGGAACAGAACAAGAGTTTAATGACCTCAGAAATTTAATAATAGCATTACCAACAAAAGCGGACATTCAGGAGTTAATTTCAAAAGTAGAGAACACATGCAAACAAGCAGTGGAAGATTTGAGGGAGGAGGTCGGTGCGGTAGGACATAGAGTGGAACTTCTAGAGGAAGAACAAGATGAAATAAAATTAGCAATGGGAGAGGCCCAAGAGATCATCAAAAAACAGGAGGATATGATGAATAGATTCAAAGATCAACTAGATGATTTTGAAAATAGGGAACGCCGTCAGAACATTAGAATACGTGACCTGCCAGAAAGATATAGTCAAGAGGAGTTAAAAGTGACCGCACAAAAAAATGTTCTACAAATTTTGGGCCAGGGTGGAGGAGAACTGATTGAAATTGATAGAATACACCGAATCACAAATCTATCCAAACAAAACAAAGAAAGATCGGGGGATGTAATATGTAAAATCCACAAATACACAGAAAAAGAAGCAATAATGAAAGCCGCAAGGGACACACCTACAATTAAATTTGAAGGCTCAGATGTGGCACTGTTCCCTGATATATCCTGGAGAACTTTAATGCAATGCAGGATGGTGCGTCCTCTGTTGGAAGTTTTGAGAAAAAGGGAGATCAGATATCAATGGGGCTATCCATTTGCACTGACAGCAACTTGAGACGGCATAACAGCAGTTCTCCGCACAAAAGACGACTTGCAGACATTTTTGGAGATACTGGATCTCCCACAGACAGACTTTGAGGACTGGAGAATTAATACAGTAAAGAAGATAATACAGCGGCCAGGGCAGTGGTCATTTTAGGAAGAGCATAAAGGAAACAGAGCAGGAGGGGGAATGGGTGTTTTTTTTTTCCAGCACTTAGCAACACTTGGTGAACACAAGGGGTAGTTGTATGGACTGGGCCACATACACAAGGAACTGTATGCGGGAATTTTTTTTTTTTTTTTTTAGCACTCAGCAGCACCTGGTGGACACACAGGGGTAGATGTATGTTTTTTTTTTTCTCCCCTTTTTTCTCCCTCCCCTTGGGGAGAGAATGTCTTAATCAATTACCAACATTTTTGAAGAACTGAAATAAGCTGAAGTAATGTTATTAATGTGATTAATGAAATTTAAATTTAGAATTTGCATTTGGAAACACTTGGTGGAAAAGTAGGGATAACAGGATAGAATGTTTTATTATGCATAATCTATATGTGAGTGTTGTGAAGGATGGGGGAGAGGTGTGATTTTTTATTTATTTTTTTAATTTTTTTGGGGGAGAGAATGCCTTAATTAATCATTGACATTTTTGAAGAGCTGAAATAGGTTAAAGTAATGTTAATAATGTGATTAACGAAATTGGAACTTAGAATCTGCATTTGGAAACACTTGGTGGAAATGTAGGGATAACAGGATAGAATGTGTTATTATGCATAATCTATATGTGAATGTCGTGAAGGATGGGAGGGGGAGGGGGGAGAGGTGTGAATTTTTTTTTCTCCCTCCCCTTGGGGAGAGAATGTCTTAATTAATTACCGACATTTTTGAAGAACTGAAATAAGCTGAAGTAATGTTATTAATGTGATTAATGAAATCTGAATTTAGAATTTGCATTTGGAAACACTTGGTGGAAAATTAGGGATAACAGGATAGAATGTGTTATTATGCATAATCTATATGTGAGTGTTGTGAAGGATGGGAGGGGGAGGGGGGAGCAGTGTGATTTATTTTTTTCCTCTTCCTGCTCGGGGTAAGGCCCGGCGCATATTTCTATTAAGTGGTTAGAGGGGTTTGTATGGAACAGGTGTTATGGCTTTGAAGCCAGAGTGAAAAACCTTGAAGAAATTATGTGGATAGGTGGGAGATCCAAAGAAGGTGCTTAATCTATAAAACTGCCAGTCTCAGGGGACTCCCTAATAGATGTCACGACTTGGGGAAAAGAGTGCCTAGGGGTAAAAGAAGTAAGGAAACAGGTAGTGGAATAGAATTCCCTAGTAAGATAGATACAATTTTAGAAGGCAAAATATTTCAGATAACATACAAGGGGTGAAAAAAGAAAAATTTTAAGACAGAAAATGGCAGAAAAATTAAAAATAATGACGTATAATGTCAGAGGATTAAACTCATCACATAAGAGGGAGCGTCTGTGGCAGGAAATGCGCCATTATGCAGTTGACATGATATACATGCAGGAGACGCATCTCCTGCCCGGAGCAACACCCAAACTGCCGAGGTTTGAATATAACCAGTGGTATCATGCATACTCACCGATAAAAGGAGCGAGAGGGGTCTCTATTGCATTTAAACGGACTTGCCCTGGGAAATTTATAGAAACACAGCAAGGAAGATTTTTATTCATTAAAGGGTCTCTGTATGGAGTATGTTATACGTTTGCATCTGTTTATGCACCTAACAACGGGACAACTTACTTTTTGATAAAAACTATGAGAAAATTAGAAAAATTTTAAGGAAGGTTGTGTAATTCTAGGAGGAGATTTAAATATTATAATGAATCAGGAACTGCATACAACATCCGAAAAAATGGGTAGCTCATTAAAAGCATTAAAACAGGTGAAAAGTCAGTTGAGGCGGGCCCACTTGGTGGATACATGGAGAGCATATAACGAAGGGATAAAAGATTACAGCTATTACTCAAAAACACATAAAGTTTATTCACAGTTGGATATCTTTCTAGTGGATCAGTATTACCTGGATTGGGTCAAAGAAGTAAAAATGGGGGCAATCACAATATCAGATCATGCGCCGGTAGTAATGATATTTCAACCAGTATCAGGAGGCCAAAGGGAACAGACTTGGAGGTTAAATGAGAATCTGCTGGATGATGAACAGATAGCGGGAGATATACAAAGTAAAATGATAACCTACTTTAAAGAAAATAGAACGGGAGAGGTCTCAGAGCAAATAGTGTGGGAATCCCATAAGGCAGTTATGAGAGGAGAATTAATAGCTCATGGTTCACGAGTGAAGAAAGAAAAAAGAAAGGAATTAGAAGACCTATTAGAAAAGATTTCAGAACTAGAAAATAAACATAAAAATTGTCTAAATCCGGAGGAGGCACAACATTTGGAGAAACTTAGGGCTGACCACATAAAATGCTTAGGTAGGAAGAACAAAAATAAATATAGATTTTACGCACATAGATTTTATGAACATGGGAACAAGTGTGGAAAATTATTAGCAAACCAATTAAAACAACAACAAGAACTTTCCCATGTTCATAGCATCCAGGTGGGAGAAAAAAAAAATAGAAGACACAAAAGCTATAGCAAAGGAATTTGAAATATTCTACAAAAGTCTTTATAACATTGAAACACCAAGGTGGGTAGGTAGTGGAGAGGGGAAGGTGGAAGAGATTAGGGAATATATTGGAGGTTCCTCACTCCCATCTCTACCCCTAGAAGTAGTACAAAAAATGGAAAACCAGATAACGGAGGACGAGGTTAGGATAGCAATAGAAAATCTACCCAGTGGGAAGAGTCCAGGGCCGGACGGACTAACGAGTGCATATTATAAAAAATATATAGATATCCTGAAGAAACCATTATGTGAATATTTCAATCAAGTAATAGCAGATAATCCACTATCCCCAGAAGCATCGCTAGCTTACTTAACTGTAATTCCGAAACAGGGGAAAGACCCAAGTTACTGTGCAAATTATAGGCCTATATGCCTGTTAAATACAGACACTAAATTATTTGCGAAAATACTGGCAACAAGACTCCAAGAAGGGACACCAGGAATAGTACATACGGATCAGACAGGTTTTATGCAAGGGAGAAAAAACAAAAGATAACACAATACGAGCCTTGAATATACTACATTGGATGCAGAATGGTCCAAGTAAGAAGCCCGGCGTAATGATATCAATGGATGCCGAAAAGGCCTTTGATAGAGGGAGCTGGGTCTTCATGGTGGAGGTACTGAGGAAAATAGGATTAGGGGACAGGATGCTAGGATGGGTAAGAGCACTATATGTCAACCCAAGAGCAAGGGTCAAAGTGAACGGGGCTTTATCAGAAGGATTTGATATTCGGAATGGCACTAGGCAAGGTTACCCACTGTCCCCAATACTATTTTCCTTGGTACTGGAACCTTTCCTGTGTAGGATAAGAGAGAGAAAAGAAATAAAGGGAATAAAAATTGGAGCCAGGGAGTATAAAGTCTCAGCATACGCTGACGATCTGTTGTTCACATTGTAAAACCCTTTAGACTCCCTGGGTGAAGTGATGAAGGAGGTTGGGAAATTTGGCTTGTTGTCGAACTTCAAAATAAATATAGAAAAATCGATATTACTACCCATTCACGTACCTATAGAAATGGAGGTAGGAATAAACAAGAAAAACTCCCTTATCTGGAGTAAGAAGTCGTTGCATTACCTGGGTGTCCATATATCCGCAAATGTAAAATCACTGTTTGAGCAAAATTACGAGCCCCTAATAGTAAAAATAGAGGAAGACCTACAGAGGTGGAACGGCCAGATGTTAACATTAATGGGAAGAGGGAATAGTCAATACCCTTAAAATGAACATAATTCCTAGATTGTTATATGTGTTATACACGGTACCTATATCATTATCACAGAAATTTTTCAAAAAGACACGTAAGATGTTCCTGTCATTCATTTGGGGAAAGGGAAGAGCGAAGATTGCATATAACATACTTTGTAGGGATAAGGAAGAAGGAGGAATTAGGTTGCCAGACATAGCAAAATATTATAGAGCATTGGCCCTGGTTCGAATTTTGAACTGGAACTATGACGGGGAAAAAAAATCTGGGTAACAATTGAGAAAGAAATGTCAGGAAGGAATCTAGAGGGAGCACCGTGGATACCAGTAAAAGACAGGGGTTTATCTAAATGGACCTCACCGCTGACGCGAAATACTTTGGCAGTTTGGGATAGGCTAAATAGAAAAGGAGCATATGCACCGAAAATTTTCCCATTAACCCCATTAGGAGGCTATCCATGGTTTCCCCCAGGGGAGGAGAAAGGGACGCTGGGCCCATGGGAATCAGAGGGAAACATGATGTGTCTCAGATACGGCCCAAGGGGAACCCTCCGTTCACAATGTGAGATGGAAACAACACAAGGGAATATGAAAATGGCAGGATGGAGGTATAATCAGATGAGGATCTTCTTTAAGAAGATAGAATCGCAAATGAGAACCCAGGATTGAAAACACCATTTGAAAAAACATGCAGGGAATAAACAAAATCAGACCACCTATTATCTCAGATGTATAAATTGATCAATAAACTATACCCTATTTTATTAAAGAATGGGAAAGGGAACTCGAGTGTACATTTACAACAACATAAATAAAGAAGTTGATAGAAGCTACGTACTCCCTCTCAATAAGCTCCTCAATTCAAGAGATGTCTTATAAATTTTTGTCTAGATGGTATAGAACACCGGTACCACTTGCACAGATGTATGGCACAGGAGAAAAGGGATGTTGGAGAGGATGTGGGGAGGAGGGAACATATCTTCACATCTGGTGGACTTGCCCTGTAATAAGGAAATTCTGGGAGGACATAGCCCCCTGGATCAGGAAGATGTCAGGGGGAAGGATAGAGTTGAAACCCGGGCATTGCCTGTTCCACGGGGCTATGGAATCCAAAAAGAAATATAAAAACAGTATCACACCGCATTTATTGAATGCGGCAAAGAGATTGATACCAAGATGGTGGAAACAGGTGACAGGCCCCACAATGAAAGACTGGAAAAAGGAGGTAGAGGAAATAAGAGAAGCAGAACGATGGGTATATAAGATTAAAAATAAATCAGACAGATATGAGAATATATGGGCCGACTGGGGAAAATACGTACAAGAGATAGAGAAAGAAATAATTGCCAATAATTAAGAAAGACTAGGAAGAAGAAAAAAAAGAAGGGATAGAGTAACTTCCACAACCTGTAGGCCTTAATTTTTAATGAAATGTAAATGATGTATGGAAAAGTAATGAGAACAAGAAGTGAGTGGATATGATGATGAGGGTGAGCTCCTTCCGCTATTGTAATTCCTCTACCCACCCCTCCCCCCCTTTTTTTTTTTTTCCTTTTCTTTTTTTTTTCTTTCCCTTCTCCACTCTCTCCCGGCCCTCTAGCTGCCTTGCTTAATCATGTAATAATAGTTAAAAACACAGAGGGAGGGGAAGAAGGGAACAATAGAAAGTAAACACTGCAGGGAAATAATAGAGAATAGAAGATAATTTACACATAAAATTGGTAACAGAGGACACCACGAGAAGGGATAAAGGGGGAGGAGGAAAAAGGAAGGGACAAGGGGACAGGGGAGCACTAGCACGAAAGTCACAGGAAAAGGAGGGGGGAGAAGGAGAGAAGATTATGTACACAAACACAAATAAATAAGAAAGGAATAGAGGGGAGGCACATTTGAGAGGAGATAACAGAAAGGTTCCCCCTCCCCCTGAAGTAGGGGAGGGGAGGGAGGGAAGGGGGAAATGGAGGGGAGAGGAGGTGGCTGGAGGAGCACACACTCAAAAGTAAGAATCAAATATGAGATTGTTCTAATGTATATAACTTTGTAAGATGAAAGAAAATGTTTAATAAAGATGAATTATAAAAAAAAATAAAGAACCCGTTGATCCGCTGACGAACTTCACAACCTGATGTTTTCAAAAACAACTGACTGTATAGTTATAATCACTCATGAGTTAAAATACATAGAAATCCCCCCATTAGTAATTACAAAGAACATAGAACATTCACAACAAGTTCACTCTGGATGGCAGTGCCAAATGCCCACAAGGTGAGGGCATCTTGACAAAACCAGAAGCAAGGGTCAACTGGTTTCACAATCAGATCCCCATCTGCCACTCCTACACACTGAAGTTCTCTTTGTGAAGTTGTCCTTGTATAGCCCCCCAAACTTCAGACAAGTGAAAATGCTGCTGATGGAATACAGTCTCTCTATTGAACAACCAACCTCCCAGACATTAATGTAAAAATATTCCCACATAAACTATCTGTTCCTAGGTCAGATCGATCTAAAAGCTGCAGCAATCAATACATAAAAGCACACACTTTAACTACAAGAATGTACTATTTCTCTTATTCCCAGTGGAGCTTTATTTTAGCTGCACTGTTTTACAGTCTCACAAGAACTAATACTGAGCAAGAAATTTAGGTTCAGATAAAGAAATTACTGACTCAAATGAGCAAACAGGTCTCAAGAGAACAGAGGTGAAAGCAGACAGCAAGGTAAAATTGCTTAAGGAGAGCGCCATTGTCTTGTTTGACCTTACTCTCCTATACTAGGGTTGTCGCTTAGCTTTGTTAGTGCTCCCTTCACATGGGGCACCAAGTAAACTGTCCAGGATCGATGTTTCCCCCTTAAGGAACAAAGACTCTTTGATAATGAAATTAAATCCTTTTTGACACAGGTATTAGAACAATTATATATGGCTATTTTTCTGGGGATTTTTCTTTCAGTACAAGCTTAGTAAATTAGCACAGACAGAAAATACTTTCCAGAATAAAAATCAGTTTTATACCTAATGCAGTGTTACCAATAAAATAACCATACTCTATTCAGAAAGGAAACAGTTAACCCAAATTCTTAAAAATTGGGGCGTGAACGCTCTTAATTAAAGAGATTCACTAAAACATAGGGTACATCAACATCATACAGGTATACCCCACTTTTAAGTACACAATGGGGTTTATTTACTAAAGCTGGAAAGTGAAAAATCAGGCTGACTTCTGCATAAAAAAACAATGAGCTTCCAGGTTTTATTACCAAAGCTTAATTGAACAAGCTGGGGTTAGAAGCTCATTGGTTTCTATGCAGAAGTGAGCTTGATTTTGCACTTTACAGCTTTAGTAAATAAACCCCATTGTGTACTTAAAAGTGGGGTATGCCTGTATTGTTCCATTGTAGACTATTCCAGCTAAAATGACAGAATCAGTATCATATATTGGTACAAGAATTTTTGCATACACAACAAATAAAAATATAATCCTGAATGTCTTGTAACACATGTATTCATTAAACCCCAACGGGGAGTTAAAGTTGAGTGTTTGGTGAAAGTCATCATTTTAGGAAACCCTAACAGTGGGAAGCACAAAGGAAAAAACATATTAAATTGCGATATTAGCATGATAGGATAAGATGTTGCAATAAGGTAGGTACAAACTACAGGAGCAAAAATAAGTAAGACAAAGGTGTGGAACGAAGGGGCATCCAAGGGTGTGACTAGATTAGAGAACATATAGGAAGATAAGATAAAAAAATAATAATACGCAGTGGGTTTGTTTGTTTCCAACTACTGGGAATACACACCCTGGCTGCATTTAAAAGAGGAAGCAGGGCCTTCGTGTAAGTTACATAGTTAGTTAGGTTGAAAAAAGACACAAGTCCATCCAGTTCAACCACAAATAAAAAAATATATATATATATCATACAATCCCATATACCCCATTCTATACCCACAGTTGATCCAGAGAAAGGAAAAAAAAAAAACAGCAGCGCAGGCTCCAATTTTCTAAAGCAGGGGAAAAATTAATTCCTTATCCCCCGAGAGGCAATTGTATTTTACCCGGATTCCCCTATAAATGATAGTACACAGTTATTTAGGAAAGTATCCAGGCCTTTCCTAAAGCAATCTACTGAGCTGGCCAGAACCACCTCTGCAGGGAGTCTATTCCACATTTTTACAGCTCTCAATGTGAAGAAACCTTTCCGTATTTGGAGATGAAATCTCTTTTCCTCTAGACGTAAAGAGTGCCCCCCTGTCCTCTTTGTTGACTGTAAAGTGAATAACTCAACACCAAGTTCACTATATGGACCACTTATATATTTATACATGTTGATCATATGCCCCCTTAATCTCCTCTCATCAAGGGTGAATAAATTCAGTTCCTCTAATCTTTCCTCATAGCTGAGCTCCTCCATGCCTCTTATCAGTTTGGTTGCCCTTCTCTGCACTTTCTCCAGTTCCCCAATATCCTTTTTGAGAACTGGTGCCCAAAACTGAACTGCATATTCCAGATGAGGTCTTACTAATGATTTGAACAGGGGCAAAATGATATCTCTCTCTCTGGAGTCCATACCTCTCTTAATACAAGAAAGGACTTTGCTCGCTTTGGAAACCGCAGCTTGGCATTGCATGCTATTATTGAGCTTATGATCTACCAAAACCCCCAGATCCTTCTCCACTACGGATCCCCCCAGTTGTACTCCCCCTAGCATGTATGATGCATGCATATTATTAGCCCCCAAGTGCATAACTTTACATTTATCAACATTAAACCTCATCTGCCACATAGTCGCCCAATTAGACAGTGCATTGAGGTTGGCTTGTAAATTGGAGACATCCTGTAAGGACGTTATTCCACTGCATAACTTGGTGTCATCTGCAAAGACAGAAATTTTACTTTTGATCCCAGACCCAATATAATTTATAAAGATATTAAAAAGTAAGGGTCCCAGTACTGAACCTTGGGGTACACCACTGATAACCTTAGACCATTCAGAGTAAGAATCATTAACCACTACTCTCTAAATACTGTCTTTTAGACAGTTTTCTATCCATTTACAAACCGATATTTCCAAACCTGTAGACCTTACCTTACACATGAGCCATGTGTGGGGAACTGTATCGAACAATTTTGCAAAATCCAAGTATACCACATCCACCGCCACCCTTCTGTCCAAGGTTTTACTTATGTTGTGAATTTATGAAGAAATACATCTAATATTCACTGGCAGAGATGAGAGATTCAGTAGGCCTAAAAAAAAAAACTTTGAAGCAAACTTTTGCTCTTGGAAAAAAAAAGATAAGCTGATTGCCTCTTTTACAAGTCTCAAATATATACATTTTACAAGCCTGTATTGAGACAGAAACTTGCATCAACAATGAGGTCCCATTTCGAAAACAAAGGACATGGGTTCCTATATGTGTGGGGGGTAAATACAACTATAAAACCTTTAATTCAAGGGAAGTTTGAGCAAATAAACCGATTGTCTCAATATGGACTCAGATGCCAATAAGACAATGACTAGGATACGAAGTGAAGGCTTCTTCCAACAGGACAAATAATGAGAATAAACATGAGATTGTTCACCCGAATGTTCAAAGTTCATTTGAGACATTGTAAGGAAAAAGATTTGAAATTTGTGCAGTCAGAGATATTTTAAAAAATACTTATACGGTTAATATAAATCATTCAAAGTCTATGTGATATTTGTAGGTCACAAAAGAAAACTATAATTTTAGTATACAAGGGGTTGATGAAATCGTTTATAAAGAAAATATCTATGAAAGTATAGAATTGTTTTAGGAACAAATTAGTATTAAGAAAAACATATGATCATGATATAAAATGTATAGAATTAAACCTACGCTTAGATAAACAAATATTGATTGGATACCCAAATTATGCAGGTATCCAGATAGATAAAAATTGTATGTGATGTTGATTATATATATATATATATATATATATATATATATATATATATATATATATAGTCTGTGTCCTTTTCAAATGGACTACATTTTTACAAATATACAGTGATGTGCATATATATAACCAGTTTATGCAAGTGATTAATCAATAATTATGCTAAACGTATTTGATAGTATGTGGTTAGTAGAATTCCCAAATACTAAAGATATAGATATTTTCACTAAGGTACAATACACAGTATAAAATAAAATATATTAATTTACAGAGCAGCACCAAAAAACATGTGAGACACCTGGTGGTTGAAGGTGCTACTGGGAAAGGTGATCATTAAGTCTGCCTGCCAATAGGAAAGGGACACATACCTTTTGGGCTGAACATATTACAAGTTTTATAATCTTATTGTCTGAGAGGGTATTTAAGAGACAAGAAGCATACCATAAAAAGAGAGGGAAAACAGCTCAGGGGATCCAACCTGAGGAGCTCAGGGATCCGCCCTGAGGGAAGGGACACTGGGAGAAAAACATCTTCCCAGATAGACTGACAACCATGCATGAAAATATGCTTTAACCTTAAAGGAGATTCCTGAACCCGGTAGCCATCTTAAATCCAGACTAATAGCCATTTTGGAATGGGTAAATATAACATGTTGATTTTATCTGGTATGTTCTCTTAATTATTGATGTATTGAATATTCTAGTATTGATAATCATTCTCCAGAATCAATAACCGCCTTTTAGATTTTTCTCTAATACTCAATTTTTCATTATATATTACTTTTGCATAGTTGCCAAATTTTATTGACAAAACAAAAGTCTAATTTATTTTGCATTGTATAACGTTACTTACCTGCAGCATAGTAACGGCTGGGTGTGTGTGAAATACAGACATTCTGTTAAATTGTCAAGTATAAGGTTATTGATTCTACTGAAGAAGTTATCATGGTGATATTGTGTCCAAGGTACTACTACGCCCAGTTTAGGGTATTTCCATTAATTGTCAAAATGTTCAAATAATGCAATCTGTATTTTAATTTCATGTAAATATTAGTTTTCTGTCAACCAATAAATGTAACTATTAAGTATGATCACTCGTCTCCGTGAACAAGTTTCACATATATAGACTGTGTCATATAGATTGATTCTGTATCTTAAAAATATCTTCGTTAAAAATTACTTAATAAAAATGTGCGGGAAACTGTCCTTAAAAAAGCACAACATAATAAATGGAGGCACTGCGTGAGATAACGTTGATATTTTGTACAGGATCAATCATAGTTACGGTGGTGACAGAAATAATATTTTGCATGAAATTATTAATTATTAACTTTTTAAAAAAAATATTTTTGCCAAGAAAAATGTCTGGTCAAAGTGAATTTTATGTTGATAGGGATTATCAAGAGTCAGTCCTTAGTAGTAATATGAGTACTCAGACAAAAGTGATACAAGTACAGGAAATGTTGGATATGATTTCAAAAATTAACATGACAAATCATGCCGAAAAAAGTTTGTCTAACAAGACTAGTATAGAAGCACGCATTGAAGGCCTTATAAACCACGCCTGTCAGTTAATAAAAGACGTGTGGAACGTGGAAGGTCAAAGCGATGAACTCACAGACAGCTCCTCTGAGACAAAGGAAATAGAAAGGCCTGATCCCATGCATTTTGAATTAAGCGCTAACCTGATGTATCTTTATAGTGAGGTTAAATGTCAATATACCCAACAGGAGAGTGATATCTTAGAATCCCAGTCCCATTTAATAGAAGGGGAATGTGAGCTCAATAAAAAGCTAAAGGAAATTAATGACAAGGCAGATTGTTATGATGAGTCTACAGTGACAAGTTTTTCTGCAGGAAAACGAGTCTCCTGACGAAAGTTGCCGAGTAATAGGCAGTGGAAATTTAAAAAGTTGCCGAGTAATAGGCAGTGGAAATTTAAAAAGTTGCAGAGTAATAGGCTGTGGAAATTTAAAAAGTTGCAGATTAATATGCAGTGGAAATTTAAAAGAAGAAACAAATCAGCTTAGGTCAGGACAGGAATCCCTAATTAACCTCCCTAGCGGTATTCCCGAGTCTGGCTCGGGTTGAGTTTTTTCTGCCAGGAGCGGTAACCCCGAGCCAGACTCGAGCTTGCGTTGCAGGATACAGGGGGAAGTTACTTACCTTTTCCCATGGATCCTGCGATGTCTCCACGCTGTGTGAGCGAGCCGTCCGCTCGTTCGATTCACACAGTGCCCGAGTGCCACTGATCTCCGTTCCCTGCGACGTTCCGACGCACGGGAGCGGAGATCGGCGCCAAATTCAAAAAAGTTTAAAAACACACAACACATACAGTACTGTAATCTTACAGATAACAGTACTGTATACAAAAAATACACATCCCCTTTGTCCCTAGTGGTCTGCCCAGTGCCCTGCATGTCATTTTATATAATAAAAAGATTTTTTTTCTGCCTGGAAACTGGAGATTGTCCATAGCAACCAAAAAGTGTCCCTTTATGTCAAAAGTGTTTTTAGACCAGCTAGAAAACACAGATAAAAAATTTGAATCACAATTTATCATCAAACAATAAATTTAATGACAGCAACTATTCTGCAACTGAGCAAATTTCAGTGTTTTTGATTTGATTACATTATTGAATCCTTTTTATATATATTTTTATTATATTATAATTTATGATTTTGTGTTTCAAACTTTATCATACCCGGGATGTATACTAGACTCTGGTTCGGACAGATTTAAGTGAGTTATTCATAAGAATTGCATGCCTACAATATAAAAACGCCAAATTTCCATGCAAAATAATTGTACCGCTTTCAGCACTAAATTCCAGACAGAATCATACCGCCAGGGAGGTTAAGCAACCAGAAGAATTAAAAGAACAAGGGAAGTTTATGCCCCAGAATAATGCTCAGATGCTTAACCCTGAAAGTATAGAGTCTGATAATACTCCAAAATCTGACTCTCAACCTAAAATTTGAGAGTTACATAATGAAAAAGAATTAGAAAAAGAAACCATATTCTACCCCAAGCCATCTGTAGAGCAAAGGGGGGTAACATTTTAACCACCACATGAAAGTAGGTCTAATCAGTTTTCTTTGGGATCAGAGAAAACTACAGGCACCCCTAAACAGGACGCCTCAGAAATAATAACATTTTTAAAAGATGCTGTCCCAGTGTTTAAGGAAGAGAGATCCATATGCATTATTGACCACATTGAGGCCTATGAAAATGCTTTATCAGCTTTAGGCCTAAATGATGACCAATCTAGGATTAATTTCTTACTGTGGGTATTTGAAAACAAACACCGTCCATTCTGCGAAGGTTTAAGAAGTCTGTTGGGTACTGCCTGGCAAGAAATTAAAAACGGCTGTCATCTAGGATTTGTCCCGCACAAAAATGTGAACGCGGCTACAGCGGATATACACAATATCACATGTACCAATAATCAAAGCCCCACCAAATTTATGGCTGTGCTCAAAAGTGTTGTTCACTTAGCAGAAAAGGAGCCAGGGTATAATAAACCTGTGTTTGAACCCATGTTCTTCGAGGCCCCGACTACCCACATAAAAGTAGGGGTGTTCACTGGAGTCTTTGGTAAAAGAGAGTAACAATCTGTACTCTATCCAACAGACTGGTGAAAACAATGGAAGGCCTGAAAGCCCTATAATTAAATTGGTGGATGAATTTTATGTATCTCCTCAATCATTACAGTCCAAAACCAAGAAAAAGAGATACGCTGATATAGTCAGAGGAGAGATGCTACCGAGTTTCCCCAGCGGGAGACCAATGTCCCCACCCATCAGAAGGGGGGAGCAGAGACCACCCTTTAGAAGGGGAGTTCAAAGACCACCTCAGGAGTCTCATCCAAAGGATCCAGACCCGAGGTTTAGGAGAAACTATAGGGTATATCTCCAACGGGTCAGATTTAAACCTAAGGGTAGACACCCTCACCTTTACCGGTGTAATCGGCTTTGGGGGCCTACACGGGTAAATAGGGAGAAACTACAGGGTCGAACACCCCAAAATCCCCAGAACAATAGGGAACAACTAAGGCCCAGACAACTATCCCAGAATCAAGACAATGTTTCTGATGGTGATATGTCTGATCAAACTGAGCCAGTAGTCCCCAGAAAATACAGAAACCGGGTCCCACGACCCAACTCTGAGCAGCCTGTAAGCAATACGGAAACCAAAATAGACAAAATTATGGATATGTTACACGTTTCATTGCTATACTGAACATGAATAACACTTCTTCAAGGGGCAAATCCTGTGGCCAGCCAAGGGCCACAGAGCTTTTTAAGCGCCTATGTTAGAATAAATCAGAGGAATGCACTGAATAAAGATATAGGAAGCAGAGGTTCTAACACCATGTTTCTCCCCAGGTCACAGTAATGAGGATCCTGAAATCCCTACTGGGGGATTGTGGTTATCAGATATTAATTATTCTCCTATTTTTCAGTGGTCACTTCATTCCTCTGACATAAACAGGTCGCTCCAAACAGCCTAATTTCAAGAAATCGCCCAAGACGGTAATTCCAGAGGAAGACCGAATCCTAAAGACATTAATATCAGGAGGCCTAAATGGTTTGATATTTTGGTAAAAGATGAGGAGTCACCCGCATAAGGTAGTTTGATTGCCTCAAATGAGTTATATTGACACCCCAAAGGGGGGAGATTTTATTTGTTTTATTCCTCACAAGTAGAAGGTTTACTATAATGTCAAATATCTTATTACTGACAGTGAGTTGTCACTTACATGTCAAACTGAAATGCTTTTATTGTTATTCCAGAACCGCTGCAATTAAGCTAAAAAAGAAAAATGGTTCTGAAGAACATAAGTCAGTCATAAATGTCTGGTATCCACAGATATTAATAAATGTCCTCATGATAATGAGCCCTGGAGCTTGGTCTCCCATAGCAAATGTGTCATACATTGTCTTGATTTCCAGAGTGTTTAGTTAAAGGACTGATAACACAATGGGAAAGAGGGGGGCTCTGAGCAAGCCTGGGATACCAGCTTACCAGCTTGGCATGGATATCTCAAACATAAATCATATAAAAAGAAAAAGGACATATATGTTTTTCTCATGGAATCTATTTTCCTTTACAGAACCAATATGTCCATGAGCCGGTCAACAGAACCGAGAGTCCAACATGTGTGAAACATCCAGAGAAGGAACCGTATGGGGAATACAGGGACATCATTGATGGCCAGTCTACAGGGACAAAACCCACCAGGACAGCCAAGAACCAAAAGGTGCCCGGAGTGATCCATTTCCCGCCAAAGAACGGATGACAGCCCTGAGATGCACACATCGATCACAAAGCCATTTTGTTTTTCAAAGAATTATACCCATCTGCAGGTGTCTATACCTTTTAAATATATCCACAATCCGGATCCATTTTCACAACTCGACTTACAAGGCCCAAACGAAGCCATATTTCTTCAACAAATTACATTGGTGAAGCCTGTCAAACGACTTCCAGCATCTGACGACTTCACAAGGGGGGCTTTGTTGTGAATTTATGAAGAAATACATCTAATGTTCACTGGCAGAGATGAGAGATTCAGTAGGCCTAAAAAAAAAAAAAAAAACTTTGAAGCGAACTTTTGCTCTTGGAAAAAAAAAGATAAGCTGATTGCCTCTTTTACAAGTCTCAAATATATACATTTTACAAGCCTGTATTGAGACAGAAACTTGCATCAACAATGAGGTCCCATTTCGAAAACAAAGGACATGGGTTCCTATATGTGTGGGGGGTAAATACAACTATAAAACCTTTAATTCAAGGGAAGTTTGAGCAAATAAACCGATTGTCTCAATATGGACTCCCAATGCCAATAAGACAATGACTAGGATACGAAGTGAAGGCTTCTTCCAACAGGACAAATAATGAGAATACACATGAGATTGTTCACCCGAATGTTCAAAGTTCATTTGAGACATTGTAAGGAAAAAGATTTGAAATATGTGCAGTCAGAGATATTTTAAAAAATACTTATACGGTTAATATAAATCGATCAAAGTCTATGTGATATTTGTAGGTCACAAAAGAAAACTATAATTTTAGTATACGAGGGGTTGATGAAATTGGTTATAAAGAAAATATCTATGAAAGTATAAGGTTATTAATAGAATTGTTTTAGGAACAAATTAGTATTAAGAAAAACATATGATCATGATATAAAATGTATAGAATTAAACCTATGCTTAGATAAACAAATATTGATTGGATACCCAAATTATACAGGTATCCAGATAGATAAAAATTGTATGTGATGTTGATTAATATATATATATATATATATATATATATATATATATATATATATAGTCTGTGTCCTTTTCAAATGGACTACATTTTTACAAATATACAGTGATGTGCATATATATAACCCGTTTATGCAAGTGATTAATCAATAATTATGCTAAACGTATTTGGTAGTATGTGGTTAGTAGAATTCCCAAATACTTAAGATATAGATATTTTCACTAAGGTACAATACACAGTATAAAATAAAATATATTAATTTACAGAGCAGCACCAAAAAACATGTGAGACACCTGGTGGTTGAAGGTGCAATTACCTTAAAAACATTCAGACTACTGGAAAAGGTGATCATTAAGTCTGCCTGCCAATAGGAAAGGGACACATACCTTTTGGGCTGAACATATAACAAGTTTTATAATCTTATTGTCTGAGAGGGTATTTAAGAGACAAGAAGCATACCATAAAAAGAGAGGGAAAACAGCTCAGGGGATCCAACCTGAGGAGCTCAGGGATCCGCCCTGAGGGAAGGGACACTGGGAGAAAAACATCTTCCCAGATAGACTGACAACCATGCATGAAAATATGCTTTAACCTTAAAGGAGATTCCTGAACCCGGTAGCCATCTTAAATCCAGACTAATAGCCATTTTGGAATGGGTAAATATAACATGTTGATTTTATCTGGTATGTTCTCTTAATTATTGATGTATTGAATATTCTAGTATTGATAATCATTCTCCAGAATCAATAACCGCCTTTTAGATTTTTCTCTAATACTACATTTTTCATTATATATTACTTTTGCATAGTTGCCAAATTTTATTGACAAAACAAAAGTCTAATTTATTTTGCATTGTTAAAAGTTACTTACCTGCAGCATAGTAACGGCTGTGTGTATGTGAAATACAGACATTCTGTTAAATTGTCAAGTATAAGGTTATTGATTCTACTGAAGAAGTTATCATGGTGATATTGTGTCCAAGGTACTACTACGCCCAGTTTAGGGTATTTCCATTAATTGTCAAAATGTTCAAATAATGCAATCTGTATTTTAATTTCATATAAATATTAGTTTTCTGTCAACCAATAAATGTAACTATTAAGTATGATCACTCGTCTCCGTGAACAAGTTTCACATATATAGACTGTGTCATATAGATTGATTCTGTATCTTAAAAATATCTTCGTTAAAAATTACTTAATAAAAATGTGCGGGAAACTGTCCTTAAAAAAGCACAACACTTACCACCTCATAAAAAGAAATCAGGTTTGTCTGACAACTTCTGTCTTTCATGAATCCATGCTGTCTGTTGCTTAAAATGTTTTTTCCTGCAAGAACCCGTCTATGTGGTCTTTTATTAATCTCTCCAGTATCTTCCCAACTACAGAAGTTAAACTAACAGGTCTATAGTTACTTGGTAAAGACTTTGTTCCCTTTTTATATATAGGCACCGCATTGGCCCTGCGCCAATCCAGTGGTACTATTCCTGTCAATAATGAGTCCCTAAAAATTAGATACAATGGCTTTGAAATTACAGAGCTCAATTCTTTTAGGATCGGTGGGTGGATGCCATCAGGTCCAGGTGCTTTATCCACCTTTATTCTGTCTAAATATTTCTGGACCATATCACTTTTGAGCCATTGTGGATTTGGGGCTGTGTCACTACCACCCCCATTATGGACATGAGCTCCCCCATGCTCCTTTGTATACACAGAGCTGAAGAAAGTATTTAATACATTAGCCTTCTCTTTGTCCCCAGTCACCCACTCTAGATTATTTTGTAAAGGGCCTACATGCTCAGACTTGACCTTTTTACTATTAATATATTTGAAGAATTTTTTGGGGTTTGTCCTACTATCTTTTGCCATCTGTCTTTTGTTTTGAATTTTTGCATCCTTGATTTCCTTTTTACATATTCTGTTATATTCTTTTTAACATTTAAATGACACTAGTGTTCCTTCATTTTTATATTTTTTAAAAGCTCTTTTCTTATAGTTTATAGCTTTTTTAACTTTGGCCGTGAGCCACATAGGTTTTATTTTTAGCCTTTTAAACTTATTGCCCATGGGAATATACTTTGCAGTGAGTTCACAAACAGTCTTTTTGAAGAATCCCCATTTCTGTTCTGTGCCCATTGTTGCCAATATTTTTTCCCAGTCTAAGTCCTGGAGAGCAGCCCTCATGCTTGGAAAATTAGCTCTCTTGAAATTAAGTGTTTTTATCTTTCCCGTATGTGATTTTTGCTTACAGCTAACATCAAATGAAATCATGTTATGGTCACTGCTACCCAGATGTTCCTTTATCTGAACATTGGTAATATGTTCTGCATCCAGCAGAGCATCATTCCTAGTTGGGGCCTCAATAAACTGGACTATAAAATTGTCCTGTATTAGGTTTATAAATTTTTGCCCTTTAACTGTCCCAGCAGTGCCATTACTCCAGTCAATTTCTGGGTAGTTAAAATCCCCCCTTATTATCACTGTCCCAGCCCTTGCAGCCCTTTCCATCTGTGCAAGGAGCTGAGTCCCCACCTCCTCTTTAACATTGGGTGGTCTATAACAAACTCCAAGGATTAACTTTGAACTACGCACATCTGTATGCAGTTCCACCCATAATGCTTCAGACTCATCACACTCTCCATCCACCAGGTCCTCTTTCACACTCACTTTGAGATCACTTCTCACATACAGACAGACCCCTCCACCTTTCCTTTTAACTCTGTCTTTCCGAATGAGTGCATAGCCAGGAATATTTATAACCCAGTCATGTGAGGAATGAAGCCAAGTTTCAGCAATACCGATTACATCATAGCTCTCCTGATGCACCAGAGCTTCCAACTCACCTATGTTGCTTGGCAGACTTCTGGCATTGGTGAACAAACACTTTAATGCATTACTATATTTTGACCGGTCACATACTATCCTCTTGGGTGTTCCGAGATTGCAACTAGGACTTGCTACTATACTTATACCTTGGGTTTATGTGCTTTGGTTACCCTACCACTAATGCCCCTAATATTACCCTCTGGAATATGTTCCACGCTGACTATTTTTATCTCTGGACCCTCCCCCCCATCGCTTGGTTTAAAAACCACTCTAACTTTTTGGCCATTTTCCTGGATATTAGTGTAAAATTTAGAAGAACGGCTGCTTGGTTATTAGGAGATGGATCTTTGTAAGTTATTTTATCATTTGGGTAACTTGTTGCCAAGAGGGCCTCACTACTGGGCAGCCCCAAAAGAATAGTAGGAAGCTACCCTTCTGGGCTTTACATTGCCAGCATAAGTCAGATTGTTGTGGAAAGAGTTTTGCAATGACAGACGGGTCCTGTATCATCGAGCCATAATCTTGTAGGTAATCTACTGATATTTACTACAAATGGAGGCTTTATGGGTGAAGAACATCATTCTGTCTTTTTGATTATTGTAAAATGGTATTTGTAAGTACCTTTTTCATTTATGAAGATATGTCAGGTCTGCTTGGGAGTATATGCTCTTATTATTAGTATTATTAGTATTATTAGTAATGAGCATGAGAGAGAGGGTGAGCTGAACTACACCTTGAGCTTGACATATTTCTTCAAGTGTTGTGAAAGTGTTGCTAAAGATCTGTGGAATCTGTGAGGTTTAAGTAAGGAATGCAAAAAATGCATACATTGTTGCTGTTTCCACATGCTAATCACAGTGATATTAGGATCGGTATAAAATATTGAGATGTTTTTCCAGGTATCGGGACCAGGAATCCAGAGGCTTGTGTAGTACCCTGGTCCAGCCAGGACTGAAAGATTTTATCTTAAAGAAATTCAGGATGGCCTATGACAGGTATCATGGGCTATGGTTAACTTTGTAGGTTGTGTAATGTAAAAAATCTTTTCTGTTTCCTGTAAAATAGGTCCAATTAGTGGGTAATTTTTGGAGGGTTTTTAATGAGCTCTACCCAACACAGGGAGCTCAAGCCTAAAGAAAGTTTATTGCACAGCTCCGGGGGTCTTCTTCTGTCTTGGGGGGTCTTCTCGTCGGACTCCTCCGCTATCTTCTGCTCTTTTACTAGCTCTTTCACTAGCGGAGGAGCCCGGCTTTCTTCTTCGTCGCCGCCGCCGCCTGGGGTCTTGTTCTGACTTCGGGGGTCTTCGGTGGTCTCTTCTGTTCTTCTTGCCGGGCCTCCGCTTTCTTCTTCCAGCTCTTTTACGAGCGGTGGCCCGGGCTTGTGTTGATGTCGCTGTCGCCATCGCCGTCGCTGTCGCCGTCTGTTTCTTCTTCTTCTGCTTCTTCTTCTTCTTTCTTCTTCCGATGTTGACTCTTCGCTGTCCTTTCTTCTAATGGCTCCGACGTGTTGCGCTGCCAGTTATATAGGGACAAGGGGCGGGTCACCTGCTCATGTCACATGGTGAGCCCGCCCCCATACGATGTCACAGTCCCAGCATCCTCCTGAAGAATCAGAAGAAGAAAGAAGAACAAAAAGCAGAAGAAGAAGAAGCAGACGGCGACAGCGACGGCGATGTTGACAGCGACGGCAACACAAGCCCGGGCCACCGCTCGTAAAAGAGCTGGAAGAAGAAAGCGGAGGCCCGGCAAGAAGAACAGAAGAGACCCCCGAAGACCCCCGAAGTCGGAACAAGACCCCCAGACGGCGGCGGCGACGAAGAAGAAAGCCGGGCTCCTCCGCTAGTGAAAGAGCCAGTAAAAGAGCAGTAGATAGCGGAGGAGTTCGGCGAGAAGACCCCCCAAGACGGAAGAAGACCCCCGGAGCTGTGAAATAAAGTATTTAAAAAAATTGTGTTGGTTTTTTTATTTACACTTTTTTCCTTAGGTGAATGGGTAGGGGTACATCGTACCCCATACTCATTAACATAGGGTGGGGGGCCGGTATCTGGGGGCCCCCTTATTAAAGGGGGCCCCCGGATTCCGATAAGCCCCCCGCCTGCAGACCCCGACAACCAACGGCCAGGGTTGTCGGGGAAGAGGCCCTTGTCCTCATCAACATGGGGACAAGGTGCTTTAGGGTGGGGGGGCCGCAGGGCCCCCCTTTCCCCAGGGCACCCCCAATGTTGAGGGCACGCGGCCTGGTACGGCCCCCCCTTTCCTGACCGGCCGGGCTGCGTGCTTGGATAAGGGTCTGAGATGGATTTGGGGGGACCCCCATGCCGTTTTTTCGGCGTAGGGATTCCCCTTTAAATCCAAACCAGGTGACGGGGCTAGCGCGGCGGCATTGACTTCCTTCGCTAGTCCCGTCTACCTGAAGTTACGTTCTAAATGAACAGACTTTCCTCCGTGTGTGAGCATGTCCGTTCATTTCAAAAGTCCAGCGGACTAGCACACGGACGGTCCGGCGGACAATTTTAAGTCAAAACTTAGTCCGCCGGACTTTTAGCCCCACACACGGTCGGAATGTCCGGCGGACTCTAGTCTGGCGGACAATTCCGCGGGAAAGTCCGATCGTGTGTACGCGGCCTTACTCCACCTCTGAACTTGGGCCTGATCAGGGTTTCCCTTCTAATACATACTGCTTTCCCAGATGTTTCCATTTGTCAAGATCTGCCCGTAAAGAGCGTGAAATGGGAAGAAAATTTACTTTAAATATTGAATTAGAGTTAGTGGGGATTTGAATGCCCAAATATTATATGAATTTGGATTCCCCATTGAAATGGGAACGGATAGTTGCCGCAGTAGACTTTGGCAGCGAGACATTTAGTGCTTCCGATTTTTGCTTTTTTTTTGTTTAATAAAGAACTGTAAGTATGAAAGTTCCTGGAGAAGGGTCCGTAAAGAGGTGATTGGGCAGGTGATGTAAAAATAAATTTCATTGGCATACGCCATGACCTTATGCTGGTAGATTTTTTCTTGAATATGGCTAAGGAAAAGTTCAAGAGTGAGAACAAATATTAAAAGGGACTTGGTAATCTTTTATATATGAAACTTTATACTTGTCAGTCTAGTTTTTTGGTGTACTCTTAACATTGGGGGTTTCATACTGTATAGATCCACAGAGAAAGTTCAGAAAGCTTCTGCAATTTATAATGAGGAATCCAGTTTGCTACCAACAGGCGAGGAAATAGTAGCTATGTATGTATGTGCTCTCTGAGATCTAAAGGCCTGGGACTGACTGCACTTATTCCCATACTCATTAAGGGAACACCTAGTCTGCATGGGAAGGTGTTTTGCTTTATATAGGGAATATGTCCTAAGTCTCTTTTTAAGGGCATTTATTTCTCTGTTTAGCTGAGGGGATTAATATTTTTATATTGTAGTTCTAAATGGTGTAACTGAAGGAGGAGATCATTGGTGTTTATTTTCCTTTTCTTTCCCTTGCCCTCCTATTGGATATTGTGGTATGGCATTATGGAGCTTAAAATCCCGGGTCACCTGTGTCAGAATCTTTGGTCAGAAGCCAAATTATGACTTGTGATCAGTGGCTAAAAATGGTCATGTAGACAATGTGCGTTCAGGCAGGGAACTTGATAAATTGACTACCCACTGAGATGGCAGTGTATTTTATTAGAGTCTAACTATACAACTGTGATATTGAGGAGTAGATGCATTTTTTTGTGAGACCTTGCCAGTCTGAACTGTGGTTTCAGGGCTTGCCACTGCAATTTTATCATCTTATATATTCAGAGAGAAACCAAACAAGGATGTTTTCTTTCACCATTATTATTTGTACATGCCATTAAAATCTCTTTACAGGTTATAATCTTAAACTAGCTACATCTCTTGGTGGATGATGTCCTCTTACTACTCCACTTAACTTACAAAAATAACAAAATAACTTTTAAACTATATCAGGCCTACACATCAATACCGACAAATCTAGGGTCCTCAATATTAATCTCTCTGAAGAAACTCTCTCTCATATCAAAAATGCAGTTTCTTTCCCCTGGGAACATACCTCATTACCTTATTTAGATGTCCATCTTACTTCATCATATGAGTCTCTATATGCTGCCAACTACTCTTCTGTTTTATGACATTTGCGCAGACTTCTTGAGACCTGAAAAAGATACCAGATCTGATTGGGATGCATATCATCGATAAAAATGATCATCCTCCCTAAATTGTATATACAGTGCCTTGCGAAAGTATTCGGCCCCCTTGAACTTTTCAACCTTTTGCCACATTTCAGGCTTCAAACATAAAGATATAAAATTTTATTTTTTTGTGAAGAATCACCAACAAGTGGGACACAATTGTGAAGTGGAACGAAATCTATTGGATTGTTGAAACTTTTTTAACTAATAAAAAAATGAAAAGTGGGGCGTGCAAAATTATTCGGCCCCCTTGCGTTAATACTTTGTAGAGCCACCTTTTGCTGCGATTACAGCTGCAAGTTGCTTGGGGTATGTCTCTATCAGTTTTGCACATCGAGAGACTGAAATTCTTGCCCATTCTTCCTTGCAAAACAGCTCGAGCTCAGTGAGCTTGGATGGAGAGTGTTTGTGAACAGCAGTTTTCAGCTCTTTCCACAGATTCTCGATTGGATTCAGGTCTGGACTTTGACTTGGCCATTCTAACACCTGGATACGTTTATTTGTGAACCATTCCTTTGTAGATTTTGCTGTATGTTTGGGATCATTGTCTTGTTGGAAGATAAATCTCCGTCCCACTTTCAGGTCTTTTGCAGACTCCAACAGGTTTTCATCCAGAATGGTCCTGTATTTGGCTGCATCCATCTTCCCCTCAATTTTAACCATCTTCCCTGTCCCTGCTGAAGAAAAGCAGGCCCAAACCATGATGCTGCCACCACCATGTTTGACAGTGGGGATGGTGTGTTGAGGGTGATGAGCTGTGTTGCTTTTACGCCAAACATATCGTTTTGCATTGTGGCCAAAAAGTTCGATTTTGGTTTCATCGGACCAGAGCACCTTCTTCCACATGTTTGGTGTGTCTCCCAGCTAGCTTGTGGCAAACTTTAGACAAGACTTTTTATGGATATCTTTGAGAAATGGCTTTCTTCTTGCCACTCTTCCATAAAGGCCAGATTTGTGCAGTGTACGACTGATTGTTGTCCTATGGACAGACTCTCCCATCTCAGCTGTAGTTCTCTGCAGTTCATCCAGAGTGATCATGGGCCTCTTGGCTGCATCTCTGATCAGTCTTCTCCTTGTCTGAGCTGAAAGTTTAGAGGGACAGCCAGGTCTTGGTAGATTTGCAGTGGTCTGATACTCCTTCCATTTCAAAATGATCGCTTGCACAGTGCTCCTTGGGATGTTTAAAGCTTGGGAAATCTTCTTGTATCCAAATCCGGCTTTAAACTTCTCCACAACAGTATTACGGACCTGCCTGGTGTGTTCCTTGGTCTTCATGATGCTTTCTGCGCTTTCAACAGAACCCTGAGACTATCACAGAGCAGGTGCATTTATACAGAGACTTGATTACACACAGGTGGATTCTATTTATCACCATCAGTCATTTAGGACAACATTGGATCATTCAGAGATCCTCGCTGAACTTCTGGAGTGAGTTTGCTGCACTGAAAGTAAAGGGGCCGAATAATTTTGCATGCACCACTTTTCAGTTTTTTATTTGCTAAAAAAGTTTAAAATATCCAATAGATTTCGTTCCACTTCACAATTGTGTCCCACTTGTTGGTGATTCTTCACAAAAAATTAAAATTTTATATCTTTATGTTTGAAGCCTGAAATGTGGCAAAAGGTTGAAAAGTTCAAGGGGGCCGAATACTTTCGCAAGGCACTGTATATATATATATATATATATATATATATTATATTTGTGTACTCCTAGTTAAGATACCCTCCCACATATTGAGATCAATTTAGAGCCAGATATTTGCCTTTATCTGGAAGAAGGTTAAACCCTGAGTCAATCTTAAGCTTTCTTTCAACTAAAAAACAAAGGAGGCCTTGCAGTCCCAAATATATAATTTTACTACTCTTCAGCGCAAATAGCTCATATTACAGCATATCATAGCTATAAAGATCCACCTCTTTGGACCTCCAGCAAAGCCTGTATACTAGATACTATACCCGAACGCGGTGACGTACAACACTACGACAAGCCGAGAAGTTCAATGCTTCCGAGCATGCGTCAAATTGTTTTCGAGCATTCGTCGAATTGTTTCCGAGTATGCGTAGGATTTTGGGCGTCGGAATTGGTACAGACGATCGGAATTTCCGGTCGGAATTTTTTCCGACCGAAAAATTGAGCACATGCTCTCAATCTTTTGCTGGCTGGAATTCCGCCAGCAAAAGTCCGATGGAGCATACACACTGTCGCATTTTCGGACCAAAAGCTCTCATCGGACTTTTGCTGGCGGAATTTCCGCTAGTGTGTACTGGGCATTAGACCTATCCACTATGAAAACACTACACAACCTTCTCAGGAAACCTCCAAATATCTTTAAATTAAGAATTTCCGAACACAGGTGATTGGCTCTACTACATCACTTTGAACCCTAACCCCTTTTGAAAAATTATGTTTACATGATCCTAATGCTAAAGGCCTTATGACCATAATTTATACATCCTTCCTTGGAAAATGGGCCTCCTACCCAGATCTATATATGACGAAATAGGAGGAAGATCTAGGTGAGAGGTTAGGGGAAAAGGAATGGCATATTTCGCATACCACAGCAGATTGTTCAATTAATACAAGAATTTACTCTAATTATACTGTAAATTATGGATGCCCTTGTATATGGTTCCTCAACGTCTGGCTAAAATTAACTCTCCAATCTCTGATAAATGTTTCAGAGGCTGCCAAACAACCGGAACACTCCTACACATCTGGTGGTATTGCCCCAAAATTAAAAATTTATCGATTGATGTTTACCGAATAATACATGCACTTCTGAGTAAAAGATTACAAAAAAATCCAAAAGAAGCATTGCTAAATTTGAAACCGCCCAAGTGCACTAATTACCAATTCTGTCTTCTAACATTCCTATTCACTGCAGCCAAACAAACTTTAGTGAAACGTAGGTGGTTCCCCTTACCTACTTGTGCCTTAGTTGAGAACAAGATAATGTGGTATATGACCAATGAAAGACACCGTTCTTCACAAGAAAACCCATAGATTTAAGAAAATCTGGTCTCCTTGGATTCGGTCATACCTCCCACAAGACTTTGATAAATCCTTGCTATGCTTATGATCTAATTATTTGCTCATAATGATGTCCACTCTTCATTCCCGATTTCCTCTCTGGCCCTTTCCTTCTTTTCTGTCTTCCCTTTCACTTGTTGGAATACAGAACTGTATTTTGTGCAACAGCTACTGTACATCAGAATTTAGGAGAGGTATATTGTTCAACTAGTAGATGTCAGTGTTTATAAGTTTGTAGCTGCACCTATGGTATGATCTATTTCTTTTCCCTGAATAAATGTTCCTGTTTCCTGTTCGCAGTAAAGAAGCAGCAAAGCCCATGTGGACTGTGCACTATTTGTTTGTAGGGCTATATACAGTATTTTTAACAATCCTCAATCTTCATATCTACACCATGGTAGTAGAATGACAGTTATGCTTTTAAATTTTTCCATTTACAAAATTATTAAATTTTTCTCTATATTATTATCAATAATATAATCTTTATTATCATTCATTATAATTCCATATGATTCATATAAAAAAACATTTAAGATTTTATGCAATTCTTTGATTTTCCATTATATATGTACAGTTATTGTTTGAATATTCCATATTCCCATATACAACCTTATACTGTGAATCTTTTACTCATGATATGTAAACCCAATAGGTATTATTTTCCTTTTTATGTCAATATTCTATAAAAAATGTATTGAAAATAATTAGGAGTTCAGAAATATGTCCCAGCACACCAAGGATCTCTGAAAAAACTTCTGAAAGTTTTATTGAAGCTATCACATCATAGCATAAAATAGCAACGTTTAAGGGCTGCACAGCTTATTGTGGATGACATAACCTTGTGGAAACAAGAAAAAAGCAGCAAATGGCCCCAGTAAGCAGAGTAAGAGAGTGGTCTTTCCAGATCTACTTAGTGGAAGTAAAAGATCCTGAAATTGCATTTGTCAGTGTCATTGTCCTGAGAAAGAATATACTGTATGTTCAGGTATAGCTCTAGGTCTTGTTGTGACACCACTAACAGCTTGTTGCTTCTAGGTGGTGGAGATGTCTCTCTGGGAGGGACATCTTATTTTCCAGATTCAACAAGGTCTACCTTTGGTTGCAGGTGCCAACACTGTTGTAGTCAGGGAAAAGGAGTGCCAGTGCAGTATCAATATGGGTTCCATCTTTGCAAATGCAAACAGATCCGGGAGCTCCGATGGATGCCTCAGCAGAAAGGTACAGTTCCCATTGTGCACTATGAGGTGGAAAGGTTGTCCCCATTTATAGGCCAGGTGGTGTTCACAAAACTTATGCAAGGTGGTTTCAATGATGCATCTGAAGTGTCTTCCTGGAGCAACTGTATTGTACTCCATCAACATTTAATGGACCTTTGCACCAGGCTCTTTGTAAAAATGTTCTTTCACAGTGTAGGAATACAGGTGTCAGAGAACATCCATGGGTCTCACAACATCAGTGTTTCTTGGACCAAAGGCCCTGTGAACCCTATCAATTGAGATATCCATATGATGCAAGCGTTCCAGGTAACTGTTCAAAATTGTAGTGACTGTGGCTCATAGATCTGTCTGCGATGTGTCCATAGGGAGTGTTCTGATCCCTGATCCCTCTGATCCCTGTTATGTTCTGTTAAGGTGTAAAGCTGTAGATAAATCAGTTGACCGCTTACTGTATGTTTCCCTGAGAAGAACCCTGCAGTACTGACACAGTGCATTAGTGCATTGCAATGGTATTGTGTGCTATGGTAGAAACACTAGTGTCTATAGCAGCAACATCTTGTTTTAATAACTGATACCAAAGGACCTGCTTCTTGTTGTACAGAGGAACTGCACTTACTGTGTGTCCCCTGGCTGTTGCTGAGAGAGAGGTCCTCCACTGTGTTAGAAGCTGCTGCTGATGAAAGGCTGCTGCATGTGTTACCCTTGCAGCCCGGATGGTCCTGCTCGCCATCTCAGAACTATGATCTGAAGATAGCTCAAGTGAGCGAGGGAGGCATGGTGACAAGTCATCTAGAGAAGAGAGGCGTGGTGTTCTCTCTAAAGAGCTGTGTGTCGTAGCTGTCCTCTTGCTCATAATGCTTTTAATATGTGGGTAAAATGTGGACTGAAATCTGGTATAAGTCTGAAAAAGGTCCTGTGGCCTGGGAGCTCAGCTAGGGAGCATCTTCACTCTTTTATGTCACAGCCATGCCCCTGAACACAAATTTTTAACTATGACCAGAAGGCAGAAAGCATTTGTTTTGGCATAGCTGCATTTTGACTCATGCCTGCTCTCAGCCAACCAATTGGTTGTTAAAAAGCTGACACCTGCCACACCCTAACAATCAATCAATGACTCCTCCTTGCTCTGACAGCATGGATTAGTCACTGCTTGTTAAGGAAACGGCACCCGCTGTCGTCCTAACAACCAGTGTCCTAAACATAAAAGCTGACTAATATGGCGGAGTAGAGAGACGCACGCGCCTACAGCTCTGTCCATCCACCCGGCAGATTGAGCTTTAAGTGCGGCTACATCCCTGAGTAGCAAAATTTATCCGACGCTGAACCTGGGATGAAGAGGAAAGAGGACAAAGTACAGAGAACACAGACGCAGCCAGGAATCCCGGAATACTTCCCCCACACGAGAGCGGAAGCATCTCGGGATCGGAACCGGGAACAGAAGACAACACGCTCGCTATCCAGAGAAAGAGGGCAGCTTACCCTACCTGACTAATCCACTCGGCTAGATAAGGTGAGCGCGGTGAGCGGGGATAGAAGTATGCAAAGCAGGGAGGAAAGCAGAGAGGAGGAACAGCCATGGGGGCTCCGGGAACAGCAAAGGGGGCCGCCCACGGGACTGGGAGATGTAGATCTCAGGACCCTTATGCAGGTTCTGCAAACCCTCCCGACACGCTCAGAAATGGAAGCGATGGTCACCCGTGTGGAGGAGGCTCATCGCGTAGAGGTGGAGGTGGTGCGGGTGGAGGTACAGGGTCTGTCAGATAGACTGAAACAGGACGAGACTGTCATGGCATTGATGGAGGATCGGATTGCTCAGCTGGAACGGGTACAATCTCTTCAAGTTCTACAAACCTCTTATGTGTCTACTTTGCAGCTGCAGTTAGAGGAATTTGAGGACCGCAGTAGATGTAAAAATCTGGGATTTAGGGGGATCCCGGAGGCCATAGGAAGAGATATATTGCAGCCTATGATAATGGCTATTTGTAAACAGCTGGCTATCCCTGCCCCATCTCAGGACTTAGAATTTGAGAGACTGCATAGAGCCCTGGGCCCCCGTTCAATGAACTTAAATAGACCCAGAGATGTGATAGGATGTTTTCATCGTTATGCACACAAAGAGTTAATAAGCCGTAAGGCTTGGGAAGTAGGAGAGATTGCATACGAGGGATTGCAGGTAAAAATCCTGCCGGATCTATCTTGCGCTACCTTGAAACGAAGAGCTATGTTGCGCCCTCTTTTGGACAAAATTAAAAGGCTGGTGGGGTTATCCTATTTCATTGACAATAAAGAAAGTCCTGCCGATATTTGTATTAAGGCACCCCTCTGATCTCCCCGAGATGTTTGCCTTCCTGGGAATAGAAGGGATGGAGATACCAAATTGGCTACAATATATTTAACGATCAACAGGACGAGTAGCAACTCCATTAGGGAAAGAGGGCTTACCGTCAGAAACAAGAGGAGAAGGTGGAATCTAGGGCACCGTACCCCAGAGTAATGGACGAGAGACTCAGTTAGGACTAACTTGAAGGGCATCTTTTTGGCCCCTTCTGGCCCTTCCTCTACACCCTTAATTTGAGAGGAGAGAAGAAGAGTTCTTGGCCATCCCCTCCCCTCTTTTTTGCTCTATCCCCCCCCCTTTTTTCCCTCTTTTCTCTCTCCACACAGACAGACAGGAAGTATCACTTTGTTTGTTTACCACCCGGTCCCCCCCCCCTTATTTTTTGTCTGGCTACTCGGCCCCCATGTTAGTAGGACCTCCTTTTTTTTCGCACGAGGTGATAGACACTAAAGATACAGTGGACCTTGGTCTTGGGCAACACGTAATTAATAGTTTAGGTCAAAATCTTTATTTTTTTATGTTGTGTGCAGTGGATCCCACCCCCCCCCCCTTTTTTCTTTTTTTTTGTGTGTGGTAGTGGCGGTTTGCCTTAATATCCCAGGGATATATGTATAAATTTGTATTTAATTCCCTTTTTTTTTCCTCTTTTCCTCCCCTTTGCGGGATGAGGAGAAGGAGATAAAAATGTCACAGAATATCAATCACATAGAGGGCACATGCTATATGTTGCTATATGGTGAATGTGTTATGTACACTGCACTTATGTTTGTATTTATGGTCCAGGGGGGTGGTCAAACATCTCTAGGATCCCTACTTATATCTAGGTCAATAGGTTTCATCACAGCTGCACAGTACTGTACATTCCATAAAAATTCCCAGCGGGAATGAAGGTTAGGTGCACCCTGTTTAAAATGCTTCTGTCTCTTCATGTAATCCCAAACAGACATGATCATGTTGGGATCAGGGCTCTGTGGGGGCCAAACCATTACTTCCAGGACTCCTTGTTCTTCTGTTCACTGAAGATAGTTCTTAATGGCATTGTCTGTATGTTTGGGGTAATTTTCCTGCTGCAGAATACATTTGGGGCAAATCACATGCTTCCTTGATGATTTGGCATGATGGATAAGTATCTGCCTATATTTCTCTATATTTGCAACCAAATTTGCTAATCCATTTGCAGAAATTCAGCCCAAAACTTGAAAGGAACCTCCATAATGCTTCACTGTTGCCTGCAGACACTCATTATTTTACTGCTCTCCAGCCCTTCGGCGAACAAATTGCCTCCTGCTACAGCCAAATATTTCAGATTTTGACTGATCGGTCCTGCTGCTACTTTTCTGCCCCCCGTTCCTATATTTTTGTGCATAGTTGAATCACTTATGCCTTGTACACACAACGGACTTTTCGACAGCAAGGTCCGACGGAACAAATCCGCCGGACAATTCGATCGTGTGTGGGCTTCATCAGACTTTTGCTGTCGAAAAATCAGACAGACTTTAGAAATAGAACATGTTTCAAATTTTTCCGCCGGAACCAGTTCCTATCGAGAAATCCGTTCGTCTGTATGCTAGTCCGATGGACGAAAACCGACGCTAGGGAAGCTATTGGCTACTGGCTATGAACTTCCTTATTCTAGTCTGGTTGTACGTCATCACGTTAAAATTCGGCGGACTTTGGTGTGATTGTGTGTGTCCAAGTTCGTTCGTTCGGAAAGTCCGTCGGAAGTCCGACGAAAGTCCGTCGGAAAAACTGTCGGACCTTTGCTGTTGAAAAGTCCGGTCGTGTGTACGCGGCATTAGCATTAGCCTTGTTTCCAAGACGGAACTGGCTTCTGCAGTTCTTAGCTGATGGCACTGCAGGACATCTTCTGATGTCGAAGGGAAGTAGACATGTTGTGTCTTTCCTCTGCTGCATTAGGTTTCCTTGACTGACCACTGTGTTTACTGTCCTCAACATTGCCCGCTTCTTTGTTCTTCTTCAAAAGAGCTTGAACAGCACATTTTCAAACCCTAGTCTGCTTTGAAATGCTTTCCTGGGGGAAACTTTGCTGATGCAGTATAACTACCTTGTGTCTTGTTGCTGTGCTCTGTATTGCTATGGTGTATGACCCGTAAAACATGAAACTGTCTTTCACAACCTCACCTTAGTAGCAGAGTTTGGCTGTTCCTCACCCAGTTTTAAGCCTCCTACACAGCGTTCTCTGTTTCAATTAATAAATGTGTTTCAACCTACATATGAAATTGATGATCATTAGCCCCTGTTTGGTATAATTGATTAATCATACACCTTAATCTAATCCTACAAAATCCCTAACTTTGTGCAAGTGTGCAAGTGAAAGAACTGATGCTGGTTTGAAGACAAAGGGTAGTCACACCAAATATTGATTTGATTTAGATTTTTCTTCTGTTCACTCACTTAGCATTCTGCAAATTAATAAAAAAATCCAATTTTTTTTTTGAAAGCATTCCTTCCCTACAGCATTTCATCACAGCTGCACAGTACTGTACATTCCATAAAAATTCCCAGTGGGGAATGAAGGTTAGGCGCACCCTGTGAGGAATCTTCTATATTCAAGGATACTGTGAATCCACCACTGCATAGACTGAAGGCTTTCCAGATAGACAAGCTGTAGAAGTTGTTGGCAATTCCCAGCCAGGGCCTTTAGGTCCTCCCGACACCTCCAATGGCCAGACAAATTGAACGTTCCTGCAGGTTTAGTGGGCAGCCACGAGCGTAACATCAATGGGTAAGTTAAGGCCCAGAAAAGGAAACAAACATGTTTGCCGAAGGTAAAACCAGATGGTTTTTATTGGTAAAAAAAATCTGTTACAAACAGAAAAAGGTTCCATAAAAATAAGTTGAGCCAGCCGGCAAATAGTACAAACACGCCTGTGAAAAACGGAGCATGAGAACAGCGCGGGGACATCAGCACGTCACTCCTCCCTACGTGTTTAGTCACTAGGTGGACGTCGTCTTGGGGTGTCTGCAGGAACGTTCTACTTGTCTGGCCATTGGAGGTGTCAGGAGGACCCAAAGGCCCTGTCGGGTTTTGGCCACACTCTTCTACAGCTTGTCTAGCTGGTAAGCATTCAGTCTATGTGGTGGTGGATTCACAGTGTCCTTGAATATAGAAGATCCCTCACAGGGTGCTCCTAACCTTCATTCCCCACTGAGAATTTTTATGGAAGAGACTTTATTTGCATTGAATGATTTTTTAAATTTTTATTTAAATTTGACATGCTATATATTTTTCACTGATTACTTTTATATCACTTATTCATTTGTTATATTGGTTGTTTTGCTCATCCAATAAGTCACATATGTGTATTTCTTCAGTGGACTACATCCATCTGTATTGTTTTTTTTGCAGGTTTTTACGCTCCAATTATTATCTCATGTATATATTGGATTGACTATTACTTGACTATTACTTGCTCATCAGATTGTGTTGATTTTTTATCACGTATTCATTAGCGCAGCTTCTTTTTTCTTATTTCTGTTTTGGTGTGTATTTCACTTTTGAGTATGTTCAGCTTTTGTTATTTGTTGTACTAGTTTTTTTTTTTCTTTTAACATGTTGGCTCTTATGTTTGCATTGAGTTGACGCATCAAAATTTTACAGAAAATGCATTTATATGCGTTTTTGGTGCTACGCCGTTGAAGTTTATAGGGCCACAGTTGTATTGCGGTGGCACCAAAGTAGTGAAGGGACCTCTTTAAAATGACATTGCACTTATGTTGCATTGATGTTAATGGGCACCTTTGAAAACAATGTGATTTCCATTGTCATGCAGTTCCATGCAACTGAAGTCGCATCTGAAATGGCAGTAGTGTGAACGGTGTGCAAAGCCTTTTGGGAGGTGTGGTTTAGTTACATATCTTTCTTTCTCTTATGCAAACACAAATTCATATTTTGATTTCTAAAAGAGAGGTTAAAAAATATATCCCTGGCAATTACAGACCAGTTAGCCTAACATCAATAGTATGCAAGCTCTTGGAGGGGATGATAAAGGACTATATACAAGATTTTAGTAATGAGAACGTTATCATTAGCAGTTATCAGCATGGATTCATGAAGAATCGTTCTTGCCCAACCAATCTATGGTGAGTTGCCATTTAGATAAAGGAAGGCCCGTAGACTTGATGTATCTGGATTTTGCAAAAGCATTTGACACAGTACCCCATAAACGTTTACTGTATAAAATAAGGTCCGTTGGCATGGACTATAGGGTGAGAACATGGATTAAAAACTGGCTACAAGGCGGGTTCAGAGGATGGTGATAAATGGGGAGTACTCTGAATGGTCAGGGGTGGGTCGTGGGGTCTCCCAGGGTTCTGTGCCGGGACCAATCCTATTTAATTTGTTCATAAAGGACCTGGAGGATGGGGTAAACAGTTCAATCTCTGTATTTGCGGACGATACTAAGCTAAGCAGGGCAATAACTTCTCCTCAGAATTTGAAAACCTTGCAAAAAGATCTGAACAAATTAATGGGGCGGGCAACTACATGGCAAATAAGTTTTTTATCGTAGAAAAATGTAAAATAATGCATTTGGGTGGCAAAAATATGAAGGCAATCTATACACTGGGGGGAGAAATTCCAGGGGGAATCTTGGATGGAATAGGACCTGGGGGTCCTAGTAGATGATAGGCTCAGCAATGGCATGCAATGCCAAGCTTCTGCTAACAAAGCAAACAGAATATTGGCATGTATTAAAAAGGGGATCAACTCTAGAGATAAAACAATAATTCTCCCATTCTACAAGTCTCTGGTCCAGCCGCACCTAGAGTATGCTGTCCACTTCTGGTCACCAGTCCTTAGAAAGAATGTAAATGAAATGGAGCGAGTACAAAGAAGAGCAACAAAGCTAATAAAGGGTCTGGAGGATATTAGTTATGAGGAAAGGTTGTGGGCACTGAACTTATTCTCTCTGGAGAAGAGACACTTGAGAGGGGATATGATTTCAATTTACAAATACCATACTGGTGACCCCACAATAGGGATAAAACTTTTTTTGCAGAAGGGAGTTTAACTAGACACGTGGCCACTCATTAAAATGAGAAGAAAAGAGGTTTAACCTTAAACTACATAGAGGGTTCTTTACTGTAAGAGCGGCAAGGATGTGGAATTCCCTTCCACAGACGGTGGTCTCAGTGGGGGGCATCGATAATTTCAAGAAACTATTAGATAAGCACGACCACAACATACAGGAATATACAATGTAATACTGACAATACTGAGTGCGCTGCTGTTAACAGCGATATGCCGTGAGTGGCGGCTCCTGTGTGCATGTGCGGGAGTGACTACATTGCGGCTCCATCGAATGACAGCGCCGGAGCAGCAAGACCCACCAAGAAGATGGAGGCTCCATACACAAGGGGACAGGTAAGTGACACATAATGGACTACTATTTACTTCCTCTTTAACCACTTCAGCCCCGGACCATTTGGCAGCCAAAGGACCAGAGGTCTTTTTTCAATTTCGCACTGCACTACTTTAACTGGTAATTGCGCGGTCATGCAATTTTGTAACCAAACGAAATTTGCGTCCTTTTCTTCCCACAAATAGAGCTTTCTTTTGATGGTATTTGATTGCCTCTGTGATTTTTATTTTTTGCGATATAAACGGAAAAAGAGCGAAAATTTTGAAAAAAAAAGAGATTTTCTACTTTTTGTTATAAAAAAAATCTAATAAACTCAATTTTAGTCAAACATTTGGGCCAAAATGTATTCAGCCACATGTCTTTAGTAAAAAAAATGCCAATAAGCGTATATTTATTGGTTTGCGCAAAAGTTATAGCGTCTACAAACTAGAGTACATTTTCTGGAATTTACACCGCTTTTAATTTATGACTGCCTATTTCATTTCTTGAGGTGCTAAAATGGCAGAGAAGTACAAAACCCCCCCAAATGACCCCATTTTGGAAAGTAGACACCCCAACTATTTGCTGAGAGGCATGTTGAGCCCATTGAATATTTTTTTTTTTAGTCCCAAGTGATTGAATAAAGACAAAAATAAAAAAGATTTTTTTTTTTTTCAAAAAGTTGTCACTAAATGATATATTGCTCACACATGCCATAGTTATATGTGGAATTGCACCCCAAAATACATTTTGCTGCTTCTCCTGAGTATGGGGATACCACATGTGTGGGACTTTTTGGGAGCCTAGCCGCGTACGGGGCCCCGAAACCCAAGCACCGCCTTCAGGATTTCTAAGGGTGCAAATTTTTGATTTCACTCCTCACTACCTATCACCGTTTCGAAGGCCATAAAATGCCAAAATAGCACAAAACCCCCCCAAATGACCCCATTTTGGAAAGTAGACACCCCAAGCTATTTGTTGAGAGGCATGGTGAGTATTTTACAGCTCTCATTTGTTTTTGAAAATGAAGAAAGTAAAGAAAAAAAAAATTTTTTTTTCTTTTTTCAATTTTCAAAACTTTGTGACAAAAAGCGACATCTGCAAAATACTCACAATACCTCTCAGCAAATAGCTTGGGGTGTCTACTTTCCAAAATGGGGTCATTTTGGGGGGTTTTATGCCATCTGGGCATTCCATGGCCTCCGAAACTGTGATTGGCAGTGAGAAGTGAAATAAAAAAAATTACACCCTTAGAAAGCCTGAAGGCGGTGCTTGGTTTTTGGGGTGACGTACGCGGCTAGGCTCCCAAAAAGTCCCACACATGTGGTATCCCCGTACTCAGGAGAAGCAACAGAATGTATTTTGGGGTGTATTTCTACATATGCCCATGACATGTTTGAGCAATATATCATTTAGTGACAACTTTTTGTAAAAAAAAAATATATATATTTTTTTTTTTCATTATTCAATCTCTTGGGACAAAAAAAAAAAATATTTAATGGGCTCAACATTGCTCTCATCAAATAGCTTGGGGTGTCTACTTTCCAAAATGGGGTCATTTGGGGGGGGTTTGAACTGTCCTGGCATTTTATGCACAACATTTAGAAGCCTATGTCACACGTCACCCACTCTTCTAACCACTTGTAGACAAAGCCCTTTCTGACACTTTTTGTTTACATGAAAACATATTTTTTTTTTGCAAGAAAATTACGTTGAACCCCCAAACACTATATATAATGTTAAAGCAAAGGCCCTACAGATTAAAATGGTGGGTGTTGCATTTTTTTTTTCCACACAGTATTTGCGCAGCGATTTTTCAAACGCATTTTTTGTGGAAAAAATACACTTTTTTTTATTTTAATGCACTAAAACACACTATATTGCTCAAATTTTTGATGAAATAAAAAATATGATCTTAGGCCGAGTACATGGATACCAAACACGACATGCTTTAAAATTGCGCACAAACACGCAGTGGCGACAAACTACATACATTTTTAAAAGCCTTTAAAAGCCTTTACATGATACCACATTAGATTCACGGAGGAGGTCTACTGCTAAAATTACTGCCCTCGATCTGACCTTCGCGGTGATACCTCACATGCATGGTGCAATTGCTGTTTACATATGACGCCAGACCAACGCTTGTGTACGCCTTTGCGCAAGAGAAGGGGGGGCAGGGGTGCTTTTTTTTTTTTTTTGTTTTTTTTTTTATTTATTTAGATTTTTTATTTTATTTTTAAACTGTTCCTTCCATTTTTTTTCTTTGTTATGATTTTTATTGTTATCTCAGGGAATGTAAATATCCCCTATGATAGCAATAGGCAGTGACAGGTACTCTTTTTTTGAAAAAATTGGGGTCTATTAGACCCTAGATCTTTCCTCTGCCCTCAAAGCATCTGACCACACCAAGATTGGTGTGATAAAATGCTTTCCCAATTTCCCAATGGCGCGGTTTATATCCGGGAGGGGGACATTCCCTCCCACTGCTTGTAAAAGCAGTCTAGAGGCTAATTACCCGCTAGAATTGCTTTTACATGAAAGCCGATCACTGGCTGAAAAGAATGATACCAAGATGATACCTAAACCTGCAGGCATCATTCTGGTATAACCATTCAAAGTCCAGCAACATACTGGACATATATTGTAATCTTTTTTTTTTCATGCAGCCTCTTGGCTGAACGAAAAAAAGAGATTGATTGGTGGGTATGCCCACCATTAGAATACCTCCCTTCATCCACCCACTTCTAATGATGGGCATACATGCACCATTTATATATGCCGATGCATGGGGGCATCCTCCCGCAAAAGTTATGCCGTGTACACACGGTCGGAATTTCGACCGTATGTACGTGGCATTAGGAGCCAATCGCTCCTCCCCCCCCCCCTGCTGCCCCCATGCTCCTGACTGAAGCGACTGAATCAAAACGCTACCACAAAAAAACTGTTAGCGATCGCAGGGATCAGGCCTGACTCTGCGAACGCTGCAGTTATGTGTGCTTAGTGTTTTGTAAGTGACAGTGATCGATCGATACTGCACTTGGGTGGGCTGGGCTGGGCGGAGGGGGAAAACGCAGGTGCTAGCAGGTATCTGGGCTGATCCCGCTAACAATGCGTTTTTTTTTGGAACCCTAAACTGCTGGGACGCTAGTATAGATCTGATCAGATCAGATATTGATCTGTTCAGATACTGTGCCACTAAGGGAGGTGTATGCTTTGTGCGTGGGTGTTTGCGGTACTGGCACTAACCTGGGGCGACGCAGACCTTATTTGACCCTAAAACCTAATTGATATCACCCGCCGGGCGATCAGGGGGTTAAACCGTTATTGGGTAATAAATGGCGGGTGCCCTGACAGTATAAAAAACAAGCTAACTAACCAGCGTCACCCGTAACAGTAATACAAAAAAAAACTGGTTACCTAGCGACACTAATGCAGCGATCAGAAAAACGATCGCTTAGTGACACTGGCAAAAGGGGGTGAAAGGGTTAACTAGGGGCAATCAGGGGGTTAAACCTTTATTAGGTAATATATGGGGGTACCTGACGCTATATAAAAACCTGACGGGGAACCTAAATAACGAAATAACTAACTGGCTAACCAGCGTCACCAGTGACAGTTATACAGTGATCACTGGTGAAAGGGTTAACTCTAGGGGCAATCAGGGGGTTAAAACCTTTATTTAGGTTGTAATATGGGGGTACCTGACCTATAAACCTATTTATGAACCTATATAAACATGGCGGTTACCTAAAAAAAAAAAATGGTTACCTAGCGACACTAATGCAGCGATCAGAAAAACGATCGCTTAGTGACACTGGCAAAAGGGGGTGAAAGGGTTAACTAGGGGCAATCAGGGGGTTAAAACCTTTATTAGGTAATATATCGGGGTACCTGACGCTATATAAAAACCTGACGGGGAACCTAAATAACGAAATAACTAACTGGCTAACCAGCGTCACCAGTGACAGTTATACAGTGATCACTGGTGAAAGGGTTAACTCTAGGGGCAATCAGGGGGTTAAAACCTTTATTTAGGTTGTAATATGGGGGTACCTGACCTATAAACCTATTTATGAACCTATATAAACATGGCGGTTACCTAAAAAAAAAAAATGGTTACCTAGCGACAGCAGTGACACTAATACAGCGATCAGAAAAACGATCGCTTAGTGACACTGGCAAAAGGGGGTGAAAGGGTTACCTGGGGGGCAATCAAGGGGTTAAACCTTTATTAGGGGGGGGTAGGGGGCTACCTTGGACCTAAAACTAACTGCCCTGACAGTTATTACAGTCACACTGACACTAAATGCAGTGATCAGTAAAAAAATGATCACTGCAACTAGTGACACTGTGACTGGGGGGGGGGGGGGGAGGGGGTGATCTGGGGGGTGATCAGGGGGTGACAGGGGGGGGAATATGTGCCTAACTGTACTGGTGTCAGTGTAGTGTTGTGCACTAACCTTAACATGTTCGCCGCTCGGCGTCTCCGGTCACATAGACCGGCGCACCGAGCGTGACATCACTTCCGCCTTCCTGTCTATACAATAGACAGGAAGGGGAAGCTTTTCATTGGCCAGGAGCGATCGCGAGGGGGTGGCCAGAAACCACTGGCCGTCCCCTCGTCCCGGATCGCTCCTGAAGCGATCCCGACCGTCCCCGCCGGCGGAGGGGGGTCCGATCGGACCCCCCAACCGCCGGAAGAATGTCACGTACAGGTACGTGATTCTGCCTGTACGTGCCATTCTGCAGACGTATATATACAGGGGGCGGTCGGGAAGTGGTTAATAAATATATATATTTTTAGCACATTGTTGTAGTCACTCGTCTTCATACCATACTGGTGCCCTCACAATAGGAATAAAACTTTTTTGTGAAAGAGAGTTTAACAAAACACGTGTCCACTCATTAAAATTAGAAAAAAAAGAGGTTTAGCCTTAAACTACGTAGAGGGTTCTTTACTGTAAGAGCGCAAGAATGTGGAATTCCCTTCCACAGGCGGTGGTTTCAGTGGGGAGCATCGATAGTTTCAAAAAACTATTAGATAAGCACCTGAATGACCACAACATACAGGGATATACAATGTAATACTGACCTGTAATCACACACATAGGTTGGACTTGATGAACTTGTTTTTTTCAACCTCACCTACTATGTAACTATGTAAGTGGATGTAAACCCACCGCTCCTAATATATAAAGGAATAGCACAATATTAATCTGTGGACATATAGGAGACTCCTACATGTATCCTTACCTTTCCTCTCTAACCCCCTTCAGCTGTAGGAGCCCCTCAAAACTCTGGAATTGGTGGGCGGTCTCTTTGCCAGCGTTTGGTGAGTGGAGTCGTGACATCACAAGACTCCCCGCCCACCTCTACACTCTCTTACTCTTTCTGCTGGTGTCTTGTTTGCTGACTGCACCATGTAAATCCTTCTCAGTCACACTGATCTTCTGCTGATCTCGTGGACCACACCCAAATAAGAGTAACATCCAGTCAAAACTCAGGAAAGGCATCACATGACTTTAGCATGCCCAATCATGCTGAGGTGTGGAGCAGCCAATCCTGGGAGAACTTGAGAAGAAAGGAGGAGGGCTGTGAGGCTGGAATCGTAGACACTCTCTCTTCTCTCATCCTGTGCATGAGATAAAGAAATCAGATGTCTGTCTCAGCAGTGGGGGATGTGGTGACACACATTTAGCAGTGTGTCCTTTTTTATCTTAGTAAAAAAAGACAAGAGGATTGCTCAGATCCGGAATAACTCTTTGTGGCAAGACTGGGTACAGATGTCTTGACACCCTCTACTGTACCAAGTAGCAGTCTTCATTTAAAAAAAAATCAGGTTTGCATCCACTTTAAAGCAAAATTAAAACTAACTAAATTAAAACTTAAACTAGAACTTTTTTTGTTTAGAGTAAGGGGGGGGGGGGGGGGTCATTTTTTTTATCATCTGTGTCCAATTGAGAAGAATTCCCTTAATTTCCTGTCCTATAGCCAAAACGGGAAGTGAGAAGAAATCCCTCCAAAGTGAGGAATCTTCATTTAACAATTTCTCCTGTTCTGATGACAATCCAACATTTGAAATTTTCTTTTACTTTAACTCTGAAAATAATGTTGAACAGGAAAAAAAAGAAGGGGTGAATCTCCCTAATAAAAAAAAGAAGGGGTGAATTTCCCTAATAAAAACCTGACAGGTGTTCTAATCCTTCTCCACTCTATCCAAAAGTGAAAAAAAGCTTTGCCTGTAGGTATACTGTAAATAAATATTCAAGTCTATAAATGAAATAAATGCAAGGCACGTTTGCTAACGTATTAGTATGTGCCCCAAATGTGTTTGCTAAGATTTCTCTGATTTAATGAGGACTGTGGAAACCAGTTGCATGTGTTCACAGCTGGTGAACCTTGACAGTAATTTTCTGACGTAATAGTGTTTAATAAGCAGTACGTAGTCTTGAAAATCTGGCTGTTGCTGCAAAAATCCCTCTGAGAGAAATATTTCTAGCCATGATGAGGTTAGAGAGTTGTCACTATAGTGCCCTTAGTTCTTAGTTTGTATATCAGATCCAGATGGATTTATTTAAAACATCACCAGCATCTATTGAAGAAAAAAGACTGTGTATTTGCACAGCATTTTAATTGTCGGAAAAGCAACTATGCATCCAGCACAATCTCTAATAAAAAGCAAATATTACTTACTGTTAATCTTGCTCTGCACAAACTCTATATGTACATGAAAAAATGTGACCACACACATATACAAACGGCATTTTCCTAATGTTCATGTAGTCTCTGGGGTCCATCCCTGCTCCTCTCTCCTGTATCCTGACCGTTTCCATAGTAACACAACATCCCTGGGACTCTGGCCAGTTCTGACTGACAAGCAGACTGCACAGGATGGCCAAGCTGTATTATAAACATAAGCCTACCAGCTGAGCCTTACATTGTATTGCTGCCTTGTGTATATTACACCAAAGACCGCATTTATTTGTGTGCTAATATTGTGTCCATCTTGCTGCATGCTGTCTTCTACTACATAAACAGAAACTTGGTGTAGTGAGCATCATCGCTGTTTTTCATTGCATGAAATTACTACTTCAGCTATATGTCACTAAGTCTTTGAAAGCTATATTCAGATTAATTCTTAAGGATTTTAAAGGGGTATTTTAGAATATTACAGGGTTTCACTTTTACTTGCCAAGTCATTGCATTAATGTAGCAGTTGAAAAATAGGCATATTCTTAAGAGTAAATTATACCTCTTTTTTAAAAACAGTTTTACTCTCACTGTGAGTGGCAGATAAAGTGCTTAATCCTAGCGTTTACCTTCCAGTAAAATATATATTAAACATAGTAGTTATTGCTTAATTTCAGAGCAGTCGCCACTCAGTATTTCGAGAAACTATTTTTAACATGAGACCCCATGGCCCCAATTATCTGAGGTCATGCGACCATTTTGAGCATTGCTTGGAGCAGTATGAAGAGTAAAGGTTGAGACCATGAGTGATAATGAATATCATAAATGCTTTGTATGAGAAGCATAGATTTACTAGCATGCTGGAAAAGTTCAGGTGATTGATTTAGCCCTTTTGCTTGAGTCTGATAAAAAGTTAAGTTAAGGTGGTATTCAGTGGCTTGCAATTTTTGAAAAATTATAGTTATTTCAGGTACTTATATAGCGCTGTCACATTACACAGCACTTTACATATACATTGTACATTCACACCAGTCCCTGCCCTCAAGGAGCTTACAATCTAAGGTCCCTAATTCACATTCAAACATACATACACACAGGGCTGTTTTTCATATTAATTGGACCCTTGGCAAACACTTTCTTGGGCGCTCATGAATCCACTTATCAACTATTTGTGGGCAGTGCGGGCTCAAGGGGAAATTGCATTGGACACCACAACAATGACTGAGCCCGGGGCAGCTGCCCCTTTTGCCCTGTGTTAAAGACGGCCCTGCATACACATACTAGGTCCAATTTAGACAGGATCCAATTAACCTACCAACAGGTCTCTTGAGTGTGGGAGGAAACCGGAGTACCCAGAGGAAAACCACGCAGGCACAGGGAGAACATGCAAAATCCAGGCAGATTGTGTCATGGTTGGGATTCGAACCAGCGACACTGTTGCTTCTAGGCAAAAGAGCTATTACTAAGAGTTATTACCTTTTGTAACACCACCCTATAGAATGTAAGCTCTACAAGCAGGGCCCTCCTGTACCTTTTGTATTGTACTGTACTTGTGTTGTCCCATCCTATACATTGTAAAGCGCTGCGTAAACTGTTGGCGCTCTATAAATCGTGTATAATAATAATAATAATAGGCAAAAGAGCTAACCACTACACCACCTGCATATGTCTGTAACAGGGGGTCAAGCACATATTGCCTGTAGTTTTATGGGAGGTTGGTCATACAGTAGAGGGAATGCCTTTTCTAAGAGGCAATCATGCTTTAGCAGAATGGGAATTCTCAAGATGCTTCTTCTCAAGCATCTCTTGCTGCAGCTCTTCAGATTAATCCCACAAACTCTTGAACCCTCCCCCCTTCCCCCTTGTTGTGATGAACCCCATGTGCTTTCAACTGCCATGGATGGGATAACACTAGGATTCATGTTTCTGGGCATTCCACTAGGGCCGCTGACAGGCAAACAACAGATTACACATGTAACAATGACACTGTCAACCTTACCATGCACAGGGATTGTCCATCTTGTGGGACAACAAGCTAAGTGTCACCAGACTGAGAGTAATTGACTTTGGAGTCAGTAAACTCTGCAGTTACATAGTTACATAGTTAGTCAGGTTGAAAAAAGACACAAGTCCATCCAGTTCAACCTTTATTAAAAAAATAAAAAATAAATAATAACATCATACAATCCCATATACCCAATTCTATACCCACTGATGATCCAGAGGAAGGTGAAAAACCCCAGCAGAGCATGATCCAATTTGCTACAGCAAGAGGCAATCGGATTTTCCCTGGATCAACTTTACCTATAAATGTTAGTACCCAGATGTATTATGTACATTTAGGAAAGAATCCAGGCCTTTCTTAAAGCAATCTACTGAGCTGGCCAGAACCACCTCTGCAAGGAGTCTATTCCACATGTTCACAGCTCTTACTGTGAAGAAACCTTTCCATATTTAGAGATGAAATCTCTTTTCCTCTTGACGTAAAGAGTGCCCCCTTGTCCTCTGTGTTGACTGTAAAGTGAATAACTCAACACCAAGTTCACTATATGGACCCCTTATATATTTGTACATGTTGATCATATCTCCCCTTAATCTCCTCTTCTCAAGAGTGAATCAATTCAGTTTCTCATAGCTGAGCTCCTCCATGCCTCTTATCAGTTTGGTTGCCCTTCTCTGCACTTTCTCCAGTTCCCTGATATCCTTTTTGAGAACTGGCACCCAAAATTGAACTGCATATTCCAGATGAGGTCTTACTAATGATTTGAACAGGGACAAAATGATATCTGTCTCTCTGGAGTCCATACCTCTCTTAATACAAGAAAGGACTTTGCTCACTTTGGAAACTGCAGCTTGGCATTTTATGCCATTATTGAGCCTATGATCTACCAAAACCCCCAGATCCTTCTCCACTATGGATACCCCCAGTTGTACTCCCCCTAGTATGTATGACGCATGCATATTCTTAGCCTTCAAGTGCATAACTTTACATTTATCAACATTAAACCTCATCTGCCACATAGTCGCCCAATTAGACAGAGCATTGAGGTTGGCTTGTAAATTGGAGACATCCTGTAAGGACATTATTCCACTGCATAGCTTGGTGTCATCTGCAAAGGCAGAAATGTTACTTTTGATCCCAGACCCAATATAATTTATAAAGATATTAAAAAGTAAGGGTCCCAGCACTGAACCTTGGGGTACACCACTGATAACCTTAGACCATTCAGAGTAATGCCCCGTACACACGGTCGGATTTTCTGACGGAAAATGTCCTATCGGACAATGTTGTCGGAAATTCCGACCGTGTGTAGGCTCCATCGGACTTTTTCCGTTGGATTTTCCGACGGACAAAGTTTTATCTCCTGCTCTCAAATTTTCCGACAACAAAGTCCGATCGGACTTTTTCCGATCGTGTGAAGCGAATTCCGACGGACAAAGTGCCACGCATGCTCAGATCAAATTACAAGACCAAAGCTATTGGCTACTAGCCTCTACGTAGTTCCGTCGTACGCAACGAGCGTCACCACGTTCAGAATGATCGGATTTTCCGACAACTTTGTCCGACCGTGTGTATGCAACACCAGTGTCGGACAAAATCCGTCGGAAAAAATCTGACGGATTTTGTGGTCGGAATTTCCGACCGTGTGTATGGGGCATAAGAGTCATTAACCACTACTCTCTGAATTCTGTCTTTTAGCCAGTTTTCTATCCATTTACAAACTGATATTTCCAAGCCTGTGGATTTTACCTTACACATTAGCCGTGTGTGGGGAACTGTATCGAACGCTTTTGCAAAATCCAAGTATACCATGTCCACCGCTACCCCTCAGGTTTTACTTACCTCTTCATAAAAAGAAATCAGGTTTATCTGACAACTCCTGTCTTTCATGAATCCATGCTGTCTGTTGCTTAAAATATTTTCTTCCTGCAAGAACTCGTCTATGTGTTTTTTTATTAATCTCTCCAGTATCTTCCCATTTATAGAAGTTATACTAACAGGTCTATAGTTACTTGGTAAAGACTATGTTCCCTTTTTTAAAAATAGGCACCTCATTGGCCCTGCGCCAATCCAGTGGTACTATTCCTGTCATTAATGAGTCCCTAAAAATTAGATACAATGGCTTTGAAATTACAGAGCTCAATTCTTTTAGGATCGGTGGGTGGATGCCATCAGGTCCAGGTGCTTTATCCACCTTTATTCTGTCTAAATATTTCTGGACCATATCACTTTTGAGCCATTGTGGATTTGGGGCTTTGTCACTACCACCCCCATTATGGACATGAGCTCCCCTATGCTCCTTTGTATACACAGAGCTAAAGATAGTATTTAATAAATTAGCCTTTACTTTGTCCCCAGTCACACACTCTAGATTATTTTGTAAAGGGCCTACATGCTCAGAATTGACCTTTTTACTATTAATATATTTGAAGAATTTTTGGGGGTTTGTCCTACTATCTTTTGCAATCTGTCTTTTGTTTTGAATTTTTGCATCCTTGATTTCCTTTTTATATATCCTGTTATATTCTTTTGTAACATTTAAATGACACTAGTGTTTCTTCATTTTTATATATTTTTTTAAAAGCTCTTTTCTTATAGTTTATAGCTTTTTTAACTTTGGCCGTGAGCCACATAGGTTTTATTTTTAGCCTTTTAAACTTATTGCCCATGGGAATATACTTTGCAGTGAGTTCACAAACAGTCTTTTTGAAGAATTCCCATTTCTGTTCTGTGCCTATTGATGCCATTATTCTCTCCCAGTCTAAGTCCTGGAGAGCAGCCCTCATCCTTTGAAAATTTGCTCTTTTGAAATTAGGTGTTTTTATGTTTCCTGTATGTGATTTTTGCTTACAGCTAACATCAAATGAAATCATGTTATGGTCACTGCTACCCAGGTGTTCCTTTATCTGAACATTAGTAATACGCTCTGCATGGTTTGAGATTACCAGGTCCAACATACCATCATTCCTAGTTGGGGCCTCAATAAACTGGACCATAAAATTGTCCTGTAATTGGTTTATAAGTGTTTGCCCTTTAAATGTTCCAGCAGTGCCATTACTCCAGTAAATTTCTGGGTAGTTAAAATTCCCCATTATTATCACTGTCCCAGCCCTTGCAGCCCTTTCCATCTGTGCAAGGAGCTGAGTGTCTACCTCCTCATTAACATTGGGTGGTCTATAACAAACTCTAAGGATTAACTTTGAACTACGCACATCTGTATGCAGTACCACCCATAATGCTTCAGACTCATCACACTCTCCATCCACCAGGTTCTCTTTCACACTCGCTTTGAGATCATTTCTCACATACAGACAGACCCCTCCACTTTTCCTTTTTACTCTGTCTTTCCGAAAGAGCGCATAGCCAGGAATATTAATAGCCCAGTCATGTGAGGAATGAAGCCAAGTTTCAGCAATACCGATTACATCATAGCTCTCCTGATGCACCAGAGCTTCCGACTCACAGTTATAAGCATACACAAATTTCCCAGCACACTAACCAGCTAGCCTGCAAACAAACCAAACTGACCATATCTAACAACAACGTTAAGAACAGAGGTTTTTTTTGCACACATTTGTAAATGTATGTGGAAGCCACAGTGCCCATGTTAAGGCTGGGTGTCCAATATCCCTGTGCCTTTAAGAAGTAGTGGACTCCCTCCAGGCAAACCTGCCCTTAATTTATCCACTGCAATATATGCTTCAACTTGGAGACTCTCAAAACTATAGAGTTAGGACTGCAGTATACTGAAGAACCTTGACCTGGGCATTGCGGCTTCCACATACATTTACTAATGTGTGCAAGAAAACCCTCTGTTTTTTTGTTAGACAGGGTTAATTTAGTTTGTTTGCAGGCTAGTATGTAAGTGTGCTGGGCAATTTTTGTTTGCTTGCGATGTACACTGAATAGCTTGTTTGCTGATTTGGTGTGGGGGCACATTGGAAGCCTTCAGCTGCCATCATGCTGTTGCTGGGCATCCAATGTGTCCCTGGGCCTTTAAAGAGGAATAAAAAAGAAAGATGCAGTGCTCTCAACAGAAGCAATCCTAGTGTCCAGTCTGCAGCACAGGTACCAAGGCCCAATGTGTCTTCTCACACTAAATACAATATATAAGAGAGAAGAGCTGGCAACTCCAAAGTCCTTGTTACAAAAACGTATTGACTACATATGAGCTTAAAAAGCAAACAGCTGACGTGTTTCGGCGTAAGCCTTAGTCATAGCAAGTTTACAATCAAATAATAAAAACTTTTTTAGTGAAACAGACACAAAACTCCACCCTCTTCTGAAGCACATAGAGGGCTAATTACCTCATTATCTCTCAGGAGTGTACCTTATGTATGAGAGTACTCCTAGGAGGGAGGGGAGAAAGGAAAGCATTGGGTCCTAAAGGAATAATGGTAATAGGTAGTGCAATTAACATGATTACTTAACAAAAATAAATAAAAATATTATTACAAAAGTGTTTGATAAAGCATTCAATACATGCATGTTTCTCTATAAATATTTGTATTATTTCATTGTAAACTTGCTATGACTAAGGCTCATGCAAAAACGCGCCAGTGGTTTGCTTTTTAATGCTTATATGTAGCCAATACATTTTTGTAACAAGGACTTTGGAGTTGCCGGCTCTTCTCTCTTATATATTTAAGGAGAAGTGGGCTCCTTCCAGGCAAGCTTGCTCTTAATTTATCCACTGCTATAAATGCTCCAAATTAAAGACTATACAGAGGAGCCTTGATGTGGACACTGCGGCTTCCACATATATTTGCAAATATGCAAAACCCTCTGTTTTTAACCTCAATTGTTAGACCAAGTCAATTTGGTTTTGCTTTCAGACTAGCTGATAAGTGTGCTGGGAATTTTTGTTTGCTTGTGATGTGCGTTGCCCGTCCACGTGTACCTTACTGTATGTACAGCCGTGGCCAAAGGTTTTAAGAATGACACAAATATTAATTTCCACAAAGTATGCTGCTTCAGTGTTTTTAAATTTTTTTAAGATATTTTTTAGATTTTTAGATATATTGTCAGATGTTACTACAGTATACTAAAATATAATTACAAGTATTTCATAAGTGTCAAAGGCTTTTATTGACAATTACATTACATAGTTACATAGTTAGTCAGGTTGAAAAAAGACACAAGTCCATCCAGTTCAATCACAAAAAAAAAAAACAATATCATACAATCCCATATACCCAATTCTATACCCACAGTTGACCCAGAGGAAGGCGAAAAACACCAGCAGAGCATGATCTAATTTGCTAAAGCAGGGGAAAAAATTCCTTCCCGATCCCCCGAGAGGCAATTGGATTTTCCCTGGACCAACTTTACCTATAAATGTTACTACCCAGTTATATTATGTACATTTAGGAAATAATCCAGGCCTTTCTTAAAGCAATCTACTGAGCTGGCCAGAACCACCTCTGCAGGGAGTCTATTCCACATTTTCACAGCTCTTACTGTGAAGAAACCTTTCCATATTTGGAGATGAAATCTCTTTTCCTCTAGACATAAAGAGTGCCCCCTTGTCCTCTTTGTTGACTGTAAAGTGAATAACTCAACACCAAGTTCACTATATGGACCCCTTATATATTTTGTTGATCATATCCCCCCTTAATCTCCTCTTATCAAGAGTGGATAAATTCAGTTCCTCTAAACTTTCCTCATAGCTGAGCTCCTCCATGCCTCTTATCGGTTTTGTTGCCCTTCTCTGCACTTTCTCCAGTTCCCCAATATCCTTTTTGAGAACTGGTGCCCAAAACTGAACTGCATATTCCAGATGAAGTCTTACTAATGATTTGAACAGGGGCAAAATTATATCTCTCTCTCTGGAGTCCATACCTCTCTTAATACAAGAAAGGACTTTGCTCGCTTTGGAAACCGCAGCTTGGCATTGCATGCTATTATTGAGCTTATGATCTACCAAACCTCCAGATCCTTCTCCACTATGGACACCCCCAGTTGTACTCCCCCTAGTATGTATGATGCATGCATATTCTTAGCCCCCAAGTGCAAAACTTTACATTTATCAACATTAAACCTCATCTGCCACATAGTCGCCCAATTAGACAGAGCATTTAGGCTTGTAAATTGGAAACATCCTGTAAGGACGTTATTCCACTGCATAGCTTGGTGTCATCTGCAAAAACGCAAATGTTACTTTTAATCCCAGACCCAATATCATTTATGGAAGAACTCACTTTCAAAGCAGGGCCCTTGATCTGAATGTATCTTCTGAGGGCAACCATAAGGGAGACAGAAGTGTTTCTACACTGCTTGAGCTGCAGTCTTTGCAGTCTGTTCACGAGTTGGTACAGCTACTGCAAACTTGGTAAAGTGGTCCACCATAACAAGGACATGGCGATGTCCATCTTCTGACATGTAGAGGGTGAGGAAGTCAACTGTCAATACTTCCAATGGGGCAGAGGTGTTCCAAGTCATGGGAAGCACCTGGACCTCAGCCCCCTTGGTCACGGAGCATACCGCACAGTGCCGACATATATGATCAACCAACTGGAACAGCCCCACACACATAGCTTGCCTTTTGAACCAGGCGAATGTCTTGTGGACAGGATATAGGATAGCTTGAGATGTGAGTGGCAGAAAGCGACAAAAGCAAGAAGATATTGAATATTGTGGCAATCCATCCTAGGATACCGGGACGGAAAACCTGGAAGGTATTTCATGCCGTGTTGTATGCCTTCCTTGTGTTAACCGATAATGACTTGTTAATCAAGGGGAATCTAGTCCATCGTCAGCAGCAAGAAATTAATAATAGAAACCCCCTAGGAGTGGGATTTTAATGGCACTACCAAAACAAGTGAGATCGTAAGAAAAATTATTTTATTAAACATAATAGGGAAATACATAAAAAATACATAATATACAAAAAATATGGATACATAATCATACAGACATATAAAGTTAACCTAGACAGAGTGCATATGCCTGAACCCAACGACGTTTCGGAGATATGACAGATTCTCCTTCATCAGGGTTAAATTGCAGGAAAGAACTATCTATAAAATTCAAATACACAGTGGTTAGCCAAAAAGACTATAGTATTGTATATACATATACAGTATAGTTTAGTAAACATTGAGGAAGTGCATTGTAATATGTACTTACATCCCAGTTACTTGGCAGAGTGTATCTAAGCATCCAAAATTGTTAAAAGCATGAAAGGATACGATTCGAACAGCATGGTATTGTCCTCAGGTCACACAAGCCAATTGTATAGATCACAAAAAGTTATTAAAGAAAAAATGGCAAAGGGAGACTAGACCGAGGGGGAGATGGACACATCCCCTACAGGTATACCCCTCAATCAACTAGGGGCCTGGAATCTGGACCACCAGGGAATCAGTGTGTGCACTGAGGTCCCAAACAGAGAATCTGTCAAAGTAAAAAGAGAAAGACGACAGGGTAAGCAAAGAGTAATATAAACGGGGAAACCCCCATCCTTAATGTTGGCAGATAACCCACTTATATCCCAGAGTGCATTAGCATACAGGTGAGCAACAACGGGAGGGACAGATGTAGGCCTGAATCCATGGATTACAGGATCACAAAAAGAAACTCCTTATAACCGATAAAAAAGCATATCCTAAAAATAATAATAATAATGAAATGTAAGAAAGCCCAAAAGGGCGATCAAGGGGCAGGAAGCAAAAATACAGGTGGACAAAAGAATTCATCAAAAGTAAAAAAGATTTGGTTACCTATCAAGAAAAATCCATGAAACAAAAGCCTCAGCAGCTACATCAAATGCTTCCTTACCCTCACCATGCTAACCTCAGACTGATCTAATCCTTAAATAGGGTGAGACTTCACAGCTAGATCGCAATCATTGCGAACAGCTGTGAAGGAACAGATTCCATACAGGGGCCTCCTGGGGCGCCTGCGCGCCCGCCGCCATGCACATGCGTGGAACCGCCACATAGAAATACCCAGCAGAACGTCCGGCACACAGACAATGACGGGACACGCCGCGCATGCGCACGACGCGCAAATGCCCCACCAGTGCAGCTGGTAACTTCCATTGACAAGAATGAAAACGGGATACCAGAGAGAGAGGGACAACATGTAAAAACATAGCGAGAAATGTGGGGATGGTGTAGCACAGGCGCCTGCATCTAGGACCTGTCGGAAAAATAGCAGGTAATAAAGACGAGATAGAGCATCTGCTGTTGTATTCTCTACACCACTGATGAACCTACAGTGTATGTGAAAATGGAACTGAAGGGACAGCCAAATCAGCCTATGTACGAAAAACATAATGAGCAAAGACCTGGATCTCCCTTTATTGGCAATTTCTGAGGTAGCTTGATTGTCCGTGGAAAAAACAACCATTTTACCTGACTGGAAACGATCCCACGCCTGGGCCGCCGAAACTATGGACTAAATCACAAACAAAGCTGAGGTCTCCACAAACCCTGAAATAGCCAAGATCTCATCTGGCCATGGCCCTGCTAGCCAGTGAGTGCCAAAAAAAGCAGCATAGCCTATGGTGGCTGCTGCATCAGTCACGACTTGGGGAGAGAAAACTGACTCTGTGGGTGATAAACATAGCGATACCGTTCCGGTGTTGGAGGAACTCGTCCCACATACATAAGTCAGCTAGAGTCACGGAATCCAACATGACCCAAGAGTCCGAGTCAGGGGCTGATGGTAACAAAGCCAAAAAACGAGAGATGAACAACCTACCCTGGGAATGATTCTCATGGCAAAATTTAGCATGCCCAATAATGACTGCTACTCTGATAGATACGATCTCTGATCCTCTCTAACTTATCTGTAGGCAGACTGGCCTGCATGTCCTGAGTATCCAGCATGACCCCCAAAAAAGTAAGTACAGTCACTGGGCCTTCCATTTTCTTAGCCCCCAAAGGAAAGTTAGGCGCAGAAAAAAATGAAATCAACTTCTGTAGACTGGCAGGGGGCCCGATTGGAACTTTTGATGAGGAAGAAATCATCCAAATAGTGGATGACTTCATGACAGCATTCCACATAAGTGAGTATCCAGTGCCTGCGTGAAAGTATCAAACAGCCAGGGGCTTTTTTTGGATCCAAATGTAAGCTTAGTAGCAAAATAATACAGACCCCTCCTATCCCATGCCACTGCTTGAGTGACGGCTAAATCGGGAGGAGTTTAAAAGCATTCGCTATATCAGTTTTGGATAGCCAAGAGCCCTCCCCCACTGTGATGATTTGTTGAATAGCCTGATCCACAGACGCATACTTAGTGCAAATTCTTCAGACGGAATCAAGGAGTTCAGGCTACTTATATGAGAACAATGAGGGGCAGACAAGTCATAAATTAAACATAGTTTATTAGAAAATTTCCCTTTTACCAAACCCAGGGGGTTGACCCTCCAACTCTGGAAAGGTGGTGTTGAAAAAGGTCCTATAACAAAACCCTTCTCCAGTTCGGACTGGAGCAGCAAATCCACTGCCTCCATGTCTGTGGCTGATGACCTCAAATTCTGACATTTAAACGTGTTTAACTGAAAATAAATAAATTCTGTGTCGAACCCCCTGTGAAACCCTCCACCAAAAACGTAGATATGACACACTAATGCGGCTTAGTCATGTGTTCTTGCTCTGCTTCAGTGAACAGGCCGACTTCGGTTGAGCCCTGTAACAGTGGGCACAAACATGTAAAAGACGGCACTGGGCCAAACGTGAAAGAGATAGGACGCGCTGTGGCTGAGCTCTGCAGACCGGCACAGAATCCACAGCCATCCTACCCCAGCGATCTGGATTTCGGGCAGCAGGCCCTCCATCCAGACTCCCGAGCACCCCCTGAGCCGACCCATACCTGTCTGAAGACACCAGGCCATCCACTCACTCCACAATCCGTCCCACGGCCGGCTCCATCCATCAGAGCTCAGCCGCCATCTTGACCGGGAAGGAAACCACCGCAATCCTACCCCAGCGACCTGGATTCCGGCTGGCAAACACTCCATCCAGGCTCCTGAGCTCCCCCTGAGCCGATCCATACCCATCTGGACACTCCCGGCCGTCTGCTCAATCCACAATCCGGCTCGCGGCCAGCTCCATTCACTAGAGTGCAGCCGCCATCTTGAGGCCTACGAGGCCTACAGACCCTCCGCGATCGAGTGCCGTAGATAGCGGGTCCAGCGATGGCCCATCCAGCACACTGCGGAGGTGGCTCCCGTGGACCGGGAGGAGAAATCTTGTGGAGCACAGGAGTGGCTGGTGACACACTGCAGAGGTCGACAACCCGGAGGCAGAGGTGAGAGGCGGCCATCTTGGTACACCCTAGGCCCACTAGCAGCCCCCTTATCCTCCCAGAGCCAGACCCTAATCCCCTCATAGTATTATAAAAGTACCCCGTTCGGGGGTCATGGCCTAGATGGGACCCGAGATGGCTATGTGAGAAGCCAGCTACCGCACACAGAGGGCGAAAAGAAGCATCTTTGGGGGACATAGCTACACTTTCTCAGTATGGGGAAACCCAACAGGAGCGCCTCGACACCCTGCACCCAGAAAGGGCCGGGAACCCAGATATCCGGAAATATCCCAGGGCTCTTCAGAACCCACCAGGTGGCACAGCACGAAGCGTCACAGGCCGCACAGGCCTCCTCCCCAGCCTCGCATAGAAGCTCGGCGGACTCGATGATGGACGGAGACGCCAATGGACTCAGCGCTCCACACCCAAGCCTTCTGGACATTCGAAGAGACCTCCAAAAGGTAGCCCTGGACATCAAACACACCTTGACAGCAGCGATATCTGATCTGAAGGCAGATATCCATGAAATGAACCATCGCATCACTGATGTGGAGGAGAACTCCCGGCAGCAGGCAACAGCAATCAGGCAAGTGCAAAAAACTTATGACTTACACCTGACACACATGTTTGAGCTACACAGACAAGTAGAGGATTTGGACAATAGGGGACGCAGGCATAACGTTCAGGTGAGGGGGGTCCTGGAGGGCAGAGACCAGGCCGCCTTACCACAAACAGTTTGTTCTATCTTTAATGATCTACTTGATCGCCCAGTGGATTCCCCTATTGAGATGGAACGGTTACATCGGGCACTAAGACCACCTCCCCGTGACTCTGAACCACCCAGAGACATTGTCTGCTGCATAGTAAACTTCCCCCTTAAGGAAGAAATCCTTAGGAAAGCAAGAGACAGTGGTACTGAGATAAAACTTTTCCAAGATCTATCTCAGATTACATTGCAGAACAGACGCAGTCTGCGCCCCCTGCTGGAAGTTCTCCGCTCACGCAATATCCAGTATAGATGCAAATTCCCCTTCTGTCTTTCTGCTTCGATCAGAGGCCACACTGCACTCCTCCGGACACCAGAGGACTTACTCCCCTTCTGTGAGCAACTAGACATACCTCCGGTGGACCTGCCCGAGTGGTACTCCTTTTACTTCCCTACGGAGCCATGGATGCCAGTCTCCCACAATGCATCACCCAAGGCGCAAAGACAACGGTCCAGACAGCGTAGACTGGACCCCAAGTCACCAGGAGAAAGATCCTCTTGCAGAGATCCATCATTCCGCAGCCCGAGCCCAGCAAACACCCCACGTTGGAACCATCCTTTGGCATGAGACAACGATGTCAGTTTACTCTGCGCACATACAGACCATCCTAACTTTTTTTGTTTTTACCTGATTTAAAGAGAGATCCATCAGTCCGCAGCCCGAGCCCAGCAAACACCCCACGTCGGAACCATCCATTGGCATGAGACAACGATGTCACAGTTTACTCTGTGCACACACAGACCGTACTAACTTTTGTTTTTACCTGATTTAACCCCCTCCCCTCTTTTTCAGTATACCTCAATGCAATGGTCATCCAAGGACCTGGTACCCTTTTGGACACCCCACTAGGAATCTCAGGATCAACACCAACGGGACCTCAGGTATCCCCCTTGTTTTCATACAATAACCACTCGCTCCCACTTAAACCTGCAACTGCCCCAGAAGGAACTAGTTTTCTTCCCTCCACTATCCTTTGGTGAACAATGTACGCCAAGAACCATCTGCTCATCTTACACAGTGTCGACTAATGCACGGCAAGCCACAGCCTAATAGTCCATTGGGAGGAGGGGGGAGAGCTGATCTGATTTGCTTTTGCTATAGGGGTGTTTTTTTTTTTTTTTTTTTGCACATGACCTAATGATGATGTTCTTACGCAGATAGCTCTCAAGTGGTGGAGGTTGGGGCCCTAGCCGACCAGAGGCGGTGTTTATCCAAGCACAAACCACACACCGTCTAATGGTGACAAAAGTAGTGACCCTCCCGGTGTGGGCCTAAGCCTCCTCCACGCACCTTACATATTGAGAATACCGGTTATAGCAGATATTGAGCACTACATTATTGTATACCTCTTAACCCGTCAGTAGAAGACTACTACTTTACGCCCCTAGCACCAGAGGACAATGGGGTTCCCTCCTAGGCATTTAGAGGCATGTAATGCATAGCTATGACCTACATAACGGCCTCCGACCACCTTCATATTACCCTTCATTGAATAACATACCCCTTCCTAGAAATTGAATGCACCACTACTTCCAGTAGGCATAGAGCACCGGCTATTCTAGATAATAGAGTCAGTCTTGCAAATGAGGTCCCATTGAATGGAATTAATGTTCTACAGGATAGTTGTTATAAGTAATGTTAACGGTTTGACATCTGTGTGTCGCAGAATAACTTGATCAGTTTTCTGTTTGTTTACGATTTTGTCGTTGTTACAAGTGATTGCCTGGGGCTGTTATACCTAATATGCTGAAGCTAATCCCATTTCTTTAAGATTTTTCATAAGGAATCGAGACATACTATCCCACCCCCCTCTATCATACCATTATTAAAAGTTCGCCCTCTCCAGTGCGAGAGCACTCGCTCACCTTCAGGTTTAGATCCCCCCACAGCTGTCCCTACGGACCTTAGCTGACACCCCAGCCCAGACTTTTTAGGTGGATTGAACCGATGTTCTTGTCTGATCACCATCCCTTCACAATGACTCTCACCTTCGCGGATTTAACCCCAAAAAGCAAATCATGGAGACAGAAAACCCCCCTTTTAAAAGACCCGGTAATACTGCAACAAATTCGCTCTCTAATTCAACTATACTTTAAAGAAAATCTATCCCCTGACATATCACCCATTACACTTTGAGAAGCCCATAAGTGTGTCATTTAGAGGAATACTAATCTCCCTAGCAACCGCCTCTAAAAAGAAAAACCAAGAACAGATTAAAACCCTTATTGAAACAATCCACAGACTCGAAAGGACACACAAACATTCCACTTCCCTAACAACACCCCAGGACCTCATGCAAGCTCGCTCTACACTTTTAGATGAACTAGGGAAACGCACCAGAGACGACACATCCTGGGCCAAAAGGTATTTTACGAACACGGTAACAAAAGCGGGAGACTCCTAGCTCAAACGATTCAGACGGCCAAATACCAATCTACAATCCATCAGATACGAGACAACAAAGGTAACCTACTTTCTAGAAACATGGACATTGCCAAACAATTCTAAATGTTTTACTCTAAACTATACAATATGACACGAGACAACATTGGAACACTCAAGACAGGCGACCGTCACGACAAAATTAAAGAATTCCTAACCCAATACTGCCCTAAACCAATTTCTCCTCAACAAGCGGAGGCCATGGAGAGCCCTCTCTCTTTAGAAGAACTCTCCTTGGCAATCAAACAAATGAAAGTGGGTAAAAGCCCAGGACCGGATGGTCTTCCGCTTTTATACTACAAAACCTTTGCAGGAGAACTGTCACCATCCCTACTACAGACGTTCAACGCTCTAGCAAACCCCAACATTTCTACAGGCCGACTACTGGAAGCGCACATAACAGTCATCCCAAAAGACGGTAAGGACCCGACGAGAAGTATCTAACTATAGGCCCATCTCCCTACTCAATGTAGATATTAAACTTTACGCAAAGATCCTCGCCAACAGACTGTTTCCTCTTTTTCCTGGCCTCACACTATCTGACCAAGTGGGCTTTATCCCAGGTAGGGAAGCCAGAGATAACACTATTCGCACACTGAATTTTCACCACTGGCTCACCTCATCGCTGTCCCATGGATTTTTCCTATCCCTTGATGCTGAGAAGGCGTTCGACAGAGTGGCTGGGGACTATATGCAGGCAGTGCTAAAAGGAGTGGGACTCCTTCCTCGCATGTGTTTGCATATCGACACCTTGTATACAAACCCCTCAGCCAAAGTAAAAGTCAATGGCCTTCTGTCGAACACCTTCTCCATCAGCAACGGGATGCGGCAGGGTTGCCCCCTATCGCCCCTGATCTTTGTTCTAACACTTGAACCCTTGCTAAACAGATTAAGAGCCAACCCTGACATAAAAGGATGATTTATAGGAAATAGGGAATTTAAGATAGCAGCTATGCTGACGATGTCCTATTGTAATTACAATCCCCACGCATATCCCTACCCAATCTAATCTGAAACACTTCGGGGAATTATCAAACTTAAAGATCAACTACTCCAAATCATACGCCCTTAATGTCTCTCTACCATTACAAGAAGCTACCCATTGTCAGGAATCCTTCCCCTTTCGATGGAAAAAAGACAACATCACCTATCTTGGCATTCAAATTACCAGGAAAATAACAGATCTATACAACCAAAACTTCTTACCTGCGCTCACTAAAATTCAAACAGATCTAAAGGACTGGGCCAATCTAAATGTCTCTTGGTTCCGTAGAGTGGCTTTAATAAAGATGATTGTTCTCCCGACTCTTATACTTGATGCAGACAATCCCGATTCACCTCTCTCCTTCCTTCTTTGCAACATACAAAAAGGCATGTACCCTCTTTATTTGGAAAAACATGGCCCCACGCATCAAATACACACACCTGAATTGGGCTAAAACAAAAGGAGGTATCGGACTTCCTGACCTCTCCAAATACCATTTAGCTTGCCACCTGACCAGGGTGGTGGACTGGCAGATCCACAAGACCGGGAAGGCTTGGGTTACTCTGGAGAACCACTTTAAAAACGGTCTGTTACACTCCCTTCCCTGGCTTACTCCAAGCCAGTGGAACCAACCCGTTAAAACACATCCCTTTATCTTCCCCTCGCTATTGGCTTTTAACCAAGCAATGCACCTCTCCAAAGTATCCTCTCAACCAGGTCCCCTGACCCCCTTACGCAACAACCCAGACTTTCATCCAGGAGAATCCACCTCTTTCTTAAAAAGGGAATGGCCACATGAGGAGGTATTGGCCAACCACTTTTTCCACAAGGGACGACCACGTTCATACGAAAACCTAGTTACACTCTCCCCAACCCAAAACTTCCCTTTCTGGACTTATAGGCAACTGAGACATTTCCTCGCCTTGGAAGACCCATACACTATGTGGTGTAGACAACTTTCCCTATTTGAAGTCCTATGTACAAGTAACACATCCCTGAGGCATTTAATATCTTACATGTATGCTTTACTCCAAGACGAACCTGACCAAACAAGGACTGTACCCACACATAGCTCTTGGGAAAAAGACTTGCATATCAACCTTACAAAAGAACAGTGGGAAGACATATATACTTACGCACATAAAGGTTCGATGAATGTAGCAATCCAAGAAAATGGGTACAAAATCGTAACTAAATGGTACAGAACTCCTGCTAGGCTACACCAATTTTCTCCCACAATTCCCAACACCTGCTGGAGATGCAAGACAGAGGTAGGCTCCATGATCCACATCTGGTGGGAGTGCCCCTTAATACAACCCTTCTGGCAGGAAGTCCACTCCATTATCTCACAGGTCACCACTTACACCCTAAACTATAACCCTGCACAATAACTCCTCCATCATACAACTCTCCCTAAACAGATCTATCACAAATCACTAGCCATGCATATGGTCAATGCAGCCAGGTTGTGTGTTCCTACATACTGGCGATCCATAGATGTCCCCTCCATTCGGGAATGGCTGACTAGAGTTGCTAAGATAGAGGAGATGGAAGAGCTGATTTATACCACACAAGAACGTCTACAAAAATTTTCGACCACTTTAGTCTGCTGGAAACACTTCCAAACCACAGACAATTACAGGGCATTCTTTCCTTCCCTAACTAGGGATACATAACCTACATAACCCACAAACCAGGAGGCGCGGTGCCGACGGGGGGGGGGGGGGGGGCGATAACGGCACCCACCTCCTCTCTCTCTCTCTCTCTCTTTCTCTTTCTCTCCCCCTTATACTCCTACTTTCTCTATCCTCACCCCCCCCCCCACCCCTCACTCCCGTACCCCATCCTAGCTATCCAACATAACATTGAATTCTCCCCTAGAATGTTTAACCAACCAATAACCTTTTAGAGACGCACCAACGTAACCGTTCACATTTCCGCACTGTCATTGGAGTCAGGACTAGAGTCACTTTCGAGACCCAAGTTAGACCTGATGATATTGGTCTCACGGGTCCGGCACCCATATATAACACTACCTGACCTGTTTTGAGTGCTTCTCTTCTAATATAACATTATATTGGTTATACGTTTGTTGACAAGTTATGACTATATTTGTATAACACTGTTCTATCCACCACGACCAATACAGCATTGTTTCAGCTCCATTTTTCCTTTGTATGAAAGAGTCGTGGTTGCACCTTTTGTATGTGATATGTACATGTTTTGCATGAAAGTATCAAGGGAAACTCTGGACAGCCGCACACCAGACGAAGATGAAAAATCAAATGGATTTATTAAAAACAGGAATCACATCAAAATTCAAAAACACAGCAAAACAGAGAAGGGGGGGCACACAGCTGATGCATTTCACGCTAGATACAGCGCTTACTCATAGCTGATAAGTAAGCGCTGTATCTAGCGTGAAACGTGTCAGCTGTGTGCCCCCCCCCTTCTCTGTTTTGCTGTGTTTTTTGATTTTGATGTGATTCCTGTTTTTAATAAATCCATTTGATTTTCATCTTCGTCTGGTGTGCGGCTGTCCAGAGTTTCACTTGATACTTTCTAACTACCTTGTTATTAGCCTGCACCTGGACCTCCAAACTAGGAGTAGGAGCATTCGCCCTGAAGGATCCCTCTGGAGCGGTGGTTATCTCTCTCTCTACATGTTTTGCATGTTTGTATGCTTTGAAACTTTCAATAAAATCTCTTATGGGAAAAAAAAAGACGGCACTGTCTATAGTTGCATGTGCCATGGTTAAAGTTGTTACAAATCTGTGACTTCCCTAATAAATGAATCGGTCGACCTTGTCGAATGAAGCAGAATGAGCTGGAGCCGGGAGTAAACTAGGGAAAGCCCTGGATGTACCCGATAGCACAGGAAGTTCCGTATTGGGGCAACGGTACATGGTATGCGAGCGAGGATGATTGGCATGTCACACAAACTGGCGACCTTAGCCCAGCAAAATGCAGGCAAAACAGTTCTGTATCAGTGTTGCTCCAGACTGTTACCACCTGGTGTTAAGCAAATATGCCAGCGGCTTTGGCAGAAAACAAATGATGATAATCATAAAAAGCCGACCCCCCGTGTAACAAAACGTCCACACTCCGCTTGAGTGCTTTCGTCATATACCGCTTCCTCCCAGTCTGAATATAGATATCAGATATTCCAACCACTAACAACCACAAAACAAGACAATACTCGTTTGGTTGCTGAACATGGACTGAACTGATTTATTTGAGATGACACACAAATATATACAGCAGGCTGACAATACAAACTGTAACCAGAAACATAATTAACATGAGCTAGTTATATAATCATTTACCCAGACTAGGTGACTCAGAGATATCACCTTTCAGGGTAGACTTGCCGTCTCCTCACTCCCAACTTACAATACACATAAGTAGAAACACATCCCCCAATAGTTTGCTAGGAGACAAAGGTGTTCTAATGAGCACAATAAACTATTGAGTGAAGAACTCGAGCTTTCCAGATATCATGCATTACATAACAGAATATATTCCTAAATGCTTGTAGCTCCCTCAAATGCCAGGGCCCATAGTAAGTAAGCAGGAGGCCAGCATTCAGCCGCCTCCAAAATCCTCTGTCCCGGGGTGTCTGTCACACCCGTACTTCTGAAACCAACTCCACCACCGCATAGAAGTAAAGATCCAGCTCCTCCCTCCTCTGGGGGCTCACAGAGCAAATAATATCCCTAAATAAACTGAAGGCCAGGACAAACTCTGGGATAGAGAGCTTACGGTTGAGCCTGTGATCCCTGGTCTTAATAACCACAGAAACGTCACTCCCTGTGCTGCCCCAACGGGGCATAGAATTTATATAGATTGTTCCTTAACCATTTTCTATGGACATGTATTTTATTTAGTTCACATGCTTCCATCTAGTGACCTTTTGTAGTAATGCACTTGTTTCTTTCGTTCTTTTTCCCTGATGTTATGACACACTTCCTTTATATGTAATGCTCCACCCTTCTTCCTGTGTTTGTATTTCCTGTGTCATTGATGCAGCAACAAGCGACATGTAGCAGGGCACATGTATTCTGCATTGTAAGCTACAGACAATATCATCTTTTGACCACATAAATACTACAGCCTATTCATCTGTTTGTATCCTGTCATCTGCTGTAACCTGATGTTCAGAATAAAAGCATCTTGTGGATGGAATCTGTATTTGGTGATTTCAAACTATCTGATGAGGATTGTCCTCAGTGATTATATCTTATACAGGCCAGGCATAGAGGTCTCACAAGGGATAGTCGCTTCACAACAATCAGTCAGAGTCAGAATAGTCCCTGCAAGCATACGAGTTGCTATCGGCCACATCGTGGCCAAATTAATGTCTTTGCCTTATCTAAAATATCTTTATTGATATTCCCGGGAATGAAATGCGCCGGGGTAATGGAGGGAGCACTTGCACTTTTACCTAAAGCTAAAGGCACCGGGCTTGGTTATCAAGGGGGTCCCCGTACTCAGGAGAAGTAGCATAATGTATTTTGGGGTGTAATTCCACATAAGCCCATGGCATGTTTGAGCAATATATAATTTAGTGACAACTTTGTGCAAAAAAAAAGTTTGTAATTTTCCCAAAACTTGTGGCAAAATATAAAATATTCCATGGACTCAACATACCTATCAGCAAATAGCTTGGGGTGTCTCCTTTCCAAAAAGGGGTCATTTGGGGGGGGGGGGTTTTGACCTGTCCTGGTATTTTATGCACAACATTAGGAGCTTATGTCACACATCACCCACTCTTCTAACCACTTGACGGCAAAGCCCTTTCTGACACTTTTTGTTTACATGAACAAATCATTTTTCTTTAACTGTGGTGGTGAAATCACCTCCTACAGCGCTGGAGTCGCTGATTTTCGTATCGTGAGAGCAAACGCTGTTGCTGTCAAGATTAATAGCTGCAGCTGAATGGCGTACCTGAAAAGCAAACAATGGTAACCATAAAACATTAAGGATTCCACCCTAAAGTGGAACTTCCGCTTTTCGGAACCCTCCCCCCATCCGGTGTCACATTTGGCACCTTTCAGGGGGGTGCAGATACCTGTCTGTACCCCTTTCCGAATAAGAGTGACACTAAGTCCCACACAATCTTACCAGCTCTCCCTATGTAGTCTGGGCAGTTCTTCCGGCTCTACCTATCTCTTCCCTCATAAACCATAAAACTATATGTATAGCCTGTTGCCCTGTCACAGAGCTTATACATCTTAACCCCCATATCTGGCACGCTTGCTGGGAAGATACTGTTTGAATGACAAGCGGCCAGAAAACGTAATCAGGGACTCACACAACGCAGACAACTTGATCAGGAGTAAACAAGGCTGCAAACTGCTGGTTGAATTGGTTTACGAGGGGCCGAATTTTGTAGAGCCAATCGTAATCAGGGTCACCCTGAGGATGACAGAGTTCATTGTCAATGAAATGGTCATGGAGGCAGAGAACAAGGGCATATGGTGAATTGTGTCAGTGTCAGGGCTGGGCTCAGCCCTTCATTCTCTGAGCTGGCCGCTCAGCTGTCAGCTAATTGCCAGCTCCCATCTCTCTCCATGGTTATTCAGCTGCTGAGTCATCCTGCTTGTCAGTCCTGCCTACTAAAGCCGTCCAGTCCAAAAGGGAGCTCTGCCTTCACCTTGGTCAACATCACAGAAACATTCTCCTGTGATCCTGTTCAAGACTTGCTTTGCTGACATCCCTTCTGGCTCCAGATCCTGCTTGCTGTTCCACTACATTGATCCATGACTTCTAGCTTGGCTGACTATCCATTCCGGTTACTGAACTTTGGCTATGTTTGACTACGTTTGTTCCTTTTACTTTTATTATTAAACAAGTGTGATTTAACTTACTTCTGTCTCAGCCTGATTTCATGGTTTCTGACAGTCAGTGGACCAATATGACTGCAACTCACTTTTTTTAGTTATGCCCATGAGGAGGGATAGGCCCAGGAAGGCCTTAAATTTGGAGACCGTAATAGGTCAACTGGGGATTAGCGGCAATGAATTGACCAGCATACAAATTGTTTTCGTCCACAATAGATCTATAGAGATCTTCCATGAAAAACAGCGAATAAAAATCAAGTGACGTAAAATCAACTGTTTCCACCTGAATTCCGGGTTGGCCAGTGAATGGGGGAAGTAGGGTGCTGCAGAAGTGGTGGGCGCCCAATTCGGATTGGCAAATGCAGCAGGAAGGGCACTATGGGCTCGAAGTGCCTGTCTTTGTCTTCTTGGTGGCTGCGGGACACTAGTTGTGCTAGCCACCTCACAAGCTTGAACTGCACTAATGGGACTCGCCACATCACCAAGTGTTACTGCAGTGCTGGATGTATGACGAGGATGTACTAGGTCGCTGGTGCTTGCCAGTTCACCAGAAGGATGAGCGGCACTAGTACTGGGTCTCTGCTCCATACGAGAGCCCTCTGGTTCTTGCACCTCAACAACAGCAGAAGAATGAGATACCTACGAACATCCGCTTGGAAAAAGACCATCGCGCCTTCAGGAAAAAACTCAAGACCTACCTCTTCTAAAAAGGAATCAACGCAGGTCGGATCAAGCGCCTCGAGGCGATTCAGTTCGCAGTTGCAGCGCTATACAAATCATTCATTCATTCAGGTACGCCTGACCTTGGCATGGACCACTACTCCGTCGTCAGAGCTATCTGTCACGGTGCCGCTGCTGTCTACAGGTTTGTATTCTGAGCCTGAATCTGACAGGTGGGTGAGTTCCTCTTCACTCTCATCTGTCATGCTCAGAAACGTGTAGGCCTCTTCACTAGTGTACCTTCAATTGGACATTTTGGCCTCTAAATTTACTGGTACAACTAGTGAGTCTCACAGGAAAAATTAGTACCTGACTGTCAGCGACTGCTTCAAACACTACCACAAAAAAAACTGTTAGCGTTCGCAGGGATCAGGCCTCACTCTGTGAATGCTGCAGTTATGTTTAGTGTTTCGTAAGTGACAAAAATCAATTGATACTGCACTTGGGTTGGCTGGGCTGGGCGGAGGGGCTATACGCAGGTGCTAGCAAATATCTGGAATGATCCCGCTAACGCTGTGTTTTTGGGAACCCTAAATTATTGGGGACACAAATGTAGTTCTGATCAGATCAAAGATATAGATCTGTTCAGACACTATACTACTAAGGGAGGTGTATGGTGCATGCGTGGGTTTTAGCGCTACTGGCACTAATCTGACACTGCCTGGGGTGACGCAGACCCTGTCTGATGCTAAAACCTAACTGATATCACCCGCCAGTTGATCAGGGGGTTAAACATTTTATTAGGTAATGTATGGCGGGTGCCCTGACGCAAAAAAAAATAACGAACTATCCAGCGTCACCCGTGACACTAATGCGGTGATCACTGGCGACAGGGGGTGATCAAGGGGTTAAACCTTTATTAGAGGGATTTAGGCGGGTCCTTAGACCTATCGGGCCCTAATAAGTACCCTAACGCTGATTAGTGTCACAAATGACACCAGTACAGTGAGCAAAGAAAAATATGAACACTGCACTGGGTGACACAGTAACAGGGAGTGAAGGGGTTAACTGGAGGGGGTGGGCGATCGGGGGGTGAAATGTGTGCCTACGTGTACTGTGTCATCGTAGTGTTGGTGCAACTCATGTTTGAAAATCCTTTCTGGAAAAGGATTCCAGAGAGGGAGATGACATCACTTCCCCTGCCTGTGTTTACACTTAAGGGCAGGGGAAGCATTTCATTCGTCAGAACCGATGATTTCTGGCCTGGGCCTGGAAACTGATCGGTTCTGAAACAAATAGTGTAAAGTAGATATCTTTTATTCATATAATATATTCAAAACAGAGTACTGCATTCATATTAACCACTTGCCGACCACTGTCAGCACATATACATCGGCAGAATGGAAGGGCTGGGCAAAATAGCGTACCGATACATTACTTTGAATTTCCCGCCATGCATGCGCGTGCGCGTGTCCCGGCATCGGCGCGCGCCTGCCTTGACCTTTGTGACCATGCCCGCGGGACCCGCGGACTTGATCGTCGCTGGAATACCTGCGATCGTGTCACGGAGCGGAAGAAGGGGGAGATGCCGATGTAAACAGCATCTCCCCGTTCTGCCTAGTGACAGGACACTGATCGTCTGCTCCCTGTCATCGGGAGCAGTGATCAGTGTCATGACACACACAGCCCACCCCCCAGACAGTTAGAAACACTCCCCCAGGACACACTTAACCCCTCCCCGTCCCCTAGTGGCTAACCCCTCATGGTTCTCAAAGCAGAGTGCGCTGTGATTGGCCGAAGCATGCAGGTCAGGTGCATGCTTTGGCCAATCAGCAGCTGTCAATGCACTGCGATCTCACAGTGCATTGATGGTCTCGCCGCTCATTTTTTAATTTTTTTTTCCTTTTTTTGCGGGGTTCCTCTTAACCGCTTCCCAACCGCCTCACGCAGATAAACTACGGCAGAATGGCACGGGCAGGCAAAATCACGTACCTGTACGTGATTTGGTAATTGCCTGCCCGTGGGTCGCGTGCGCACCGCCAGCGGCGCGCTCGCGACCCGGCTGGGAGCTCCGTGACCCCGGCCGCGGGACCAAAAATGTGTCAAAAATGTCCGATGTGTCCGCCATAATGTCGCAGTCACAATAAAAATCGCTGATCGCCGCCATTACTAGTAAAAAATAAAATATTAATAAAAATGCTATAAAACTATCCCCAATTTTGTAAACACTATAACTTTTGTGCAAACCAATCAATAATCGCTAATTGTGATTTTTTTTTACCAAAAATATGTAGAAGAATACGTATCGGCCTAAACTGAGGAAAAAAACATTTTTTTTTATATATTTTTTGGGGATATTTATTATAGCAAAAAGCAAAAAATATTGCATTGTTTTCAAAATTGTCGCTCTATTTTTGTTTATAGCGCAAAAAATAAAAACCGCAGGGGCGATCAAATACCACCAAAAGAAAGCTCTATTTGTGGGAAAAAAATGACGCCAATTTTGTTTTGGAGCCACATCGCACGACCGCGCAATTGTCAGTTAAAGCGACGCAGTGCCGAATCGCAAAAAGGGGCCTGGTCCTTTGGCTGCCAATTGGTCCGGGGGCTGAAGTGGTTAATATCCATACCAGACACAAAAGGCCTGGTAATGGACTGTTTTTTTCAATGATTTTTATCTATATTGCCAGGATCCAACAATTCATTACAGCCGCAAACAGTTTTAAATTACATTTTTTCCTTTAGAAATTTCATTTTGCTGTGGTACTGTTCTAAACATGGGAAAGATGCGCTACTTTACAAGCATACTAAGGACACCCCCCAGGCACGATATATAAAGGAATATTTCATTTTTATTGTTTCACTTTAAGCATTATTACAATCACTACTCCTGAAAAAACTGACGTTTTTAAACCTTTTTTTGCATTGATACAGGACTTTTTTATTTTTCTTAAACACAAAGACAATACAAACGTACAACAGCACAGCCAACATCTGGCTATTAACAGGGAAGGGACCCACGCAGGGGTCACAAGGTATCCTTATGTTACCAAGAAGCGTTAGAATATTTACGACTACTGTAGTATATCGACATCAATGGGCTGGCCTGGCTCATGCTCCAAAGGTGAGCTGATAATGAGCTAGCTCACCTAAATTATCGTGCTAGCAAGGATCGGTCTATTAGGGTTTCAAGGGAGGCCATCATATATCAGGAAGGCTTCCTAGTCTGCTGCAGCAGTAGAGGGTTCTGCTAACCACTTACTCCAGACTCTGTTATATTTTTTCGGACAGCCTCTATGTATATAGGTGTCCCTGTATAGAGGTATCACATTGTTTACAAGTGTTTTCCATAGACATATAGAGGTAGGAGTCTTCCACTTCAAGCATAGGACGATGGATTTCCTGGCATAGAACAGCAGGAGACCCAACAAGGTTCTCTCAGCCACCCTGGGCACCAAGTCCTCCACCAGCCCCAGCAGGCATATTCTTGGGGATGGAACTATAGAAATACTTAGTAGTTCATTCACCTCCTTAAGGATTTGTGACCAAAAAACAGTAATTACCAGAAGATATGATTGTAGTCCCCATAGGCTTGGTCACAACGCCAGCACTCTGGGAAGAGAGAGGACCTCATCCTGTGCACACGAACCGGCGTAAGATATGCCCTATGGACAATCTTGTATTGACTGAGTCGGTCTCTCAAGGAAACAAGTATTTTAAATGGAAAGTCCCACATCTCCCCAGTCCTCGGAGTCCATCCCCAGAATGTCCCAGTCCCATTGCTGATGGAGCCTGGATAGTTCAGGAGACGAGACCCGGAGGAGATGTGCATACAGCAAAGAGGTGGGCTTTTCTGTACAATCAGAGCCACCTGCACAAGCTGCCTTTCACCAGATGGGAACTGAGCCTTGAAGGCATGGGACAACTATAGATATCTGAATTTGTATGATAGTGCGGCAGTGTGGTGAGATGTTAGATTATCAAAGGAGAATATCGATGAGTCTGAGGTGATGTCCGAGTGAACCTTAATATGGAACTTGGCCCACATCACAGGGCCTGGAATGTCCAGAAAGTGCTGTAGGTTAGGATTGTTCCAGAGGGGGACATTCGGGGATACGGCAGTCAGAGGGTACTTTTCACAGGCCAGGCCTTCCCTCCAGGCCCTAAGTGTAGTACGCAAGGATGGGGTTAGGTTGTATGGAGTCTTTGGACACAACATCGCAGCCTCAGTGGCCCAAACCGAATTGGATCTATCTGGAACAAGCCACCAAAATGCAGTGACTAATTGAGCCGCCATGAAATATTTGCGGCAGTCTGGGAATGCCAGGCCCCCTGTAAACAAGGGAGTATAAGGGTGGTTAACTTGAAGCGGGGGGGGGGGGGCGTGGGCCCCAAAGAAAGGAGGAGAAAATGTTGTTTAGTTGGGAGAAAAATTATTTGGGGATCCATTGAGGGAAATTACGAAACAAATATGTAAACTTGGGAAGGATTTTCAGTTTGATGAGGTTAATACGACCCAGTAGTGACAGAGGAAGGTTCTTCCATGCTTTCAGCTTGGCTCTGACTGAGTTGATTACCGGGGACAAGTTCAGCGCAATAAAGTCAGTCACGTTCCTCGAAATACACCCCCCCAAGTAGGTAAATTCGTCCACCCATTGTAGCTGGAGAGAAGCCGAAGCCTCTTTTTTAGCATCAGCATCAATAGCAAGCAGTTGCGACTTTGACCAATTAACCCTGAGCCCCCTCCACAAAGACTTTTTAGTGCAATAACTTGCATATAAGCCTTTAAAATTAGCACTTTTGATTTTTCATGTCTGTGTTCTATAGACTTTAACAGAGTTTGCGCGTTTGTACAAATTTTCCACCAAGTTCTGGTGCGAACCAAACTAAGGGATGTTCGGCTCATCCCTACCCAACATTCAGAAAAACATGTACCCTGAGGATGTATGTTAGCCTTCCCTACCCCCAGTAGTCACTATTAGACTCCCGGAAAGTTGGGGTAGGCGCTACATTTAAGCAAAGTTAGTTGGTGCATTCTCATCAAACTCCTTTGTCAAGTAAAGAAGTAATATCTGCTTTGGCAATCAAAAAATATGAATGATTAATTAACCACTTGACATCCGGCCATAGCCGAATGACGGCCTCGGCGCGGATGTCAATTCCCGGGAGGCCGTCATATGACGGCCTCCCCTTTCCTCGTTTCCTGTGCGCGCTCACGAGAGCGCAGCAGGGAAATTCTGTGTTGGCCGTGTCCCTCGGACACAGCCAATCACAGATCGCTGTAAACGGCCAATCACAGCGGCCGTTTACAGCGCGATCGGCGTGTCCAATGGGAGATGATCTCATATGTAAACATATGAGATCATCTCTCAGCGCCGCTTCTCCTCCTCACACGAGACAGCGTGTGAGGAGGGGGAGATGAATGGCTGCAGCGCCGTAAGTGAAAAAAAAAAAAAAAACGAAATAAATGTGCCATCTATGCCCACTATCTGTCCCCAATGCCATCTGCCAGTGCCAAAAATCCCCAATGCCATCTGCCAGTGCCATCTGTCCCCAATGCCATCTGCCAGTGCCATCTGCCAGTGCCATCTGTCCCCAGTGCCATCTGCCAGTGCCATCTGTCCCCAGTGCCATCTGCCAGTGCCATCTGCCAGTGCCATCTGTCGTCAGTGCCATCTGTCAGTGCCACCTGTCACCCAGTGCCACATGTCATCAGTGTCACATAGTGCCATCTGTCATCAGTGCCATCTGTCATCAGTGCCGTATCAGTGTCACGTGTCATCAGTGCCACATATTAGTGCCATCTGTCATCAGTGTCACGTATTAGTGCCATCTGTCATCAGTGCCACCTGTCAGTGTCACGTGCCATCTGTTATCAGTGTCACCTGTCATCAATGCCACGTATCAGTGCCATCTGTCATCAGTGTCACGTGTCATAAGTGCCACGTATTAGTGCGTCTGTCATCAGTGCCACGTATTAGTGCCATCTCTCATTAGTGCCACATGATATCAGTGCCACGTATAAGTGCCATCTCTCATCAGTGCCACATATTAGTGCCATCTGTCATCAGTGTCACGTGTCATCAGTGCCACGTCAGTGTTACGTGTCATTGTCCTGGTGCTCCAGGGCCTTCAAAAGTGTAATAGGTAGTCAACAAGTTAGATGTGTAATTTATGCTCCTAGAACACGTGATGGCGCTCCCTGCATGTTGGGCCTCTCTAAGTGGCTAGGCTGTGTAAAAGTCCCACACATGTGGTATCGTAATACTCAGGAGGAGTAGCAGAATTTATTTTGGGGTGTCAATTGTGGTATACACATGCCATGTGAGAGAATGACAATTTTGTGGAAAAAAATAAAAAATAAAAAAATAATTCATTTTGCAAAGAATTGTGGGAAAAAAATGACAACATCAAAAACCTCACCATGCCTCTTACTAAATACCTTGGAATGTCTACTTTCAAAAAAGGGGTCATTTGGGGGGTATTTGTACTTTCCTGGCTTGTTCGGGTCACAAGAAATGAGATAGGCCACCAGTACATCAGGTGTGATCAATTTTGTATAATTTGCACCAGTTTGTAGAGTCTGTAACTTTCACAAAGACCAAATAATATCCACTAATTTGGGTTATTTTTACCAAAAATATGTAGCAGTATAAATTGCGGCCAAAATTTATGAAGAAAAATTAATAATTTCCTAAATGTTATCACAGAAACAAAGAAAAATACGTTTTTTTTTCAAAATTTTCGGTCTTTTTTCATGTATAGCGCAAAAAATAAAAAACTCAGAGGTGATCAAATACCACCAAAAGAAAGCTCTATTTGTGGGAAAAAAATGACAAAAAATTCACTTGGGTACAATGTTGTATGACTGAGTAATTGTCATTCAAAGCGTGAGAGCACCAAAAGCTGAAAATTGGTCTGGATAGGAGGGGGGTTTAAGTGCCTGGTAAGCAAGTGGTTAATGATCACCACAACAAAGTAAGCTGAACAGAAGACCTATTGCTTCGGCATCCACTGCAATCCTTCTTACTTCTGTTACCAATGCAGAGCCATAGCTAGCAAGATCATTCCATCAGTATGCTTGTCTGTGGCAGCAAGAAAAAAAAAATTATAATAATCTATCCTGTCCTTAACCACTTCAATACAGGGCTTTTAAACACCCTTCCTTACCAGAGCACTTTTTGCGATTCGGCACTGCGTCGCTTTAACTGACAATTGCGCGGTTGTGCGACGTTACACCCAAACAAAATTTACGTCCTTTTTTCCCCACAAATAGAGCTTTCTTTTGGTGGTATTTGATCGCCCCTGCGGTTTTTATTTTTTGCGCTTTAAACAAAAGAAGAGCGACAATTTTGAAAAAAAACACAATATTTTTAACTTTTTGCTATAATAAATATCCCATTTTTTTTTAAAAAAAAAACTATTTTTTTCCTCCGTTTAGGCCGATACGTATTCTTCTACATATTTTTGGTAAAAAAAAATCGCAATAAGCGTATATTGATCGGTTTGCGCAGAAGTTATAGCGTCTATAAAATAGGGGATAGATTTATTGAATTTTTTTTTTTTTACTAGTAATGGCGGCGATCTGCGATTTTTTTTTCGTGACTGCGACATTGCGGCGGACACTTCGGACACTTTTGACACATTTTTGGAACCATTCACATTTACACAGCGATCGTTGCTATAAAATTGCAATGATTACTGTGTAAATGTGACTGGCAGGGAAGGAGTTAACACTAGGGGCGCTGTAGGGGTTAATGTGTTCCCTAATAAAAGTGATTCTAACTGTGGGGGGAGGGGACTCAAGTGGAGGAGACCGATCATGTGTTCCTCCGTACTGGGATCACATGATCGGTCTCCTCCTCGCTGACAGGACGTGGAGCTGTGTGTTTACACACACAGCTCCACGGTCCCGCCCGGTCCCGTTGTTTTAACGGGCAATCGCGGGCGCCCGGCGGACATCGCGGCCGCCGGGCACTCGCACCGGGTCCCGAGCGATGCCGCGGACGCGCGCGCGCGCCCCCCAGGCGGCCGGGAATGCGAGGACGTCATATGACGCCCACCCAGGATGGTAGATCCACCTTGTGGGCGTCATATGACTATAGCGCGGTATTGAAGCGGTTAATTCAGGATGTTTGACTGCTTGAAAGCATTTTCCTTGTCAAAAAGGTTTATTGAATACACATCCAAAAAAGATACATTACATATGTAAGGATACAATTAATTATACAAACGGTTAACACAATTGAGTAAGCTCTATATACAATAATAATGTATATCATGAAAACAAACGTATGGTATAAAGTATCTTCTGAGTGTTAAACTGATTTGTATAACCAAACAACATTTGATACAGTTATGCCGCGTACACACGATCGGACTTTCCCGCGGGATTGTCCGCTGGACTAGAGTCCGCCGGACAGTCCGATCGTGTGTGGGCCTTCGACTGACTTTTTTCCCCAAAAGTCCGGTGGACTAGGTTTTAAGTTTTGTTTTAAAATTGTCCGCTGAACTTGGCAGTCCGGCGGACAATACGGCCATCTGTAGTATGGTCCGGCGGACCAAAAAGGACGCATGCTCAGTAGCAAGTATTTTTCTAGTCCCGTCGTACGTGCTGTACGTCATCGCGTGAACTGCCTGACTTTTAGCATGATCGTGTGTGGTCAAGTCCGTTCGCTTTCAAGTCCGGCGAAGCCCAGCTGGAAAGTCCGGCGGTTTGTCCGCCAGACTAGGTTCGGCGGACAAAGTCCGATCGTGTGTACGCGGCATAAGTCTGTTTTCAAGTAAGTCTTTAAAAGCAACAAATGATTGTAACAATTAAATCGTAAGCAAATATATATAGTAAATTCTGATATAGAGCTTATTTATTTATATAAAGTGTATACCATTTCATTAATACAATAATATTTAATAAAGTAAATAAAGAAAACTAACAAAAAAAAAAAGGGGGGAGGGAGAATGGAAGAATGTAATGTAAAGAGGGTGTTTACAAGGTTGGATCAGATGCTTGAAAGCATTTTCATATACAACTTTGCTGTCTTGAGCCCACTGTGTTTGCTTAAACAGGGGCAGGGATGGCTTTACGAAGGATAAAAACATTGAAAAAATAAATGAATTAAAAAGATGAAAGGATCTGTAAATAGTGTCAAAATGACTTTGTCTCACCAGTGGTTGTTTGGCTCTCAGTACTATCAAAGCTTAGACTTCTGTCCTTTTTATCTCTCAGTTCTTTTAATAAGACCTAATCTGTGTTACAGATCAGCTGTAAAGCAGTTTGGCTGGTATTTCTGTTTCTTTAAAGGTATTGTAAAGGTTCCTTTTTTTTTTTTTAAATAACAAACATGTCATACTTAACTCCACTGTGCAGCCTGTTTTGCACAGAGTGGCCCTAATCCTCATCTTCTGGGGTCCCTCGGCGGCTGTCTTGGCTCCTCCCCGCATCATCTAACCCCCATTCTGGAAAGCACTCTCTCAAGGGGGTTTGCTTGCGGGCGCGCTCCCGTGATACAGTGATACAGTGGGCGGCTATAGCCACCCACTGTATCACTAGGCCCCGCCTCCCGGCACGCCGTGTCAATGATATGATTGACAGCAGCGGGAGCCAATGGCTGCGCTGCTATCAATCATCCAATGAATGAGCCGAGAAGCCCGGTCGAGAAGCCAGCACGTTCACGGCGTGGGACTTTCGAGGGCTCAGGTAAGTAAATGGGGGGTGGGGGCCGGTGGGCCTCTAATCGTCGTATGTATTTCACCTTAATGCATAGAATGCATTAAGGTGAAACAACATGTACCTTTACAACCCCTTTAAACATGTTGTCCTTCCTTCTTTTCTACAGCATGCTTTATTCAGTGACTGGTAGGTATAGGCATCGCAACAACTCACCTGCTGGGTTATATACCATTCTACAGGATAAATCTCTGCCCAGTCTGTCAATCAAGTCCATACCAGACGCTTATCAGAGCATGCAGGAAAGAGGGGGCAAGGGCCTCTTCCCCACAATGCTGGCCGGTGGTTGTGGGGTCTTCGGGGGGGCTTATTGTAATCTGGAAGCCCCCAGATCCTGCCCCCATGTGAATAAGTATGGGGTACATACCCCTACTCGTTCACCAAAAAAAAAAAGTGTAATGTAAAAAAAGACAGTAGGCAGTTTTTCTGGTACAATAGTCTTTATTGTAGAAGATAAGGTAACATGACAGCCGATCACCTACGCAGGGTGTATATTGCACAGTACATAGCATAAAGACATGGGCTAAGGCACATTGAACTATTTTTTTTTAAGAGTGCAAAATGTCCACTGTGCGACCTAGCTGGATAAGCTGAAGGTCCATGTAGGTTGCCTAAGCCCGGGGGGCCTAGAGGGGGGCCCATGTTTCAGGTGCATTTTTATCCGCTGTAAGCTATACACAAGCAAATCAACTGGGAATTCATGCAGGTGGGTCAGGGAGAGATGGTAATAAAAAGATAGCAGTAAGGCCAAGTTCACACCAGTGCGATGCCAGACACCGAATGTGATGTCCCTCTGTGTAGATCCATCTTCAATCACCATGCCCGTCACTACCGCCGTCCCGGTAAAAAGCTCCGCAGTCGGCAAAGGCTCCCACTGTCTAACAGCTCCGCCGTCTGACAATTCTTAACCACTTAACCTCCGGAAGATTTACCCCACTTCATGACCAGACCATCTTTGCTATAAAGCACTGCTTTATTTCGACTGACAATTGCGTGGTCATGCAATATTGTACCAAATAACATTTATATTTCTTTTGGTGGTATTTGATCACCACTGTGTTTTTTATTTTTTGCGATTTAAACAAAAGACTGACGATTTTGAAAAAAAATATATATAAACATATCCAATAAAAAATGGAAAAAATTTTATTTCTTCATAAATTTTGGCCAATATGTGTCCTGTACATATTTTTGGTAAAAAAAAAAATAGGCGTTTATTGATTGGTTTGCGCTAATGTTGTTGCGTCTAAAAACTATGGTATATATAGTGGAATTTTTATTTATTTATTTATTTTACTAGTAATGGTGACAATCAGTAACTTATAGCAGGACTGCGATATTGCGGCAGGCGGTCGGACACTAACTGACACTTTGTGGGAACCAGTGATACTAATACAGTGATCAGTGCTAAAAATATGCACTGTCACTGTATTAAAAGAGAAGTATGTTTTTTTTTTATTTCCTATTCATACTTACCTATTTGGTGCAGCATCAGACTGATACTGGAGATGTCTCCCGCCGTCTCTGCACTGAGAACCGAGCCACCTAACATCACCGATTGTTCCTTTTTTTTACAGATCCCTGAGAAGAGAGCTGCTGCCTGACAGTCAGCATCGCTCCTCTCTGCTTCTCCACGCTCATTGGAGCGCTGAGCTGTGGAGGAGTGGGGAGCGACTGTCTCAGCGGCTAGCTGAGATGCTGAGACTACCATCAGTCAAGGCAGCTGGCGGATCCAGACTTGGGAAGTCGGGATGACGAGCTGCCTCGACTGACTGCAGTGACGTCAGCGCAGAGCGGACTTCAGACTGCAAACAGGTCACAGGAGTGCAAATGAACAAAAAACGTAGAGCTCAATGTATTCAAGCAAATAAGGATTGTTATGAGTCATATAAACAATCAAATATGTTTATTGGATGCATCTGAAATGATAATTAAAATGGAAAAGTCCTCCATGTTAAAATCCACCATAAAACATAAAATTCACTGTTGGATACATGTTGATAAAAAATAAGAATTGAAGTACTCCAATATGTAATTATTTGTGATCACACCAAAAACCAGCCAGCAGGGGGTTAAAGTCAGCAAGGATGCTGTGTTGGACACACACCACTGGCCAAACAATGGCAAAACAATAAAAACTGTAACAGCCTGGATGGTAAAGGCTCACTGTGGTGTGGCAGGGGAAAGGACCCCGAACTCACTGCGACCTTAGGGGGAGGATGTCGATGTAGGCGGGAGAATGTGGCTTGTTGTCTGTCTGACCTCGCTGAGATACTACTTGGTGAGCAGAAATCAGGTCTGTAGGTGTATTACACCCGCCTAATGTCCGACCTGTATTGAAGTGCCCCGGAAGCAGGAAGCGCCTGCACTGTGAAAGGCTGGTCTAGGTGGAACGCAGGCTCCGTTCTATTGCTGTGGCGACCGTGACAAACATGTTTTGCTTGCTTACGCTTTGTCAATGTCATGGGCTCTAGTAGCAGATTCAATTAAATAGGCTTGTGTGTGAGACAGGAAAGTGGAGTGTCAGCTCTTGTGTCGTTAACCCCTTGTTCACTGAATATACAATTGACAATGTAGAGAACATCTTGCATAAGGAAAAGAACCATTGAGAACAATGGAGAAAAACGCAGGGGAATGTGGAAATCAAGAAATAAATGTATAATGAAATGTTGAAAGATAATAATTAATACAAATATATGAGAATAGTAAAAGAACATATCTAATTGGTATATATAATGTGAATCTATAAAAAATATATATTATTAAATATATATTTAAAGTTGAATGAAAAAATAAAAATAAAAAAAAAGGCTGGTGTGTATAAATAAGAATAAAATGGGAATGGAAGTACAAAATATGGTTAAATAATATAAATATTATACAATATAAAATATAAAGAGTAAAATATAATATTAAACGAATAGTTAATGATAAACATTAATTGATGATGCATGGTAGGATCAAAAATCTTTACATGACGCTGAGTATGTCGATTTCCTCATTTAACCCTTCAGGCGAGAGAGAGCACAATAAATATATCCAATAAGTCTCCCTACAAAAAAGGAGTGCAAAACGAATTGCACTCCTGTGACCCAGAGGAGAAGCTCAGCCTAAAAAGCTCAGGCTGGACTTCTCCTTTAATGACACTGGCTGGGAAGGGGTTAAACATCTAGGCCAATCAAAGGGTTAACTGTGTGCCTAGCCAGTGTTTTACTGTATTATATAAGCTGCTTTTACTCAGGAAAGTGATGAATTTTATTCCCTGCTTTGCAGGGACACAAAATCCATCCCTTCCCCTGTCAGAACAAAGATCTTCCTTGTTCACATAGGCAGAGCTCCGTTCAGTGTCTCTGCCTGATGATCGGCGGGTACCGGTGGACATGCAATGCCCGACACCCGCAGATCATCTTCTTCTGTGAGCAATCACAGCAGAAGTGGCACGTCAGCAGTGCATGTGCACGCCCCCCTAGGCGGAAGTGCATAATCACATATATATTTGATTCTACACAGGAGGGCCGTCCTGAAGCAGTAAATCTGCTATAGGACAGTCCTTAACTTGTTAAATAACTAAGGGGCGGGACCACCCGATGACATCCCAGATGACCCTGCCCCTTGTGACGTAATTTACCCTCCGATTGATGATGTCACACGGGGCGGGGTCACTCTGGGATGTCATCGGGTAGCCCCGGCCCTTAGTTATTTAAAATAGAACTCTAAGCAAAAGTTTTTTTCCTTTTGGATAGAGTAAGGGAAGGTTATAACCCCTGTCAGATTTTTTCTACCATCTGTGTCCCATTGCAGGGGTTTCCCTTCACTTCCTGTCCCATAGCCAAACAGGAAGTGAGAGGAAATCCCTGCAAAGTAAAGGAATTCCTTGGGGACCCCCAGGTCACCAGAACTAGTCTCCCCATTGGAAGATTTCCCCTTCATTACTTTTCTGAGGACAACCCAGAATTTGGTATTTTCTTTTACGTTCACTTTTGATGTTAACAGTACACAGGATAAATTGAGAAGATGAATCTCCATCCCTGGGGTAGAGGTAGCAATAAAAAACAGTATTTTTACCTTTAGTTATTTTAAAGTGGTTCTAAAGGTATTTTTTGTAATAACAAAGAGGTTATACCTACCATCATATGCAGCCACTTGTGCCCCATCAAATGCAGCCACTTGTGCCCATCATATGCAGCCACTTGTGTCCATCATATGTCACCACCTGTGCTCCATCAAATACTGCCACTTGTGCCCATCAAATGCAGCCATTTGTGCCCCATCATATGCCGCCACTTTTGCCCCATCATATGCCGCCACTTGTGCCCATCAAATGCAGCCACTTGTGCCCATCATATTCAGCCACCTGTGCCCATCATATGCCGCCACTTGTGCCATATCAAATGCAGCCACTTATGCCCATCATATGCAGCCACTTGTGCCCATCATATGCCACCAATTTTGCACCATCATATGCTGCCACTTGTGCCCATCAAATGCTGCCACTTGTGCCCATCAAATGCAGCCGTTTGCGTCCATCATATTCAGCCACCTGTGCCCATCATATGCCACCACTTGTGCCCATCAAATGCCGCCACTTGTGCAACATCATATGCCACCACTTGTGCCCATCAAATGCCGCCACTTGTGCCCATCAAATATCGCCACTTGTGCCCATCATATGCTGCCACTGTGACCCCCACCCACCTGCTGTCTGCCCAGCACTTACCCCCATCTTAGTGGCGGGTCCGGCAGCGGGTGATGGCAGCGAGCTGTAGGTAACCGGCTCCTGTGTCCTCTATGCTTCCCCCTCCTCTGTTTTGCTAGGCATCCAATAGGGGCACCTGCGCCATCAGCTGATCAGGTGACGGGTATTAGACCCGTGCTTCCTGATTGGCGGAGAGGCAGTTCAGTGTTAGAAAAGCAAATATTAATTTACTTTTCTAACACATCTGGGTGGACTGCGAGCGCAATGCTCTGCGCCTCAAGTCCACCTTTTTTGAAGTCTATTAGAGCCTATCGCTCTAGACATGTTCAAAAAAACACCCCCGCAGCTGGAATTCAAGCGCCTGGCATCCGAAAAGGGGCCAGATGCCTGAATAGGGTGTGGCAGCGACGGCCATGGATAGATTCATGCAGTGCATGAATCTATTCATTAGTCATATAGGGAGGTGGCGTGACAGAGGGGGCGGCGCCCCTTTCACAGTTCTGCGACTTGTCCTGCAACTTGGAACTGCAAAGTCGCTTGACAAGTCGTTTTACACCAAGATTTCCAATGAGTACCATTCATATCTGTGTGACTTTTGCACCGATACACTTTGCAAGTTGAACCGATTTCAAAGTAGTCCCTGTACTAATTTGGTATGACTTTGATGCGAGTTGACCTCAAGTTTATACAGGCATTCCCTAAAATCAGATAATGTATCTGGCTTCAAGCCTACACAAAACCAATAACAGGGTGGTCCAAAAAGAGGTGATGGGAAACCGCACACTACGGACTTATCACAATTTGCCTACATGGGACCTGTAGCAGCACAGGCTGTACAACTCCTACAGACACAAAACACATCCCACAATTCCCAACTAGCCACTGCAATGACAGGAGGAATAATGGAACTTGGGGGGACTAATCTGTCTAGTACCCACTCAAATTCATCACGATCAACCTCTGTACAGAGTAATGAATCACAAAAATCTAAACCGATGAGTGGTAATATAACTCGTCAGGATGTCCGTTTAGAGGGAACACACCTGATCCAAATGTAAGGGATGAACTAAGTGTGATAAACCTAACTCCATACCCTTTAACGATGAATTAGAAGTTTTGAAATTAGGCCTCAGTTTTTGTCCCAGTGCTATAATGGACAAATACGAAGCAATAAAAGATTGTTACCTTTTAGCGAGGAAGCTCACCTATAAATACATTTTTGACCCTGATAAGAAACGCCTGAGAGAAGAGAAAAAATTATCTGAACAAATAAAACATTTCACAATGAAAGACTTCAGAGCACTCAGGGATCTGACGTTACTACTTGATGAAAATACTCCCTCCGAGAGTACTCAATATGAGAACAAACCAGCAACAAAGACTTATAAAATAGATGCCACACGAATCCTGATCTAACTACTAACCCTCGAATTTCAGCTTTTCTCATTGCGATGGTTAGAGAAATCAAAAATATGACTGTACCACCCAGTTCTTCCAACCTCACATTGGAACAACAACAAGCTCTCAAACTGTTACATAATAGGGAAGATACAATAATCAAACCCTCAGACAAGGGTGGTAACATCGTACTCTTAACTCATCAACAATATGAAACAATGTATTTTGATGTTCTTGGAAGATACACAAAAATAAAAATGTACCTCCAGGTAGACCTATAGTCTCAGGAATAGGTTCGGTGACTGAAAACGCGAGTAGATTCGTGGATTTTTTCTTAATGCCACATGTTGTTGGACTTCCGTCGTATGTAAAAGATTCCTCTGACCTTTTGAAGCGATTGGATGGATTGACAATCCCTCCGAGCGCATATCTAGTAACAATAGACGTCCAGGCTCTCTATTCCAGCATACCGCATGATTTAGGCATACAAGCTGTAAAAATAAATTCCATGGAACATGATCACCGTCAATGGGATCTTTACTCCTTTGTCCTAAAACCTCTGTCAAACATTTTGAAACGCAACTGTTTTTCCTTCCTCGACTCCCACTACCTCCAGGAACAGGGCGTTGCCTTGTTGCGCACCGGCATACGCCAACCTGTACCTGGGGGGGTGGGAGCGCAAGATCTTTTCAGATGAAAGTATGAGTCAATACCTGGACCAGGCCCTCTGCTGGTTCAGGTATATTGATGACATACTTATGATATGGACGGGGACGGTTTCGGCTTTGGAGAATTTCATGCATCAACTCAATTCCAACAGTTACAACTTAAAATTCACCTTTGAAAGGCATAGGGATAATATATCTTTCCTAGATCTAATGATATATAGAGACATTTCCAACAATTTAGTCACTAAACTATATTGGAAAAGTACAGCGGGCAACACCATGCTGCATGCAGAGAGTGGACATCCGCTATCCCTGGTCCACAGCATACCGTATGCACAATACATTAGTCTAAGATGAAATTGCACTTATGAAACACAATTAAAAAGTCAGGCATCTGAGCTTCGCACACGTTTACGTGAGCGTGGCTACAGCAAAAGCCTCCTAAGAAAGCCATACAATAAAGCTCTAAACCAAGATAGAACCACCTTATTGTATCCGAAGACCAAACCTACCTCCGAACAACAAACTACTAAGTTCATAACCAGGTATTCTGCCCAACACCAACAACTCCGGACATGTATGACCAAGCACTGGCATTTCCTAAGTGGGGACCCAATACTTCATCAATACGTACGCAATACTCTGGACATTTTTTACCGAAAAAGCCCCTCCATAGGCGACAGACTAACTGCAAGTCATTATAGACCTAACTGCCAGCTAGATACCCACCCCAAGGTGATGCTCATATGTGGACAATGTTCTTATTGCCCATGGATACAAGTAGGTACTAGTTTCTGCCTACCCAATGGAGAAAAATTCTTGTTCTTATTGCCCATGGATACAAGTAGGTACTAGTTTCTGCCTACCCAATGGAGAAAAATTCTATCCATGGTTCAATACTACTTGTGATACGCAGGGAGTAGTTTATTTAATGAGATGTAAATGCGGAGCATATTATGTTGGTAAAACGATTCGTCCCCTCAAAAAACGCATCTACGATCATATCTATTACTCCAAATGGGCTAAAATGCTTACCCCAGTTAGCTGTCATCTAGGCTTATATCACAGGTTCGATACAAGTGTGATCAAATTCATTGTGTTGGAGGTAATACCCCAGGATCCAAGTGGGGGCAACTGGGATAAGAAAATTCTCTGAAAAGAGACCTATTGGATAGAGAGGCTGGGGGCTACCAAACCACCAGGAATCAATGAGGTGTTATCCTACCTGCCCTTCTTATGAGGGACCTGTGGAGCACCACCTCTGATTCTTCCCTGTTCTTGGGTTGTCCTTGGTGTCCTTGGGTGTCACACCTGCGCAGAGTTGGGGGACAAACGCTTCGGATCTTTACCTTGTCCGATGCGCGTGCATCCTCTGGCGCATGCACGGTGATCTACGCTGACGTCACTCGGACGGGGAGCATAAATATAGTGAGCTAGGATCTTTAATCCACAGGCGTCCTGTGGAGTGGAGGTGCCCATCAAATTACTTTCGGCTGTTTGAGGGTCATTTTGGATCAGCTTTTGAGCAGATAGCGTTTTTTGAGGTATGTTGCTATCTTAGGGTCAGTATTCTTTGATCTGTTTGTAATACTTCTTTAATTACTTATAGAGCCATCTAGCGCCCAGCATTTCAGGCTGTAGTGCTATTATCAGTTTCCTAATTGTAAGCAAACTCTGTCAGTCTGAATTAGCTGTCATATACCAATCAGTGAATCAGACCACAGGCTAAAAAACAATGTATTCGATTTTTTCTTATACGCGCACACTTGTGAGGATGCGATATGCAGGGGTTTTGAGATAGTATTAGAAGTAAAAATGGTGTATGTTTTGAATAATTATGACTACTGTATGGCTGGCCTCTCCTTTGACGGAGGTATGTACATATTCACGCCATAATAGAGACAGCTGTGTCCAGAAAATATAATTAGATCAATTATAAATCCAACAAAGTTCAAAATAATTTAAATTACTAAATCTAATATATATACTATGGGATTTTAACTAAATTTCATCTTTCCCTCTCCCTTTCTATCCCGAAACAATATATAGCCATTACAAACGGTCCCTTCCTAATGCACATAAACAGCCTTGAAATGTATTCTGCAGTAATTTTTTGTAAGTATAAAACTGACCCTATATGATAGAGTTTTTATCTAGCAGTATGTATCGCAGTCCAGTCTAAAAAGCATTTTTTGTATATTTATATATTATAGTTACCTGATGCACCCCCATTTTGCAATCTGCATTTCTGATTGGCTGTTCCTCTTAGGGGGTGCTGTGAGACCCCTGGGGTCGTCCCCTCTTATCCACCAGGAGGGGCTTTCTGTGGTGGGGCAGCAGTGGTCTGAGACATTGTTTTAAACACCAAATGTGGTGAGTTCACACTATATGCATATATAACTACGCATTGATATTGCATGTATGATAATATCATGTTATTTTGGCCTATATTCTTCTAAAAAATTATTTCTCTAATTAAACAGAAGCTCCTGAGGAAGCGATATTGTGAAAATCGTGAAACATGTTAAGCACCAAGTGTTTTTTAAATCGTTAGGACCTATGAACACCCTATCAACATATGCCATATCCTAGTGAAGGCTTCTTTGACTTGGTCATCAATACCCCACAGGAAGTATACTAGCGGTATTAATTATTTGGGGTTGATCAATGGGTCCTTTTCTCTCTTTTTTCTGTATCGTTTAATTCATTTGTATTGTTCAATGTGCATTTGTATATATGAACTGTGAACTATTAAAATTTGTTATACTTTTTTTTACATGTGCCTTTAAAGTCCATTTCTTTCTCCATTTTTCAAAATTCCCTAAAATCTACCGCAATTTTGCAGCGATTTTGATGCAATTTTAAATGCCTGTGTAAACTTGAGGTCTATGGACCTCAACTTGCATCAAAGTTGGACCAAAGTATTACAGGGACTACTTTGAAGTCGGTGCGACAGATATGAAGTCGCACAGATATGAATGGTACTCATAGGAAATCATGGGGTACGACTTGTCATGTGACTTTGCAGTCCCAAGTTGCAGGACAAGTCGCACATGTGTCAAAGGAGTCTTAGTTATACTTTAAGAACTGTCAGATGGAGGAGCTGTCAGCTGTCGGTAGCGCAGGCATCGTGATTGATGATTAACCACTTGCCGACTGCCCCATGTAGATATACGTCTGCAGAATGGCACGTACAGGCAAAATCACATACCTGTACGTGACATTCTTCCGGCGGGTGGGGTGTCCGATCGGAACCCCATCCGCCGGCGGGGCCGGTCGGCATCGATTCAGGAGCGATCCGGGACGAGGGGACGGCCAGTGGTTTCTGGCCACCCCCTCGCGATCACTCCTGGCGAATGAAATGCTTCCCCTTCCTGTCTATTGTATAGACAGGCAGGCGGAAGTGATGTCACGCTCGGTGTGCCGGTCAGCTGTGAACACTCACAGGTTAGTGCACAAACAGTACACTGACACCAGTACACATAGGCACACAAAAACCTCCCTGTCACTGGCAGTTAGTTTTAGGCCCCTTTAGGTCTAAGGTAGCCCCCTACCCCCCCCCCCCCAATAAAGGGTTAACCCCCTGATTGCCCCTAGTTAACCCCTTCACCCCCTTTTGCCAGTGTCACTAAGCGATCGTTTTTCTGATCGCTGCATTAGTGTCACTGGTGCCGCTAGGTAGCCAGGTTTTTTTTTAGGTTAACCGCCATGTTTATATAGGTTTATAAATAGGTTTATAGGTCAGGTACCCCCATATTACAACCTAAATAAAGGTTTTAACCCCCTGATTGCCCCTAGAGTTAACCCTTTCACCAGTGATCACTGTATAAGTGTCACTGGTGACGCTGGTTAGCCAGTTAGTTATTGGTTCCCCGTCAGGTTTTTATATAGCGTCAGGTACCCCCATATATTACCTAATAAAGGTTTAACCCCCTGATTGCCCCTAGTTAACCCTTTCACCCCCTTTTGCCAGTGTCACTAAGCGATCGTTTTTCTGATCGCTGCATTAGTGTCACTGGTGCCGCTAGGTAGCCATTTTTTTTTTTTTTAGGTTAACCGCCATGTTTATATAGGTTCATAAATAGGTTTATAGGTCAGGTACCCCCATATTACAACCTAAATAAAGGTTTTAACCCCCTGATTGCCCCTAGAGTTAACTCTTTCACCAGTGATCACCGTTATTTCGTTATTTAGGTTCCCCGTCAGGTTTTTATATAGCGTCAGGTACCCCTATATAGTACCTAATAAAGGTTTTAACCCCCTGATTGCCCCTAGTTAACCCTTTCACCAGTGATCACCGTATTACTGTTACGGGTGACGCTGGTTAGTTAGCTTGTTTTTTATACTGTCAGGGCACCCGCCATTTATTACCCAATAATGGTTTAACCCCCTGATCGCCCGGCGGGTGATATCAATTAGGTTTTAGGGTCAAATAAGGTCTGCGTCGCCCCAGGTTAGTGCCAGTACCGCAAACACCCACGCGCAAAGCATACACCTCCCTTAGTGGCACAGTATCTGAACAGATCAATATCTGATCTGATCAGATCTATACTAGCGTCCCAGCAGTTTAGGGTTCCAAAAAACGCATTGTTAGCAGGATCAGCCCAGATACCTGCTAGCACCTGCATTTTCCCCCTCCGCCCAGCCCAGCCCACCCAAGTGCAGTATCGATCGATCACTGTCACTTACAAAACACTAAGCACACAACTGCAGCGTTCGCAGAGTCAGGCCTGATCCCTGCAATCGCTAACATTTTTTTTGTGGTAGCGTTTTGATTCAGTCGCTAACAGTCAGGAGCTTTTTTACCTGTGAATCTCAAAAAAAAATTAAAAACAAAAATAGTTGTCGTTTTATTGCTCTCTCTCTCTCTCTATTCTCTCTCTATTGTTGCTTCTTTTTTACTCCATTCTATTCTGCAATGTTTTATTATGTTTTATCATGCTTGCTTTTCAGGTATGTAATTTTGTTTACTGTGTTTTAGTGTTAAGCATTTTTTTTTGTTTTCAGGTGCGCCATTCAGTTGCAGCGCGGATTTATTTATCTTGACAGCAACAGCGTTTGCTCCCACGATACATAAAGCCGTGACTCCAACGCTGTAGGAGGTGATTTCACCACCACAGTTAAAAAAAAGAGCATATGTGCCGAAGCATGGGGGCAGCAGGGGGGGGGGGGAGGAGCGATTGGCTCCTAATGCCACGTACATACGGTCGAAATTCCGATGGAGGCTTGCCCCGTGGAAAAGTCCGACCGTGTGTACACGGCATAACTTTTGCGGGAGAATGCCCCCATGCATCGGCATATATAAATGGTGCATGTATGCCCATCATTAGAAGTGGGTGGATGAAGGGAGGTATTCTAATGGTGGGCATACCCACCAATCAATCTCTTTTTTTCGTTCAGCCAAGAGGCTGCATGAAAAAAAAAGATTACAATATATGTCCAGTATGTTGCTGGACTTTGAATGGTTATACCAGAATGATGCCTGCAGGTTTAGGTATCATCTTGGTATCATTCTTTTCAGCCAGTGATCGGCTTTCATGTAAAAGCAATTCTAGCGGGTAATTAGCCTCTAGACTGCTTTTACAAGCAGTGGGAGGGAATGTCCCCCCTCCCGGATATAAACCGCGCCATTGGGAAATTGGGAAAGCATTTTATCACACCGATCTTGGTGTGGTCAGATGCTTTGAGGGCAGAGGAAAGATCTAGGGTCTAATAGACCCCATTTTTTTCAAAAAAAGAGTACCTGTCACTGCCTATTGCTATCATAGGGGATATTTACATTCCCTGAGATAACAATAAAAATGATAACAAAGAAAAAAAATGGAAGTAACAGTTTAAAAAAAAATAAAATAAAAAAAAGCTAAATAAAAAAAAAAAAAAAAAGCACGCCTGCCCCCCCTCTCTTGCGCAAAAGCGTACACAAGCGTTTGTCTGGCGTCATATGTAAACAGCAATTGCACCATGCATGTGAGGTATCACCGCAAAGGTCAGATCGAGGGCAGTAATTTTAGCAGTAGACCTCCTCCGTGAATCTAATGTGGTATCATGTAAAGGCTTTTAAAGGCTTTTAAAAATGTATGTAGTTTGTCGCCACTGCGTGTTTGTGCGCAATTTTAAAGCATGTCGTGTTTGGTATCCATGTACTCGGCCTAAGATCATATTTTTTATTTCATCAAAAATTTGAGCAATATAGTGTGTTTTAGTGCATTAAAATAAAAAAAGTGTATTTTTTCCACAAAAAATGCGTTTGAAAAATCGCTGCGCAAATACTGTGTGGAAAAAAAAAAATGCAACACCCACCATTTTAATCTGTAGGGCCTTTGCTTTAACAATATATATAGTGTTTGGGGGTTCAACGTAATTGTCTTGCAAAAAAAAAAAATGTTTTCATGTAAACAAATAGTGTCAGAAAGGGCTTTGTCTTCAAGTGGTTAGAAGAGTGGGTGATGTGTGACATAAGCTTCTAAATGTTGTGCATAAAATGTCAGGACAGTTCAACCCCCCCCCCCCCCTAAATGACCCCATTTTGGAAAGTAGACACCCCAAGCTATTTGCTGAGAGCAATGTTGAGCCCATTAAATATTTTTTTTTTTTGTCCCAAGAGATTGAATAATGAAAAAAAAATATATATATATATTTTTTTTACAAAAAGTTGTCACTAAATGATATATTGCTCAAACATGTCATGGGCATATGTGGAAATACACCCCAAAATACATTCTGTTGCTTCTCCTGAGTACGGGGATACCACATGTGTGGGACTTTTTGGGAGCCTAGCTGCGTACGGGACCCCAAAAACCAAGCACCGCCTTCAGGCTTTCTAAGGGTGTAATTTTTTTATTTCACTTCTCACTGCCAATCACAGTTTCGGAGGCCATGGAATGCCCAGATGGCATAAAACCCCCCAAAATGACCCCATTTTGGAAAGTAGACACCCCAAGCTATTTGCTGAGAGGTATGGTGAGTATTTTGCAGATCTCGCTTTTTGTCACAAAGTTTTGAAAATTGAAAAAAAAAAAAAAAAAAAAATTTTTTTCTTTACTTTCTTCATTTTCAAAAACACATGAGAGCTGTAAAATACTCACCATGCCTCTCAACAAATAGCTTGGGGTGTCTACTTTCCAAAATGGGGTCATTTGGGGGGGTTTGTGCTATTTTGGCATTTTATGGCCTTCGAAACTGTGATAGGTAGTGAGGAGTGAAATCAAAAATTTGCACCCTTAGAAATCCTGAAGGCGGTGCTTGGGTTTCGGGGCCCCGTACGCGGCTAGGCTCCCAAAATGTCCCACACATGTGGTATCCCCATACTCAGGAGAAGCAGTAAAATGTATTTTGGGGTGCAATTCCACATATAACTATGGCATGTGTGAGCAATATATTATTTAGTGACAACTTTTTGAAAAAAAAAAAATTATTTTTTATTTTTGTCTTTATTCAATCACTTGGGACTAAAAAAAAAAAAATATTCAATGGGCTCAACATGCCTCTCAGCAAATAGCTTGGGGCATCTACTTTCCAAAATGGGGTCATTTGGGGGGGGTTTTGTACTTCCCTGCCATTTTCGCACCTCAAGAAATGAGATAGGCAGTCATAAATTAAAAGCGGTGTAAATTCCAGAAAATGTACTCTAGTTTGTAGACGCTATAACTTTTGCGCAAACCAATAAATATACGCTTATTGGCATTTTGTTTACTAAAGACATGTGGCTGAATACATTTTGGCCCAAATGTTTGACTAAAATTGAGTTTATTTGATTGTTCTTATAACAAAAAGTAGAAAATATCTTTTTTTTTTTAAATTTGCGGTCTTTTTCCGTTTATATCGCAAAAAATAAAAATCACAGAGGCAATCAAATACCATCAAAAGAAAGCTCTATTTGTGGGAAGAAAAGGACGCACATTTCGTTTGGTTACAACATTGCATGACTGCGCAATTACCAGTTAAAGTAGTGCAGTGCGAAATTGAAAAAAGACCTCTGGTCCTTAAGCTGACAATTGGTCCGGGGCTGAAGTGGTTAATCTACACCGGGGAACTCTTTTTTTTAATTTTAGATTTTTTAATAAAGTACTTGTAAAAAACTGCCTACTGTCTTTTTTTACACTACACTTTTTTAGGGGTAGGGGTACTATCACTACTATGTATTAGGGTTGCACTGATACCACTTTTTTAAGACAGAGCACAAGTACCGATACTTTTTTCAAGTACATGCCGATACCGATTACCGATGCTTTTTTAAATGTCATGTGATAGTAACACTAATATGCAGTACTGATGGGCACTGATAGGTGGCACTGATGAGGGATGGACTGTGTCAGTATTTTTTTTTTTTTTTTTACAATTTCCTTTTTTACTATTTATTTTTATTACATTTTTTTACAATCTATATTTTTTACAATGCTTTCTTTTTGGGAGGGAGGGTGGATAGTGGACAGTGTCAGTTGTTTTATTATTTTATTTTTTATTATTTTTACAATTTTACTTAAATAAAGGAAAATTTATTATCAAATACTTACCGTAATTATCCTTTCCTGATGGACTCCATGGCAGCCTACGTGTGGGTTAACCGCCTCCTCTCCAATGCTATAGGACCCCCTACCCTATAAAATTGAGCTCACCTGTATAGACTGTGTTCCGTAACTAGCCTACTCAATAACCGATGGGTGGGAACTCCGTCTGCCATGGAGTCCATCAGGAAAGGAAAATTATGGTAAGTATTTGATAAAATTTTCCTTTTTCCTGACAGACTCCATGGCAGCCTACGTGTGGGAAATAACTAGCCAATCCACACGGGTGGGTATGCTGAACAGCAATAATTTTAACTTAACCCGTCAACCGACAGGATTTATAACCAGAGTTCACGGAAAATAGCGAAGCGGGCTCAATATAGTAACTTGACGATAAAATCTAATATAGGCCCATAAGGCCGTTCTGCAGATCACGTCTGGAGCCGCGTACTGGGCTGCTGCCCATGAAACCGCTATATCCCTGTCAGACCATGCCGTCAATGCTTCCAGAGTTCTAGTTCTAAAACCAAAAAGGCTGATGGATGAACTGAATGATCCAGGCCGCAGTTGTTCTAGTTGAAGCTTGAAGTAGCTTGCAGGTATACCTTCTGGAATCCGTCTATGTACAGAGAAAGAACTTTTCTAGTGGACTCCCAGACCTAAATGTAGGTAGGACGATCTCCTGGTTCTTATAGAACCTTGAAATAGTTCTCGGAATTAAACTGAGCATGAGGATAAGGACCATCTGAAAAAGAGGTTCCCCGTAATTTAGGGATACGACCTCCAAGGTCCTCTATTCCGAAGTAACGGCTACAAGGAAAGTGACTTTAGTTGATAAGGTTTCGAAACAGACAGCGGGGAGGACCCCGTATTACTGAGATCAGACAGTAAGTTGAAGACAAGGAAAGGACCCCAATTGGGGAATCTTGGTCTTCTTTGAGGGCTGAGTTTTAACTCCCTACAGGACAACTGCCTGATTAAAGGGAGAACAGCCCACTAAGATCTGGAGAAAGTCAACCAGGCTGAGACTTGGACTCTAAAAGAGCTGATGTATAGGGATAAATCTAGGCCGGAACAAAGAAAGCTGGCAATATCCTGAGCTTTTGGATCTCTACCCAAACTGCCTGAAGAATACGAGAACTCGACAGACTTGGCCCATCTTCTTTCATCAACCTAATTCGTGCCTGTCCCCATAGAGCTCCTGAAAACGGACAACATCCTTGAAGTGCACCTGAGTCGACCAAGGGTACAGAACCGCACCCTGAGTGCAATACCTCACCAGCTTGAAGTTGCCTGGGAAGAGAATCAATCTACTTCGGGATCGACTCCCAGGGACAGAATCTACTTGAATGTTTGCACTTGAAGAGACCACTCGTTAATATCTTAACCAGATGTGTGACATGAGACCCACTTGGATGCTCCGGACTCCGGGGAAGTAGAGCCATAAAAGGTCTGAGCCCAAAACATGATGGGTTCAACCCACCGGGATAGTGTGGATCTTCAGGTACTTCTATGACTCTTCACATAGGAGATCGCCACTGTATCATCCATTCTTAAAAACACTGACTCTCCCTTCCGAGAACGGGAGGACTAAAGCGGCCCACCAGGCAGCCCGAGGATCCAGGATGTCCTAGCCCAGGTTGAGAAGACACGTACCCTTGAACAGGATCCGATGTGCAGAGGGCTCCCCAACCGGTACTGCTGGCATAGGTCATGACCATGACCTATGAGATGGGATAACAGAGTGCCAACTGAGCAAGTTTTGCGCCGAAACCACCAGAAGGAGGCTGCTCCTTATCGTAAATGATATGCGAGTAGATTGACTGTTGCCCCTTGATATTCATTGCTGCAAAGAACCTGACTAGACAGGGTATAACTTTTGCAGGGACCACTTGACCGCAGAGACCGTTGAGCCGGTAGTTTTAGGCACTATGAGGCCCTCCAGCCGTGAAGAGAATAGAGACCGAAGTTGGTGAAGGTGTAGAATACCTGTTCCCTGTGAACCAACAGGTGGACTTCGTCTTGGGACATCAACACGAGGATGTTTAAACACCGGTAAAGATGCCCCTTTCTCGTTCTGATGAGGTCTATTATGGCCAGAGGAACTCTACCAAGAGCTGTAGATTAAAAAGGAGGTATTCAAGCAACTCCTCCGCCACCTGAACTTCGTTGCACCTTGACTGAGGACCCTTTATTCCAAGCCAATCCGAGGATCGGATTGACACCAGCCCCAGCTCCTTAACTGCTGAACTTTTCGTAGAACTCTTCCGAAATTCCTCTGAGTACAAGACTATGTTCTCTATCCAGGTTTCCATAGCCCTAATCATAGCTGCTAAAGCCAGAGCAGGTTTACAAGCCATCTCGGCAAACACATGCGTTTTTCTTGAGGTCTTGAATCGTTTTCTCTCAAGCCTGACCAGGACACAGCATCTTCTAAAGACAGAACGACCTGTTTTGCCAAACGCGACAAAGCTGCATCAATGAGGGGAAGGTTACCCAGACGCTTCACTTCTTCTGCCTGGAGGTATTTGCTTGACATAGAAGTTTTTCTTGTCTATCTTGCTCCACTCCTCATCCTTTAAATCCACAAGGAGCCAAAAAGGAGAAAAAGGAGTTTCTTTTCCCCAGATGCCTAAAGAACTACTTTGCATAGCCGGGGGTGGAATGGTCTACCCTGTTAGGGGCTTCTATGGCCGCTTTGACTCATGGAGAAACTAGAGAGACGTCAAGGCATTCGACATATTTGTCACCTTCCAACTTGCTGACCTGGGAATCTGGAGATGTCGCGTAGGGCTGGGAAGGACCCGCAACCTTTGGGTCACGTCAGCCAAGGAGCCAGGTAGATATAGAAGTGGCTCCATGTGTGAGATGTACCCCAACTTCTTAGGAATTGCTGCATCACATATTCCGCGAAAGACTCCACATCCTTGTTAACCATCTCCTTTCACTTTATATTTTCTTTATTTTTATTTTAAACCCAACCGCCCAGGCGTAACACTGGTCACATAAGGACTTGCCCCCCTGGACTCATATTCCACATCTCCAGCAGGCTCGGTAATCCGAACAACCGCTGTCATGGCGGTGGGTGCGACGACTAAAGGAGGAATGGCAACATCTCCTCTAGATGGAGGAGGAATGGCAACGTCTCCTCTAGATGGAGGAGGAATCGCAACGTCTCCTCTAGATGGAGGAGGAATGCAACGTCTCCTCTTGGTGGAGGAGGAATGGCAACGTCTCCTCTTGATGGAGGAGGAATGGCAACGTCTCCTCTTGATGGAGGAGGAATGGCAACGTCTCCTCTTGATGGAGGAGGAATGGCAACGTCTCCTCTAGATGGAGGAGGAATGGCAACGTCTCCTCTAGATGGAGGAGGAATGGCAACGTCTCCTCTAGATGGAGGAGGAATGGCAACGTCTCCTCTAGATGGAGGAGGAATGGCAACGTCTCCTCTAGATGGAGGAGGAATGGCAACGTCTCCTCTGCTTAAGGAGGAATGGAACATCTCCTTGTTGGAGGAGGAATGGGAACGTCTCCTCTGTCTAAAGGAGGAATGAAACATCTCCTTGTTGGAGGAGGAATGGGAACGTCTCCTCTGTCTAAAGGAGGAATGAAACATCTCCTTGTTGGAGGAGGAATGGGAACGTCTCCTCTGTCTAAAGGAGGAATGAAACATCTCCTTGTTGGAGGAGGAATGGGAACGTCTCCTCTGTCTAAAGGAGGAATGAAACATCTCCTTGTTGGAGGAGGAATGGGAACCTCTCCTCTGTTTAAAGGAGGAATGGAACTTCTCCTTGTTGGAGGAGGAATGGCAACGTCTCCTCTAGTTCGGAGGAGGAATGGCAACGTCTCCTCTAGTCGGAGGAGGAATGGCAACGTCTCCTCTAGTCGGAGGAGGAATGGCAACGTCTCCTCTAGTCGGAGGAGGAATGGCAACGTCTCCTCTAGTCGGAGGAGGAATGGCAACGTCTCCTCTAGTCGGAGGAGGAATGGCAACGTCTCCTCTAGTCGGAGGAGGAATGGCAACGTCTCCTCTAGTCGGAGGAGGAGGAATGGCAACGTCTCCTCTAGTCGGAGGAGGAATGGCACCATCTCCTCTTGTAGATGTTGTGGCCTGGCAAGGTCTATATTCATCCTGGGCCACGACTTGCGGGTCTGATCTGGAAGGGCTGAAAAAGATGGGGGGGGGGGAATGATCAAGCGCAATCTCAAACCTTTGAGACCGCAAACCTTAACCCCTCTCCTCGCCTGCACATACCTTGTGCGTGAGGGCTGGCCGTATGAAGCAGTGACCTGTCCGTAACCTCTGGACAGAACGTCAACATAAACACAGACGGTCTGCAGATGACCCGTAAAAATTTCATGTACCTAGCCAACCAAAACGATTATCTAATTATCAAATATATTATCAGATATATTTATTAAAAAGGTAGTACTGTCAACATTTCCGTTGAACGGTAAAATCATATCAAATATATGTGGATATACATATCTAATTCTCCAAAAAAAAATATTTGAATTATGACAAAACATATATATATATATATTATTTTATTTTTATTTTATTTTTTATTTATTTATTTATTATTATTATTATTTTTTTTTATATATTTTTTTTTATTTATTTATTTATTTTAATTTTTTTTTTTATTATTTAATTATTTTATTATATATATATATTTTTATATAACTTTCCCCTTTAAGGGGAGACAAATCCATTGGCCAACTGCAGACCAGGCGGGGGAAAGCTGCCTCTCTCTGTCTGCAGGAATTTCCATACCGACAGGAGACGGCAGACCTTCGGATCCCCCGCCCGAGTGACGTCACCGCCCCCACCTCGCGCCTGCGCCGTGGGGGACAGCCGAACGGCGCCTGCGCGACCGCCGGACCATCCGACCTTCCGCGCATGCGCGAGCCAAGCCTCGCTTTCGCGGAGGCCTCGCGCATGCGCAGAACGACGGCAGCGGCCGCGACCCGGAAGCACCGCGGCAGCCTGGAACGCAGAAGCGTTCCAGGCGCCCTGAGGGGAAAAGGAAGCACCGGGGAGTACCGGGGGGTACCGGGGAATACCGGGGAATACCGGGGATCACCATGGCATACCAAAGAGGCATACAGGAAATAAGGAACAATTACAACAAAGAGACGGCTGCCATGGAGGGAAAAGGAAAATATGAAAGTTTGCAGACCTTGCCAGCCGTTGATGCGTCCACCTGCAGGCATACCGAGACAACCACCCCTCGATCACTGGGGTATCCTAGTGCCATGAAAAGCAATTCGCCCTCTCTTAACTGGGCTCTGAGCTGCACCGCATGAATGGTATGTTTAATCCTGGAAAATTCCGACCGGACGCCAACAGGAACAACCGTGATGTAGGTCCATTGGAGGAGGACAAAAAAGGAACACAGTCTATACAGGTGAGCTAAATTTTATAGGGTAGGGGGTCCTATAGCATTGGAGAGGAGGCGGGGTTAACCCACACGTAGGCTGCCATGGAGTCTGTCAGGAAATTTATTTATTACATTTTTTCCTTTTTTTTAACCCTGAATGATCATCCGCTAACATCTGCTTGCCCATAAAAATACGGCTGTCAACGGACGGAGGAAAAACGGACAAACGGAACGCCCGCGTGAAAGGGGCCTAAGGGTCATTTCCTAGCCCCAGTCCTACCCCCCACCCTGCTGGGAGAACACAATAGCTTCACAGCAGGTATTCCCCCATCAGCACTGACTGTATTGCTGGGAGAAACAAGTGATTTTGCGCCGTCTATGGCCGGCTTTAGACTCTGCTCATCCTTTCTTATAAAGTAACACTCTCTCTAATGTGCAGATAACATAAAGCTGAAGTTAGAAGCTGATTGGTTATTATGCACAGCTATACCATATTCTGTGTGCACTCATTTTAGTAAATTCCCACCACAGTGTTCATTATACTTTTTTTATGCTAAAATCAGGTTCTCTCTGTGCTTCAGAAACAGTTTTTTTTAATCCATTAATTCCATTCCTCTTTCTATTCTCACCAAAAACGTGGTGATCCTTGTAGCCGGTGCCAGTCCAGTGTTAAACTTTTTTTTTTTTTTTTTGCTGCGAAGCATTGCACAATAGACAGCTTCAATTTAGTCATCTGACTTGTCTATGTGCTTTATAGCAGTTTTCACCTCAGTTGAACATTGAGCCTTGGTTCAGACTAGTGCGGTGCAAATTGAAGGCCCTGCGTGACTGCGCAGTGAAACGTCGGCTGTTCTGCGGATTGTACGCGTTTTAGGTGCGAATCAGCTGCAAATTCATTAGTAACCCTTCTTGTCTAATTTGAGTTGCTAATTTTGAGCTGACCATAGACATGTGCACAACAAAAAAATTAGTTTATTTTCGTTTGGTTTTTTTCGTTTCCGAAAAAAATTTTTATTTTTCGTTTTTTCGTTTCCGAAAAAAATTCGTTTTTTTCGTTTCGTTTTTTTCGTTTCCGTCGATTCGTAATGATTCGTACATTCGTAAGTCGTCGGTGTTCGTATTCGTAACGATTCGTACATTCGTAAGAGTTATTTTTTCGTTGATTCGTTTTTTCGTTAGTTTAATTTTCGGACGCATTCGTATTTATTCGTACATTCGTAACATTCGTAACATTCGTAGATTCGTAATCGGAGCATAATTCATAATTTGATGTAATGTGTATGCTATTATTACATTTTAATAATTTACGAATCGAAAAAAAAAGTTACGAATCGAAAAAAAAAGTTACTAATCGAAAAAAAAGTTACGAATGTACGAATTTTTTTGTTCAATAGAGACACGGAAAATTACAAATCGAAAAAAAATAAAAAAAAAGTTACGAATTGAAAAAAAAAGTTACGAATCGAAAAAAAAAAAAGTTACGAATCGAAAAAAAAGTTACGAATGTACGAATTTTTTGGTTCAATAGAGACACGGAAAATTACAAATCGAAAAAAAAAAAAAAGTTACGAATTGAAAAAAAAGTTACGAATCGAAAAAAAAAAAAGTTACGAATCGAAAAAAAAGTTACGAATCTACGAATTTTTTGGTTCAATAGAGACACGGAAAATTACAAATCGAAAAAAAAAAAAAAGTTACGAATTGAAAAAAAAGTTACGAATCGAAAAAAAAAAGTTACGAATCGAAAAAAAAAAAAGGTACGAATCGAAAAAAAAAAAAAGTTACGAATCGAAAAAAAAAGTTACGAATGTACGAATTTTTTGGTTCAATCCAGTCGAAGCACGTTTAGCAGCACCATTGTAAGGGACACGGAACAATTCAACAAAAAAAAAAAAAAGAATTTTTTCGTTCGTTTTCGTTTTTCGGATTTTCTTCATTAGTACATTCGTTGTTTCTAATTAGTTTTTTTTTGGATTTTCGTTGTTTTTCGGATTCGTTCGATTCGAATGATTCGTTAATCGGATTCGTACGATTCGAACGATTCGTTACGATTCGTTATTCGGATTCATACGATTCGAATGATTCGTTCATTCGTACGAAAACGAACGAACGAAAATAACGTAAAAAACGAAAAAAAAAAAAAAACGAATTGCACATGTCTACTGACCAAGCTCTTTTGCTGATTGTCTGGCTGCTTATAAAACCTGGTAGGTCTGTGTACACTTCCTGGTTGTCCAGCATTCTGTACCTGTGTTTTGTGTGTTTCTTTGCAAAATGTGTGCTGCTCTGCCAATGATAATGCCAACAGTTGTTGCTGCAACAGCAGCAATCTTGCTTGAATAAGAGAATAGGAGAAGGATGAGGAGAAGAAGAAGATACTGGGTTCATCCCATCATTTCAAATCGTGAAGAGAGAGGCCAGTTCATGATCTTGTATGGGCACCTCCGTGGGCATGAAGAAAAAATGTTCAATTTCACACGCATGTCAATAAGTAGGTGAGTAATGTTTCTGCCAAACCATACTTAATTTGTAGCCATTGATGTATAGTGTGTTTTATGTTTGCAAGACACAAGTCCATCCAGTCTAACCTATGTGTGATTATGTCATTCTAAGATTATTGTAACTAATAAGCGTTGTCCCCCCCCCCCCCAAAATACAAACTGTACATTATTTCAGCATGCAGCCTAAAGGGCACAAAATGAGCGTCAGCTAGCACCCCCCTCCTGGTGTAAACCATGTCATATGCCCTTTTTTTAATTTTTTTTAATTTTTTTATATTTTACCCCCCAAATACCTTGGCCCAAATTTGCTAGTGACAAGTTGCTTTGTGGGTGGTGGTGTTTAGCATTTTTTGACAATTGTTACTGTTAAATTAAAAGGCCAGTGGCTTCTTCTCTGTTGAAATGAGGAGGACCCATATGCATTTTTTTTTTTCCTGCCACTTATTTAGCCATAATTATATTGGAACTAAGGAGGCCTGCCTTGTTACCATAAATAATGTCCTTAACCACTTACCTTACTCTTTTTTATACAGTATGCCCAAATGTTTTTCCCACATGTATTTATGAATTTAATTTTTTTTACTCAGTTTTGAAGAATTGCTGGGCTTAATCTCTCCTCGCCATGTCATGTGTCATGCGTTTTATTGACCATGTTTTTTTGATTTTTTATGTTTTTTTACCTGGGTATTTTTTTAAATATGACGGCACAAAAAATGTTGGAATAATTATTTATTCACGTATCATAAAATATGATAAAAATATAAACTTTACCCATGTATAAAACATAAATTAACTCTGAAATAACTTAAAAACAAAAAACTTGCCTGTCAAGTAGGCCTCTTCCCTGTTGTTTTATCAAAATGTGTCATGTTGGTCCTTAACCTTGAACAGACCTCATCACAGATTCTGATATGTTTTTGGGAAAGGGGCCTCATGGGAGTATTGAGTTGCAGAAGCTGGGTCATCACTGGCAGTGTGGGGAGCAGGCCTAGCCTTCCCATGTTGACTTTGCCCATACATACCCTGAGTTTGGGGGGGGGCCCTAATTGAAGGAAGTGGGGATGGGATGGGATAGGGAAGGTTACTGTGTGGCACTTCATATCTGGAGATTGGCTTGCCATAACTTGAGGGATATGATGGTGGATTATAGGGGTAAGGATGGTGTTGCTCAGGGTAGTGCGTGTATCTTGGGTAGTTATGGGGATATCTTGGTTGGGGCACATTTGGGTAGTTAAATGCAGGTTCCTGCTGTGGCTGGGAGAAGGAGTGCATAATTTTTTCTATATTTTTCCGCATTTCATAGTACCGCTCTGGGGGTACCTTTTTAATTAGTGGTACAAAACTGAGCGCCAGGATTGTATCGGGACATAAAAATGCATCCACCTTTGCGTCATGTTTTTTAACATGTCTAATAAGCGCTCACTTAGGTCAGGTTGGGATAGTGCTGGTCGCCTCCGTGGCACTTTGCCAGGCTGACCAATGTGTGCAGGAGCTAGGCATATTAATTATTAACAGATTGTGCGTTACATAGATGATGTACATGAAAACGTACTCCCTCATCTCCACAATGGGCTGTAGAAAATCCAAGTCCCTGGCAAACATATAGGGTACCCTAGGCGCTGCCCCCGAGCCACTCCTTGTTTCTTTGAGGTGTCACATATATTTTCTGTAAGCATCACGCATGCTACGCCATCTTGTCTGTAAGTAGTGCACTGACAAATATATAACAACATAATTACATTTTTTTTTTTTTTTTTTTAGGTACTTAGCAACAGGAAATTCCTTTGGAAGTTTGCAGTATGAATTCAAGGTTGGAAAATCAACGATTAGTGGCATTGTTCATGCTACCTGCCTAGTCATATGGGAAGAACTGAAGGATATTGTTATGAAGAAGCCCAAACAACAAGAATGGCTGATGGTAGCGGACCTATTCTGGGAGCGATGCAACTTTCCCAACTGTCTTGGAGCCATTGATGGCAAACATGTACGCATCCTCAAGCCTCCAGCTAGTGGGAGCCAATATTGTAATTATAAAAAATATTTTTCGTTGGTATTAATGGCAGTGGCAGATGCAAATTATAAATTTATTTATGTTGATGTAGGTTCTTATGGCAGCATCTCAGATTCTAGTGTATTCTCACATTCCTCATTTGGCCGCATGCTGCGTGACAATACACTAGACTTGCCCAATAATTCTCCCCTGCCAGGGACTACAGAGCCTCTCCTCCCACATGTATTTGTCGGAGATGAAGCTTTCGCACTTTCCCAGAACATGCTCAGGCCTTATTCAAGTTGCTCTCTGACAACTGAAAAAAGAGTGTTCAATTATAGGCTGACTAGGGCACGACGAGTAGTAGAATGTGCATTTGGAATTCTTTGCAATAAGTGGAGATTCATGCATACTTCTATTAACCTCAGTATTGATCATGCGATCAGTGTGATTAAAGCTGCCTGTGCACTGCACAACTATGTGCGTGAACGAGATGGGTTTCTTTTTGAAGATTCCCTGACCCATAACATGGAGGCAGCACATTTCAATATTCCTAGGGGCAGCACTACTGGTAGACTTATCAGAGAAGAATTTAAGAATTTTTTTTTTGTCACCAGCTGGGGAGGTGCCTTGGCAGATGAATTCTATTGACTAAAAAAAAATATGTATTTGTTTTCTTTATGTAAAGGCATGATAATATAATGCTAAGTGTGCTGTATGAAAAATGTTGGATGTAATTTTGGCAATGAGAAATAAAACTTTTTTATCTCACATTTGTGGTGTATGTCATCTTACTAACCTTACAAATTCTAAGAATATACATTTTTTTAGGGACTCCTCCATCGCTAGATAAAGCTGGTATGTGCACAATGTTTCCTGCATGTGGCCTGGTACAGATTTGGGGGTGACCACATGATGTTTGTTAAAATCTAATAAATTAAATTTATGTACACCATCTAAAAAATACAGGACAGCATATACAGGTAGTAAAAGGTAATAAAAAAACTTACATTTGTCAGCCTGAACTTGGGAAGAGCACCTGTTCCACTCTGGCAAGAGGTCTCTGGCAATGTCCTGCCATGCACGTTTTTTGACAACGTTGTCCTTATATTTAGGATGCCGGGTGTCATAAATCATGGGTTTCTCCCTCACAAGTCTGATCAACTCCTCACAATCTACAGCTTCTTTCGCCTTTGATGATGCTTTTCGTCCTCTTTTCGACATGCTGGTTCCAGTCCAGATTTCAAAACACACAGGGGAGGAACAGGAAGAAGGGGAGGTGTTGGAGTGGCGCGAATTTCTGTTCAGGACGCAAGCCAGATGCGAATCAGATGCGTGCCCATAGAAGATAATGGGCCTGAATTCGCACCTGATCTGCCCCGCACCGCACCAAAGTTGGTTGCGGTTTTTCTGCAATGCGCAGTGCGCATGCACCGGACATATGTGAACATGCCTCATTGAAAACAATGGGTTTTGAAATGTCCTGCGAATTCGCAGTGTTTTCCACCGCTGCAAATTCGCAATAGTGTGAACCCAGGCTAAGTCCTTTAATTGTTTTCTTGACTGACATTTTTTGAAGCACTGTACAATATTTTTTTCTAATCAGTCCTGGATAACATTTTTTTATTTGATGCTTTCAATATAACAAATCTCTTTACTGATGTGCTTTGCAACTCCGTTTTATGTGTTAATTATTATTTCCTGTACTCTTTAATTGGGTCCCTTGAGTGATACTTTCAGCTTCTTTGAAAATGTCAGTGTCCACCTTTTCCATTATACTATCAACAGAAGATGCAGTTGAGGCCAAAAGCTGTTTCCTGGTGCCTTCATGGCAGCATACATGTGATAGAGCTCCGCCTCTACTCCAACTTCAGCACTAGTGAATAGCATAAATTAGAGGGCATAGCCCCTCCCCCAGCATTCTTACGACAGTAGAGTTCGGGAGAAGAGCACTTCATTAAAGCATTAAACCCACCCGTGTGAGCTAGTTATTTATCACATGTATTCTGCCATGGTGCCTATCCATGGCAGCATAAACTCCCCCCCTCTGTATTGTATATTACGAAGAATGTTGGGGGAGGGGCTATGCCCTTTAATTTATGCTATTCACTAGTCCTGAAGTTGGAGTAGAGGCGGAGCTCTATCACATGTATGCTGCCATGGATAGGCACCAGGAAAGGAAAAATTACGGTAAGTATGATACAATTTTCAGTTTTTACATCAGAGAAACATGTGCAGATATTATCAAGAGAACTCATTGGGAGGATTTACTAAAACTGGTGCATGCAAAATCGGGTGCAGCTGTGCATAGTAACCAATCATGTTCTAGGTTTTATTGTCAAAGATAATTTGAACAAGCTGAAGTTAGAAGCTGATTGGTTACTATGCACAGCTGCACCAGATTCTGTGTGCACCAGTTTTAGTAAATAAACCCTATTGCAGCCATCATTACGTCCATGAGGCGAGAATCTTGCAAGAAACACTTTTTTTTCCTGGGATTTATTTTAAAGGCAGTACCCAGGTTGCATACCTGCCAATATTTGCTCCAACAGGGAAGAGGTGGCCTTACAATGAAAACAAATGTATAGAATCTGTAGAGATGTTTAGAAAAAACTTTAACAATCTACTCTTTAGGCCTGTCTCCCTTTTATTTCCTAAATCTAATGACTGCTATGGCAAAAGGAGGATAAAAACATGGTACTTTGGTGCACACAACTGTATTGCACAAGTGTGTGCACCAAAGTACCAAAGTGTGTGCGTCCTGCACACAAAGGGCACATTACGTCTCAAATCAAAGCCACGTTGTGCAAGGGTGGCCAACTTATGCCCCCCTTTTGTTGTGCCACACCCTCAGAGAGAGTCATTTTGGGCCCACTCCTTGATGGTAGCAGTAGATACCACAGTTTTATCCTTGAAGCTGCCCCAAATTTTCTCCTTTTCCTCAGCACCAGTCCTTCCAAGCCTTCTTCTTACTGCCAGCACATCAACCCTCCTTCTAACTGCCAGCACCCAAACACTCCCCCTCATCATATGGCCACCCCTTTGGATAGCATCCCATAAATTGGTTGACTCCGTATAGCCAGTTGGTGGGGAAAAGGGGATATGGTGGGATTAGGAAAGGAGAAGGAGGAGGAAAAGGCTGCAACAGCAGACCAAAGTAGTGGCTGAAATGCTTACTTTACTCTGCACTTTGCTCTGCTGAGTAAGAGGTAAAGTGCTTTTGGCAGCAGATAAAAACTACTGGATATTTACATGATTTAATTCAGGCCTATCATCACTGAATAAAAAATCTAAAATCAGGTGTTGCAGCTGAAACTACTGTTGTAGTTGCAATGAACAACATTGGAGTGTGTTGCTGTATTTGATCCAAGAAATAATATAAAATTACAAATATGTATTATAAATGTAATATACATAGCTCTTAAATGTCCCTGATTTATCTATCAAAAAGTGTTTTCCAGTGCTAAACCTTTCATCCAATTTGCACTTGTAAATTTCAAAGGCCAATATAAAAGAAAAGTAGTGGTAAAAAAAGCACTTGTGAGTAACTAATTCTATATATTTTTTATCATATAATTCCCTTTTAGGAGGGTGTGGCAGGGGTGTGTCCTATGCCTACATACTTTTGCCAAAAGGTGTCCCTCATTCCCATCTAAAAAGGTTGGGAGGTAGGAAAATGTGTCTCTCAAAGTACAAGAAACAGCAGCGCGAGATCCTCATTAGGAATATAGTAAAAATGTATTAAATAAATAAAATAGTAAACACATGTAAAGAATAAGGCCTGGAGATAGATGGGCAGCATATGTGGAAGGCCGGACATGAATGGGTTGGCAGGATAGAATGGAGTAAAGCATGGGTTAAAAAGTTAGTTGATGTTCAAAGTGCCCCATCTGATTGGAGAAAGCACAGTGTGGAACTAGCTTCTAGGCTTGTTTGCTGAAGAATAGAGAGTAAGATGGGTGACCTTGAAGGTATGCTAACACAGATTTGTGCAGCAGTGGTGGCTAATGTCAGGGATGCTTCAGGGGTCCAGGCAGGTACCTGGATCTCCTGCCCCAGATCGCCCACATGCTAGGACGTCCAAGCCTCCTGAGCTCCTTAGTCCTGAGTCAACAACTAGGGTCTGCCGCCACACTGGGAGCCCCACAAGAGACCCTTCGGTTCCGGCAGATAAGGGGAAGCCTTTTTCGCAAGCTGCGGGGGCTGGGAGGAATCCCCATCTGAAGCGGGACCCGGGCAGGAGCTTTCCATCCTCCAATGCCCACCCTGCTGACAATCAGGACCATTCGATCAGCTCTGCAAGTCCCCGGCCTGGCGTGAGTGCGGCTCAGCGCAAAACGATTGTGGCTACTGGTGCCAGCAAGGTACCGGGGACAGCTGGGACTATTGTCACGGTGTGAGCCTGGTTTGACGACTGCACCTGCGGGGTCTCCTGTGATCTATCAGCGCATTTGTGGAAAGAGTCAGATTTTTTACGTAACCCTGTATTGTTGGAGTTGTTCCCCATTGTATTAGCGGTGGAGTTATGGGGTCCGGACTTTTTCAGAATAAGAGAGTTCAATTTAATTGTGACCTCTCTCCTGAGCCATACCACATACCCTCAACATGAGGGGGGGGGGTGGTTTGGAGCAGGGGGGCTCTGCTCCCCCAAAGCACCTTGTCCCCATGTTGATGGGGACAAGGGCCTCTTCCCCACATCCCTATGCAGGGAAGAACGCTCTGGCTCCTATGACGAAGTGGGGTAATGGGGAACTCCACCTGTAGTCACGGGGACAATTAGTGTGGAGATGGAAAAGCAGTAGGAACTCCCGCTGGCCTCTGTATGCACGAGTCCTTTCTGGAATACTTGTCTGTTTGGTCAGCTGATCTGGAGTACCCTTTGCAGCTATAACGGCTTCAACTCTTCTGGGAAGGCTGTCCACAAGGTTTAGGTGTCTATGGGAATGTATGACCATTCTTCCAGAAGTGCATTTGTGAGGTTCGGACACTGATGTGGATGAGAAGGCCTGGCTCGCAGTCTCCGCTCTAATTCATCCCAAAGTTGTTCTATCGGGTTCATTAGAACCCTCCGCTTTTCCATCTCCACACTCATTGGCCCCGTGACTACAGGCGGAGTTCCCTGTCACCCCACTTGGTCATGGAACCAGAGCATTCTTGCCTGCATGACTTCCTGTCCATGGTGAACGGCGAGCCTTCCGAGGGCAGTGAACCACGCCTCTTCAGGAACAAATGGTGGTACCGTGTTAAAAAATATTTTCTTTTAAATTTCATGAATTTTATTGTACAGTTTTAATAATAATTTTTTCCATATACACTACTGTTCACACTTTTACTTATAGCCCTATGGACATTGTTGGGCTCTAACCTATGTGCAATAAACTGTTTTTTTTAATTGAATCCAAGGTATACATAAATTTATATGTCAATACACATATGGACATATATTTTTTGACTTTTTTTTCCCATAGAGTGCTGCTTGTGTTTTCGTATATCTTGTTCTTCTTTTTCCAATGGTTGGCAGCTGCACTGGGTGTCAATTTTATTCCTATACACCCCCCATTCACGTTCAGTTTGAGCGCTTTAGGAACTTGTTGTTTGTTTCCTCTTCGTATGAAGCAGTTCTTTTTAAAACAGCATTTGTTTTGGCATTTTTTGGAGCTTTAGGCATAGGTGAGTTGGTAAGTGCCTCCAAGCAGGGTGTGGGAGGTTTAGCGTTTAGTGATGTGCTGAGTGATAAGGTTCACTTGTGCATCTGGAAGTCCATAACTGATCAGTTGGTGACGCGTGGCTCATGTCGAATTGAGTATGGTTTCTTAAGTAGAGTTGAGCGGACACCTGGATGTTCGGGTTCGGCCGAACTTCGGAAAAAAGTCCGGGACCGAACTTGACCCGAACTTGACCCCGAACTCCGAACCCCATTGAAGTCAATGGGACCCAGACTTTTGAACACTAAAATGGCTGTAAAAAGGTCATGGAAAGGCTAGAGGGCTGCAAATGGCAACAAAATGTTGTTAAGAGCATGGCAAGTGATCTGCAAACAAATGTGGATAGGGAAATAACTTAAAATAACATAAAAAAATAAAAAATAAAAATAAAATGCTGGAGGCCCCCTTCTCAGCAGAAGAGGTACAGGAAGTCATTAAGAACCTCAGAAACTCAACGGCACGATGCGGCACATATGGTGGGAATACCCCAGAATACGCACTTTCTGGAAAAAATTATTAACTTTCATCAGGAGACTGGGTGGAAGACAATGTGAAGGAACCGGAGGCACTGTCAGCAACCCAATCTACTATCGCCTGTACTTGTCCTGGCCTCAACATTCGTACAGCCTCATTAGGCAAGTCAAAATACCGCTGCAGGCTCTGTCGCCTACTCGCACCTGAGGAAGGTGTATCACTAGTGCGTGTAGCTGGCACAGATCGACCACTTCCTCTCCCTGCAACAGGAGCGCCACCAGCAGCACCACGACCCGGGCCACGTCCTCTTTTTGATGATCTCCTCATATTTTCAAAATTTATGATCTCGCCCTAAATGGGTGTTTTTGTCAATAGCAGAATACACGTACAGTGTCTAAAGCGTTTATGAACACGCAGAAAATGCTATTGGAAAGAAAAAAAAAAACGCAAAATTTAATTTTTTGCAATGTTTTTCCAATGTCAGAATAAACAGATAGTGTCTAAAGCGTTTATGAAAACGCAGAAAATGCTATTGGGAAGAAAAAAACACTGCAAAATTAAATTTTTTTGCAATGTTTTTCCAATATCAGAATACACGGACAGTATGTAAAGCGTTTATGAAAACGCAGAAAATGCTATTGGGGAAAAAAAAACACTGCAAAATTAAAATTTTTTGCAATGTTTTTCCAATATCAGAATACACGGACAGTATGTAAAGCGTTTATGAAAACGCAGAAAATGCTATTGGGGAAAAAAAACAAAAAAATTTTTTTTTGCATGTTTTTCCAATATCAGAATACACGGATAGTGTCTAAAGCGTTTATGAAAACGCAGAAAATGCTATTGGGAAGAAAAAAAAACACTGCAAAATTTAATTTTTTTGCAATGTTTTTCCAATATCAGAATACACGGACAGTATGTAAAGCGTTTATGAAAACGCAGAAAATGCTATTGGGAAAAAAAAACACAGCAAAATTAAATTTTTTTGCAATGTTTTTGCAATATCAGAATACACGGATAGTGTCTACAGCGTGTATGTATGAACACGCAGAAAATGCTATTGGGAAAAAAAAAAAAAACAGCAAAATTAAATTTTTTGCAATGTTTTTGCAATATCAGAATACACGGATAGTGTCTACAGCGTGTATGTATGATGTATGTATGAACACGCAGAAAATGCTATTGGGAAAAAAAAAAAAAAGCAAAATTACATTTTTATGCAATGTTTTTCCAATAGCAGAATACACACAGACTATGGTGTATCTCTTAGTATATGCAGTGTTGGTCCTAATGGTGCACTGAGCTTGCAGGTAAAACTTTTATATTTTGTCTGGCACTGGCCTCATGGCACTGTTAAAAGACTGTGCACTGCACCCCAGCCAGGGTACAATTGATTTAGGAATCTCTTCAATAATTCTCTCTGCCTTTTTCTTTTGCTTAATAAAGAAACTCCCTACTCTACTCTAGCTATGTAGATCGCTCACTGATCTAACTAATTAGAAGCAAAGTTAAGGAATGCTGACTGCCTGACTGACTGAATCACACTAAAGCCCCATACACACGGTCGGATTTTCCGATGGATTCTGTCCTATCAGACAATGTTGTCGGAAATTCCGACCGTGTGTAGGCACCATCGGACAGTTTTCATCGGATTGTCCGACGGACAAAATCCTATCTCCTGCTGGATAGATTTTTTGACAACAAAGTCCGATCACACCAAATCCGATCGTGTGTAGCGAATTCCGACGGACAAAGTGCTACGCATGCTCAGATCACATTACAAGACCAAAGCTATTGGCTACTAGCCTCTACGTAGTCCCGTCGTAGGCAACAAACGTCACCACGTTCAGAATGATCGGATTTTCCGACAACTTTGTCCGACCGTGTGTACGCAAAACCAACATCGGACAAAGTATGACAGACATGATCCGACGGACCTGGTCCTCGGATAATCCGCGCGTGTGTATGGGGCTTAACTCCTAAAATCCTCTCAGCAGCACAGGAACCTGTCTATAGCAGAATGACGCTGTGTGCTGTGTCTGGACTATATATAGAGGCTGGGTCACATGCTGCACTGGCCAATCACAGCCATGCCATTAGTAGGCATGGCTGTGATGGCTTCTAAGGGCACACTAGTGAAACGATCGTCGATTGGCTGCCCTGCTGCCCTGCAGCTGTTAAAAAGGCGCCAATACAGCGCCGAACACCGGACCCGAACCCGAACTTACAGCCAATAGTTTGCGTTTGGGTCCGGGTCCCGAACACCCAAAAGTCCGGTACGGACCCTAACTTTACAGTTCGGGTTCGCTCAACCCTATTCTTAAGCTTCAGCTTGTCCAGTAAGTACGGTGTGCGAGTGGTTACAGTCTCGGCCTGTGGGACCAGGGCCTTTCTTGATACATGCAGATGGCTCTGCTTTATCTAGATATTAGTCTTAGTAAATTTTTCGTAAATGTTTGTTGTCAGCTGGCTTCCAGACGGGGGATTATTTGTCTCATTCATTTCAAATTGGTGCTGCTGCTAAAGGTGGCCCATTGGGAGTTGAGTGAGCAAGCTCTTCAGCGCATTGGTCACTGGGAGTCTCAGCGTTTCCGCTCATATATTCATGCTCACCTGTTACAGCACTGAGTGGTTAGCATTGGATGGTTATGGGGTGTTATACGACTGGTGAGGTGGGGAACATGGCAGTTCCTATTGTTGTTTTTGCTTGTCTGTTTCAATGTATATCTAGTTATGAGGGGGCAAGTGCAGTTGCTTTGCAAGTTTTACTTATTTTTATCTTTCAGACTCATCGGAATGCTTGGTCTGGATCCTCGGGCACTCCTATGTCTTTTGGGGTGCCAAGAGGGCAAATGTAAGACCAGAGGGCCGAGAGTTGGGTCTTTTGAGACAGGAAGCCAGGGTGCCATGAATTGGTATACCAGGAATGTTGTGGTCTCTGGTTCTGCCTGAGGTTCATCGATATGCTAGGCTTGATAGACCCCATGACGTTCTCCTGTTGCATGCTGGGGGAAATGATTTGGGGATGCGCTCATCATGGGAATTGGTCAGGGACATAAAGTTCGACTTCTTAAGATTGGGGTTGTTGTTTCCGGATACCATGCTGGTGTGGTGGGACATTGTGTCCAGGACATGTTGGCACGTTGGCATGTTGGCACCTGGCTCGTTCCGTTGATAGAATAAATAAACCAAGGATCAAGGTCAACAAGGAGGTGGCCAGGCCCTTTATTAGGAAGGGGGGCATAGCAGTTTGTCACTTGGAACTAGAGCAGGACACCGGGTTGTATCTTAGGGCTGATGGAGTTCATCTGAATGCCGTTGGTATAGACATGTGGTCTTTAGTAGAGTTGAGCGGACACCTGGATGTTCGGGTTCGGCGGGTTCGGCCGAACTTTGGAAAAAAGTCCAGGTTCGGGACCGAACTTGACCCGAACTTGACCCTGAACTCCGAACCCCATTGAAGTCAATGGGAACCCAAACTTTTCAAGACTAAAATGGCTGTAAAAAAGTCATGGAAACGGCTAGAGGGCTGCAAATGGCAACAACATGTTGTTAAGAGCATGACAAGTGCTCTGCAAACAAATGTGGATAGGGAAATAACTTAAAATAACATAAAAAAATAAAAAATAAAAATAAAATGCTGGAGGCCCCCTTCTCAGCAGAAGAGGTACAGGAAGTCATTAAGAACCTCAGAAACTCAACGGCACGATGCCGCACATATGGTGGGAATACCCCAGAATACGCACTTTCTGGAAAAAATTATTCAATTTAATGGATAAGATAGTGGGAAAATAAAATACTTGGAAATTAAAAAAATTAAAAAATTATAATCTTGACTGTTATATTCTTAATATTCAAAATTTAATTTGGTTTAAAAAAAAGGATCTCTGCAGAGTTTCCCCTTAATTAGTATGAAAGGGTTTTTGCTTTTAATAGGATTCAGATGTGATATTCAGCTGGGATTGAGTTTTAAAAGCTGTTTTAGATGTGTGATGGACATTATAATATTATATATATGTTTAAAGGGAATATTCCTATGAAACTGATGTGTTGTGTTTCTGTAGACTTTCAAAGTGAGAGCCAACTTTCCCTCCCCCATTTCCTGTAGATAATATGTCAGTCTGCTTCTAGCCCATCTCCTGTATCATGAAAGGGTCTGAGTTCAAAAGTGATAACAGATGTTGGTTAAGATATGATGGTTCAAACTTATTGGATGGCAGCAAAACCCCTCTATTTCTCCCTTAAGGAAGGTGTTAATCGGCCATTTTCTTTAAGAAACCAAGACAATAGACCATGCTATACTAAGAAATCTGCTAAGATCTTTGCATATACTAAGCATCACATTCCTTTTGTATCTTGTACTATTTTTGTAAGTATTTTTCTATTTTGGTGTGTACAATAAAACACACTTTTTTGATTTATCGCTGACTCAGAAATATTTAAAGAAATTTGTCTCACAATAATCATTTGAAAGCTTACACAGAATAAGCGAATAATATCTCAGATATTAATATTATTTCATTGACCTAGGAGGACGAGGTCCATATGGAGTAGGAGGTAGAGGTGGTGGTGGATGTGGTGGTGTAGGTGGAAGCGGCGGTGGAGGAGGACGAGGTAGCCAACACTGGTTCAAAAGTACAACAATGGCTGGGTAAGGCTAGTGGTGAATGATGTGTCGAATTCTGTCCCCCGTCGCATAGTGTCCGCCCTGTACTGCGCTTGCTCAGTAAGTAGGACAAGGGGATTTCGAAATCTCTCCGAAGACGATGCGCGGTGACTCCAGGTTCAAGCCACATCATCCGAGATTGAAGCCTAGCCAAGCGAGCCCATGAGGGGCCCTGTTACTATGTGCTACCGTATGTCCACTTGGATGGTGGGGCTTGAACCTGCACTCACTGCGCAGGCGACGTTCATCTTTGGAGATTTTGTGAATCTCCTTGTCCTCCGTACTGCGCAAGCACTGCGCCTGCGCAGTAAGTGGCCGGACACTATCCAATGGCCAGACAGTTTTTGTCAGAACACCGGTATACGTGTCTATTCTGCACAAGGTACGGACAAGTCCTGTGGGATCCATGCCTGGTTCATGTTAATGAACGTGAGCTTGTCCACATTGGCTCTGGACAGGCAGCTGCGCTTGTCTGTGATAACGCCCCCTGCCGTGCTAAATAAACGTTCAGATAATACACTGGCTGCAGGGCAGGCCAGCACCTCCAAGGCGTAAAGGGCAAGCTCAGGCCATGTGCCCAATTTGGAGACCCAGAAGTTGAAGGGGGCAGACCCGTCATTCAGTACGTGTAGGCGTGTGCACACATACCGCTCCACCATGTTGGTGAAATGCTGCCTCCTGCTAAGACGTTCCATCTCAGCTGGTGGTGCTGGTTGTTGTGGCGTGCTGACAAAGCTTTTCCACATTTCGGCCATGCTAACCCTGCCTTCCGAGATGCTGGCGGTGCCCCGGCTGCGTTGGCGACCTCTTCCTCCTCCTCTGCCTTCGCCTTGTGCTTCCACCGTACCCCCGCTGCCAAGTGGGAATGCCACCAGCAGCGTGTCTACCAGCGCGCGCTTGTACTCGCGCATCTTACGATCACGCTCCAGTGAGGTAATTAAGGACGGCACGTTGTCCTTGTAACGGGGATCCAGCAGGGTGGCCACCCAATAATCAGCACCAGTTAAAATGTGGGAAACTCGGCGGTCGTTGCGGAGACACTGCAGCATGTAATCACTCATGTGTGCCAGGCTGCCCAGAGGCAATGAAAAGCTGTCCTCTGTGGGAGGTGTATCAGCTGTGTCCTCTTTACCACGCACCAGTGATGGACATGAGCTGGTCTGGGTTCCACCCTGCTGTGAACATGGTTCCTCCTCCTCCATCTCCTCCTCATCCTCCACCTCGTCATCCTCCAGAACTGTGCCCTTGCTGCCGGACAATTGTGTACCTGGCGCTTGTTGGTGCAGGAACCCACCCTCGTAGCCACTTGTAAATGACTGCCCTGAAAGCCTTGGAAATGAACCCTCTTCCTCCTCCTCCTCCTCCTCCTCCTCCTCCTGTGCCACATCCTCTTCCATCATCGCCTGAAGTGTTTTTTCAAGGAGGCATAGAACTGGGATAGTAATGCTGAGAACGGCGTCATCGGCACTGGCCACGTTGGTGGAGTACTCAAAACAGCGCAACAAGGCACAAAGGTATTACATGGAGGCCCAGTTATTGGTGGTGAAGTGGTGCTGTTCCGCAGAGCGACTCACGCGTGCGTGCTGCAGCTGAAACTCCACTATCGCCTGCTGCTGCTCGCACAGTCTGGCAAGCATGTGCAAGGTGGAGTTCCACCTTGTGGGCACGTCACATATGAGACGGTGAGCGGGAAGGCCGAAGTTACGCTGCAGCGCTGACAGACGAGCAGCAGCAGGGTGAGAACGCCGAAAGTGCGCACAGACGGCCCGCACTTTCTGCAGCAGCTCTGGCATATCAGGGTAATTCTTAAGGAACCTCTGGACCACCAAGTTCAGCAAATGCGCCAGGCAAGGGATGTGCGTCAAACCGCCTAGGCCCAGAGCTGCTACGAGATTTCGCCCATTATCGCACACCACCGGGCGGGGCTTGAGGCTCACTGCCACCAACCACTCATCGGTCTGTTGTTCCATGTCCCTCCACAACTCCTGCGTGGTGTGGGGTTTTTCCCCCAAACAGGAAAGTTTTAAATCTGCCTGCTGTCGTTTAGCCCTGGCTGTGCTGAAGTTGGTGGTGAAGGTGTTATGCTGACCGGATGAGGAGGCGGTAGAGGATGAGGAGGAGGATGAGGAGGCGGAGTAGGAGGAGTTAGCAACAGGAGGCAAACTGAAGTTCCCTGCAATCCTCGGTGGTGGAAGGACATGCGCCAAACTGCTATCCGCCTCAGACCCAGCCGCCACTACATTTACCCAGTGTGCTGTTAGGGAGATATAACGTCCCTGACCGTGCTTACTGATCCACGTATCCATAGTTAGGTGGACCTTGCCACAGATGGCGTTGCGCAGTGCACACCTGACTTTGTCCCCCACTTGGTTGTGCAGGGAAGGGATAGCTCGTCTGGAAAAGTAGTGGCGGCTGGGCACGACGTACTGTGGGACAGCCAATGACATCAGCCTTTTAAAACTCTGCGTCTCCACCAGACGGAATGACAGCATTTCAAAGGGGAGGAATTTTGAAATGCTGGCATTCAGGGCCATGGATCGCGGGTGGCTAGGGGGTTTTTATTTTTTGGCAATAGCAGAATACACGCACAGTGTCTAAAGCGTGTATGAACATGCAGAAAATGCTATTGGAAAAAAAAATGTCGCTACAATTTTTTTTTGGGGATAGCACAATAGAAGAAATATCGATCGATTGTATGTCACACTTCTGCACACATGCACAAAGCACTGTAATATTTTATTTTTTTGCAATAGCAGAATACACGCACAGTGTCTAAAGCGTGTATGAACATGCAGAAAATGCTATTGGAAAAAAAAAATGGCGCTACAATTTTTTTTTGGGATAGCACAATAGAAGAAATATTGATCGATTGTATGTCACACTCCTGCACACATGCACAAAGCACTGAAATATTTTATTTTTTGGCAATAGCAGAATACACGCACAGTGTCTAAAGCGTGTATGAACATGCAGAAAATGCTATTGGAAAAAAAAAGTTGCTACAATTTTTTTTTTTGGGATAGCACAATAGAAGAAATATTGATCAATTGTATGTCACAATCCTGCACACATGCACAAAGCACTGAAAGATTTTATTTTTTGGCAATAGCAGAATACACGCACAGTGTCTAAAGCTTGTATGAACATGCAGAAAATGCTATTGGAAAAAAAAAACATGCACAAATCACAGCAAAATTAATTTTTTTTGCAATGTTTTTGCAATAGCAGAATACACACAGAGTATGGTGTATCTCTTAGTAAAATATGCAGTGCAGTGATGCTGCACTGAGCTTGCAGGTAAACGTTATATTTTGTCTGGCACTGGCCTCATGGCACTTTTAAAAGACTGTGCACTTTACCCCAGCCAGGGTACAATTGATTTAGGAATCTCTTGAATAATTCTCTCTGCCTCTTTCTTTTCCTTAATAAAGACACTCTCTAGTCTCTACTCTAGCTATGTAGATCGCTCACTGATATAACTAATTTGAAGAAAATTTAAGGAATGTGGACTGACTGACTGTATTATGCCGCGTACACACGAAGGACTATCCCGCGGGATTATCCGCTGGACCGAAGTCCAACGGATAATCCCCTCGTGTGTGGGCGCCGGCGGACTTTTTTTGGCCAAAGTACGGCGGACTAAAGTTTTAAGTTTGGTTTTAAAATTATCCGCTGGACTTGGCAGTCCGGCGGACAATCCCGCCGTGTGTAGTATGGTCCGGCGTACCAAAAAGGACACATGCTCAGTAGCAAGTATGTCACGGACTCGCTCGGTCTGGTAAAACTAGCCTTCGTTTTGAAGCTAGCACAATCGTCACGCTGGTGATTCTTTAGTGATATTTTCTGACAGCGGAATTTGTATGTTATCGTACTTGAAGAATGATTCTGCCTTGCTGCTTGTCTATTCACGCAGAGTTCTCCCGAACGTTTTTTCTTCATCATTCTTTAGTGAAGTTATATATTTGTATAAAAAAACTATATATATCTATATATCCATTTATATATATACAGTGCCTTGCGAAAGTATTCGGCCCCCTTGAACTTTTCAACCTTTTGCCACATTTCAGGCTTCAAACATAAAGATATAAAATTTTAATTTTTTGTGAAGAATCACCAACAAGTGGGACACAATTGTGAAGTGGAACAAAATCTATTGGATATTTTAAACTTTTTTAGCAAATAAAAAACTGAAAAGTGGTGCGTGCAAAATTATTCGGCCCCTTTTACTTTCAGTGCAGCAAACTCACTCCAGAAGTTCAGCGAGGATCTCTGAATGATCCAATGTTGTCCTAAATGACTGATGGTGATAAATAGAATCCACCTGTGTGTAATCAAGTCTCTGTATAAATGCACCTGCTCTGTGATAGTCTCAGGGTTCTGTTGAAAGCGCAGAGAGCATCATGAAGACCAAGGAACACACCAGGCAGGTCCGTAATACTGTTGTGGAGAAGTTTAAAGCCGGATTTGGATACAAAAAGATTTCCCAAGCTTTAAACATCCCAAGGAGCACTGTGCAAGCGATCATTTTGAAATGGAAGGAGTATCAGACCACTGCAAATCTACCAAGACCTGGCTGTCCCTCTAAACTTTCAGCTCAGACAAGGAGAAGACTGATCAGAGATGCAGCCAAGAGGCCCATGATCACTCTGGATGAACTGCAGAGAACTACAGCTGAGGTGGGAGAGTCTGTCCATAGGACAACAATCAGTCGTACACTGCACAAATCTGCCCTTTATGGAAGAGTGGCAAGAAGAAAGCCATTTCTCAAAGATATCCATAAAAAGTCTTGTCTAAAGTTTGCCACAAGCCACCTGGGAGACACACCAAACATGTGGAAGAAGGTGCTCTGGTCCGATGAAACCAAAATCAAACTTTTTGGCCACAATGCAAAACAATATGTTTGGCGTAAAAGCAACACAGCTCATCACCCTCAACACACCATCCCCACTGTCAAACATGGTGGTGGCAGCATCATGGTTTGGGCCTGCTTTTCTTCAGCAGGGACAGGGAAGATGGTTAAAATTGAGGGGAAGATGGATGCAGCCAAATACAGGAACATTCTGGATGAAAACCTGTTGGAGTCTGCAAAAGACCTGAAAGTGGGACGGAGATTTATCTTCCAACAAGACAATGATCCCAAACATACAGCAAAATCTGCAAAGGAATGGTTCACAAATAAACGTATCCAGGTGTTAGAATGGCCAAGTCAAAGTCCAGACCTGAATCCAATCGAGAATCTGTGGAAAGAGCTGAAAACCGCTGTTCACAAACGCTCTCCATCCAACCTCACTGAGCTCGAGCTGTTTTGCAAGGAAGAATGGGCAAGAATTTCAGTCTCTCCATGTGCAAAACTGATAGAGACATACCCCAAGCAACTTGCAGCTGTAATCGCAGCAAAAGGTGGCTCTACAAAGTATTAACGCAAGGGGGCCGAATAATTTTGCACGCCCCACTTTTCATTTTTTTTATTAGTTAAAAAAGTTTCAACAATCCAATAGATTTCGTTCCACTTCACAATTGTGTCCACTTGTTGGTGATTCTTCACAAAAAATAAAAATTTTATATCTTTATGTTTGAAGCCTAAAATGTGGCAAAAGGTTGAAAAGTTCAAGGGGGCCGAATACTTTCGCAAGGCACTGTATATATATATATGTATCTATATATATATATATATATATATATATTTATATATATATATAGATAGATATATAGATATACACGTATATATATATATATATATATATATATATATATATATTATATATATATATATATATGTATATATATCTCTATTTAGATATATTTTATTATTTGTTGGTTAGCAAAGGGATTTGGTATTACACATGATAAAATTGTGGAGTCAGCAGAGCTTGCCCTTAATTCAGATCTTAACCCTCACCTTTCCAGCGACTGCACTTGCCGTTCCATTGAAGTTGCACTTTACACTTGTATTGTCAAATGAATGTGCGTTTTGGAAATGCCCTCCATATAATTTAGACATGTACCTGCCTACTCCTAAATAAACTATGTTTTTGAATAACAAGCACGTATATCATTATTTTCTTGAAATTAAATTACCATTTATTGTGGTTTAAACAAACAAGGCAAAACAAAATAGGAAGGCAACACTGGAGCCACTTTGAGATTTGGTGAAGACTTTTTGCCCCAACGTCAGACATCAAGTTTGTGAAGCCAAAAATTAAGCTTGGGCATATTTGATCCAATATAGGGAGCACAAGAAGATTGTCCAGGAATCGCACAGACCAGGAACAGCAGCAGATGACATCTATGTCCCCAAGCTGTGGCACTACAACAGCCTGTGTCTTCTGTGAGACCAGACTGAAGCCAGGCAATCACTTCGACTCTTCCCACCACGCTGCCCTGCACTCTTCCCTGCAGTCTTCCCTGCACGCTTCCTTGGAGGCTGACTTGTGGTAGGAGGAGGAGGAGGAGAAGAAGTAAGAGGAGGAGGAGGAGGAGGAGGAGTAGTTGCTGTTGGGCCTTCATGTGTCAGGCGAGTGGATTCTGTTAATTGACCCCTCAAACCATCCTGGGTCAGCTCATCCTGTGTGCAAATAAAATCAAAAATCAAACACATGTTTTTTGGTTCATGGCCTCCTCAATCATCCAATTGTAAAATTATGAACGTGCAGATAAAATTATAAAAAGATCCAAAAGGCTATCATTTGGACCCCTGCATTTTCCAAGCAGATAACCAATGTTTTATAAGGCATTTTTGCCCACTACTGGATGTATGTATACACTATATATGTATCGATATGTAGCACCAACACTATTTAGAAGTGTGCGCAATTGTTGGCTGTTTTTTTTCCCAATTCTGAGTTCAGGGTGTTAATTGTTTCACATTTTTACGTTGACATCATTAATATTCACCCAATCACTATTTAGGCTACAAAATAAATACCTGGCTCCAGCTGGGCGCATCAGCCTGCTCCAAGGTGGAGGGGTCTTCTCCTTCTGTGGAAGCCTCAGCTGGGGTGGAGGGAAGAGTGTAGGGAAGGGTGGAGGGAAGAGTGGAGGGAAGGGTGGAGGGAAGAGTGGACAGTGATTGCCTGGGTTCCATCTGGTCACTTAGAAAAGCCAGTTGGTTGTAGTACCACAGCTTGGGTACATAAACATTCTCTGCTGCTGCTCCTGATCTGACTGATTCCTCAATCTTCTTGCGCTCCCGCTTGTACATGTGCCTCAAACTCGAAATTCTGGCTTCAACAAACTTGATGTCTGCGTTGGGGACTTGAGTCTTCACAAAATCCAAAAGTGGCCCCAGTGTTACCTTCCGGACATCCCTATTTCCATATAAGGGGTTCTTGAGCTGCCACAGGTTGGCATTTTTACGGTACAGCGCAATAAATTCCGACATGAACTGCTGGTCCTTAAATGGGTTTAACTGTGCTGCTGACATGTTTGTTTCTGTTTTGTTAGTAATGGCAATACAAAAGACCAAAAACACAAATGTTACTAAAAACGCACATCCAGTTTTTCAAACAAAACATTACACAACACACCCACATACAGGCAGCAACACACCCACACACAGGCAGCAACACACCCACACAGGCAGCAACCCCTACACACAGGCAGCAACACACCCACACACAGGCAGCAACACACCCACACACAGGCAGCAACACACCCACACACAGGCAGCAACACACACATATCCTTAAAAAATGCAGGCCCAAAACCCAATAAACCACAGTAATGCATCCTAGAAAACACTTACCTTCGTACAGAGCGCTCGCTACTTCCGTTCGGGAACACGTGGGGCCCTCAAACAGCCTTATATACACTGCGCACGCGTCGAAGTCCGCCTGCGTCCTCCGCGTCGCCCGCCCATGACGTTCCTCCTGACGAGTATTCCCCGCCCTGCTTCCCCTCGTTGCATTGTGGGTGAATTAATACATGAAGATGGCGGACACATTCTCAGCCAGTAGCGCGGAGGAAAGCCCAGAAGCCCACACATATGCATCCAGCAGCAGATATAAGGCCACCAATATGGCCTTTGAAGAGATGGTGGAGATGGTGGACATCCTCCAAAGGGAAGATTACGACGGGGAAAATGGCCCGTACCCTCGACCCAACTTGCGCAAGGACAAGATTCTCACTACAGTCGTCAGCACCCTGGAGCATAAGTTCGGCGTACGAAGGGGCAAGGATCAACTGCGCAAGCGATGGTCCGACATCAAATCCAGGGAGCACGATCAGTACAGGAGAATTCGAAAAGCCATCAAAAAAAGTAAGTCAAGCACGTGCGCTACTATGGTTATACTTGATATGTCTAATCTTGCGCAGATTTTAGTAGCACTCGTACGTGAAACTTGCGCAGATGTTCTTAGCATTCGTACGTGAAACTTGCGCAGATGTTCTTAGCATTCGTACGTGAAACTTGCGCAGATGTTATTAGCATTCGTACGTGAAACTTGCGCAGATGTTCTTAGCATTCGTACGTGAAACTTGCGCAGATGTTCTTAGCATTCGTACGTGAAACTTGCGCAGATGTTATTAGCATTCGTACGTGAAACTTGCGCAGATGTTCTTAGCATTCGTACGTGAAACTTGCGCAGATGTTCTTAGCATTCGTACGTGAAACTTGCGCAGATGTTATTAGCATTCGTACGTGAAACTTGCGCAGATGTTCTTAGCATTCGTACGTGAAACTTGCGCAGATGTTCTTAGCATTCGTACGTGAAACTTGCGCAGATGTTATTAGCATTCGTACGTGAAACTTGCGCAGATGTTATTAGCATTCGTACGTGAAACTTGCGCAGATGTTATTAGCATTCGTACGTGAAACTTGCGCAGATGTTATTAGCATGCGTACGTGAAACTTGCGCAGATGTTATTAGCATTCGTACGTGAAACTTGCGCAGATGTTATTAGCATTCGTACGTGAAACTTGCGCAGATGTTATTAGCATTCGTACGTGAAACTTGCGCAGATGTTATTAGCATTCGTACATGAAACTTGCGCAGATGTTATTAGCATTCGTACGTGAAACTTGCGCAGATGTTATTAGCATTCGTACGTGAAACTTGCGCAGATGTTATTACCATTCGTACGTGAAACTTGCGCAGATGTTATTACCATTCGTACGTGAAACTTGCGCAGATGTTATTACCATTCGTACGTGAAACTTGCGAAGACTTGATGAAAGTTTGTTTGTCTTGATAAAGTTTATTCAGTTTACCTGGCTTTGGGTTGTTGGAGTTGTAAGGTTGTTTATTATTGTCACTATCTATACTATTACTGCTGTAGTAAGGGTTTTATGGGTAACTTACACAGGGACTCCAGAAGATGTTTTGGGGGGGAGGGGGATAAATCTGTTAAGCAGGGTGTCAAGCTCCAAATTCAAAAAAAATGCTCAGCATCTACAAATACTGTAGGTGGTGACTTTTCTAAGAAGTACACTCACCTGTCCCTTGGATGCTGCAGCTACAATCTTTGATATTGTAATCATGAAATTAATCTTTGCGGCTTCACTTCCCGGGTCACTATTGGGCATGCGCCAGTTGCGCAATGCAATAGGACTGGTCCGCGCTAGCTCTGGGACCCCTGTGTGTCCCAGCAGACAGCACGGTGGGACGGGATGTGGCGTATACTTCTGTGGGAGTCTATGGCCGGATGTGTGTGCAAATACCTGCCTTACACAGGTATCTGCAACCCCTCCCCCTAAAAGGTTCCAAATAAGACACCACAGGGGTGCAGGGATCAATGAGCGGAAGTTCAACTTTAGGGTTGAAGGGCGGTTTAAGTATTGGAGTTTCATTAGATAGAGATTTCAATTCTGTATTCAAGTAGGATCTTCTAACAAACTGCTAATAATTGGACAACACTTTTAAACAATGTTTAATAATCATATTTCGGCACTCAAATATCAGTGTGATTAAAAGTGTACCTTTGTGTTCCATTACCATAGGGAAAAAGGGGAATGAGTATCAATGCAGTGTGGTACTGCTGATACTGAGAAAGTAATCATGTGCCACGTCCTTAATATAGTATGGAAAATGGGAGAGGGGGGGGACTTGTGGACTTTTTAGGCACTGTAGACATTAGTTTTGTAATATCAAAAATTTATTGGTTCAAAGAGAACAACATGCATAAAATACCACGTACATCCAAAAACATATAGATTTGAGTTCAAACAAAAAAGGAAAAGACATTAATACGGTACAAAATCGCATATGCAGCCTGAAAGTAATAAGCCTAGGGGATACCACGGAACAAAAATCGGCGATGAAGACGGATTTTGTCCAAGATATGTGAGGTATCCAGTTGGAGGCAAGGGTGCAGTGCGATATTGGTAGATATTGACGAAAGCTCTACATGTTTCGCGTTATTTCATTCAACGCTTCGTCTGGAGCCTGAGATTGCAGTAACTAACAAACAAATATGAGATTTAAAAGACACAGTAAGTATATGCATATCATCAATACTTCCTAAATAACACGTTCTATTTTTACATAGAAGTATATATTGATCTAAATATTTGCCGAGTGTGACCATCAAGTTCCCATCATCACTACCAGACAGTGCGCAGCATGAGTACAGGTCTCTGGATAGAACGCCTTGATGCGACCCGTCTTCCGGGTATCAATGAGGCACAATCCTATAAACCTTTCCTCTAAGATGCTTTCAAGCTCTGATCTCCTGCCCCTTTAATATTGTCTTGAAGTACCACATTTGACTGGATATATATATCCACTTTGATCTAGCCCACATCTACCCAGTACAACATTCCCTATATCCCAAGCAGTTCTCCTAATTTTGTTCCATGATTTTCTCCCTTAAAATGTTCCCAGGCAGTTTTACTGTCACTAGATTGTTCATTACTTATTGTTTACCAAGTATTTAATTCTAAATGCTTTAGAATTACTATCTGAGCTGGATACCTATTTTGATTGTTACACATGTTATTTTCTATTATTACTTTATGGAGTTTATCCAGCTTTGCCGACTGTGAGCCCCGAGCCCCAGGTATTCACGCTGGCAGGCACTGCGCCGCAGTATTTTTGGCCTGTCCGGCGCTCAGTGCGGCCGCACATCGTCACCTTAGCCAGCTTGGTGACGATTAGCAAGGAGTGACTGGGGAACTCCGCCTTGCTTGAGCGTGCTGCGCGCGCCGCCGCGCGCGCCTCGGCCTCACTGCGCAGGCGCGGGACGGGGCGTCGGCGCATGCGCAGGACGCTCCTTGCGGCCGATCTGGATGACGTCAAGCCGGCGACGCCGGATATTGACTACAGATGGGACGTATATTTAAGCACACCAGGATGTGCTTCCTGTCAGCGTCCCCCGCTCCCCACCAACAGATCTGATGATGGTAGGCTGGATTTCTCTGTATCCGAATAACGCGAAACATGTAGAGCTTTCATCAATATCTACCAATATCGCACTGCACCCTTGCCTCCAACTGGATACCTCACATATCTTGGACAAAATCCGTCTTCATCGCCGATTTTTGTTCCGTGGTATCCCCTAGGCTTATTACTTTCAGGCTGCATATGCGATTTTGTACCGTATTAATGTCTTTTCCTTTTTTGTTTGAACTCAAATCTATATGTTTTTGGATGTACGTGGTATTTTATGCATGTTGTTCTCTTTGAACCAATAAATTTTTGATATTACAAAACTAATGTCTACAGTGCCTAAAAAGTCCACAAGTCCCCCCCCCCCTCTCCCATTTTCCATTACCATAGGGGGCAAAAGACTCAGACGTCAATCAGAACCTACCAGGACCTCCCGGCCTCACCAGACTAATTGGGCAGTTAGCCCAAGCCCACGCGTGGATGTGGAGGAAGAGGTGCTTGAAGTGGATCAAATCTGCACCCCACCAAGTGAGTGTCTCAGAACACAGATTGAGCTACTAAATTAAGGTCTGCATGTTTTTGACCCTTTTTTTCTTGTGTTTTATCTACCCAACTTTTAGGTGATGCTGATCTGGTTGTGGAAGGACAAGCTGCGGAGCCATTTTCCACAGACAGTGCCCACAGGCTTATTGGCCAGATCATGGCCTGGAATCTGCAGCTGGAAAACATGCAGAAGGAGATGGCCACCATGCAGCAGGGAATGAAGGACATGATTGATGTTTTGGGGAGAATCTAAAGACCCCTTTTCCATTTCCTAACATCAATCATGTCCTTCATTCCCCTTTTGATCCGCTATTTTTTCCAAATTTTAGAGGCCAAATTTTTTATATGCACATGGTGTGTCAACATGTGCTATGTGCCATCAGGGATCTCAATGGACGCATTTTGTGTTTGCAACCCCTAATGCTAGTAGGTGAGAGGGAAGGGGTTTCACACACAAAACACGTCCATTGATTCCCCATGATGGAACATAGCACATGTTGACATTACCCATTTTCCTTTGAAATTTGTGTGCATATTCTAAATTTGGCTTCTACTGTACATGGGTTACCTGTTGAACTTTGTAAGTTCCCTACTTTTACATTGTGTAAATATTTTAGAATGCTAACCAAAAAGTTTTTATGTTTGTTTAAAAAAAAAAAAAAAAATGTGGTGAGAAAAAAAACAAAAAAATATTTTAAAAAAAAACCAAAAAAAAAATCTGTTGTTAAAAAAAAAAAAAAAAATATTACCAAAAATGACAAAAAAAAAAAGAGAGAAAATCAACCAAAAAAAAACAAAAAAAAATAAAGGTTTGGATGTGCACTATAATAAAAAAAAAATGTTTGCACAAATTAAACAATGTGTGGCTTCTTCTTTTTAAATACTACCAGTTTGACCAAAACATGTTGTGGTTCATTGACAAAGGGGCTTATTTACTAAACGCAAACCAAGTTTGCCACTATTAATAAGTGCACTAGGACAACATATAAAACAGGCAAAATTAAAAGCAAAACAATACGAAAAAACCAATCTTTCAAACATAAATAACTGTATTTATTCTTTCCAAAAAAATGATGTTTTAAGGGTCTGCTGCCATTGCAATGGCCCCCCTACCATTAAAATAATTTAAATAACGGTCCCGCACTTGCTGTGCTGATTGTGGGGCCAAACCAAGACGGCGATTATCCAGCCCTGTCATCTCGCCTTCCACTCCGGCCTCAGGCCCTATAGGTAATGTGTAGCTTCCAGAATGTTTCCGTAGATAATTGTGCATTACACAGCATGCAAGAATAATAGTATTCAGTTTGTACTCTGCCAGATGTATGGATGTTAACAGCAATCTGAAACGGTTGGCCATAATTCCAAAGGCATTTTCCACAACCCTTCTTGCTCTGGCCAACCTAAAATTAAAAATCCTCCTCTCAGGGGTGAGGGATCTTTGGGGAAATGGCCTCATCAGGTGGTCACCCAGACCGAACGCATCGTCGGCTATGAAAACAAACGGGAGTCCCTCCACATTCTCTTCATCTGGTGGCAGCTCCAGGCCACCAGTCTGGAGACGATGGCCGAACTCCGTCTGGTTGAAGACTCCTCCATCCGACATCCGGCCGTTTTTCCCCACATCCACATAAAGAAAGTCATATTGTGCCGACACCACCGCCATCAACACTATACTATGGAACCCCTTATAATTCCAATAGTAAGACCCCGAATGGGGTGGGGGCACAATTCGGACATGTTTGCCGTCAATCGCCCCTCCGCAGTTGGGAAAGTCCCAACGGGCAGCAAACTGGGAAGCCACAGTCTGCCATTCTTGTGGCGTGGAAGGACACTGTGAAGTCAAACAGAAAGAGACAATTCTAATTAAAAACCAGGCAAAACACCAAACTAAATCCAACAAATTAACAAACAATTTGGAACAACATATGTATTTATTTTGTTAGTCCTTGAAATAAAGCCAAAAGATTAAGGATAAGGGACAAATCTCTGATTGATGACCCCTCTGATGGCCCAGAGAAGATAATAATGGGGATGTGGGTGGGGAGTAATTAATTGTAAGGTCACACAATACACATGCAATTAATTAAACAGGGTGTGAGTGGGGGGGGGGGGGTAATTACAAGCTGACCAAAACCACATGCAATTAATTAAAAAGGGTGTGTGTGTGTGTGGGGGGGGGGGGTGGGGGGGGTTAATTACAAGCTGACCAAAATCACATGCAATCAATTAAAGAGGGTGTGAGTGGGGGGGGGGGGTTAATTACAAGCTGACCAAAACCACATGCAATTAATTAAACAGGGTGTGTGTGTGTGGGGGGGGGGTTAATTACAAGCTGACCAAAATCACATGCAATCAATTAAAGAGGGTGTGAGTGGGGGGGTTAATTACAAGCTGACCAAAACCACATGCAATTAATGAAACAGGGTGTGTGTGTGTGTGGGGGGGGTTAATTACAAGCTGACCAAAATCACATGCAATCAATTAAAGAGGGTGTGAGTGGGGGGGGGGGTTAATTACAAGCTGACCAAAACCACATGCAATTAATGAAACAGGGTGTGTGTGTGTGTGTGTGGGGGGGGGTTAATTACAAGCTGACCAAAATCACATGCAATCAATTAAAGAGGGTGTGAGTGGGGGGGGGGTTAATTACAAGCTGACCAAAACCACATGCAATTAATTAAACAGGGTGTGTGTGTGTGTGGGGGGGGGGTTAATTACAAGCTGACCAAAATCACATGCAATCAATTAAAGAGGGTGTGAGTGGGGGGGGGGGTTAATTACAAGCTGACCAAAACCACATGCAATTAATGAAACAGGGTGTGTGTGTGTGTGGGGGGGGTTAATTACAAGCTGACCAAAATCACATGCAATCAATTAAAGAGGGTGTGAGTGGGGGGGGGGGGGGGGGGGGTTAATTACAAGCTGACCAAAACCACATGCAATTAATTAAAAAGGGTGTGTGTGTGTGGGGGGGGGGGGGTTAATTACAAGCTGACCAAAATCACATGCAATCAATTAAAGAGGGTGTGAGTGGGGGGGGGGGGTTAATTACAAGCTGACCAAAACCACATGCAATCAATTTCAAAATGAGGGGCAAGGGGGGTGAAAGGGGTGAGGGGCAAGGGGGGTGAAAGGGGTGAGGGGCAAGGGGGGTGAAAGGGGGGTGAGTAAAGCAGTACAATGGAGCTGGTAAGATACATTTTTAACCAAAGAAAGTGACTAGGCTAGTGGTGTTTAGGGGGCCAAGATTCCATGCTGGGGAGGTTGGTGCAAGGAAATATGCATGTGACCCACTAAATAATACATTCTTAAAGCAATTTCGATAAGTCAACCATAAAATACTATACAAAAAACAAAAAGAATAAAAAATACAGGAATAGGGGACATTCATAGAATAGTCCTATCATGGTAATTAGCTAATGATGACATTGATGCACTACATTAGCAAACATACAAGATAGGGATGCACCGATACCGATACTGGTATCGGTATCGGTGCCGATACTAAGCATTTGCACGAGTATCGTTACTCATGCAAATGCCCCGATACCCAAAACCGATACCTTCGGCTCTGTAATTTCAGCTGTCAGCAGGAATTCCCTGCTAACAGCTTAAAAGTAAAGAAAGAAATGGCAGGCAACTATTGGTTGTTAAGGAACGGGGCCGCCGAGTCCTTAACAACCAATCACGTGTCCTCAGGATTTCCCTCCCCGCCTCCTCCTCCCCTCTTGCCAGCTATCACCAGGCTCGGGACCGCAGGTCTGTGAAAACTTCCTGCATTAGAGGTGAGCAAGCCCAGCTCCCCCCATCCCACTGTCCTCCCCCCTCCTGCTGGGTGCAGCTCTCACATTCCGCTCTGCTCATCGCGGCTCCGCTATTTCTGTCACAGTTCGGTGAGCAGGAGTAAGTTCAGTGTGACCTCCGCATAGATCTGTCCTTTCATTGTCAGCTGCACGGCTCTGCACACATCGAGATTTCTCCCTGTGCCCTGTGTGTCTGCCTGGTGGACCCCCCCCCCCCCCTCCCCCTCTCCAGCAAGCAGAGGCACAGACACACGGCCAGCACCACTGCAGCAGGTCAGTGTGTGAATAGATCCCCCCCATGTGTCAAACACTAATTGTCTATATAGTGCTAAATACATGAAACGGACATAGAAAAGTGAAGTCTAATATCAATGCCTAAATATATCTTGGTGTTATAATCTGAAAATTAGTATCTATAGTGTCCATGTAATTCCAGCAAATAGGACTGTTTGCACTGGAGTTTTGGTTTAACCAACCAGTGGGAAATGTAAATCAAACAATATGCATTATGTATGAAATTTTGTTTATGCATGGACACTATATAGATGCTAATTTTCAGATTATTAACACGCCAAGATATATTTAGGCATCAATATTCACTTTTCTTTGCCAGTAATTTTTGTTGTATGTTATTAAAACTAGAATTAGGATTTGACACAGCAGCACAGCACATATATTTATACTTATTTTTGGTGGGGAGCATACACTGGGTGTTTGCACCAGATTAATATTTTCAATCATGTTTATTTACGTGGCAGCGCATACATTTTGTTTTGTTTTATTTGAATAGAGAGCAGTAGTAGGATTGTGACTCCCCTCATCACTTTATCAGCCCTTCTTTTTTTTTTTTTCTCATCTAGCACATGTTCACCCCAGCCTCATCCAACTCCCCCAAACCACCCTGTTACCTACTCTTTCTAGGTGATAGGTATCGGTAATCGATATTGGCGAGTACAAAAAAAAAAGTATCGGTGCTCGGTGTCAAAAGAAATGGTATCGGTGCAACCCTATCTGTCAGTGCTCATCAGTGCCACCTAATCCTATCTGTCAGTGCTCATCAGTGCTGCATGTCAGTGCCACCTAATCTGTATTGTGCTTTGAAAACTGTCACATGACATTAAAAAAAAGTATCGGTAATTGGTATCGGCGAGTACTTGAAAAAAAGTATCGGTACTTGTACTCGGTCTTAAAAAAGTGGTATCGGGACAACCCTAATACAAGACATAGGTAATTTGAAAAGAGAAGACTTACCTTAATGTATTCCTCCTGCAGGACGTGGATAATGGCAGAACAGGTCTCTGGAATAATGAGCCCCAGAGCCTGGGGGAGATGCCTGTCGTGAACTTGAGGTCCTGCAAGCTTCTCCCCGTCGCCAAGTAACGCAACCTGGCGACTAGCCTCTGCTCCGCACTGATGGCTTGCCGCATGCAGGTATTCTGCCTGGTAATATAAGGGGACAGCGAAGCCAACAGACGGTGAAAAATGGGGTCCGTCATCCTGAGATAATTCCTGAGATCATCAGGATTATTCTCACGGATCTCACGGAGCAAAGGCATGTGCGAGAATTGGTCACGCTGGCGCAACCAATTCTTGGTCCATGAACTCCTCCTCACCCTGTTCATGGACTGGGCTCGGGCCAAGGTGTTAACCGCAACACCGAGCCCCTGCACAGCACGAACTCGTTCCCGAGTACGTCCACACTCCATGGCTTCAAAACGGTCGGCTGATCAAACAAACAACTTAACCGAACGCACTGAAGAACAGCAAGGCCTATGAAGAACGACCTGAAAAACAGGAACGAGCGGACCAGAACGGCCTGAGAACAGGTAGGAACTGATCCACATGCACTGAAAGACAGATACAAACCTCACAAGCACAAACTGAACGGCAGAAGCGAGCGAATTAAGCAGAAATCTGAGAAGCGCGAATCGTCTCTAACCAAACGTCAACTAACACGCGATACACACGAGATTAGCTGACAGGGCCCAAAGGGTGTCGTTTGGGATCTCGAGCTTCCTTTTTCTAGTCCCGTCGTACGTGCTGTACGTCATCGCGTGAACCGCCGGACTTTTTGCGTGATCGTGTGTGGTCAAGTCCGTTCGCTTTTTAGTCCAGCGGACTCAGCTGCAAAGTCCAGCGGATTGTCCGCTGGACTTAGGTCCGCCGGCAAAAGTCCGCACGTGTGTACGCGGCATTAGACTAACTCCTAATGAAATCCTCTCTTAGCAGCACAGGAACCTGTCTATAGCAGAGTGAGGTGCTGTGCTGTGTGCCTGTACCTTATATAGAGGCTGGGTCACATGCTGCACTGGCCAATCACAGCCATGCCATTAGTAGACATGGCTGTGATGGCTTTTAAGGGCACACTAGTGAAACTAGCGTAGATTGGCTGCCCTGCAGCTTGTAAAAGGCGCCAATACATCGCCGAACACCAGACCCGAGCCCAAACATACAGTCAATAGTTCGGGTTCGTGTCCGGGACCCGGACACCCAAAAGTCCGGTACGGACCCGAACTTTACAGTTCAGGTTCGCTCAACCCTAGTCTTTAGGCCTTCAGGGTGACATACAGCATGTTCTGAGGGTGTGGAGGGCCACCGAAGCATAAGGTTTCATGCTTGGATATTTCTGGCAGGGGTCTCATGGTCTTGGATGGCAGTGATGGTTTAAAGTTTGGAGAAGGAGGGGTGGGGCCCATCTCAGGTATGGGTGTACCTACCCTGGTAAATTTAAGGCAATAATGGTTTAATGAATCATTTGGCTGTATCACAGATATCTTATTAGTAATAGTACTCGAGCCGGTGTAGTTGCGGTTGAGTGCCTCAAAGTCTATTTTGATGGTGGATACAGCCGGTCGGTAGATTAATAAAATGTCTGCTATGGCCTTTTAAAACCCATTAAAGGAAAAACTGTTGACATGAGAGGGAATAAAGATCTAACAGCTGTCAGAAATCGTCAATGCCCAGAGTCCAGCACCGCTACACTCCTTCTTTGTCATACACGGTGCTGGTGCTTTGAACTTTGGACACTGACATCTGGAACTAGTAGCGCGCTGGACTGGTTTGTGGATTTATAAATGTAAAATATATGATGCCAGAATGTCATTGACGCTGTCCATGAGAACTATATTTTTCCGTAACACCAGATTCAACATCTCCCAAGTATGTAATTAAAAGTAAAAAAATATAAACAAAAATATCCTGTGCTTGACGTAAAGTGAATGTTGAGTTTTACATTCAGAAATAAATAAATAGGATAAGGGGTGCTGCACACTAACTGGTGTCATGAGAACTATATTTTTCCGTAACACCAGATTCAACATCTCCCAAGTATGTAATTAAAAGTAAAAAAATATAAACAAAAATGTAGCGGCCATAACCCCTTGGGGCGACCTTGAATTTTCTGGGCTTACCAATTACCTCCTCGTAGCTCGACGTTCGTTGTCTAGGGGTTCCCAGGGTTAGTACCCAGTAACTTCAGATGCTGACACACAAAAGTCCTTTTTAGGATTTTTTTTTTTTGCAGGGGTAACATCCAACTATAACACAGTCTCAATTGGGAATAGAGGGCACGGGTGACAAAACTCAGGCACTCAGAACTGCTGACATCAATTGAATGTCTCTTAGATAGCCCAGAGAGTAGCCACTCGCAACTGGGCGATTTACTGCTGGATAAACCTCTAACCATAGATTTAGCAGCCAACATATGATCCGAAAAATTTGTAAAGTCTCTGCCACAGACTAGATTGTAACTGAAGATAAGTTAGGAACCTTTCCCACAGTACCTGGATCTTTCAGCCTTCGTGGCGATACTGTGAGAAGTGTGCATTTTCTAGTGTCCATACAACTTCAGCTCCCAGGCTCTTACCGAGCAGCCAGCTTCTTGGCCCTCCTCTGAAGAGTCCTCCCCTGCTTGCCGTGTCTCTCCAATGCCGAGAGCACACTGGGACACCTCCGAATCCTCCTTCAGTTACTGGGCCTCGAGGCTCGGGAACGGACGGATCCCCACCCCAGACCATGAGGGCATCTGGGCCTGGGCAGGGTGACCATGCTTACGGGGACGGCAGACACTCCTGGGTCCGGGACCCCTCACGGGGTTGGTCCGGACAAGGACCAGGAATCAAAGCAGCAGCCGAACCCTTAACACGTGACTTCAGCATCTTAAATTCCCCTTCCCAGACTACACAGCGAGGCCAGACGCGCCCACTGATTGGCTCCGAGAAAGATTGATACCTAACACGTCCAATCAGGCTTGGTTCTCAGCCTGTCACAGGTGCCTCACTGCATCTATGACCAGGCAGCCCAGCCAAACTGATGCCAAAGTAAAAAACCTGTACAATTAACCCCCAGAACTCTGTTACAGTTCTGGAAAACTAAATTTACCTATATAGCGCACACTTTAGAAAAGTGTCGGAGCTACATATATATATATATATATATATATATATATATATATATAGAGAGAGAGAGAGAGCGAGAGAGAGATCAAACTTAAATCTAATCAAGATACAATAGTGCAAATCCATATTGTGATTAGTATATGTAACAATGTAGGTTTGGAGACTGCATTACTTGACATAGACTCTTTGGGGTTGATTTACTAAAGGAAAAAAGAATACGCACTTTGCAAAGAATAGGCAATCACGTGCAAGAAAAATAAAAAACAGCATTTTTGCTTGCGCATGATTGGATGACGGAAGTCATCAGAGCCTCTGCTCATTTATTAAGCTCTGGAAGAACTAAACTTGCAGAGCGCAACTGCATTTTGCAAAGTTGTAATGCTTTGCGTCTATCTATTAAGTTCTTGTGGTCTGAAGTGTATCAATGCTTTACTAAACAGGGAAAAATCTGCACATACAAACTGTAGGATGAACAATACAACACAGCTTACAAAATATATGCCTACACATATAAGCATGTACAATTTGTACACATTAAGTAAACTAAACAATTACTCAACTTAGGGGTCAAGATGTCCTCCATGGTCCTTTGCTCAGTCCAACTCACAAAGTTCTCCAGCTTCTGGCAGCCATGTCTCCTCTTTGTCCTCTGAAAACACATCTGTTGTCCGAACACAAATTTCTTTCAAACCCTCTCCATGCCCCTCCCACCTTTTTCCTGCACACACCAACTTCCTCTACTCAGCTCCAAAACCTATCCATCTGGTTTATTTACATATCAATGGAGGGGGAAGGGCCTCTGTAAACATATGCTCTTACCAAACCTAACTATATTATTGCTATCAAGACAATATACAAAATTGCCCATAGCAACATATACCACCTCTTGACTTTATAGGATTTAATATAGGAAAATTCTTAAAGCCTTTTTTCCAGGAAAGGACAAAAAATGTTTGTCCCTTGTAAAGAAAGTCCCAGATGAAAGTCTCTTGTTTTCTTGGTCATAAGGAAATGCTCAGATGAAAGTCCACTCCAATTCAGCCACCTTTCCTCAGGCTCTCTTCTGGTATATCTCCTCCCATCCAGTATGGTCATCTGCTCTGCCTGCTCCACCTCTCGATGCTCAATACCTGAAAAGAGTAAGAGACAAAGCAGATTATATGTTCCTTTCAACTGTGCCAAAAAAAAACATAGCTCACTGCTCACATTTCTCTATCTGCCCATTTTTAACTGCAAAACTATTGTAGTGTGCCCGCTGTTGCCTTGAAACACTTTTACAGAAAGGCATTGACTTCCAACGTAACGAATAAACTTGCATGTCTCTCTGTGCTGTCCTGGGAAGCACACAGGCCTGCTGTTGTCCAGTCTTCACAGCATGGCACATTTTTTCAAAATGCCCCATTTTATGGCAACAGAAACACTTAATGTGACTGAATCTACCATTCCCAACAATTTTCTTCCACTTCTTAAACAATGCTGGTGTAGGAATCCCATCTATTTCCTCTTTAGGGACCCCCACCTTAAAGCGGTTCTGCACTCTGTAAAAAAATTTTTTTTTTTAGGACGTAATATAAAGTATGCTTACCTTTATTAGGGGACTCACCTGTTCCATCTTCCATCTCGATCGCCGCCGGTTTTCGTCCGATGAAGTTCCTCGGCTTCTTCTTTAGTGCTGGGGGCCATCTTGCCTGTGGGCATGTGAAACCCCACAGGCACTGTTGATTGCCCAGCATGCACTGCCGTTACTCGCGCGTGCGCATGTAACGGCACATCTGCCGAGATCTCACGAGATTTCGGCAGATGCGGCCGAAATCTCGGGAGATTTCGGAAGATGTGGCCGAAATCTCGCGAGATTTCGGAAGATGCCCGCACTGACTCCTGGGATCAATGACACCAGATCCCAGGAGACAGTGCGGCGTGACGACGATCGACGCAGAGACCCCGCCCGCCGCCGCAGAGGGAGAAGACCGGAAGTCTTCAATTACAAGGTAAGTAAAAAAAAAAAAAAAAAAAAAACATTTCATTTAGTACTCTTTGCCTGATTTGGAAGGCAAAGAGATTTACTAAATGAAATGAGTGCCGAACCGCTTTAAGTAAATCAATCCACATGTGTCTCCTGGAGATCATAGGCCTTGCCTCCCTTGTATCTGAATCAACTCTGTCATTTGAGCTGATCAAATCCTCTGCTTCCCGGTTATGAGAAGTAACAGCGGCACATGTCCTACTTCTGCTTACAGGCTTTGGGCCTTTGTCCTTTGTTAGAGCATCATTAGACTTGGTCATGAGGGCTGCACACCGCTGATTCAAATCTTCAGCTTGGCCTACAGGGTTTTGAACACACTTTGAAGCCACTGCAGGTTTAACTTTGATCACCCTCCTTTCCAAATCTTTTGCCTTGCTTGCAGTTTCCTCCAAGCACTTGGATGCTACTGCAAGCTGCTCCTTCAGAATCTCTAATTCTGCCTTTTCCCTCTTTTCAGATTCAATATGTAGAGCATGCAGGAAGTGAAAACCAAACACAGCAACTGCCCGCATCTCTTCCTTACTGAACCCAAAACTTTTGAGACTAAAATCTGAGGAAAGATCAGAGACTCCATCCCCCCAAGCTCTGTTCAAAGGAGAAGCATATCCAGCCAGCTCCTTTGCAACAGACATCCACTAACTATTTCTGGCCCAGATAAGAAGGGTGCACGCCTTCAAGTCCTCCTGGACACCAGAAACCTTTGCAGCCTTACTCTTCCTAAACAGTGTATGCAGCATCTTCCCCCAGCACAAGCAACAAAACACACCACAGAAAACAGGTCTGCTTCAGTTGAAATTTTAGCACAAATCCAGGCCACGAGCCCCCATTGTAATGCTTTGCATCTATCTATTAAGTTCTTGTGGTAAAACCAAGGAAGCTTAGACTTCTGAAGTGTATCAATGCTTTACTAAACAGGGAAAAATCTGCACATACAAACTGTAGGATGAACAATACAACACAACTTATAGCTTACAAAATATATGCCTACACATATAAGCATGTACAATTTGTACACATTAAGTAAACTAAACAATTACTCAACTTAGGGGTCAAGATGTCCTCCATGGTCCTTTGCTCAGTCCAACTCACAAAGTTCTCCAGCTTCTGGCAGCCATGTCTCCTCTTTGTCCTCCCAAAACACATCTGTTGTCCGAACACAAGTTTCTTTCAAACCCTCTTCATGCCCCTCCCACCTATTTCCTGCACACACCAACTTCCTCTGTAAACATATGCCCTTACCAAACCCAACTATATTATTGCTATCAAGACAATATACAAAATTGCCCATAGCAACACAACAGTGCACAGTCTAATTGCCTTCAGTAAATCAACCCCTTCGTTCTCAATATGCAAAGTTTGGAGCTCACATAATTCTCTTGCACACTGCTAGTGCAAAAGTTTTTTTCAAAGGTTTTTTTTGTGGAAGTTCTGTTCTCCTGTCAATTGTTGGAGCAAGCATGTCATTGGTTGTTAGGACACCAACAATCCTAGCAACCAATGACAGGGATGATGACAACAGAACAGACAGAATTTGCACTGCAGCCTGTGGGATGGGACTGGGTTGGGGGTGGGGGTTGGAGTAGGGTGCGGTGGAGACCATAGGCAGCCTATGTTGACCTAAATCTGAAATCTATGCACATTGAGCATACGCTACCTACCCTAGCTGCAGGAAAGATAAAACCTGAAATCCTGTAGCGGGCCATATGGGGCCTGTGGACTGCAGTTTGGAGACACAAGCACTATAGCAAGAACACCAGAATCTACTTTTTGCTGCACAAACGCAGGTTAGAAAAAAGTTTACACCTTGCTCTGTTGCTTTGGGTATCACCACTAATTTTCCTTTGCTGTGTACTTATTCTGCTGTGCATGGCACACTAGCTTATTACAGAATGTACACAGCTCCCTTCCTCCTGCGCTCATCTGTCAGTCATTTATAATGAGTTTTGGGGCCTGAGTTAACCAGCCCCCCTCCCATCTCCCTCTCTCTCCTGAAATTGCCAGACTACATATACAGTAGGTCTAATATATATGGAACAGTGTTTTACTACTAACTGCTGTTTGTTTAATGTATAGGAATGAATTCTGTATTTTCCTGCACTGAGGACTTTAAACATATTTCCTGCTTGCATTTATTCGTGAGAGCTTAGCTTTTGATAACTCAAACTACATAGGAAATTCTTTGTAGTATAGGGCCAATTAAAGGTTTCTGCTGTCCTTTTTAACTAAACTATTTTTATAGCATACATTTTATTTATAAGTAATGAAAATGCATTATGTATAGCAGTGTGGGGCACTCTACAGTCCAATTCCCACGACTACAATGGCTGACATAGAGGGAATTTTTTGCTTATGGAAAGTGTGCTCTCATGATATTTTACAATGCAGTGACAAATGGGAAAGGACAATAAGGCTCAAGTTAATTCTGGTTGTAATAAAGATGTTAGAAATAGCACAATTTATTTATGTATGAATGTTTGTATTTAATGGATTCAGAGCTGCCTTATTATACAGGACAAGATTGAAGAAATTGAGGAATATGTTAAAGAAACATTCATCACAAAAAAATAACTTTATCAGGGATCAACTCTGATAAAGGCACTGACTAAATGACTTTACTATATCTTTCTATTGACAAGATTGACAAGATACAGCCAAGCAGGCCATCAAAATTTGGCCTGTTTAGCATCAATCAGCTGAATTTCGATCTTTCTTCATGCAGGCTGGTTGTACTGAAGTCACTCCGTTGATCAGTCAACCAGTCTGTTGGATTTTTTCACCCAATCACTACCGGCAGCAATAGCCACAAGCAGCGCTAAAGTGGTATTAAAGGTTCAGCTCTTTTTTCTTTTTTTTTTAAAAACATGTTATACTTACCTGCTCTGTGTAGTCATTTTGCACAGAGCAGCCCTGATCCTTCTCTTCTCGGGTCCCCCGTCCGCGCTCCATGCCCCCCCCCTGACCGGTGCCCCCAATAGCTTGCCATTGGTTTGCGTTCACTCTGCTGTATACATCCATAAGACATAGAGCCATGGCTCGGCCCCGCCCTCACACTCTCCTTTTTAGCTCACTGGCTGTCATTGACAGCAATTGGAGCCAATGGCTCCTGCTGCTGTCTCAGCCAATGTGTAGAGGGATAGCCAAGATTCTCGTGCACATCACTGGATCAAGAAGGTGCTCAGGAGAGTATAAGGGGGGGGGACGGTGAAAAACCCTTAATGGCTTTCATTTTATCCTGTCAATCAGAAAGGAAAGCATTTATATTTTTTCAGGTTTACAAAGGTTTGCTTAAAGGTAGGGATTAATAGGTGCTGACATAATACACATATATAAATGTTTATGCACACAAATGTATAAATGTACAACGTATATTTACATAGTGTACACTAAGGATGGGCCCGGTGCTCGATGCGAACCCACGTTCGCATCGAGCACCGGGCGTTCGCTCGCTCGGCGAGCCCAGAACTATTTTGGCCGCTCGCATCACGTTCGTGTGATGCGAGCGGCCCCGCAATGCATTGCGGCCGGCGCGGCCGACGCAGTGCATTGCTGGCTGATGATTGGCCAAGCATGCACTGTGACCCCGCATGCTTGGCCAATCACAGCCCCGGAAACTCGAAGAGCCATAATTGGCTACAGGCAGGACGCCTGTAGCCAATTACAGCTCAGGGGCTGTAGTACACGCCCCCCCCTATAAAACGCCGCCACGCCGTCTGCGCCGGTCACATGCTGTTCCGGCGCAGATTGAGCAGGCTGTTCCTGTGACACTCTGCTGCATTTAGATAGATAGAGAGAGAGATTCACTTGCAGAGATTGAGTTAGATAGATTCAGTTACAAAGATTGATTGACAAAGAGGGGCTTGTAGTGTGCTCGTGGCAGGCAGGCAGAGCTCCTATATTTTGTTACCAGAAGCACCTATAGGACTTGTAGTGTGTTCGTGGCAGGCAGGCAGAGCTCCTATATTTTGTTACCAGAAGCACCTATAGGACTTGTAGTGTGTTAGTGGCAGGCAGGCAGAGCTCCTATATTTTGTTACCAGAAGCACCTATAGGACTTGTAGTGTGTTAGTGACAGGCAGGCAGAGCTCCTATATTTTGTTACCAGAAGCACCTATAGGACTTGTAGTGTGTTAGTGGCAGGCAGGCAGAGCTCCTATATTTTGTTACCAGAAGCACCTATAGGACTTGTAGTGTGTTAGTGACAGGCAGGCAGAGCTCCTATATTTTGTTACCAGAAGCACCTATAGGACTTGTAGTGTGTTAGTGACAGGCAGGCAGAGCTCCTATATTTTGTTACCAGAAGCACCTATAGGACTTGTAGTGTGTTAGTGGCAGGCAGGCAGAGCTCCTATATTTTGTTACCAGAAGCACCTATAGGACTTGTAGTGTGTTAGTGACAGGCAGGCAGAGCTCCTATATTTTGTTACCAGAAGCACCTATAGGACTTGTAGTGTGTTAGTGGCAGGCAGGCAGAGCTCCTATATTTTGTTACCAGAAGCACCTATAGGACTTGTAGTGTGTTCGTGGCAGGCAGGCAGAGCTCCTATATTTTGTTCCCAGAAGCACCTATAGGACTTGAAGTGTGTTAGTCCCATCACACACACAGAGCTATATTTTCTTCCCAGAAGCACCTATAGGACTTGAAGTGTGTTAGTCCCATTACACACAAAGAGCTATACTTTGTTCCCAGAAGCACCTATAGGACTTGAAGTGTGTTAGTCCCATTACACACACAGAGCTATATTTTCTTCCCAGAAGCACCTATAGGACTTGAAGTGTGTTAGTCCCATTACACACACAGAGCTATATTTTCTTCCCAGAAGCACCTATAGGACTTGAAGTGTGTTAGTCCCATTACACACACAGAGCTATATTTTCTTCCCAGAAGCACCTATAGGACTTGAAGTGTGTTAGTCCCATTACACACACAGAGCTATATTTTCTTCCCAGAAGCACCTATAGGACTTGAAGTGTGTTAGTCCCATTACACACACAGAGCTATATTTTCTTCCCAGAAGCACCTATAGGACTTGAAGTGTGTTAGTCCCATCACACACACAGAGCTATATTTTGTTCCCAGAAGCACCTATAGGACTTGAAGTGTGTTAGTCCCATTACACACACAGAGCTATATTTTGTTCCCAGAAGCACCTATAGGACTTGAAGTGTGTTAGTCCCATCACACACACAGAGCTATATTTTCTTCCCAGAAGCACCTATAGGACTTGAAGTGTGTTAGTCCCATTACACACACAGAGCTATATTTTCTTCCCAGAAGCACCTATAGGACTTGAAGTGTGTTAGTCCCATTACACACACAGAGCTATATTTTCTTCCCAGAAGCACCTATAGGACTTGAAGTGTGTTAGTCCCATTACACACACAGAGCTATATTTTCTTCCCAGAAGCACCTATAGGACTTGAAGTGTGTTAGTCCCATTACACACACAGAGCTATATTTTCTTCCCAGAAGCACCTATAGGACTTGAAGTGTGTTAGTCCCATTACACACACAGAGCTATATTTTGTTCCCAGAAGCACCTATAGGACTTGAAGTGTGTTAGTCCCATCACACACACAGAGCTATATTTTCTTCCCAGAAGCACCTATAGGACTTGAAGTGTGTTAGTCCCATTACACACACAGAGCTATATTTTCTTCCCAGAAGCACCTATAGGACTTGAAATGTGTTAGTCCCATTACACACACAGAGCTATATTTTCTTCCCAGAAGCACCTATAGGACTTGAAGTGTGTTAGTCCCATCACACACACAGAGCTATATTTTGTTCCCAGAAGCACCTATAGGACTTGAAGTGTGTTAGTCCCATTACACACACAGAGCTATATTTTGTTCCCAGAAGCACCTATAGGACTTGAAGTGTGTTAGTCCCATCACACACACAGAGCTATATTTTCTTCCCAGAAGCACCTATAGGACTTGAAGTGTGTTAGTCCCATTACACACAAAGAGCTATACTTTGTTCCCAGAAGCACCTATAGGACTTGAAGTGTGTTAGTCCCATTACACACACAGAGCTATATTTTCTTCCAGAAGCACCTATAGGACTTGAAGTGTGTTAGTCCCATTTACACACACAGAGCTATATTTTGTTCCCAGAAGCACCTATAGGACTTGAAGTGTGTTAGTCCCATTACACACACAGAGCTATATTTTCTTCCCAGAAGCACCTATAGGACTTGAAGTGTGTTAGTCCCATTACACACACAGAGCTATATTTTCTTCCCAGAAGCACCTATAGGACTTGAAGTGTGTTAGTCCCATCACACACACAGAGCTATATTTTCTTCCCAGAAGCACCTATAGGACTTGAAGTGTGTTAGTCCCATTACACACACAGAGCTATATTTTCTTCCCAGAAGCACCTATAGGACTTGAAGTGTGTTAGTCCCATTACACACACAGAGCTATATTTTCTTCCCAGAAGCACCTATAGGACTTGAAGTGTGTTAGTCCCATCACACACACAGAGCTATATTTTGTTCCCAGAAGCACCTATAGGACTTGAAGTGTGTTAGTCCCATTACACACACAGAGCTATATTTTGTTCCCAGAAGCACCTATAGGACTTGAAGTGTGTTAGTCCCATCACACACACAGAGCTATATTTTCTTCCCAGAAGCACCTATAGGACTTGAAGTGTGTTAGTCCCATTACACACAAAGAGCTATACTTTGTTCCCAGAAGCACCTATAGGACTTGAAGTGTGTTAGTCCCATTACACACACAGAGCTATATTTTCTTCCCAGAAGCACCTATAGGACTTGTAGTGTGTTCGTGGCAGGCAGGCAGAGCTCCTATATTTTGTTCCCAGAAGCACTTATAGGACTTGAAGTGTGTTAGTCCCATTACACACACAGAGCTATATTTTCTTCCCAGAAGCACCTATAGGACTTGTAGTGTGTTAGTGGCAGGCAGGCAGAGCTCCTATATTTTGTTACCAGAAGCACCTATAGGACTTGTAGTGTGTTCGTGGCAGGCAGGCAGAGCTCCTATATTTTGTTCCCAGAGGAGGCACCTATAGGACTTGAAGTGTGTTAGTCCCATTACACACACAGAGCTATATTTTGTTCCCAGAAGCACCTATAGGACTTGAAGTGTGTTAGTCCCATTACACACACAGAGCAATATTTTCTTCCCAGAAGCACCTATAGGACTTGAAGTGTGTTAGTCCCATCACACAGAGCTCCTCTATTTTCTTTGCATAAGCACCCACAGGACTTCTAGTGTGTTAGTGGCATCACACAGAGCTCCTATATATTCTTCTCAGCAGCACCCACAGGACTTCTAGTGTGTTAGTGGCATCACACAGAGCTCCTCTATTTTCTTTGCAGAAGCACCCACAGGACTTCTAGTGTGTTAGTGGCATCACACAGAGCTCCTCTATTTTCTTTGCAGAAGCACCCACAGGACTTCTAGTGTGTTAGTGGCATCACACAGAGCTCCTCTATTTTCTTTGCAGAAGCACCCACAGGACTTCTAGTGTGTTAGTGGCATCACACAGAGCTCCTCTATTTTCTTTGCAGAAGCACCCATAGGACTTCTAGTGTGTTAGTGGCATCACACAGAGCTCCTCTATTTTCTTTGCAGAAGCACCCACAGGACTTCTAGTGTGTTAGTGGCATCACACAGAGCTCCTCTATTTTTCTTTGCAGAAGCACCCACAGGACTTCTAGTGTGTTAGTGGCATCACACAGAGCTCCTCTATTTTCTTTGCAGAAGCACCCATAGGACTTCTAGTGTGTTAGTGGCATCACACAGAGCTCCTATATATTCTTCTCAGCAGCACCCACAGGACTTCTAGTGTGTTAGTGGCATCACACAGAGCTCCTCTATTTTCTTTGCAGAAGCACCCACAGGACTTCTAGTGTGTTAGTGGCATCACACAGAGCTCCTCTATTTTCTTTGCAGAAGCACCCATAGGACTTCTAGTGTGTTAGTGGCATCACACAGAGCTCCTATATATTCTTCTCAGCAGCACCCACAGGACTTCTAGTGTGTTAGTGGCATCACACAGAGCTCCTATATTTTCTTTGCAGAAGCACCTATAGGACTTCTAGTGTGTTAGTGGCATCACACAGAGCTCCTCTATTTTCTTTGCAGAAGCACCCACAGGACTTCTAGTGTGTTAGTGGCATCACACAGAGCTCCTCTATTTTCTTTGCAGAAGCACCCATAGGACTTCTAGTGTGTTAGTGGCATCACACAGAGCTCCTATATATTCTTCTCAGCAGCACCCACAGGACTTCTAGTGTGTTAGTGGCATCACACAGAGCTCCTATATTTTCTTTGCAGAAGCACCTATAGGACTTCTAGTGTGTTAGTGGCATCACACAGAGCTCCTCTATTTTCTTTGCAGAAGCACCCACAGGACTTCTAGTGTGTTAGTGGCATCACACAGAGCTCCTATATTTTCTTCTCAGCAGCACCCACAGGACTTCTAGTGTGTTAGTGGCATCACACAGAGCTCCTATATTTTCTTTGCAGAAGCACCTATAGGACTTCTAGTGTGTTAGTGGCATCACACAGAGCTCCTATATTTTCTTCTCAGCAGCACCCACAGGACTTCTAGTGTGTTAGTGGCATCACACAGAGCTCCTATATTTTTCTTTGCAGAAGCACCCATAGGACTTCTAGTGTGTTAGTGGCATCACACAGAGCTCCTATATTTTCTTCTCAGCAGCACCCACAGGACTTCTAGTGTGTTAGTGGCATCACACAGAGCTCCTATATATTCTTCTCAGCAGCACCCACAGGACTTCTAGTGTGTTAGTGGCATCACACAGAGCTCCTATATTTTCTTTGCAGAAGCACCCATAGGACTTCTAGTGTGTTAGTGGCATCACACAGAGCTCCTATATTTTCTTCTCAGCAGCACCCACAGGACTTCTAGTGTGTTAGTGGCATCACACAGAGCTCCTATATTTTCTTTGCAGAAGCACCTATAGGACTTCTAGTGTGTTAGTGGCATCACACAGAGCTCCTATATTTTCTTCTCAGCAGCACCCACAGGACTACCGACTACAATGGCTGGAAGACCGCCAAGGGGAGGCAGAGCGTGCAGAGCCAAGAACACAGGGCAGACAGTCTCTGTTTCTAGTGGACGTGGCCGTGGACGTGGACGTGGTCGTGCATCGTCATCAGCACGTGGCCATGGGACACGCGCGTCTTTGTTTTCGGCAGCTGGACATGTGGAGCCGCATCATGCTGAAGGCTTGTAGAATGGATGACCAAGCCCTCCTCATCCTCCTCATCCTCTCTCACCCAGGCTCAGGGTACTGACAGAGCATCATCAGCCACCCCTTCCCTAGACCCACCATGTCCTCCTGAGGAGTCCCCCGAACTCTTTGAGCACAGTGTTGGGTACATGCTCCAGGAGGATGCCCAACGATTCGAAGGCTCGGATGACGATACCCAGCTTGAGGAATCTGGCAGTACAGTTCCACCAGCTGCAGCTTACTGCCAGGTTTGCTCTAGTGGTGAAGAGGGAGGGGATGATGAGGTCACTGACTCCACGTGGGTGCCTCAAGGGAGAGAGGATGAGGAGGAGGACGAGGAGGAGGAGGATGCGGCGTCACATGTCCAACGAGGCAGGATGCCCCCTGGAGGCCAGGTAGAGGCCAGCACAGCAACTGTACAACACCGCAGAGCTCCGCCTGTGCAGGGCGCTGCCTCTGCACGTTATCAGAAAAGTTCTTTGGTGTGGGCCTTTTTTGAGACGAGTGCAGCAGATCGCACCACTGCTATTTGCAATATTTGTCTCAAGCGTATCTCGCGTGGCCAAAACATCAGCCGCTTGGGCACGACAAGCATGACCAGACATATGGCGACCTGCCATGCAGCTCGTTGGCAGGCACACATAAAAGACCCACACCAAAGAACTAAGCGGACCTCTCCTTGCTCCTCCTCAGCTGGGATCTCCATCCCCACTACACCTTCAGTCCTCTCTGAAAGCTGCTCTGAGAGGACTGAAGGTGTAGAATTCGGTGTGTCACAACCAAGTACTTGCAGTACACCGACGTCCGAATGCAGCAGGCAAATTTCCCTGCCCCAGCTGCTGGACCGTAGAAAGAAGTACACTCCCAGCCATCCACATGCCCAGCGGTTGAATGCTAGCCTTGCTAAATTGCTAGCACTTCAACTGCTGCCTTTTCAGTTGGTAGACTCGGCCCCCTTCCGTGAGTTTGTTCAATGTGCGGTTCCTCAGTGGCAGGTTCCCAAACGCCACTTTTTCTCGCGGAAGGCGATTCCGTCTCTCTACCGGCATGTGGAGGGCAATGTCCATGCCTCGCTGGACAGGGCGGTCAGCGGTAAGGTGCATATTACCGCTGACTCATGGTCCAGCAGGCATGGACAGGGACGGTACCTTTCTTTCACGGCCCATTGGTCACTCTATTGGCAGCTGGGAGGGATGCAGGACAAGGTGCAGTAGTGTTGGAGGTTGTTCCGCCACCACGCCTCCAAAACGCGACTACTGCTACTGGTTGTGACACACCTCTCTCCTCCACCCCCTCCTCTTCTTCTTCCTCCAGTGCTCTGTCCTTGGAACCAGCGGTGCTCCGTAGGCGTACAAGGGCTACGCAAGTACGCAGGCAAAAAGATGCCATGCCGTGCTTGCGCTGGTGTGTTTGGGGGACAGGAGCCACACTGGGCCAGAGGTTCTGGCAGCTCTGCAGGGGCAGGCCGAGAGGTGGTTGACGCCACGTCAGCTTAAGCCAGGAATGGTCGTTTCTGACAATGGCACCAACCTCCTCTCCGCCCTGCGACAGGGGCAGCTCACCCATGTGCCCTGCATGGCTCACGTCCTCAACCTGGTGGTGCAGCGGTTCTTGGGCAGGTTCCCAGGCTTACAGGATGTCCTGAGGCAGGCCAGGAAAGTCTGTGTGCATTTCCGCCGATCTTATAATGCCAGTGCTCGGCTGACTGAGCTGCAAAAGGAGCTGAACCTGCCCAAGAACCGCCTAATATCTGACATGCCCACCAGGTGGAACTCAACGTTGGCCATGCTGCAGCGACTGCACACGCAGCAGAGGGCCATCAATGAGTACCTTTGCGACTACGGCACCAGGACAGGGTCAGGGGAGCTTGGGTTTTTTTCCCCACGTCAGTGGAGCATGATCAGGGATGCATGCACTGTCCTCTCACCATTTGAGGAGGCCACGAGGATGGTGAGCAGTGACAGTGCATGCATCAGTGACACTGTCCCTCTTGTCCACCTGTTGGAGCATACGCTGCGTGGGATAATGGACAGGGCACTTGAGGCAGAACAGAGGCAGGAAGAGGAGGACTTCCTTGCCTCTCAAGGCCCCCTTTATCCGGACAGTGTTCCTTCTGTCCCACCCATCACACAGGAAGAGGATGAGGAGGAGGAGGAGGAGGAGGAGGAGGAGGATTGTGTGAGCATGGAGGTGGAGCCTGGCACTCAGCATCAGCAGCAGCAGTCTTTTAGGGATGATGTACAGTCCCAACAAGCCAGTGGACTTGTACGTGGCTGGGAGGAGGTGGCTGGCGATCATGTCATCCTCAGTGACCCAGAAGACTCCGGACCGAATGCCTCAGCTAACCTACGCTGCATGGCCTCCCTGATCCTGCAAAGCCTGCGGAAGGATCCTCGTGTTCTTCGGATCAAGGAGAGGGACCATTACTGGCTGGCCACTCTCCTTGATCCGCGGTACAAGGGTAAGGTTGCGGACCTTATCTTGCCGTCGCAGAGGGAGCAGAGGATGAGACATCTCAGGGAGGCCTTGCAGAAAGGTCTGTGCAACGCGTTCCCAGAAACTGGGAGGCTACAAACTCCTGGTCCTGGGCGACGAGTTGCTGAGGCTTCGGTCAGTGGCAGAAGGAGCGGTGGGGAAGGTGGACGTCTGACCGATGCGTTCAGACAATTTTTTAGTCCGCAGCCCCAAGGTATGATCGGTTCCAGCAACCATCGCCAGCGTCTGATATACATGGTGCAGGAATACCTTGGGGCAAGGTCAGACTTGGACACCTTTCCCACCGAAAATCCTCTGGCTTACTGGGTCCTGAGGATGGATCACTGGCCAGAGCTTGCACAGTATGCAATTGAGCTACTGGCCTGTCCTGCCTCCAGCGTTCTTTCCGAACGCACATTCAGTGCTGCTGGAGGATTTGTGACTGATCATAGGGTGCGCCTGTCCACCGCCTCGGTTGATCGACTGACATTCATCAAAATGAATCAGTCTTGGATCACCACCAGCTACCAGGCACCTGAGGCGGATATAACCGAATAATTTTTAATGTCACATCCTTCAAGACTGCCTATGCTGATGCTGAGTGACTGTCCTCTTATGTTCACTGACTATCCTCTTCCTCCTCCTCAATGATCCATGCCACAGCACCAGTGCCTAAGGCACAATTTTTCAGCCCCTGTTTAACAGGGGCGTGTACTTACAATTTTTTAAAAAAATGCTTCGCAACACGTGTGACTGCTGTGCTCCAAGTACAGTCTCTGTGAGGGCCGTGTTGCAGTGTTGTGGCACCAGCACCAGTGCCTAAGGCACAATTTTTCAGCCCCTGTTTAACAGGGGCGTGTACTTACAATTTTTTAAAAAAATGCTTCGCAACACGTGTGACTGCTGTGCTCCAAGTACAGTCTCTGTGAGGGCCGTGTTGCAGTGTTGTGGCACCAGCACCAGTGCCTAAGGCACAATTTTTCAGCCACTGTTTAACAGGGGCGTGTACTTACAATTTTTTAAAAAAATGCTTCGCAACACGTGTGACTGCTGTGCTCCAAGTACAGTCTCTGTGAGGGCCGTGTTGCAGTGTTGTGGCACCAGCACCAGTGCCTAAGGCACAATTTTTCAGCCCCTGTTTAACAGGGGCGTGTACTTACAATTTTTTAAAAAAATGCTTCGCAACACGTGTGACTGCTGTGCTCCAAGTACAGTCTCTGTGAGGGCCGTGTTGCAGTGTTGTGGCACCAGCACCAGTGCCTAAGGCACAATTTTTCAGCCCCTGTTTAACAGGGGCGTGTACTTACAATTTTTTAAAAAAATGCTTCGCAACACGTGTGACTGCTGTGCTCCAAGTACAGTCTCTGTGAGGGGTTGCAGTGTTGTGGCACCAGCACCAGTGCCTAAGGCACAATTTTTCAGCCCCTGTTTAACAGGGGCGGGTAATTACAAATCTTGATCTAATAGTTCACAGCAGGGCCCATTCCTGCGCCCACCAAGAGTAACTATGAGGGCCTACAGTCTTGTGGCAACACCGTCCACCACCACCGCCAAAGGCCCAATTTTTCTGCCCTGTTCATCAGGTGCTTGCAATTACAAATCTTGATCTAATAACTCACAGCAGGGCCCATTCCTGCGCCCACCAAGAGTAACTGTGAGAGCTTACAGTCTTGTGGCAAAACCGTCCACCACCACCACCACCACCACCACCCCCAATTTTTCTGCCCTGTTCAACAGGTGCATGCAATTACAAATCTTGATCTATTAACTCACAGCAGGGCCCATTCCTGTGCCCACCAGTCTTGTGGCTACACCAACATCTAATAGGGCAAATTTCTGCAGAGTATATACGCCAGGCCCCTACTTTCAAACATCCAACTTACAAACGACTCCTACTTGCAAATGGAAAGAGAAAACAGGAAGTGAGAGGAAATCTACCCCTAGGAAGGGAAATTCTATCCTGTTAGATTTAATTTGGGAAAAAGGTATCTCCTCTCTACTGATACTTTATCACCAATCCTTGTTTCAATTAAAACCCCACTTTTCCAAAAACATTTATCATTGGGACGGAAAGTGAGGTGACATGTTCTGAACAGATGTGCAAAGACAGCAAATGTTACAGGGGTGATAACCCCTCCCTATGTTCTCCAAAAAGCTTAAAAATAGATTTTTTTTGGGATGGAGCTACACTTCATAATGTACCTGTTCAGATTCTACTTAAGATCAAACCTAAAGCCGCAAGTGGTTTTAAATGGCTTCTTTTTTTCCTTTACAAATGTCATTTTGTGCAAGGACAGTTCTAAACACGGGAAACACACCACTTCACAGGCATACTTTGGACACCCCCCAGGTACCATATTTAAAGGAAAATGTCACTTTTTTTTTTTCACTTTATGCATCATTAAAATGACTGCTCCCGAAAAAACGTTAGTTTTTAAAAGTTCTTTTTGCATTGATATATGTCCCCTGGGGCAGGACCCGGGTCCCCAAACCTGTTTTATGACATTAACATGCATATTGGCCGTTGTAATTAGCACTTTTGATTTCGAACGTTCGCGTCCATTATAACGTATAGGGTTCGAAAATTCGCGCGAACTTTCGGTCCGTTCGAAGGTTCTGGTTCGAACCGAACCCGGGGGTGTTCGGCTCATCCCTAGTGTACACACAAGGCTGCACAATGAAAGAAGACAGTCTGAAAAAAAGCAATGTTTAAAAACACATTCATATAATTTTTAAACCATGTCTTGTGCGGCAGCATGCACAAAGAGCCCAAAGGTAACTGTTTCCTGTGCAGTATTTTTGTTGTAGGGTTTTAACCATCACAGAAATGTCCTATCCCTGCCATGAGAAATTGAACTGCTTAGGTAGCTGAGCAACTTTAAAGCTTATTTTTATCATATATCCAAAGCTCTTGAAATAGCTCTACAGGAGGAAGAAAAACATAATTTCTTAGGTATGTCTTTTATTTGGGAAAGGAATGCACTTAAACACCTAGGAATTCAAGTGCCAAAATCTGAACTCAAAGCAAACAGCTAAATGCACAACTGAAATACATTTAAGGGAGCTGTTTTGACTGCCAAAGGATTTGTATTTTTATAATTTACACAGCCCTGCCACACAGTGCAGGAGATATCATTTTCTTTATTGAACTAAAGGAATCAAACTAGGTTTTGTCTGCCCCCAAGCCTGTAACTGGTCTGTAAAGGAGAAGCAGCACAGCATAGCACCCAACTGTCCCTGATTCCGAGGGACTCTCCCTGATTAGGAGCAATGTCCCTCCTTCCTCCTCATTTGTCCCTCATTTTGGTCTGATCTATATAGTTGTATATAAAATGCAATTTTTATCTTTCAAAAAGTGTTTCCCAGTGCTAAACCTTTCATCTAAATTCCTGCATTTGTACATTTTAAAAGCCAATATAAAGGAATAGTAGTGGTAAAAAAAAAGTCCTTGTGGATTTAATTAACCTTTTTTTTGGTTAATTCTCCTTTAAGGGGGTGTGGCAGGGGGCATGTCCTATGCCGACATACATTTGTTAGTAGGTGTCCCTCATTCCCATCTCAAAATGTTGGGAGGTATGGCACAGTCATGAGCTCATCTTAGAAATGTTATTAAAGGCAGATTTTTTTTATTATTATTTTAAATAACAAACGTGTTATACTTACCTGCTCTATGCAGTGATTTTGCACAGAGCAGCCCCGATCTTCCTCTTCTCAGATCCCCGCAGGTGCTTCTGGCCCCTCCCTCTTGCCAAGTGCCCCCATAGCAAGCAGCTTGCTATGGGGACACCTGAGCAGGCTCAACCCTGAGCCACTGCTCTGTGTGTCCATTCACATTTGAAGCATGGCTCAGCCCCACCCCTGCTCTCTCCTCAATGGCTCACTAGCTGTGATTGACAGTAGTGGGAGCCAATTGCTCCTGCTGCTGTCTCAGTCAGTGAAGAGAACCCTGGAGAGCCACTGCTCTCGTGCACATCGCTGGATCGAGAAAGGGCTCAGGTAATTATTAGGGGGGCTTTGGGGGCTACTGCACACAGAAGGTTTTTTTTAACTTCATGCATAGACTTTGGTTGAACTGGATGGACTGTCTTTTTTCAACCAGATTAACTATGTACGATGTAACTATGTAACAAGCATTACCAACTGTAGGTATGGCTTTCCAAGTCGTAGTCCCCAAAAAAGTTAATAAGGAAGCAGAAGGCATAGGTAAGTCGTCAATAGGAGGACAATCCACCAAGGAAAATCCTGGTTGGAAACAAAGCCTGAGTCTTTGTGCTCAATTCACTAAAATTAAAATACTGCATACGTTTTTGCACTAAAATAATTAATGTGGTATTTAACTGAGGAACATGCAATTCAGAAAAAATGCACGTTAAATATCGCATGAGTTTTTGAATTGAATGTGTGTTTTTTGCACATTATTTTACTGTAGACCGGCTGCAGTGGGAACTGAAATATTTAGCAGTCATATTCCTACCACTGCAAAATGTGACAGTTCAGCTCAGGTCTGCTAGTTGTTAAGAAGCCGGCGTCCTGACAATCATGTCTCATCTGCTGTCAGCTGGGGATTTTCTGTAAACAAGAGAGCCAACAGTAAAAACAAAATATGTTGGGTTTTCAGGTTTAATTACAATTTCCCATAATAATGCCATGCCTACTATTAGTGTTTTAGTGTTGTCATTGTTATGTTTTTGTTTGTTGTTGTTTGTACAATGTATTTGTGATGGGGAGAGCTTTCCCTCTGCCATATGGAGATCATAGTCCATATGCCTCACCATGTATCCAGCACACCTAGGCCTCTGCATGTGTGATATACACTCAGAGGCCTTATCCCCTTTCAGGTCCTTTCTACGGGATTGGGGTCCAGCTGGTGCCCCCCACCACCATGGACTGGATACAAGGTTTTTTTTTTTTTGTGTGTCGAGGTTCTTTATTCTCCCTTAAGGCAACCTCCTCATCTCCGGATGTGTATATCCGGATCATCATTCCATCCATCTTGATGGATGACGTCTTGGCGCCGCTGTGCGTGTGGCGTCGTCACGCTGCGTCGTGTGCGTGGCCTCGGCGCTGCGTCATGAACATCACCACGTCATGTCTTGATGGATGACATTGTGACACCGCCTTGCACATGGCATCATTGCGCCACATGCAGCGCCTCTGTGCTGTGTCGTGACATCACTGCGGTGCGTCACCTGCGATGGACATTACAGACTTCATGGGTTACATAAGGGATCTCCGGGGACCATATTGGCACCATTCCCTTCCTCGCCATGCCGTTCAGGGGTCTACAGTGAGGGTACTCAATGCTTTGTTGGGGGCAGGTCACTGGCTGCAATCCACTCATGCCACATGATTCTGAGGACTGGCGGAATACACTGGAGATTTTTGTCCAGTAATTTGTTTTTGAGCGATGGTCATATTTTTGTTGTTTTAATTTGGTTTGGCTCAGCCTCCTGGCATTCCTCTGTTCTTTCTGGGGGAATGTAGGGATCTCCTGTGAGGCTAATAGTGAGTACAAATCTCAATTGGAGTGTATTCTTATTGATATATTCCTTTCTTTTGTTTTTGTTCTTAGTTCTTGCAGTCGGAATTGTTTCCCTGTTTTTAGGCGCCTCTAAAGAATTTTTTCCAGTGGTCCCTTTACATGGTGAAAGGCTATTTCTCGGATCTTGATGATAACCATCGGGGTTGAGGGAATGCTCTCTCCAATTATATAGTGGCTATGTAAGTTTTGACTTTTTATAATTGTTCAAAATGTTTATATGATATTTTGGACTCTAAATTGCATTTGTACTCTATACTTTCAGAAGTGGTATTAGTCCCTGAAGAAGATTTGAATTTATACAAATTTCGAAACGTGTTTGACATTCCCACTACTCGCCATCAATTGGAATTTGTATGGATAGTTTAACTATGTGTAGTGGAGTGTTACCACTTTTTAGATGATTACTATGGAATATTATGACACATGTATGTGTGTCTTTTCTATTGTACCACCCTTATTTTTTATCATATTGATGTTTTTTGTCTTAATAAAAACATTTTGAATATATAGTTGTTTTATTTCAAAATTGCCTTAAAAATCCCATCTCTGAGGTACCCACTTTTTTCATATATTCAGGCATGATGGCAATTTTACACACCAAGCTGCATGAGTCTTTCAATACAGTACAAACAAAATATAAACTCTTTGGGTCTCTGGTATAGATTTTGGGGGGGCCTTGTGCCATTTTTTTTGCCACAAGGTCCCCCCCCAAAATCGAAAATCGATACCATACCCATATCCAGGCATGCAGCCCAGGAAACGGACAGAAAAGTGTGCGCCTCCCCCCCTCCTGATCCATACCAGGCCACATGACCTGAACATAGGGTGGGTGCTTTGCCAGTAGGGCCCCCAGCAAAACACCTTGTTCTCATGTTGATAAGGATAAGGGCCTCTCCCAGTGGTTGTGCGGGGGGGGGGGGGTGACATTCGATTCTGGTAGCCTGTCATGTATCAAGTGAGATCAGAACTGCATGGACAGCAACAGAGGAAACCAAACATATATAAGTGAGAATATTGTGATTTATTTAAAGCGGGATTCCACCCTAAAGTGGCACATTTGGCACCTTTCAGGGGGGAGGGGGTGCAGATACCTGTCTAAGACAGGTATCTGCATCCACTTCCAGGCATAAACTCCCACGGGAGTTTACGCCACTTCCTGTCCCGCTGCGCTGTCTGCCGGGACACACACGTGTCCCGGCAGACAGCGCTGACGATTCTCATTGTGCTGTGCGACTCGTGCATGCGCAGTAGGGAACTGGGAAGTGAAGCCGCAAAAGGTGACAATTCCTGATTCCCTCACCGAGAATGGCACCGGCAGCAGCAGAGAGCCGATCGATTGATCGGCCTCTGCTGCCGACATCGCTGGAACCTGTGACAGGTAAGTGTCCATTTATTAAAAGCCAGCAGCTGCAGTATTTGTAGCTGCTGGCTTTTAAAAAAAAAATTCAGGTACAGTCCCGCTTTAAGATAAGTGAAAAGTATAGACACAACCACCACCAATATAATACAGTGCACAGCCAACCAAATCACAGACAGAGAACCACAAATATCAATAATCAGACAGATTATATATATATATATATATATATATATATATATATATATATATAGGGCATACCGGAATCATAAACGTAGCCAGGCCAGGGTCATCAAGGGAGGTCAGCAGATGGGGACAGGGAGCAAACAGGACAATGAGAGGATGGATGGATAAGGCTGCAGGGCAAGGGTAAGGGTAATGGGGACACAGGAGGGACAGGTTCAAGTACAGGGTTCAGGTACAGAGACAGGATCAGGATCAGGTACAGAGCTCTCAGGTTCAGGTCAGGGCTCAAGAAAGATACCAAGGCAAAGTATGTGTGTGCTTGCCGGGTATTTATACACATCTCCTGCAATCAGGCTCAGGTGACGCCTGATCGCAGTGATGATGTCGGCTCCACACTGCCAGGAACCACCCGCTGGTGGACGCCAGTACTGCGGTCCAAAGATCAAATAGTACCACCAGCAGGAGAAAGCTCCCCTGACAGTTCCAGACTGCCAGGAGACACCCGCTGGTGGACATCAGTACTGCACGCCAAATGTCTGACAGCGCCACTAGCAGGTGGAACCTTTCCTGACAAAGCCCCTTTAAGAAGGGAGTCCCCAGATCCAGGCCACCTCCATGTGAAAGAGTAGGGGTACATAGGTAAAGGCACAAAAAATAACCTTCAATGGTTGTTCACCTAAATTGATATTGCTCAGTTGGACAAGATGGGGTGGTTGTCTCCCTGGATGCTGAAAAAGCTTTTGATTTGGCTGAATGGGAATAACTCTGGGCAGTTCTTAGTAAGTTTACGTTTGGCCCTACATTTATTTCTGGTCTGGATACAAGATGCATATGATTTACTTTGCACCAATGATCTGTGTGCGAACCAACTATATTTTATCAACCCCTTTTCATAGAGATACAAGGCAGAGAGGCTCCCTATTCCCCGGGCTATTCAGATTAGCCTTGGAACCTCTAACTGTTCAACTCAGAAGCCAGATTTGGTGCGAGGGCTTTTGACCGGTCTATTGGAAGAAAAACTGTACTTATTTGCAGACGATATCCTGCTCTACCTTTAGGGATACAGCCACATCCCTGCCATACCTTAGGAATCCTGCCACATCCCCTGCAAAAATACATTGGGATAAATCTCTGCTGCCCCCTCCCCCAACTACAGGTTGAGACGAACACACCACTTCGCTGGATCAATTGTTGAGTTATACTATGCGATTTATTATCATTTATCTGTGTTCATAACTTAGTTATCATTGCTCTGTGTCTTTAAGCTGTGTTCTCCTGTCTAAGCTGAACTCTTTCTCTCACTGTACTTCTGTATACTCCTCCCCCCTCCACCTCTCTGGAATCATTCCACGGTAGTCTGTCTTGGTGTAAACATCTTTCCATGTGGCTCGCAACATCAACGTTTTTCTACCTATGAGTATCCTTCATTAAACGGAACATTCGAAAGGCTTCATCGTCTGTCTTCTCAACGAGAGTTTATTCATCGAGTTAAACTGACTGAGTTGATAGATAAGAATCTTGCAAGCTACCAATTAAATATAAGGCTGAAAGCCTTGAAAGAAGCATCCTGTTAATGCAAGGAAATGTAATAATGCTTTCAGCTGCTGACACCAGTCACACTCCCATATGTTGTGTTTAAATCGAACAATTATATATAAATATTGTGCCGAGCTGTGTAAATATCTCTACATAATACTGCAAACTAAAAATTCAAACTTGCTATCAATCCATAAAGTGCAAGTGCAAAAATAAATAAATGTACTGTACCACTATGTAAATTAATCTGCTACAATATAACACAATGAATATAAAAGAATTCCAATTCATATGGTGCAAATACAAAAGAATATATAAAAATAAAGAATATTTAAATATGTGCTATAAATATTCCAGTGCAATAAATCAATGTGAACAAATTTTACAATCCTTAAACGATTGATCGATCTATATTTAGTGCTTCCAAAGAAAATTCCAAAGAGAATTCAAGGATGGATGGTGCTATATATATTCCAGTCCAAAAAATCAATTTGTGAACAAATTTTACACATAAAAATAAATAAATAATAATTCAATCCTTAAACGATCGATCGATCTATATATAGTGCATCCAAAAAAAATTCCTCAGTGACTTGTGATAGTGCTTCAGAATTAAACTCTTGGTGACCTTTCACATGTGCTCCCCCCCTGTGTGATTGCACTCACCTCAGGGGATGAGACCGCACAGTTACGTTTGGTCAGACAAGCAGTAGAACCTTCATTAGGCTCAAGGTAAATGGACTCCTCAGTGTATCCTCAGGAGCTTCCATATGATTGTCCCCTGATCATATATATGACAACTAGTAGGCTAGATAGTGTGATAACATTTTTAACTCCAAATTTATTGTATAAAATATGTCAATGTACTCACATGCTGTAGGTGCTACCAGCACATCACTTTATATATAGCATGAACAAAAATGAATCTCCCAATCCAGGAGTAGGGATGAGCTCAGGCGTGTTCGTATGGTCCACGCGCAGAGCCCGACAGGAAGTCGGCGCAGCGCTGCTCTAATCACAGGCAGTGAGACATTGCCCGATCTCTGCAGCCGCACATCGGGGCAATGTCTCACTTCTTGTGATTAGCGCAGCGCTGCGCCGACTTCCTGGCGGGCTCTGCACGTGGACCATGCGAACATGCCTGAGCTCATCCTTATCCAGGAGGCAAAGGTTCTGTGTCTCTAGCAGCCGTGTTCAGAGATGTCAGGGCTGGGCTTAGCCCTTCCTTCTCTGAGCTGGCCGCTCAGCTGTCTACTAATTGCTAGCTCCTATCTTATCAACATCACAGAGACTATCGCCTGCATTCCTGTTAAAGACTTGCTTAGCTGACATCCCAGATCCTCCTTGCTGTTTTACTATGCTCATCTCCAGCTCCCAGACATTTGTCTTGTCTGACTATCCATTCTGGTTCCTGAACTCTGGCTATGTTTTGACTAAGTTTACTCTGTTTACCTTTTTTTTATATTAATAAACAAGTGTGATTTAATTGTACTTCTGTCTCAGTCTGATTCATGGCTTCTCAGCTGACTCCTCCATCGTCCTAGCCCCTCCCCTGCGTGTATTCGACACAGGGCTTATCACATGTCTTCATCAGGGAGATTCTATTGGACGGCTAGTATTGCTAAAATGTATAATAGTCCGGCTGGCATTTTCCTGTAGTTTAAGATTGCACGATCCACGCCATTTTGTTGGGGATGCGCTACATTTACATTACCAAACAGCAGGGACACAGTGTTATTAAAACTTGAAGGGAGAACCATGTTAATAGGATGGGGAGATAGACACTGCCCTATGGATTGGGCGTCACATTTGAACATCATAAAGTATATATATATATATATATATATATATATATATATATATATATATAATTTGCATAGTGAGCCACTGCCAAAAATGTAAATAAGTACGTATAATCATAATAGTACTCTCTCTGGAATCATTCCACTGTATTCTGTCATGGTGTAGACATCTTTCCATGTGGCTTACAACATCAACATTTCTACCTATGTGTATCCTTTATTAAAGAAACATTCGGAAGGCTTCATCATCTGTCTCCTCAACGTGAGTTTATTCATCATCGAGTTAAACTGTTTGAGTTGATGCAAGGGGTAAAGAGATTACTAGGTCATATAAGCCCTATATGAAGCCGTAGATAAAGCTTATGGCCTTGTAGTTGAGTCAGAACAGTAGAAAAACAAAGATTCACAGCCTAATTACAAGATTTCTGGGTGACAGTACTGATACAGACAAGATTTACTGCCCTCATTGCAAGAAAGAACAAGAGAGCAGCATGTGTAATCCTCATAAACTCAGTCCAGGCTGGATGGTTTCATATTACAGCACACAGCTACAGCTATCCTGCTTATCACTCACTCATCTGCCTGTGTAAAGTTGAGCTACAAAGGCTCCCTCTCACACACATAAGCACAAGAACCTTAGCCAGATGAGTTACCCAAAACGCTCAGTCAAACCAACTTGGAAAGCAATGAAGAATTCTGAAGCTTTAAGAACTGAACTGACAACTAGCCTGAAGTTATTATGGGAAAAGGTTGTTACTCAATCTAATACACTGTCTGTTGAACGTGAACTACTTCCCCCCTAGAGGGCACCATTAAACAACTTTCTGCCTCATATGAGCTTTATCAGTTTACCAGTAATAAGCTTATTAACATTTTATAAAGTGTGAAAACAGAAGATTCCCTGGAGGAATTAAACAGCTTCCAGGTTCCTAATCTAGAAACACATGGTTTTATCCAGCAAATCAAATTAAAGGCAGAAGCGAAAATAGAGCTGCTACAGTACACTGAATCTCACAGATCCGTTTCCACCAGACATTCTAAAAAGTCCTCCAAATCCTATAGTTCAAGATACTCATCACTCAGTGAGCGACTTATTGTGTTGCGTTTGTTAAAATATGATTTTTTTAAATTAATCAGACATAACATTTCACAATAGTGGTTGGTTATAGAGATTCTGTCAGGTTTTTGGCTTGAGTAGATTTCTCAAACACGTGCTATTTCATACAATGGGTACATGGATAACATTGTTGTATTCAAATTGACAGTTTGAAGAGGCTATTGTCTTTATAGCTACAGTAAACAAGTAAGAGAGGGTCTCTCAAACTAAAAAAATGACTGTTAGTCGGTTGTTATGGAAACAAGTTTGTAACCATTAACTTTGGTCAACAAACTTGTACAAATAAAAAGGGAATAGAGACTGGAGGACACACACATCATCATGCTGTAACATCAGAACACATCATCATGCTTTGAAGATCAGAAGCCACTCATGATACAGCCTGACCTCCAGAAGAAACATTGCCAATGGAGATCACGAGCATACAGTATCAGAAGATAAGTAACTTTTAAATGTATTTGTATTGTTAGACCATAGGTTGTTCATTTTCTAGGCATTTTGCTTGTTATAGAGCTGTCAGTCTTGTATTGTATTCCTAATATTGTAATAGTTTTGTATATACAGCATCTTTGTATAGTAAAGCACATTTACACACTGCAGAAGTCTCAGCTTCCTTGCTTATACCACAGATTAACCTTGCTAGATAGACGCAAGCAAAACAATTGGGGGCTCGTCCACGAGCTGTGCTATAGTTCAGTTGAAGAAGACCTGTTTTTCTGTAGTGTGTAGCTTGTGCTAGGTAAAATGCTGCGTAAGCTGTTTAGGAAAAGCAAGGCTGCAGAGGGTTCTGGTGACCAGAAAGAAGTGTGCAGCTTACCTATCTGGGCCAGAGACAATGAGTGGGAGCCTCTTGCTAAAGAATTTGTGAAGTATGCTTCTCCCTTGAAGCTGACTTGGGTTGATAAAGTCTCAGATAATTTTGTAGATTTTAGCCTTAAGGGGTTGGATTTAAGTAAAAAAGAGAAGAGGACAGTGTCCACAGTGGGCTGGTATTTTCTTCATGCTATTTACACCGAATCACATAGAAGGGAGAAAGCAGAGGCAGAAGTCAAGGTATTAAAAGACCAGCTAGCAGTTGCTTCAGAGTGTGTACGTTCAACCGCTAGTCGGGCTGATGATTCGCAAGAGTGTTGTGCAGCCCTCATGACCAAATCAATTAATGCCTTAAGAAAATAGAAGGGCCGTAAACCTGTTAGTAAAGCCAGGGTACGTGCCATTGTCACATCCCAAAATTGGGATTGTGAGGATGTGCTCTCCTCAAATGATAGTGAGGATGAGGAGATAGAGTTTGATATTTTGCATGATGATCTGCTAGTGCAAAAGAAAAAGTATGCCAGACCTCTCAATACTAAGCATAGGACACGGCAACATGATAGAGAGGATATGGCAGATGGGGAGGTGCATTATCGCAATCCCAGAGAGTTGAATTTGAAGAAGTACAGGAGTTTACACAACTGAACTCCATGAGCTGGCAAAACAATACAAACAAAGGTCTGGGGAGCCCCTAGTGAGTTGGCTTCTATGCTTAGGGGATGAAGGGGCGGGCAGTGTTGTTTTGTCAGGTAAGGAAGCAGTGACTATGGGAGTGTTAACCCATGATCCACAATTGCGTTGAGCAATGCGAAAAGCTAGAGAGTTTAGTGTGAATTTTTCACTGTTAGACCTCGTGAGAGATGGAATAGTCAGAGTATACGCTAGTCCTACTGACCTGGAAAATACCTACTCCTGGACATCAATAGCAGAGGGTATTTCCAGATTACGTGAGATGGGTTGTATAACTGGATTAAATACTTTTCCAGAATTGATGGGTCCAGATATGGAACTGTCAAGGACTTACCAGGCATTTCCGGGCTTTCCGTGCGCACATAGGTGCGCGGCGGGTGCGCGCCCGTGCACGTTAGCGTGCGCGTTAGCGCGCGGCGGCGCGCGCGTGCATGTGCGCATGCGCGGGAACGCAATTGGCGCCAAAACGGGCTTTAAAAGCCCAGCAGTGACACTCAGCCAGTGCTGTGTTGTCTTAAAGCTTCCTGCTTGTCAGCCACCCGAAAACCTGATCTGAAACTTGAACCTGTGATCTCCCGTTACCGACCCGGCTCTGTTTGGACTACTCTACCTTCTCCTACCCGACCCGGCCCGCCTGACCTTGTTGCATCTGCCTTTTGGTTACCCACTCCTGCCTGCCTACCGACTCTGCCATTGCCTGCTCCTGTCATCTGATTGATCTGCTGTTGCCAACCGGACTGTCTGACCTTGCTCTGCTGATTCCCACTTGTTTGATCCGCCTGCTGCCTGGTTCTTTTGTATCCTGCTTTAACCACCTACAGCTGCAGTCTTACATCCTGCCATCCGCATACGGACATTACTGGAGGACCTCCCTGTTGGTTGCAACACCTTCCTCTACAAACCAGGCACTCCTACCCCACTGTGCTCACGTGACCACTGTCCCCATCTCCAGTGGCACGTGAACCAGCGCTGTATGAGAGGTCTCCTCCTACAAGTCAGGCTCTACGTCCAGGTACGTAACAGGAACCCTTTACGTCTGCTCTGCGATCTAAGCTGATGAAGTCTGCGCCATTTAATCTCAGGGCTCCATTATTGTCCTTGTTGGGAGGCCTGGGATTAAACAGCAAGATTCATGAAGCCACAACCCTTTTAAGCCAGTTGGGGAGCTAGAGGAGACTAAAACAAAACCTGTCAAGGCAGTAGATAAGGTCAAGGCCAGACAGGAAGAATACAAGCAGAAAAGAACAGAGAAGAAAGGGAATGGGGTAGAGAAGACAGGAGGTGAAGAGAAAACCAGGCTAGTTGTTTCTAGGAAAGAAATGTGGGTGGACCTATTAAAGGCAGGAATATCTAAAGATGAGATAGATGGCATTTATACTGGAGAAATGCTGAAGAGGTGGAAATATTTAGTAGGGAAAACTGTCAGGGTTAAAAACACTACTCCTAGTGAAGATAACATCAGCCTAGATTTAGAGGAAACAGAACAGACCACTCCTGTTAGCCCCAAACAGGGATGAGCTTCGTGTTCGAGTTGAACCCATGTTCGACTCGAACATCGTCTGTTTGCCCGTTCAGTGAATTCCGAACATTATGGTCCATTCGCGCCAAATTCCAATGGCGCGTCACGGGCCATAATTCACTGCGGCATCGCAGTGCATTGCTGGCTGATGATTGGCCAAGCACTCACTATGACCCGCATGCTTTGGCCAATCACAGCGCGGAAAAACGGAGAGCCGTAATTGGCCAAAGCCAGGGTGGCTTTGGCCAATTATGGCTCAGGGAGTTTAGTACACACCCCACACTATATAAGGCCGCCTGCGTGGCGGCCTTGTGTAGTGTGTTACGGCAGCGGAGAGAGATAGACACAGAGATGGTGTGATTTCATTTCATTTTGAAGCTGTTGCAAATACAGTGGGTGTATTGTGCCACCTGCACAGTGTACATGCCTGAAGCTACCCCAAATGCTGTTGTTGTGCTCATCCTATCCATAGGCAGCTGTTGCAAATACAGTTGGTGTATTGTGCCATCTGCACAGTGTACACGCCTGAAGCTACCCCAAATGCTGTTGTTGTGCTCATCCTATCCGTAGGCAGCTGTTGCAAATACAGTGGGTGTATTGTGCCATCTGCACAGTGTACACGCCTGAAGCTACCCCAATTGCTGTTCTCATAATAATAATACTACAGGCAGGCAGTTGATTCTGCTAGCTGCAGTATATCAGTATATACGTCCCAGCTTTGTGCAGCTACATCTCCCTGCAGGCCATTAGTATGTCTGGAAGGCCAACAAGGAGAGGCAGACAGTCACGAGGCAATAAAAGAGGGCAAGCAGGCTCTGTGTCTAGAGGCAAAAGTGCTGATCGTGGGCATGGTGCATCCTCATCAGCATGTGGCCATGGGACATGCTCGTCCTTTTTTTTGGCAGCTGGACGCGTTGAGCCGCAACATGCCGAAGACTTGGTAGAGTGGATGACCAAGCCGTCCTCATCCTCCTCAGTCCTCATCCTCTCTCACCCAGGCTCAGGGTACTGGCAAAGAAGCTGCCAATGCGGCCCTTTTCGCTAGGCTCAATGGCATCAGTCACTCCTTCCCTAGCACAGTCAAACACTGCAACACCTCACAGAAACTCTAGTTGAAGCACAGGAAGTATTGCATCAAAAATTGTAATTACACGCCCCTGTTAAACAGGGGCTGAAAAATTGGCCCTTAGCCACTGGTGGCGGCGCCCAGAACCAAAAATGCTCTTACAAGCTATCAGCATGATCATTGAGGAGGAAGAGGATAGTCACTCAGCATAACAGGATAGTCACTCAGCATCAGGCAGTCTTGAAGGGATCTGACATTTCAAAAAAATTATTCGGTTACATCAGCATCAGGTGCTTGGTAGCTGGTGGTGATCCAAGACTGATTAATTTTTATGAAGGTCAGTCGATCAACCGAGTCGGTGGACAGGCGTACCATGTGATCGGTTACAAAGCCTCAAGCATCACTGAATGTGCGTTCCGAAAGAACGCTGGATGCAGGACAGGCCAGTAGTTCAGTTGCATACTGCAAGCTCTGGCCAGTGATCCATCCTCAAGACCCAGTAACCCAGAGGATTTTCGATGGGAAAGGTGTCCAAGTCTGACCTTGCCCCTAGGTATTCCTGGACCATGTAAATCAGACCCTGTCGATGGTTGCTGGAACGATCATACCTTGGGGCTGCGGACTCAAAAATTGTCTGAATGCATCGGTCAGACGGCCACCTTCTCCACCGCTTCTTCTGTGACTGACCGAAGCCTCAGCAACACGTCCAGGAATTTGTAACCTCCCAGTCTCTGGGAACGCATTGCACAGACCTTTCTGCAAGGCCTCCGAAGATGTTTCATCCTCTGCTCCCTCTGCGACAGCAAGATAAGGTCCGCAACCTTACACTTGTAACGTGGATCAAGGAGGGTTGCCAGCCAGTAATGATCCCCCTCCTTGATCCGACAAATACGAGGATCCTTCCGCAGGCTTTGCAGGATCAGGGAGGCCATGCAGTGTAGGTTAGCTGAAGCATTCGGTCCGGAGTCCTCTGGGTCACTATGATCCGCAGCCACCTCCTCCCAGCCATGTACAAGTCCACGGGTTTCTTGGGACTGTGAATAATCCCTAAAAGTCTGCTGCTGATGCTGAGTGACAGGCTCCACCTCCATGCTGACACAATTCTCCTATTCCCCCTCCTTGTCCTCCTCCTCTGTGATCGGCAGGCCAGCAGGAACACTGTCTGGATAAAGGGGGTCTTCCTGCCTCAAGTGCCCTGTCCATTATCCCACGCAGCGTGTGCTCCAACAGGTGGACAAGAGGGACAGTGTCACTGATGCATGCAGTGTCACTGCTCACCATCATCGTGGCCTCCTCAAATGGTGACAGGACAGTGCATGCATCCCTGATCATGGCCCACTAGTGTGGGGAAAAAAAACAAGCTCCCCTGAGCCTGTCCTGGCGCCGTAGTCGCACAGGTACTCATTGATGGCCCTCTGCTCCGTGAATCACCAGTAGTAGCATTTTGGAGGCGTGGTGGCGGAACAACCTCCAACACTACTGCACCTTGTCCTGCATCCTTCCCAGCTGCCAGAAGAGTCACCCAATGTGCCGTGAAAGATAGGTAACATCCCTGTCCATGCCTGCTGGACCATGAGTCAGCCGTAGTATACACCTTACCGCTGACCGCCCTGTCCAGCGAGGCCAAGACATTGCCTTCCACATGCCGGTAGAGAGCCGGAACCGCCTTCCGTGAGAAAAAGTGGCGTTTGGGAACCTGCCACTGAGTAACCGCACATTCCACAAACTCACGAAAGAGGGGTGTCAGGAAAAGGTGCTTCTGGGAAGAAAATATAGGAGCTCTGTGTGATGGGACTAACACACTACAAGTCCTATGGGTGCTTCTGGGAAGAAAATATAGGAGCTCTGTGTGATGGACTAACACACTACAAGTCCTATAGGTGCTTCTGGGAAGAAAATATAGGCTCTGTGTGATGGGACTAACACACTACAAGTCCTATAGGTGCTTCTGGGAAGAAAATATAGGAGCTCTGTGTGATGGGACTAACACACTACAAGTCCTATAGGTGCTTCTGGGAAAAAAATATATAGGAGCTCTGTGTGATGGGACTAACACACTACAAGTCCTATAGGTGCTTCTGGGAAGAAAATATAGGAGCTCTGTGTGATGGGACTAACACACTACAAGTCCTATGGGTGCTTCTGGGAAAAAATATAGCTCTGTGTGATGGGACTAACACACTACAAGTCCTATAGGTGCTTCTGGGAAGAAAATATAGGAGCTCTGTGTGATGGGACTAACACACTACAAGTCCTATAGGTGCTTCTGGGAAGAAAATATAGGAGCTCTGTGTGATGGGACTAACACACTACAAGTCCTATAGGTGCTTCTGGGAAAAAATATAGCTCTGTGTGATGGGACTAACACACTACAAGTCCTATAGGTGCTTCTGGGAAGAAAATATAGGAGCTCTGTGTGATGGGACTAAACACACTACAAGTCCTATAGGTGCTTCTGGGAAGAAAATATAGGAGCTCTGTGTGATGGGACTAACACACTACAAGTCCTATAGGTGCTTCTGGGAAGAAAATATAGGAGCTCTGTGTGATGGGACTAACACACTACAAGTCCTATAGGTGCTTCTGGGAAGAAAATATAGGAGCTCTGTGTGATGGGACTAACACACTACAAGTCCTATGGGTGCTTCTGGGAAAAAAATATAGGAGCTCTGTGTGATGGGACTAACACACTACAAGTCCTATAGGTGCTTCTGGAAGAAAATATAGGAGCTCTGTGTGATGGGACTAACACACTACAAGTCCTATAGGTGCTTCTGGGAAGAAAAATATAGCTCTGTGTGTGATGGGACTAACACACTACAAGTCCTATGGGTGCTTCTGGGAAGAAAATATAGGAGCTCTGTGTGATGGGACTAACACACTACAAGTCCTATAGGTGCTTCTGGGAAGAAAATATAGGAGCTCTGTGTGATGGGACTAACACACTACAAGTCCTATAGGTGCTTCTGGAAAGAAAATATAGGAGCTCTGTGTGATGGGACTAACACACTACAAGTCCTATAGTTGCTTCTGGGAAGAAAATATAGGAGCTCTGTGTGATGGGACTAACACACTACAAGTCCTATAGGTGCTTCTGGGAAGAAAATATAGGAGCTCTGTGTGATGGGACTAACACACTACAAGTCCTATAGGTGCTTCTGGGAAGAAAATATAGGAGCTCTGTGTGATGGGACTAACACACTACAAGTCCTATAGGTGCTTCTGGGAAGAAAATATAGGAGCTCTTGTGATGGGACTAACACACTACAAGTCCTATAGGTGCTTCTGGGAAAAAATATAGGAGCTCTGTGTGATGGGACTAACACACTACAAGTCCTATAGGTGCTTCTGGGAAGAAAATATAGGAGCTCTGTGTGATGGGACTAACACACTACAAGTCCTATAGGTGCTTCTGGGAAGAAAATATAGGAGCTCTGTGTGATGGGACTAACACACTACAAGTCCTATAGGTGCTTCTGGGAAGAAAATATAGGAGCTCTGTGTGATGGGACTAACACACTACAAGTCCTATGGGTGCTTCTGGGAAGAAAATATAGGAGCTCTGTGTGATGGGACTAACACACTACAAGTCCTATGGGTGCTTCTGGGAAAAAATATAGGAGCTCTGTGTGATGGGACTAACACACTACAAGTCCTATAGGTGCTTCTGGAAGAAAATATAGGAGCTCTGTGTGATGGGACTAACACACTACAAGTCCTATGGGTGCTTCTGGGAAAAAAATATAGGAGCTCTGTGTGATGGGACTAACACACTACAAGTCCTATAGGTGCTTCTGGGAAGAAAATATAGGAGCTCTGTGTGATGGGACTAACACACTACAAGTCCTATGGGTGCTTCTGGGAAGAAAATATAGGAGCTCTGTGTGATGGGACTAACACACTACAAGTCCTATGGGTGCTTCTGGAAGAAAATATAGGAGCTCTGTGTGATGGGACTAACACACTACAAGTCCTATAGGTGCTTCTGGGAAGAAAATATAGCTCTGTGTGATGGGACTAACACACACTACAAGTCCTATGGGTGCTTCTGGAAGAAAATATAGCTCTGTGTGATGGGACTAACACACTACAAGTCCTATAGGTGCTTCTGGGAAGAAAATATAGGAGCTCTGTGTGATGGGACTAACACACTACAAGTCCTATAGGTGCTTCTGGGAAGAAAATATAGGAGCTCTGTGTGATGGGGACTAACACACTACAAGTCCTATAGGTGCTTCTGGAAGAAAATATAGGAGCTCTGTGTGATGGGACTAACACACTACAAGTCCTATGGGTGCTTCTGGGAAAAAATATAGCTCTGTGTGATGGGACTAACACACTACAAGTCCTATAGGTGCTTCTGGGAAGAAAATATAGGAGCTCTGTGTGATGGGACTAACACACTACAAGTCCCTATAGGTGCTTCTGGGAAGAAAATATAGGAGCTCTGTGTGATGGGACTAACACACTACAAGTCCTATAGGTGCTTCTGGGAAGAAAATATAGGAGCTCTGTGTGATGGGACTAACACACTACAAGTCCTATGGGTGCTTCTGGGAAAACAAATATAGGAGCTCTGTGTGATGGGACTAACACACTACAAGTCCTATAGGTGCTTCTGGGAAGAAAATATAGGAGCTCTGTGTGATGGGACTAACACACTACAAGTCCTATGGGTGCTTCTGGGAAGAAAATATAGGAGCTCTGTGTGATGGGACTAACACACTACAAGTCCTATAGGTGCTTCTGGAAGAAAATATAGGAGCTCTGTGTGATGGGACTAACACACTACAAGTCCTATGGGTGCTTCTGGTGAAGAAAATATAGGAGCTCTGTGTGATGGGACTAACACACTACAAGTCCTATGGTGTGCTTCTGGGAAGAAAATATAGGAGCTCTGTGTGATGGGACTAACACACTACAAGTCCTATAGGTGCTTCTGGGAAGAAAATATAGCTCTGTGTGATGGGACTAACACACTACAAGTCCTATAGGTGCTTCTGGGAAGAAAATATAGCTCTGTGTGATGGGACTAACACACTACAAGTCCTATAGGTGCTTCTGGGAAGAAAATATATAGCTCTGTGTGATGGGACTAACACACTACAAGTCCTATAGGTGCTTCTGGGAAGAAAATATAGGAGCTCTGGTGATGGGACTAACACACTACAAGTCCTAGGTGCTTCTGGGAAGAAAATATAGGAGCTCTGTGTGATGGGACTAACACACTACAAGTCCTATGGGTGCTTCTGGAAGAAAATATAGGAGCTCTGTGTGATGGGACTAACACACTACAAGTCCTATAGGTGCTTCTGGGAAAAAATATAGGAGCTCTGTGTGATGGGACTAACACACTACAAGTCCTATGGGTGCTTCTGGGAAAACAAATATAGGAGCTCTGTGTGATGGGACTAACACACTACAGTCCTATGGGTGCTTCTGGGAAGAAAATATAGGAGCTCTGTGTGATGGGACTAACACACTACAAGTCCTATGGGTGCTTCTGGGAAGAAAATATAGCTCTGTGTGATGGGACTAACACACTACAAGTCCTAGGTGCTTCTGGGAAGAAAATATAGGAGCTCTGTGTGATGGGACTAACACACTACAAGTCCTATAGGTGCTTCTGGGAAGAAAAAATATAGCTCTGTGTGGGGACTAACACACTACAAGTCCTATAGGTGCTTCTGGGAAGAAAATATAGAGCTCTGTGTGATGGGACTAACACACTACAAGTCCTATGGGTGCTTCTGGGAAGAAAATATAGGAGCTCTGTGTGATGGGACTAACACACTACAAGTCCTATAGGTGCTTCTGGGAAGAAAATAGGAGCTCTGTGTGATGGGACTAACACACTACAAGTCCTATAGGTGCTTCTGGGAAGAAAATATAGGCTCTGTGTGATGGGACTAACACACTACAAGTCCTATAGGTGCTTCTGGGAAGAAAATATAGGAGCTCTGTGTGATGGGACTAACACACTACAAGTCCTATAGGTGCTTCTGGGAAGAAAAAATATAGGAGCTCTGTGTGATGGGACTAACACACTACAAGTCCCTAGGGTGCTTCTGGGAAGAAAATATAGGAGCTCTGTGTGATGGGACTAACACACTACAAGTCCTATGGGTGCTTCTGGGAAGAAAATATAGGAGCTCTGTGTGATGGGACTAACACACTACAAGTCCTATAGGTGCTTCTGGGAAGAAAATATAGGAGCTCTGTGTGATGGGACTAACACACTACAAGTCCTATGGGGTGCTTCTGGGAAGAAAATATAGGAGCTCTGTGTGATGGGACTAACACACTACAAGTCCTATAGGTGCTTCTGGAAGAAAATATAGGAGCTCTGTGTGATGGGACTAACACACTACAAGTCCTATAGGTGCTTCTGGGAAGAAAATATAGGAGCTCTGTGTGATGGGACTAACACACTACAAGTCCTATAGGTGCTTCTGGGAAGAAAAAATAGGAGCTCTGTGTGATGGGACTAACACACTACAAGTCCTATGGGTGCTTCTGGGAAGAAAAATATAGAGCTCTGTGTGATGGGACTAACACACTACAAGTCCTAATGGGTGCTTCTGGGAAGAAAAAATAGGAGCTCTGTGTGATGGGACTAACACACTACAAGTCCTATGGGTGCTCTGGGAAGAAAATATAGGAGCTCTGTGTGATGGGACTAACACACTACAAGTCCTATAGGTGCTTCTGGGAAGAAAATATAGGAGCTCTGTGTGATGGGACTAACACACTACAAGTCCTATAGGTGCTTCTGGGAAAAAATATAGCTCTGTGTGATGGGACTAACACACACTACAAGTCCTATGGGTGCTTCTGGGAAGAAAATATAGCTCTGTGTGATGGGACTAACACACTACAAGTCCTATAGGTGCTTCTGGGAAGAAAATATAGGAGCTCTGTGTGATGGGACTAACACACTACAAGTCCTATAGGTGCTTCTGGGAAAAATATAGGAGCTCTGTGTGATGGGACTAACACACTACAAGTCCTGTGGGTGCTTCTGGGAAGAAAATATAGGAGCTCTGTGATGGGACTAACACACTACAAGTCTATAGGTGCTTCTGGGAAGAAAAATAGGAGCTCTGTGTGATGGGACTAACACACTACAAGTCCTATGGGTGCTTCTGGGAAGAAAATATAGCTCTGTGTGATGGGACTAACACACTACAAGTCCTATAGGTGCTTCTGGGAAGAAAATATAGGAGCTCTGTGTGATGGGACTAACACACTACAAGTCCTATGGTGTGCTTCTGGGAAGAAAATATAGGAGCTCTGTGTGATGGGACTAACACACTACAAGTCCTATAGGTGCTTCTGGGAAGAAAATATAGGAGCTCTGTGTGATGGGACTAACACACTACAAGTCCTATAGGTGCTTCTGGGAAGAAAATATAGGAGCTCTCTGTGATGGGACTAACACACTACAAGTCCTATGGGTGCTTCTGGAAAGAAAATATAGGAGCTCTGTGTGATGGGACTAACACACTACAAGTCCTATAGGTGCTTCTGGGAAAAAAATATAGGAGCTCTGTGTGATGGGACTAACACACTACAAGTCCTATAGGTGCTTCTGGGAAGAAAATATAGGAGCTCTGTGTGATGGGACTAACACACTACAAGTCCTATTGGTGCTTCTGGGAAAAAATATAGCTCTGTGTGATGGGACTAACACACTACAAGTCCTATAGGTGCTTCTGGGAAGAAAATATAGGAGCTCTGTGTGATGGGACTAACACACTACAAGTCCTATAGGTGCTTCTGGGAAGAAAATATAGGAGCTCTGTGTGATGGGACTAACACACTACAAGTCCTATAGGTGCTTCTGGGAAGAAAATATAGGAGCTCTGTGTGATGGGACTAACACACTACAAGTCCTATGGGTGCTTCTGGGAAGAAAAAATATAGGAGCTCTGTGTGATGGGACTAACACACTACAAGTCCTATGGGTGCTTCTGGGAAGAAAATATAGGAGCTCTGTGTGATGGGACTAACACACTACAAGTCCTATAGGTGCTTCTGGAAGAAAATATAGGAGCTCTGTGTGATGGGACTAACACACTACAAGTCCTATAGGTGCTTCTGGGAAGAAAATATAGGAGCTCTGTGTGATGGGACTAACACACTACAAGTCCTGGGGGTGCTTCTGGGAAGAAAATATAGGCTCTCTGTGTGATGGGACTAACACACTACAAGTCCTATAGTGCTTCTGGGAAGAAAATATAGCTCTGTGTGATGGGACTAACACACTACAAGTCCTAGGTGCTTCTGGGAAGAAAATATAGGAGCTCTGTGTGATGGGACTAACACACTACAAGTCCTATAGGTGCTTCTGGGAAGAAAATATAGGAGCTCTGTGTGATGGGACTAACACACTACAAGTCCTATAGGTGCTTCTGGGAAGAAAATATAGGAGCTCTGTGTGATGGGACTAAACACTACAAGTCCTATGGTGCTTCTGGGAAGAAAATATAAGCTCTGTGTGATGGGACAACACACTACAAGTCCTATGGGTGCTTCTGGGAAAAATATAGGAGCTCTGTGTGATGGGACTAACACACACTACAAGTCCTATAGGTGCTTGGGAAGAAAATATAGGAGCTCTGTGTGATGGGACTAACACACTACAAGTCCTATGGGTGCTTCTGGGAAGAAAATATAGGAGCTCTGTGTGATGGGACTAACACACTACAAGTCCTATGGGTGCTTCTGGGAAGAAAATATAGGAGCTCTGTGTGATGGGACTAACACACTACAAGTCCTATAGGTGCTTCTGGGAAGAAAATATAGGGAGCTCTGTGTGATGGGACTAACACACTACAAGTCCTAGGTGCTTCTGGGAAGAAAATATAAGGAGCTCTGTGTGATGGGACTAACACACTACAAGTCCTATAGGTGCTTCTGGGAAGAAAATATAAGAGCTCTGTGTGATGGGACTAACACACTACAAGTCCTATAGGTGCTTCTGGGAAAAAATATAGCTCTGTGTGATGGGACTAACACACTACAAGTCCTATAGGTGCTTCTGGGAAGAAAATAGGAGCTCTGTGTGATGGGACTAACACACTACAAGTCCTATAGGTGCTTCTGGGAAGAAAAATAGGAGCTCTGTGTGATGGGACTAACACACTACAAGTCCTATAGGTGCTTCTGGGAAGAAAATATAGGAGCTCTGTGTGATGGGACTAACACACTACAAGTCCTATAGGTGCTTCTGGGAAGAAAATATAGGAGCTCTGTGTGATGGGACTAACAAACAAGTCCTATAGGTGCTTCTGGGAAGAAAATATGTCTGTGTGATGGGACTAACACACTACAAGTCCTATAGGTGCTTCTGGGAAGAAAATATAGGAGCTCTGTGTGATGGGACTAACAACACTACAAGTCCTATAGGTGCTTCTGGGAAGAAAAAATAGGAGCTCTGTGTGATGGGACTAACACACTACAAGTCCTATAGGTGCTTCTGGGAAGAAAATATAGGAGCTCTGTGTGATGGGACTAACACACTACAAGTCCTATGGGTGCTTCTGGGAAGAAAATATAGGAGCTCTGTGTGATGGGACTAACACACTACAAGTCCTATAGGTGCTTCTGGGAAGAAAATATAGCTCTGTGTGATGGGACTAACACACTACAAGTCCTATAGGTGCTTCTGGGAAAAAATATAGGAGCTCTGTGTGATGGGACTAACACACTACAAGTCCTAGAGGTGCTTCTGGGAAGAAAATAGAGCTCTGTGTGATGGGACTAACACACTACAAGTCCTATAGGTGCTTCTGGGAAGAAAATATAGGAGCTCTGTGTGATGGGACTAACACACTACAAGTCCTATAGGTGCTTCTGGGAAGAAAATATAGGAGCTCTGTGTGATGGGACTAACACACTACAAGTCCTATAGGTGCTTCTGGGAAGAAAATATAGCTCTGTGTGATGGGACTAACACACTACAAGTCCTAGTGCTTCTTCTGGGAAGAAAATATAGGAGCTCTAGTGTGATGGGACTAACACACTACAAATCCTATAGGTGCTTCTGGGAAGAATATAGCTCTGTGTGATGGGACTAACACACTACAAGTCCTATAGGTGCTTCTGGGAAGAAAATATAGGAGCTCTGTGTGATGGGACTAACACACTACAAGTCCTAGGTGCTTCTGGGAAGAAAATATAGGAGCTCTGTGTGATGGGACTAACACACTACAAGTCCTATAGGTGCTTCTGGGAAGAAAATATAGGAGCTCTGTGTGATGGGACTAACACACTACAAGTCCTATAGGTGCTTCTGGGAAGAAAATATAGGAGCTCTGTGTGATGGGACTAACACACTACAAGTCCTATGGGTGCTTCTGGGAAGAAAATATAGGAGCTCTGTGTGATGGGGACTAACACACTACAAGTCCTATAGGTGCTTCTGGGAAGAAAAATATAGGAGCTCTGTGTGATGGGACTAACACACTACAAGTCCTATAGGTGCTTCTGGGAAGAAAATATAGGAGCTCTGTGTGATGGGACTAACACACTACAAGTCCTATAGGTGCTTCTGGGAAGAAAATATAGGAGCTCTGTGTGATGGGACTAACACACTACAAGTCCTATAGGTGCTTCTGGGAAGAAAATATATGAGCTCTGTGTGCTGGGACTAACACACTACAAGTCCTATAGGTGCTTCTGGGATGAAAATATAGGAGCTCTGTGTGATGGGACTAACACACTACAAGTCCTATAGGTGCTTCTGGGAAGAAAATATAGGAGCTCTGTGTGATGGGACTAACACACTACAAGTCCTATAGGTGCTTCTGGGAAGAAAATATAGGAGCTCTGTGTGATGGGACTAACACACTACAAGTCCTAGGTGCTTCTGGGAAGAAAATATAGGAGCTCTCTGTGATGGGACTAACACACTAAAAGTCCTAGGGTGCTTCTGGGAAGAAAATATAGCTCTGTGTGATGGGACTAACACACTACAAGTCCTATAGGTGCTTCTGGGAAGAAAATATAGGAGCTCTGTGTGATGGGACTAACACACTACAAGTCCTATAGGTGCTTCTGGAAGAAAATATAGGAGCTCTCTGTGTGATGGGACTAACACACTACAAGTCCTATAGGTGCTTCTGGGAAGAAAATATAGGAGCTCTGTGTGATGGGACTAACACACTACAAGTCCTATAGGTGCTTCTGGGAAGAAAATATAGGAGCTCTGTGTGATGGGACTAACACACTACAAGTCCTATAGGTGCTTCTGGGAAGAAAATATAGGAGCTCTGTGTGATGGGACTAACATACTACAAGTCCTAGGGTGCTTCTGGGAAGAAAATATAGGAGCTCTGTGTGATGGGACTAACACACTACAAGTCCTATGGGTGCTTCTGGGAAGAAAATATAGGAGCTCTGTGTGATGGGACTAACACACTACAAGTCCTATAGGTGCTTCTGGGAAGAAAATATAGGAGCTCTGTGTGATGGGACTAACACACTACAAGTCCTATGGGTGCTTCTGGGAAGAAAATATAGGAGCTCTGTGTGATGGGACTAACACACTACAAGTCCTATAGGTGCTTCTGGGAAGAAAATATAGGAGCTCTGTGTGATGGGACTAACACACTACAAGTCCTATGGGTGCTTCTGGGAAGAAAATATAGGAGCTCTGTGTGATGGGACTAACACACTACAAGTCCTATGGGTGCTTCTGGGAAGAAAATATAGGAGCTCTGTGTGATGGGACTAACACACTACAAGTCCTATAGGTGCTTCTGGGAAGAAAATATAGGAGCTCTGTGTGATGGGACTAACACACTACAAGTCCTATGGGTGCTTCTGGGAAGAAAATATAGGAGCTCTGTGTGATGGGACTAACACACTACAAGTCCTATAGGTGCTTCTGGGAAGAAAATATAGGAGCTCTGTGTGATGGGACTAACACACTACAAGTCCTATGGGTGCTTCTGGGAACTAAAATATAGGAGCTCTGTGTGATGGGACTAACACACTACAAAGTCCTATTGGTGCTTCTGGGAAGAAAATATAGGAGCTCTGTGTGATGGGACTAACACACTACAAGTCCTATAGGTGCTTCTGGGAAAAAAATATAGGAGCTCTGTGTGATGGGACTAACACACTACAAGTCCTATAGGTGCTTCTGGGAAGAAAATATAGCTCTGTGTGATGGGACTAACACACTACAAGTCCTATAGGTGCTTCTGGGAAGAAAATATAGGAGCTCTGTGTGATGGGACTAACACACTACAAGTCCTATGGGTGCTTCTGGGAAGAAAATATAGGCTCTGTGTGATGGGACTAACACACACTACAAGTCCTATAGGTGCTTCTGGGAAGAAAATATAATAGCTCTGTGTGATGGGACTAACACACTACAAGTCCTATGGGTGCTTCTGGGAAAAAAATATAGGAGCTCTGTGTGATGGGACTAACACACTACAAGTCCTATAGGTGCTTCTGGGAAGAAAATATAGGAGCTCTGTGTGATGGGACTAACACACTACAAGTCCTAAGGGTGCTTCTGGGAACTAAAATATAGGAGCTCTGTGTGATGGGACTAACACACTACAAGTCCTATGGTGCTTCTGGGAAGAAAAATATAGGAGCTCTCTGTGTGATGGGACTAACACACTACAAGTCCTATAGGTGCTTCTGGGAAGAAAATATAGGAGCTCTGTGTGATGGGACTAACACACTACAAGTCCTATAGGTGCTTCTGGGAAGAAAATATAGGAGCTCTGTGTGATGGGACTAACACACTACAAGTCCTATAGGTGCTTCTGGGAAGAAAATATAGGAGCTCTGTGTGATGGGACTAACACACTACAAGTCCTATAGGTGCTTCTGGGAAGAAAATATAGGAGCTCTGTGTGATGGGACTAACACACTACAAGTCCTATGGGTGCTTCTGGGAAAAAAATATAGGAGCTCTGTGTGATGGGACTAACACACTACAAGTCCTATAGGTGCTTCTGGGAAGAAAAAATATAGGAGCTCTGTGTGATGGGACTAACACACTACAAGTCCTATGGGTGCTTCTGGGAAGTAAATATAGGAGCTCTGTGTGATGGGACTAACACACTACAAGTCCTATGGGTGCTTCTGGGGAAAAAAATATAGGAGCTCTGTGTGATGGGACTAACACACTACAAGTCCTATGGGTGCTTCTGGGAAGAAAATATAGGAGCTCTGTGTGATGGGACTAACACACTACAAGTCCTATAGGTGCTTCTGGGAAGAAAATATAGGAGCTCTGTGTGATGGGACTAACACACTACAAGTCCTATAGGTGCTTCTGGGAAGAAAATATAGCTCTGTGTGATGGGACTAACACACTACAAGTCCTATGGGTGCTTCTGGGAAGAAAATATAGGAGCTCTGTGTGATGGGACTAACACACTACAAGTCCTATAGGTGCTTCTGGGATGAAAATATAGGAGCTCTGTGTGATGGACTAACACACTACAAGTCCTATGGGTGCTTCTGGGAAGAAAATATAGGAGCTCTGTGTGATGGGACTAACACACTACAAGTCCTATGGGTGCTTCTGGGAAGAAAATATAGGCTCTGTGTGATGGGACTAACACACTACAAGTCCTATGGGTGCTTCTGGGAAGAAAATATAGGAGCTCTGTGTGATGGGACTAACACACTACAAGTCCTATAGGTGCTTCTGGGAAAAAATATAGGAGCTCTGTGTGATGGGACTAACACACTACAAAGTCCTATGGGTGCTTCTGGGAAGAAAATATAGGAGCTCTGTGTGATGGGACTAACACACTACAAGTCCTATAGGTGCTTCTGTGATGAAAATATAGGAGCTCTGTGTGATGGGACTAACACACTACAAGTCCTATAGGTGCTTCTGGGAAGAAAATATAGGAGCTCTGTGTGATGGGACTAACACACTACAAGTCCTATGGGTGCTTCTGGAAAGAAAATATAGGAGCTCTGTGTGATGGGACTAACACACTACAAGTCCTATAGGTGCTTCTGGGAAGAAAATATAGGAGCTCTGTGTGATGGGACTAACACACTACAAGTCCTATGGGTGCTTCTGGGAAGAAAAATATAGCTCTGTGTGATGGGGACTAACACACTACAAGTCCTATGGGTGCTTCTGGGAAGAAAATATAGGAGCTCTGTGTGATGGGACTAACACACTACAAGTCCTATAGGGTGCTTCTGGGAAGAAGAAAATATAGGAGCTGTGTGTGATGGGACTAACACACTACAAGTCCTATAGGGTGCTTCTGGGAAGAAAAATAGGAGCTCTGTGTGATGGGACTAACACACTACAAGTCCTAAGGGTGCTTCTGGGAAGAAATATATAGCTCTGTGTGATGGGACTAACACACTACAAGTCCTATGGGTGCTTCTGGGAAAAAATATAGGAGCTCTGTGTGATGGGACTAACACACTACAAGTCCTAGGTGCTTCTGGGAAGAAAATATAGGAGCTCTGTGTGATGGGACTAACAGACTACAAGTCCTATAGGTGCTTCTGGGAAGAAAATATAGGAGCTGTGTGATGGGACTAACACACTACAAGTCCTATGGGTGCTTCTGGGAAAAAATATAGCTCTGTGTGATGGGACTAACACACTACAAGTCCTATGGTGCTTCTGGGAAGAAAATATAGGAGCTCTGTGTGATGGGACTAACACACTACAAGTCCTATAGGTGCTTCTGGGAAGAAAATATAGGAGCTCTGTGTGATAACACTAACACACTACAAGTCCTATAGGTGCTTGGGAAGAAAATATAGGAGCTCTGTGTGATGGGACTAACACACTACAAGTCCTATAGGTGCTTCTGGGAAGAAAATATAGGAGCTCTGTGTGATGGGACTAACACACTACAAGTCCTATGGGTGCTTCTGGGAAGAAAATATAGGAGCTCTGTGTGATGGGACTAACACACTACAAGTCCTATGGGTGCTTCTGGGAAGAAAAATATAGGAGCTCTGTGTGATGGGACTAACACACTACAAGTCCTATGGGTGCTTCTGGGAAGAAAATATAGGAGCTCTGTGTGATGGGACTAACACACTACAAGTCCTATAGGTGCTTCTGGGAAGAAAAATATAGGAGCTCTGTGTGATGGGACTAACACACTACAAGTCCTATGGGTGCTTCTGGGAAGAAAATATAGGAGCTCTGTGTGATGGGACTAACACACTACAAGTCCTATGGGTGCTTCTGGGAAAAATATAGGAGCTCTGTGTGATGGGACTAACACACTACAAGTCCTATGGGTGCTTCTGGGGAGAAAATATAGGAGCTCTGTGTGATGGGACTAACACACTACAAGTCCTATAGGTGCTTCTGGGAAAAAATATAGGAGCTCTGTGTGATGGGACTAACACACTACAAGTCCTATAGGTGCTTCTGGGAAGAAAAAATATAGGAGCTCTGTGTGATGGGACTAACACACTACAAGTCCTATGGGTGCTTCTGGGAAGAAAATATAGGAGCTCTGTGTGATGGGACTAACACACTACAAGTCCTATAGGTGCTTCTGGGAAGAAAAATATAGGAGCTCTGTGTGATGGGACTAACACACTACAAGTCCTATGGGTGCTTCTGGGAAGAAAATATAGGAGCTCTGTGTGATGGGACTAACACACTACAAGTCCTATAGGTGCTTCTGGGAAGAAAAAATATAGGCTCTGTGTGATGGGACTAACACACTACAAGTCCTATAGGTGCTTCTGGGAAGAAAATATAGGAGCTCTGTGTGATGGGACTAACACACTACAAGTCCTATGGGTGCTTCTGGGAAGAAAATATAGGAGCTCTGTGTGATGGGACTAACACACTACAAGTCCTATAGGTGCTTCTGGGAAGAAAATATAGGAGCTCTGTGTGATGGGACTAACACACTACAAGTCCTATAGGTGCTTCTGGGAAGAAAATATAGGAGCTCTGTGTGATGGGACTAACACACTACAAGTCCTATAGGTGCTTCTGGGAGAAAATATAGGAGCTCTGTGTGATGACTAACACACACTACAAGTCCTATGGGTGCTTCTGGGAAGAAAATATAGGCTCTGTGTGATGGGACTAACACACTACAAGTCCTATGGGTGCTTCTGGGAAGAAAATATAGGAGCTCTGTGTGATGGGACTAACACACTACAAGTCCTATAGGTGCTTCTGGGAAAAAATATAGGAGCTCTGTGTGATGGGACTAACACACTACAAGTCCTATAGGTGCTTCTGGGAAGAAAATATAGAGCTCTGTGTGATGGGACTAACACACTACAAGTCCTATGGGTGCTTCTGGGAAGAAAATATAGGAGCTCTGTGTGATGGGACTAACACACTACAAGTCCTGGGTGCTTCTGGGAAGAAAATATAGGAGCTCTGTGTGATGGGACTAACACACTACAAGTCCTATAGGTGCTTCTGGGAAGAAAATATAGGAGCTCTGTGTGATGGGACTAACACACTACAAGTCCTATGGGTGCTTGGGAAGAAAATATAGGAGCTCTGTGTGATGGGACTAACACACTACAAGTCCTATGGGTGCTTCTGGGGAGAAAATATAGGAGCTCTGTGTGATGGGACTAACACACTACAAGTCCTATGGGTGCTTCTGGGAAGAAAATATAGGAGCTCTCTGTGTGATGGGACTAACACACTACAAGTCCTATAGGTGCTTCTGGGAAGAAAATATAGGAGCTCTGTGTGATGGGACTAACACACTACAAGTCCTATGGGTGCTTCTGGGAAGAAAAATATAGCTCTGTGTGATGGGACTAACACACTACAAGTCCTATAGGTGCTTCTGGGAAGAAAATATAGGAGCTCTGTGTGATGGGACTAACACACTACAAGTCCTATGGGTGCTTCTGGGAAGAAAATATAGGAGCTCTGTGTGATGGGACTAACACACTACAAGTCCTATGGGTGCTTCTGGGAAGAAAATATAGAGCTCTGTGTGATGGGACTAACACACTACAAGTCCTATTGGTGCTTCTGGGAAGAAAATATAGGAGCTCTGTGTGATGGGACTAACACACTACAAGTCCTATGGGTGCTTCTGGGAAAAAATATAGGAGCTCTGTGTGATGGGACTAACACACTACAAGTCCTATAGGTGCTTCTGGGAAGAAAATATAGGAGCTCTGTGTGATGGGACTAACACACTACAAGTCCTATAGGTGCTTCTGGGAAGAAAATATAGGAGCTCTGTGTGATGGGACTAACACACTACAAGTCCTATAGGTGCTTCTGGGAAGAAAATATAGGAGCTCTGTGTGATGGGACTAACACACTACAAGTCCTATAGGTGCTTCTGGGAAAAAAATATAGCTCTGTGTGATGGGACTAAAACACACTACAAGTCCTATGGGGTGCTTCTGGGAAGAAAATATAGGAGCTCTGTGTGATGGGACTAACACACTACAAGTCCTATGGGTGCTTCTGGGAAGAAAATATAGGAGCTCTGTGTGATGGGACTAACACACTACAAGTCCTATAGGTGCTTCTGGGAAAAAAATATAGGAGCTCTGTGTGATGGGACTAACACACTACAAGTCCTATGGGTGCTTCTGGGAAGAAAATATAGGAGCTCTGTGTGATGGGACTAACACACTACAAGTCCTATAGGTGCTTCTGGGAAGAAAATATAGGAGCTCTGTGTGATGGGACTAACACACTACAAGTCCTAAGGGTGCTTCTGGGAAAAAATATAGGAGCTCTGTGTGATGGGACTAACACACTACAAGTCCTATGGGTGCTTGGGAAGAAAATATAGGAGCTCTGTGTGATGGGACTAACACACTACAAGTCCTATGGGTGCTTCTGGGAAAAAATATAGGAGCTCTGTGTGATGGGACTAACACACTACAAGTCCTATGGGTGCTTCTGGGAAGAAAATATAGGAGCTCTGTGTGATGGGACTAACACACTACAAGTCCTATGGGTGCTTCTGGGAAGAAAATATAGGAGCTCTGTGTGATGGGACTAACACACTACAAGTCCTATGGGTGCTTCTGGAAGAAAATATAGGAGCTCTGTGTGATGGGACTAACACTACAAGTCCTATGGGTGCTTCTGGGAAGAAAATATAGGAGCTCTGTGTGATGGGACTAACACACTACAAGTCCTATGGGTGCTTCTGGGAAGAAAATATAGGAGCTCTGTGTGATGGGACTAACACACTACAAGTCCTATGGGTGCTTCTGGGAAGAAAAATATAGGAGCTCTGTGTGATGGGACTAACACACTACAAGTCCTATGGGTGCTTCTGGGAAGAAAATATAGGAGCTCTGTGTGATGGGACTAACACACTACAAGTCCTATGGGTGCTTCTGGAAGAAAATATAGGAGCTCTGTGTGATGGGACTAACACACTACAAGTCCTATGGGTGCTTCTGGGAAGAAAATATAGGAGCTCTGTGTGATGGGACTAACACACTACAAGTCCTATGGGTGCTTCTGGAAGAAAATATAGCTCTGTGTGATGGGACTAACACACTACAAGTCCTATGGGTGCTTCTGGGAAGAAAATATAGGAGCTCTGTGTGATGGGACTAACACACTACAAGTCCTATGGGTGCTTCTGGGAAGAAAATATAGGAGCTCTGTGTGATGGGACTAACACACTACAAGTCCTATGGGTGCTTCTGGGAAGAAAAATATAGCTCTGTGTGATGGGACTAACACACTACAAGTCCTATAGGTGCTTCTGGGAAGAAAAATAGGAGCTCTGTGTGATGGGACTAACACACTACAAGTCCTATGGGTGCTTCTGGGAAGAAAATATAGGAGCTCTGTGTGATGGGACTAACACACTACAAGTCCTATGGGTGCTTCTGGGAAGAAAATATAGGAGCTCTGTGTGATGGGACTAACACACTACAAGTCCTATGGGTGCTTCTGGGAAGAAAATATAGGAGCTCTGTGTGATGGGACTAACACACTACAAGTCCTATGGGTGCTTCTGGGAAGAAAATATAGGAGCTCTGTGTGATGGGACTAAACACACTACAAGTCCTATGGTGCTTCTGGGAAGAAAATATAGGAGCTCTGTGTGATGGGACTAACACACTACAAGTCCTATGGGTGCTTCTGGGAAGAAAATATAGGAGCTCTGTGTGATGGGACTAACACACTACAAGTCCTATGGGTGCTTCTGGGAAAAAAATATATAGGAGCTCTGTGTGTGATGGGACTAACACACTACAAGTCCTATGGGTGCTTCTGGGAAGAAAATATAGGAGCTCTGTGTGATGGGACTAACACACTACAAGTCCTATGGGTGCTTCTGGAAGAAAATATAGGAGCTCTGTGTGATGGGACTAACACACTACAAGTCCTATGGGTGCTTCTGGAAGAAAATATAGGAGCTCTGTGTGATGGGACTAACACACTACAAGTCCTATGGGTGCTTCTGGGAAGAAAATATAGGAGCTCTGTGTGATGGGACTAACACACTACAAGTCCTATGGGTGCTTCTGGAAGAAAATATAGGAGCTCTGTGTGATGGGACTAACACACTACAAGTCCTATGGGTGCTTCTGGGAAAAAAATATAGGAGCTCTGTGTGATGGGACTAACACACTACAAGTCCTATGGGGTGCTTCTGGGAAGAAAATATAGGAGCTCTGTGTGATGGGACTAACACACTACAAGTCCTATGGGTGCTTCTGGGAAGAAAATATAGGAGCTCTGTGTGATGGGACTAACACACTACAAGTCCTATAGGTGCTTCTGGGAAGAAAATATAGGAGCTCTGTGTGATGGGACTAACACACTACAAGTCCTATGGGTGCTTCTGGGAAGAAAATATAGGAGCTCTGTGTGATGGGACTAACACACTACAAGTCCTATGGGTGCTTCTGGGAAAAATATAGGAGCTCTGTGTGATGGGACTAACACACTACAAGTCCTATGGGTGCTTCTGGGGAAAAAATATAGGAGCTCTGTGTGATGGGACTAACACACTACAAGTCCTATGGGTGCTTCTGGGAAGAAAATATAGGAGCTCTGTGTGATGGGACTAACACACTACAAGTCCTATGGGTGCTTCTGGGAAGAAAATATAGGAGCTCTGTGTGATGGGACTAACACACTACAAGTCCTATAGGTGCTTCTGGGAAGAAAATATAGGAGCTCTGTGTGATGGGACTAACACACTACAAGTCCTATGGGTGCTTCTGGGAAGAAAATATAGGAGCTCTGTGTGATGGGACTAAACACACTACAAGTCCTATGGGTGCTTCTGGGAAGAAAATATAGGAGCTCTGTGTGATGGGACTAACACACTACAAGTCCTATGGGTGCTTCTGGGAAGAAAATATAGGAGCTCTGTGTGATGGGACTAACACACTACAAGTCCTATGGGTGCTTCTGGGAAGAAAATATAGGAGCTCTGTGTGATGGGACTAACACACTACAAGTCCTATGGGTGCTTCTGGGAAGAAAATATAGGAGCTCTGTGTGATGGGACTAACACACTACAAGTCCTATGGGTGCTTCTGGGAAGAAAATATAGGAGCTCTGTGTGATGGGACTAACACACTACAAGTCCTATGGGTGCTTCTGGGAAGAAAATATAGGAGCTCTGTGTGATGGGACTAACACACTACAAGTCCTATGGGTGCTTCTGGGAAGAAAATATAGGAGCTCTGTGTGATGGGACTAACACACTACAAGTCCTATGGGTGCTTCTGGGAAAAAATAAAGGAGCTCTGTGTGATGGGACTAACACACTACAAGTCCTATGGGTGCTTCTGGGAAGAAAATATAGGAGCTCTGTGTGATGGGACTAACACACTACAAGTCCTATGGGTGCTTCTGGGAAGAAAATATAGGAGCTCTGTGTGATGGGACTAACACACTACAAGTCCTATGGGTGCTTCTGGGAAGAAAATATAGGAGCTCTGTGTGATGGGACTAACACACTACAAGTCCTATGGGTGCTTCTGGGAAGAAAATATAGGAGCTCTGTGTGATGGGACTAACACACTACAAGTCCTATGGGTGCTTCTGGGAAGAAAATATAGGAGCTCTGTGTGATGGGACTAACACACTACAAGTCCTATGGGTGCTTCTGGGAAGAAAATATAGGAGCTCTGTGTGATGGGACTAACACACTACAAGTCCTATGGGTGCTTCTGGGAAGAAAATATAGGAGCTCTGTGTGATGGGACTAACACACTACAAGTCCTATGGGTGCTTCTGGGAAGAAAATATAGGAGCTCTGTGTGATGGGACTAACACACTACAAGTCCTATAGGTGCTTCTGGGAAGAAAATATAGGAGCTCTGTGTGATGGGACTAACACACTACAAGTCCTATGGGTGCTTCTGGGAAGAAAATATAGGAGCTCTGTGTGATGGGACTAACACACTACAAGTCCTGGGTGCTTCTGGGAAGAAAATATAGGAGCTCTGTGTGATGGGACTAACACACTACAAGTCCTATGGGTGCTTCTGGGAAGAAAATATAGGAGCTCTGTGTGATGGGACTAACACACTACAAGTCCTATGGGTGCTTCTGGGAAGAAAATATAGGAGCTCTGTGTGATGGGACTAACAACACTACAAGTCCTATGGGTGCTTCTGGGAAAAAAATATAGCTCTGTGTGATGGGACTAACACACTACAAGTCCTATGGGTGCTTCTGGGAAGAAAATATAGGAGCTCTGTGTGATGGGACTAACACACTACAAGTCCTATGGGTGCTTCTGGGAAGAAAATATAGGAGCTCTGTGTGATGGGACTAACACACTACAAGTCCTATGGGTGCTTCTGGGAAAAAATATAGGAGCTCTGTGTGATGGGACTAACACACTACAAGTCCTATGGGTGCTTCTGGGAAGAAAATATAGGAGCTCTGTGTGATGGGACTAACACACTACAAGTCCTATGGGTGCTTCTGGGAAGAAAATATAGGAGCTCTGTGTGATGGGACTAACACACTACAAGTCCTATGGGTGCTTCTGGGAAGAAAAATAGGAGCTCTGTGTGATGGGACTAACACACTACAAGTCCTATGGGTGCTTCTGGGAAGAAAATATAGGAGCTCTGTGTGATGGGACTAACACACTACAAGTCCTATGGGTGCTTCTGGGAAGAAAATATAGGAGCTCTGTGTGATGGGACTAACACACTACAAGTCCTATGGGTGCTTCTGGGAAGAAAATATAGGAGCTCTGTGTGATGGGACTAACACACTACAAGTCCTATGGGTGCTTCTGGGAAGAAAAATATAGGAGCTCTGTGTGATGGGACTAACACACTACAAGTCCTATGGGTGCTTCTGGGAAGAAAATATAGGAGCTCTGTGTGATGGGACTAACACACTACAAGTCCTATAGGTGCTTCTGGGAAGAAAATATAGGAGCTCTGTGTGATGGGACTAACACACTACAAGTCCTATGGGTGCTTCTGGGAAGAAAAATATAGGAGCTCTGTGTGATGGGACTAAACACACTACAAGTCCTATGGGTGCTTCTGGGAAGAAAATATAGGAGCTCTGTGATGGGACTAACACACTACAAGTCCTATGGGTGCTTCTGCTTCTGGGAAGAAAATATAGGAGCTCTGTGTGATGGGACTAACACACTACAAGTCCTATGGGTGCTTCTGGGAAGAAAATATAGGAGCTCTCTGTGTGATGGGACTAACACACTACAAGTCCTATGGGTGCTTCTGGGAAGAAAATATAGGAGCTCTGTGTGATGGGACTAACACACTACAAGTCCTATGGGTGCTTCTGGGAAGAAAATATAGGAGCTCTGTGTGATGGGACTAACACACTACAAGTCCTATGGGTGCTTCTGGGAAGAAAATATAGGAGCTCTGTGTGATGGGACTAACACACTACAAGTCCTATGGGTGCTTCTGGGAAGAAAATATAGGAGCTCTGTGTGATGGGACTAACACACTACAAGTCCTATGGGTGCTTCTGGGAAGAAAATATAGGAGCTCTGTGTGATGGGACTAACACACTACAAGTCCTATAGGTGCTTCTGGGAAGAAAATATAGGAGCTCTGTGTGATGGGACTAACACACTACAAGTCCTATGGGTGCTTCTGGGAAGAAAATATAGGAGCTCTGTGTGATGGGACTAACACACTACAAGTCCTATGGGTGCTTCTGGGAAGAAAAAATATAGGAGCTCTGTGTGATGGGACTAACACACTACAAGTCCTATGGGTGCTTCTGGGAAGAAAATATAGGAGCTCTGTGTGATGGGACTAACACACTACAAGTCCTATGGGTGCTTCTGGGAAGAAAAATAGGAGCTCTGTGTGATGGGACTAACACACTACAAGTCCTATGGTGCTTCTGGGAAGAAAATATAGGAGCTCTGTGTGATGGGACTAACACACTACAAGTCCTATGGGTGCTTCTGGGAAGAAAATATAGGAGCTCTGTGTGATGGGACTAACACACTACAAGTCCTATGGGGTGCTTCTGGGAAGAAAATATAGGAGCTCTGTGTGATGGACTAACACACTACAAGTCCTATGGGTGCTTCTGGGAAAAAATATAGGAGCTCTGTGTGATGGGACTAACACACTACAAGTCCTATGGGTGCTTCTGGGAAGAAAATATAGGAGCTCTGTGTGATGGGACTAACACACTACAAGTCCTATGGGTGCTTCTGGGAAGAAAATATAGGAGCTCTGTGTGATGGGACTAACACACTACAAGTCCTATGGGTGCTTCTGGGAAGAAAATATAGGAGCTCTGTGTGATGGGACTAACACACTACAAGTCCTATGGGTGCTTCTGGGAAGAAAATATAGCTCTGTGTGATGGGACTAACACACTACAAGTCCTATGGGTGCTTCTGGGAAGAAAATATAGGAGCTCTGTGTGATGGGACTAACACACTACAAGTCCTATGGGTGCTTCTGGGAAGAAAATATAGGAGCTCTGTGTGATGGGACTAACACACTACAAGTCCTATGGGTGCTTCTGGGAAGAAAATATAGGAGCTCTGTGTGATGGGACTAACACACTACAAGTCCTATGGGTGCTTCTGGGAAGAAAATATAGGAGCTCTGTGTGATGGGACTAACACACTACAAGTCCTATGGGTGCTTCTGGGAAGAAAATATAGAGCTCTGTGTGATGGGACTAACACACTACAAGTCCTATGGGTGCTTCTGGGAAGAAAATATAGGAGCTCTGTGTGATGGGACTAACACACTACAAGTCCTATGGGTGCTTCTGGGAAGAAAATATAGGAGCTCTGTGTGATGGGACTAACACACTACAAGTCCTATGGGTGCTTCTGGGAAGAAAATATAGGAGCTCTGTGTGATGGGACTAACACACTACAAGTCCTATGGGTGCTTCTGGGAAGAAAATATAGCTCTGTGTGATGGGACTAACACACTACAAGTCCTATGGGTGCTTCTGGGAAGAAAATATAGGAGCTCTGTGTGATGGGACTAACACACTCAAGTCCTATGGGTGCTTCTGGGAAAAAATATAGGAGCTCTGTGTGATGGGACTAACACACTACAAGTCCTATAGGTGCTTCTGGGAAGAAAATATAGGAGCTCTGTGTGATGGGACTAACACACTACAAGTCCTATGGGTGCTTCTGGGAAGAAAATATAGGAGCTCTGTGTGATGGGACTAACACACTACAAGTCCTATGGGTGCTTCTGGGAAGAAAATATAGGAGCTCTGTGTGATGGGACTAACACACTACAAGTCCTATGGGTGCTTCTGGGAAGAAAATATAGGAGCTCTGTGTGATGGGACTAACACACTACAAGTCCTATGGGTGCTTCTGGGAAGAAAATATAGGAGCTCTGTGTGATGGGACTAACACACTACAAGTCCTATGGGTGCTTCTGGGAAGAAAATATAGGAGCTCTGTGTGATGGGACTAACACACTACAAGTCCTATGGGTGCTTCTGGGAAGAAAATATAGGAGCTCTGTGTGATGGGACTAACACACTACAAGTCCTATGGGTGCTTCTGGGAAGAAAATATAGAGCTCTGTGTGATGGGACTAACACACTACAAGTCCTATGGGTGCTTCTGGGAAGAAAATATAGGAGCTCTGTGTGATGGGACTAACACACTACAAGTCCTATGGGTGCTTCTGGGAAGAAAATATAGGAGCTCTGTGTGATGGGACTAACACACTACAAGTCCTATGGGTGCTTCTGGGAAGAAAATATAGGAGCTCTGTGTGATGGGACTAACACACTACAAGTCCTATGGGTGCTTCTGGGAAGAAAATATAGGAGCTCTGTGTGATGGGACTAACACACTACAAGTCCTATGGGTGCTTCTGGGAAGAAAATATAGGAGCTCTGTGTGATGGGACTAACACACTACAAGTCCTATGGGTGCTTCTGGGAAGAAAATATAGGAGCTCTGTGTGATGGGACTAACACACTACAAGTCCTATGGGTGCTTCTGGGAAGAAAATATAGGAGCTCTGTGTGATGGGACTAACACACTACAAGTCCTATGGGTGCTTCTGGGAAGAAAATATAGGAGCTCTGTGTGATGGGACTAACACACTACAAGTCCTATGGGTGCTTCTGGGAAGAAAATATAGGCTCTGTGTGATGGGACTAACACACTACAAGTCCTATGGGTGCTTCTGGGAAGAAAATATAGGAGCTCTGTGTGATGGGACTAACACACTACAAGTCCTATGGGTGCTTCTGGGAAGAAAATATAGCTCTGTGTGATGGGACTAACACACTACAAGTCCTATGGGTGCTTCTGGGAAGAAAATATAGGAGCTCTGTGTGATGGGACTAACACACTACAAGTCCTATGGGTGCTTCTGGGAAGAAAATATAGGAGCTCTGTGTGATGGGACTAACACACTACAAGTCCTATGGGTGCTTCTGGGAAGAAAATATAGGAGCTCTGTGTGATGGGACTAACACACTACAAGTCCTATGGGTGCTTCTGGGAAGAAAATATAGGAGCTCTGTGTGATGGGACTAACACACTACAAGTCCTATGGGTGCTTCTGGGAAGAAAATATAGGAGCTCTGTGTGATGGGACTAACACACTACAAGTCCTATGGGTGCTTCTGGGAAGAAAATATAGGAGCTCTGTGTGATGGGACTAACACACTACAAGTCCTATGGGTGCTTCTGGGAAGAAAATATAGGAGCTCTGTGTGATGGGACTAACACACTACAAGTCCTATGGGTGCTTCTGGGAAGAAAATATAGGCTCTGTGTGATGGGACTAACACACTACAAGTCCTATGGGTGCTTCTGGGAAGAAAATATAGGAGCTCTGTGTGATGGGACTAACACACTACAAGTCCTATGGGTGCTTCTGGGAAGAAAAATATAGCTCTGTGTGATGGGACTAACACACTACAAGTCCTATGGGTGCTTCTGGGAAGAAAATATAGAGCTCTGTGTGATGGGACTAACACACTACAAGTCCTATGGGTGCTTCTGGGAAGAAAATATAGGAGCTCTGTGTGATGGGACTAACACACTACAAGTCCTATGGGTGCTTCTGGGAAGAAAATATAGGAGCTCTCTGTGTGATGGGACTAACACACTACAAGTCCTATGGGTGCTTCTGGGAAGAAAATATAGGACTCTGTGTGATGGGACTAACACACTACAAGTCCTATGGGTGCTTCTGGGAAGAAAATATAGGAGCTCTGTGTGATGGACTAACACACTACAAGTCCTATGGGTGCTTCTGGGAAGAAAATATAGGAGCTCTGTGTGATGGGACTAACACACTACAAGTCCTATGGGTGCTTCTGGGAAGAAAATATAGGAGCTCTGTGTGATGGGACTAACACACTACAAGTCCTATGGGTGCTTCTGGGAAGAAAATATAGGAGCTCTGTGTGATGGGACTAACACACTACAAGTCCTATGGTGCTTCTGGGAAGAAAAATATAGCTCTGTGTGATGGGACTAACACACTACAAGTCCTATGGGTGCTTCTGGGAAGAAAATATAGGAGCTCTGTGTGATGGGACTAACACACTACAAGTCCTATGGGTGCTTCTGGGAAGAAAAATAGGAGCTCTGTGTGATGGGACTAACACACTACAAGTCCTATGGTGCTTCTGGGAAGAAAATATAGGAGCTCTGTGTGATGGGACTAACACACTACAAGTCCTATGGGTGCTTCTGGGAAGAAAATATAGGAGCTCTGTGTGATGGGACTAACACACTACAAGTCCTATGGGTGCTTCTGGGAAGAAAATATATGGAATGTCTTTGGGAAAAATGGAAGCCCGACATTCCAGACTTAGATAGGGAGGACTGGGATGACTGCCTCGGAGAAAGTGCCCAGACATTAATTTCATCTATGGATTCAAGTCAAGTTCTTACACCGAGTCTACTTTACTCCCCAGCAGTTACATAGCATATATCCAGAAAGATCTGCCAACTGTACCAGATGTGGTGGAGAAGAGGGTACATATATGCATATGTTCTGGAGCTGTCCTTGAGTGGCCGGTTCTGGTTGCGGGTGGTTGAACTTATAAACTTTCGTCTGCAGCTCGCTCTGCCGGTTACCCCTGGACTGCTGCTCTTAAGCATTACTGATGACGATCAAAGACCCAGATACACCAAAACACTTATATGTTTTCTATTGTACTACACTAGAAGAGAAATTATACTAAAGTGGAATTCCCGATCCCACCCTCCGTGGGTTCTTGGAAACAGGCTATTACCTCAGCTCTTCCCATGTACAAACTAACCTACATAAGCAGGAACTGCCCTGGAAATATGAGAGGGTTTGGCATCCTGGACAGCATAACAGGCACAGACTCACGTTAGTATGGTTTCTACTCAGAATGTAGCTGAGCCCCCAGGTGTTAGTGTCATCACCTCTTGAAGGAAGCCTGAACCTGCAGATTATGTTGTGTTGTTGACAATCTACTACTTTGCATATATGATGCTCCATCTTTGTATGACACCCTACATGTAATTTTAATTACTTACACATTGTACTTCATAAAATGTATCACATTTATTTTTCTCAATAAAAGAACAGTCTGTTCATGTTAAAGATGATGCTCAAGAAAGCCTGCAAACAGTTTGCTGAAGACAAGCAGACTAAGGGCATGGATTACTGGAACCATGTCCTGTGGTCTGATGAGACCGAGATAAACTTATTTCATTCAGATGGTGTCAAGCGTGTTTAGCGGCAACCAGGTGAGGAGTACAAAGGCAAGTGTGTCTTGCCTACAGTCAAGCATGGTGGTGGGAGTGTCATGGTCTGGGGCTGCATGAGTGCTGTCGGCACTGGGGGCTACAGTTCATTGAGGGAACCATGAATGCCAACATGTACTGTGACATACTGAAGCAGAGCATGATCCCCTCCCTTTGGATACTGGGTCGCAGGGCAGTATTCCAACATAATGACCCCAAACACACCTACAAGATGACCACTGCCTTGCTAAAGAAGCTGAGGTTATAGTTGATGGACTGGCCAAGCATGTCTCCAGACCTAAACCCTATTAAGCATTTATGGGGCATTCTCAACCGGAAGGTGGAGGAGCGCAAGGTCTCTAACATCCACCAGCTCCGTGATGTCCTCATGGAGGAGTGGAAGAGACTCCAGTGGCAACCTGTGAAGGTCTGGTGAACTCCATGCCCAAGAGGTTTAAGGCAGTGCTGGAAAAGAATGGTTGTCACACAAAATATTGACACCTTGGGCCCAATTTGGACATTTTCACTTTGGGGTGTACTCACTTTTGTTGCCAGCGGTTTAGACATTAATGACTGTGTGTTGCGTTATTTCGAGGGGACGGAAAATGTACAATCTTATACAAGCTGTACACTCACTAATTTACATTGTAGCAAAGTGTCATTTCTTCAGTGTTGTCACATGAAAAGATATAATAAAATTTTTACAAAAATGTGAGGGGGTGTACTCACTCTTGTGAGATACTGTGTATCTATGTATATATATATATATATATATATATATATATATACACACACTATATTGTCAAAAGTATTGTGATGCCTGCCTTTACACACACATGAACTTTAATGGCATCCCAGTCTTAGTCCGTAGGGTTCAATATTGAGTTGGCCCGACCTTTGCAGCTATAACAGGTTCAACTCTTCTGGGAAGGCTGTCCACAAGGTTTAGGAGTGTGTCTATGGGAATATTTAAATATTCTTCCAGAAAGGCATTTGTGAGGCCAGACACTGATGTTGGACAAGAATTCCTAGCTTGCGGTCTCCGCTCTAATGCGGCGTACACACGGTCGGAATTTCCGATGGAAACAGTCCGATGGGAGTTTTCATCGGATTTTCCGACCGTGTGTATGCCCAATGGCTTTTTTCTGTCAGAATATCCGACGGACTTTGAATTGAGAACCTGTTCTCAATTTTTCCGACGGAAAACCTTTCTATCGGATCTTCCGATCGTGCGTATGCAATTCCGACACGCAAAATTCCGACGCATGCTCGGAAACAATTCAACGCATGCTCGGAAGCATTAAACTTCCCTTTTATAGTGCTGTCGAACGTGTTTTATGCCGATGTGTTATTGACCGTCGGAATTTGGTGTGATCGTGTGTAGGCAACACAGCTTGAGCGGAATTCCGTTGTAATTCCGACTGAAAAACCGTCAGAGTTTTTTCCGACGAGAATTCCGATCGTGTGTACACGGAATAACTCATCCCAAAGGTTTTCTATCGGGTTGAGGTCAGGACTCTGTGAAGGCCGGTCAAGTTCCTCCACCCCAAAATCGATCATCCATGTCTTTATGGACCTTGCTTTGTGCACTGGTGTGCAGTCATGTTGGAACAGGAAGGGGCCATCCCCAAACTGTTCCCACAAAGATGGGGGCATGAAATTGTCCAAACTATCTTGGTATGCTGACGCCTTAAGTGTTCCCTTCACTGGAACTAAGGGGCCAAACCCAACTCCTGAAAAACAAACCCATGCCATAATCCCCCCTCCACCAAATGAGTCTAATCACTTGGTACAGATAGGCTGTGATTGGCCCTGTCTCTACCATATGACCACTGTGACCAATCACAGAGATCAACACAATAGTACACAATGGATGGCATGAATAAAAGCCATCCATTGTGTACAATTGTCATATGATCTGCTGTGATTGGTCACAGCGATCCAATGGTACCAGCAGCAGCCGGTACACTGACTGGTCATCCATTGTGTCTGGTGGACACAGCGCTTGACAGATCACATCATATGATGTCCACCAGGAACGGCGTGTGTCCCACATGGCCACCATTTGTCTAGGCTGGGCAGGAACTGGTTAATAAATCATTAAATGCATTTTTCATGCAACTTGTGTACAAACCTGAGTTTGAATGGTAAAAGCTTCTTGATATCCCCTATAAAACAACACTCAGACTGGGAGAGTGATAATAGGAGACAGTAAAGTGAGCAAAAAGATTATGTAATCAGTCTGCTGCTGCTCATTGATCCAACAGCAGGCTGGAGGTGGAGAGAGGCCATCATCATATTTCTGAATGGACAGAAATACAAATGCTTTATCAAGTAAAACAGCTCTCTTATATGTAATGAATGTGTGTATTTTCTGTTTGGCTGGAGTTCAACATTCAGGTAGGAATACACATTGTGGGTCTTAAAGTGGGGTTGCAACCAAAAAACAAAAAGGGGCTTAAAAATCATAAAAAAAATTAAAAAAAAATAATTGGAAAAAAAAAATTTTTTTACTCACCTCTAAATGCCTGTTGCTAGGGGGGTCCCTCGAAGTCTGCCACCTTCATTGCCCGGGCTAAAAGTCACTTCCTGTAGGCAACGCACAGTCATCTGGGACATGTCATGTGTCCCAGATGAGTGAGCGTCGAATCACGGCGCACGGCGCCGCTCGCGCATGCGCAGTGGGTGCCCGGCTGTGAAGCCCAGCCGGGTTCCCACATTAAGAATGCCGGCGTCGTGAGCGGAGCGGGGAACGAGGGGGGGGGGGGGTCTCGTTCCCCCGCATCGCTGGACCCCGGGACAGGTAAGTGTCCGATTATTAAAAGTCAGCAGCTGCAGTATTTGTAGCTGCTGACTTTTAATTTTTTTTTTTGCCCGGCCCTCCACTTTAAGTCACAGCCTTTTTATAAGAATCTTAAAGTGATTCTAAAAGCCAAAGTTTTTTTTTACCTTCATGCAATACTCCCCTGAGCCAAATCTCAATTCACTGATGTACACAAAAACTGCTCTCCCGGCTCTCTGCCTCCTGAATTGCTCAGAGACAGCAGGGGGTTCTCATTGCTGTCAATCACAGCCAGTAAGGATTTTGGACACCGAGCGGGGTTCGGGAGCAAGCACGCACAAGTGCCACCATAGCAAACGGCTTGCTATGGGGGCACTCAGCAGGAGAGAGGAGCCAGAAGTGCTGGCGGGGACCTGCGCAGAAGTGGATCTGGGCTGCTCTGTGTAAAACCATTACACACATTACACAGAGCAGGTAAGTATAACATGTTTGCTTAAAAAATAATAATCTAACAGAGGTTGTACTCTTCCATGCATTAACCAAAGCCAAAGTCTTTAAAGACAGCATGAAAAGGCACATCAAATGTATTTATTATTTGATGTATTACTTTGTAGAACTTTTCTGGGGTTGTCCCTCAATAGAACCATAAATACCATCATAGAGTTCTCACATGTTTTAAACAAAGGGCCAATTCACTGTCCCTTACATGGTTGGGAGACAGGACTGTTGCCAGTGGGAATTATGCCGCGTACACACGATTGGAAATGCCGCCAGCAAAACTCAGACGAGAGCTTTTTGTCGGAAAATGCAACCGTGTGTATGCTCCATCGGTCTTTTGCTGGCGGAATCCCAGCCAGCAAAAGATTGAGAGCAGGTTCTCTATTTTTCGGTCGAGAAAAGTTCCGAAAATGCGATCGTCTGTATGCAATTCGGTCACGCAAAAAATCACGCATGCTCGGAAACAATTCGACGAATGCTCGGAAGAATTGAACTTCATTTTCTCGGCTCGTCGTAGTGTTGTATGTCACTGTGTTCTTGGCTGTCGAAAGTTCAGATAACTTTTGTGTGACCATTTGTATGCAAGACAAGCTTGAGCGGAATTCCGTCGGAAAAACCATCCAAGATTTTTCGACGGAAATTCCGCTTGTGTGTACGTGGCATAAGAATACCCCCATTTTGGGGATCAGTGGGAATGGTAATGCCCTGCTTTGAGAGTCACAAGGAAATAAAATGCCCCTATGTTGGTGGTCTGTGGTAATAAAAAATGCCCCAATGTTAGCAGTCAGTGAAAGTAAAAATTGCCAAACATGTAAAAATCACTTGACATCTATGGGAGTAATAAATGCCCCACCATCGATCGTTAACAGTAAAAAATGCCCCATAATTAGTATCAGTTGGAGTAAAAATAATGCCCCATTATTGGTGTTAATGAGAGAATGAAATGACCCATCATTGGTGTCAGAAGGATTAATTAATGTTCCTCCATTCATTTCAGTGGGAGAATTTAATGCAGTACCATTGGTGTGAGTATTATTAATATATGTTCCATCATTAGTGTGAATGGGAGTAATGAATGCGCCATCATTGGTGTCAGTGGGAAGAATAAATACCACATCATATGTGTCATTAACACTTACTTTTGTGCAGGCTCTGTGTCCTGCTCCTCATGACCTGGACAAAAATAGCACAATACAATACTGGGACAATACAAGCAAGGCAGGAACCCCATTGTCTGTCAGTGCCTAAGATTGATTGCTGAGCGATGAAACACTGCGTTCCAGTACCCATTACCACTGGCATTCATTTGCTTCTTTGGGTTTACAAAAAGAAAGCCCCGTGTGCAGCACCTTCCTTTTTCAGGTGCCAGTTTATGGTAACCATCAGATGGTAATTTGGGGACTACTGACCTATCACTTTGACTGTGAATTTGACATTGGAATAAATATATGAAACTAACAACTCCCTAACAGCAGTTCTCAGAAATAAATTATTTGGAAAACTACTTCTGTACACGCAGAGAGCCTAGGAAATTGAATACTCTCTTAAAATTTGATTTCCAAATACTAAAATTCCCCCTGAGAATAGATTGATAGACTGACCATTCTTTAAAACAAGCTGCCGCAAGACTTTTGATTCTCTTTGATCCTATTTAATGACCAACTACTTTTTTATGATGCTCCAATGATCTGAATGGGAAAGAAAATAGCATTGTAGTTACAATAGCATTAAATCAGACGTTTTTATTCTTTTCAGATCTCATTTAATGATTGTCCTTTTTTCAAATCAATACAGAATTGAAATGCCAAACTGAACTTCACTATTGAATTATCTGAGAAGGATTTTTTTTATCAAAACAACTGGAAGCAACTCTCTTGGTTGGTTAACTCATTAGGTTGTGAGAGTTAGATAAAACATCTAAAAAATAAGGTATCTTCCTGAAAATTAAAAAGTAACTTGACCCATTTATTGTAGTGGAATGTTAGTCTAATAATGCACTCATACCTAGGGGACCTATACTGAGATGTTATTGTAAAGCTACAGTATATATTATATTTTAAAACCCAGATTCAGGTGGGAAAAAAAATATAACTTTTTGAATAGAATAAGGAAGGGTCATCATGTCACAGACAGAAATAAAAATCTGACAAATTTGAATTCTTCTCCACGCCATCAAAAAGTAAAAGCAAAAAAAACTTTAGCATTAAGCCGGCCATACATGGATCAAAATTTGTCTGGTTCAGTGGGATAAAGGCTGCTGGATAAAAGGAAATATGGAGGAAAATTTAAATATAGATATGCATGTGCAGCACCAAATATGAAAATATAATAGATAATAAAATACATATAAACATGCATCTTCAGGCTTGGGGAGGCAGGCCCTCCATTTGTTATCACATCCATATTTCCCATTACCCAGCATTTTATAGTTTTAGCATGCATTTATTTTCACTTGTGAGATCTATATCTCAGATAGGCAGGTGTGACATAATTTAATTTTGCGTCCGCCGGCCTTCCTGAACCTAAAGATGCATGTTTACACGTTTTTTTTTATTATTTATTTTTTTCATTTCCCTCCATTTGATATTAATTTTATCTTCCCCTTTGCCCAGCACTGTATAGTTTTAACATGCGTTTGTTTTCATTTGCAAGATTTACCAGTGTTATAGCTACTTTTGTCTCCTTTTGTGGTTTGTACATACAGTATAAAGGGTTTACAACTCTTTGTAGGCTATCCTTGATCCAGTGGGCTTCTTTTTTGTTACATGTCTTACCAATGTTTGTATAAAGTTTATTGAACTCATGTTTTTAATCACACCCTTAATCAATGTGTGCTATTTATGCAGTGTTTTTAGGGTATGTGCTAGTCATGAATAAGCCCAGTTTGGCTGAAACTCGTTGACATTTATCAGTCATTTTGTTACCTGCCAATAAACATAAACATAAGATTGCAGCGTATACACTGAAGTACCGGCTTTTCTTTGCTTATACAGATCGTGTGGATGAGGAGTCAGCTGCCAGAGCATCGGTAATAAAGCTGGGAGGTAGTAGCAATGACTGTCCTTGTGCATGTAATATTTTGCCTAAGTAGCTTGGATACAAAAAGTGGGGCAGGGTTTAATTAACTCTAATGCCCCGTACACACGGTCGGATTTTCCGATGGAAAATGTTCGATCAGATCATGTTGTCGGAAAATCCGACCGTGTGTGGGCTCCATCTGACTTTTTCCGTCGGAATTTCCGAAGCACAAAGTTTGAGAGCTGGATCTCAAATTTTCCGACAACATGGTCCGATCGCGTCAATTCCGATCATGTGTAGCCTAGTCGGATGGACAAAGTGCCACGCATGCTCAGAAGAAATTTGGAGACAAAAGCTATTGGCTACTGGCCTCTACGTAGTCCCATCGTACGTGTTGTAAGTCACCTGGTTCGGAATGATTGGATTTTCCAACAACTTTGTCCGACCATGTGTGGGCAACATCAGTTTCGGACAAAAGCCGTCAGAAAATATCCGACAGATTTTGTGGTCGGAATGTCTGACCGTGTGTACGGGGCATTAGGCACCAAAAGTTAACCATAGTATACACTGCCATGCTGCCAATAGCAGCTGCCTCTCACAGTAGGCCTAAAGTGATTTATTATCCCTTCTATTTATGAATGTAGCACCCTCTACTTTCAGGTAGGTGCTAGATTAGTATTTTTCTAGTCGCAGGGCCTAGTTACAGGTAAATTTAGCCAGGCCTGTATTTCATTTCAGGCCTGGTTGTTTTGATCTGGGAATGGGATTGTCAGTATAGTGGGGAGTTTGGCCACCTGTTCTCTGGCTCAGAAATCCACCCTTGCTCGCAGAAGAATTGTTCTGAAAGGGAGGTTGGACTTGGGACCTGAGTGGCAGGCAGCTCATGTGAGGAGCCCTGACCAATTATCTCTTGGTATTGGCAGGGGGCAGGCCTCCCATATAAGCTGGAGTCACATGCTTCCAGGAAGGGGTTGGAGCATAGGAAAGACCGCATGGAGTGCTGAGGTGCTGTAGCGGGCGTCCCCCACGCAGGGATGCACCGTGCGCGGAGGAGGAATGGAGGAGCTGCTAGAAATGAGTGCTAGGGAAAGATCTTCATCTCCATGAGAAAGTATCAAGTTTCTGTGACCGGGGAACACAAGACTTGCATGCTGGAGAAGATCAAGGAGAAGAAGTAGCAGTGAAGTGGCAGAAGTAGATTGGCGTTCTATGACTGGGGAACACAGGACTTTGATCCAAAGGAGAAGGTCAGTGTAACATAAAGAAGCAGAAGCAGGAGCGAGTAGTGTAGCATGCTGTGTGGCCGGCGAGCTCAGCATGAACAGAAGTGGACAGGAACTTCCAGAGACTGTGAGGCTGTTTAATCTTTTGAGCCATGGAAGATAGGCGGTATAGGCCTTTGGCTCTCTGATATGTAACAGGAAAACCACATCAGTCTAGAGGGGAATTCTTCAAAATGATTCTTCTTGTTCTAACTGGAAGCAGTGAGTAGTAAATCTTCTGTCAGATATGCCAAGTAACAGAAGAAGCAATAGTCTGCAGTGAGGATTCTACAGGGAAAATCCATATACTAGGCCAAGGCCATGGATGATACCCTTCAATATATGAAACCTATATGGGCATCTCATACCTCCCTTGTTTTCATCCAAGTTATATCCCATCAATAAAGAGGAAGAAAACCAAATCATTGACTATTTAATGTCTTTACATGTTGCGTGGGAGGTCGGCAGCAGTGTGATTGGCGAATTGCTATAACCAACTCAGCAGCCCTTACTAGGGTACCGCTACATGTATAAAGATCTTGCCACTGTATTAAATGTAATATATAAAAAAGCATTTGAGTACCTTATAAAATCATTGCTGTTCAGCAGTCACAAGATGTTTCCCAGGGAAAGATCTGAGGGAGGAGTTTCTAGCACTCTGCTAATATATGCTAATATATAGCAGCAGAGGATGTGTGGACTATAAATCTGTGTCTGCACAGCACTGATTTGGTGCCGTGCCAGTCGCATGATATTAAAAAAAAAAAAGGCTTTCAGAATAGAGAATTAAAATATATAATTATTAGCAGCAAAGTGTTTTAAAGCTTATTAAAAATCTTTATTTCAAAATTTCAAAACAAATCTTTATTATTTTTTTGCAATAACATGATGTAGGCAGAGTTTAACCACTTCAGCCCCGGAAGATTAGGCTGCTCAATGACCAGAGCACTTTTTACAATTTGGCACTGCGCTGCTTTTAACTGGTAAGTGCAATGTTGTACCCAAATTAAATTTGCGTCCTTTTTTTCCCACAAATAGAACTTTCTTTTGATGGTATTTGATTGACTTTGCGATTTAATTTTTTTGCAATATAAACGTAAAAACCACGTTTATAAAATTTTGAAAAAAATATAAATTTTCTACTTTTTGTTATTACAAAAATTCAATAAACAAACAAAATTTTAGACATAAACTTAGGCCAAACTGTATTCAGTCACATGTCTTTGCTAAAAAAATATTCAATAAGGTTAATAAATATTATTGGTCTACAAACTACAAAAAAACATTTTCTGGAATTTACGCAGCTCTTAGTTTATGACTACCTATCTCATTTTTTGAGGTGCTAAAATGGCAGGGCAGTACAACCCCACCAAGGAAATTGCTGAGAGGCATGTTGAGCCCATTGAATATTTTTTTGTCACAAGTAATTAAAAAATGACAAGAAATAAAAATTACACAAAGTTGTCACTAAATGATATATTGTTCACACATGCCATGGTTATATGTGGAATTGCACCCCAAAATGCATTCTGCTGCTTTTTCTGATTATGGGGAGACCACATGGGTGAGACTTTTTGGAAAATATTCCATGGACACAACATGCCTCTCAGCAAATAGCTTGAAGTGTCTTCTTTCCAAAATGGGGTAATTGGGGGGGGGGGGGCTATCTTGACATTTCAGGGGCTCCAAAACTGTGATAGGTAATGAGGAAGTAAAATCACCATTTGCTGTGAGGGCAGTGGCGCCTGAAAAAAAGATGGCTGCAGGGCCGACATGCAACTGCGCATGCGCCAGTGCTGTTCCGAAGTCCAGACACGCTTGGCAATTTTCGGAACGACGGGCGCATGCGCAGTGACACGATGGCGCCATTTTTAAAAATAAAGACTTCCTACGTCCCCTCCGCAGCCTCTGACCTCCTGGGGCCCCCTGCAGCCTCTGACATCCTGTCGCCCCCTGCAGCCTCTGACCTCCTGCCCCCCCTCGCAGCCTCTGACCTCCTGTCCCCCCCCTCGCAGCCTCTAACCTCCTGGGGCCCCCTGCAGCCTTTGACATCCTGTCACCCCCTGCAGCCTCTGACATCCTGTCGCCCCCTGCAGCCTCTGACATCCTGTAGCCCCCTTCAGCCTCTGACCTCCTGTCCCGCCCCCTGCAGCCTCTGACCTCCTGTCCCACCCCCTGCAGTCTCTGACCTCCTGTCCCGCCCCCTGCAGCCTCTGACCTCCTGCCCCCCCTCGCAGCCTCTGACCTCCTGCCCCCCCCTCGCAGCCTCAGACCTCCTGTCCCCCCCTCGCAGCCTCTGACCTCCTGTCCCCCCCTCGCAGCCTCTGACCTCCTTCCCCCCTCGCAGTCTCTGACCTCCTGTCCCCCCGCAGCCTCTGACCTCTCCTGTTGCCCCCCCCCACAGCCTCTGAACTCTCCTGTTGTCCTATCGGCAGCCTCTGACCTCCCCTCTACCATCAGCAGCCTCTGACCTCCCCTCTACCATCAGCAGCCTCTGACCTCCCCTGTACCCTCAGCAGCATCTGACCTCCCCTGTACCATCCGCAGCCTCTGACCTCCCCTGTACCCTCAGCAGCCTCTGACCTCCCCTGTACCATCCGCAGCCTCTGACCTCCCCTGTACCATCCGCAGCCTCTGACCACTCCTGTACCATCCGCAGCCTCTGACCTCTCCTGTACCATCCGCAGCCTCCGACCTCCCCTGTACCATCCGCAGCCTCTGACCTCTCCTGTTGCCCCCCCCACAGCCTCTGAACTCTCCTGTTGTCCCCTCGGCAGCCTCTGACCTCCCCTGTACCATGTGCAGCCTCTGACCTCCTCTGTACCAACCGCAGCCTCTGACCTCCCCTGTACCATCCACAGCCTCTGACCTCCCCTGTACCATCTGCAGCCTCTGACCTTCCCTGTACCATCTGAAGCCTCGGACCTCTCCTGTTGCCCCCCCACAGCCTCTGAACTCTCCTGTTGTTCCCTCCGCAGCCTCTGACCTCCCCTGTACCATCCGCGGCCTCTGACCTCCCCTGTACCATCCGCAGCCTCTGACCTCCCCTGTACCATCCGCAGCCTCTGACCTCTCCTGTTGCCCCACAGCCTCTGAACTCTACTGTTGTCCCCTCCGCAGCCTCTGACCTCCCCTGTACCATCCGCAGCCTCTGACCTCCCCTGTACCATCCGCAGCCTCTGACCTCCCCTGTACCATCCGCAGCCTTGCAGCCTCCGTTTATTTTAACTCAGTTACTTACATCACTGGTGACAGGTACTCTTTTTTTGAAAAAATTGTGGTCTATTAGACCCTAGATCTATCCTCTGCCCTCAAAGCATCTGACCACACCAAGATCGGTGTGATAAAATGCTTTGCCAATTTCCCAATGGCGCTGTTTATATCCGGCGAAACCTAAGTCATGAAAAGCTCCTAGCTTCTTGTTCCTTAGGCCATAGAGATGATTGGAGCAGTTCTGGTCTATGATCAGCTCTATGGTCAGCTGGTGGAACCACCGGCTGCATTCTCGGGTTCCCTGTTGGGACAGGACATTGCTGGTCCTTGTTGGGCATACATTGTAATTTTTTCATGCAGCCTGTGTGATGAACGAAAAAAAGAGATTTATCGGTGGGTATGCCCACCATTAGAATACTGCCCTTCATCCACCCACTTTCCAATGATGGGAATACATGCACCATTTTTCTTTTTATCTCCTACAGTGCTGGAATCGCTGATTTACGTATCGTGAGAGCAAACGCTGTTGCTGTCAAGATAAATAAATCAGTGCTGCAGCTGAATGGCGTACCTGCTAAGCAAATGATGGTTAACAATAAAACAAAGTAACATTACAGTATAACAGTAAGACATGCCTGCAAAGCAAATACAATAAAACATAGTAAAAATTTAAAAAATTTTAATGCAATATGTGCCTAAAAAATATATGCCGAAATATGGGGGCAATCTGCCCTTAATGTTGCAAGCAAATCGCTCCTCCACCCCTGACCCCATGCTTTGATATATATGCTCTTTTTTTAACCGTGGTGGTGAAATCACCTCCTACATCGCTGGAGTCATGGCTTTACGTATCGTGGGAGCAAGCGCTGTTGCTAAATAAACCCGTGCTGCAGCTGAATGGCGTACCTTCTAAGCAAATGGTGGTTAACAATAAAACAAAGTAACATTACAGTATAACAGTAAAGACATACAATACCTGCAAAGCAAATACAATAAAACATAGTAAAAATAAAAAATTACAGTTCTAAAATACAGGAACATTAGAGAGAGAACAATAGATATAGAACAATAGAGATCAAACAATAAAGCAGACAATAGAGAGCGAACGTAAGAGAGAGAACAATAGAGAGAGAGGAAAAATAAAACCACTACCATTTTTGGTAAACTGTAAACTGTAAACGTTCCAGATTAGGGTCTCTCAAAATGTGATGGCCATCTCATCTTTTTAGACCCTGTGCAAGTGTGACCTAGGACTGTGTAGTGCTGTACCCTACGCTAATACTCCACTAGTGTGTGGTAGCGTTTGAAACAGTCACTGATGCAGAAACCAGTTTGGTTAGGACAGGAGGGACAATAAAAGCAGGTACCACTCCTAAATCCAAGTTTTCTGCAGACAAGACATCTTCTTTGGGGTGTTCTGTGGGCAGGGGTACCAGGGAGGACATACAGAAAATACCTCTCATGCAGCCAGCTCACTGCATTTGTATTGGGAAGGGGGGCCATAGCACCGTCTGGAAACAGAAAGGCTGTGATGATCTCTTACTGGAATTTTAGGAAGGATCCAGTTCATCCTGAAGCTTTGTATAGCACAAAAGAATTCAGCAGAGCCAATTGGAATAAATATACAGACACTTTTTTATACCAGCATCTGACCTTACCGGCAATTAGGTACATCGCCAACAACTGGTCGTTGAGGTCCACCCCTCCCATGGTAAGGTTGTATTCGTGGACACAGGGGGGTTTCTCCACAACACCAGTCGCCATAGGAATTTGGACTGTCGTATCTGCGGCAAGGGAGGACAGAACGAAAACATTCTTATTATCCACTTCACTGCTAACAAATCATTACATTTCAAGCAGGCTCTCTCCTCCCCATCTAAGTCAGGACTCTACAAGCCGTTGGTGGAAGCCCCGGCGATTAGATTGCTACGTGATTACATGCGCCAATTCCACAATCAAAAAGGTGACTAATAAGTGGCACGTTTGTGTAATAATTATCCACGTACAAGTGGTAGCCCTTTCCAAATAAGGGGGACACCGTGTCCCACACAATCTTACCAGCGCTCCCTATGTAGTCAGGGCAGTTCTCCGGCTCCACGTGACTATCTCTTCCCTCGTAAACCATAAAAATATATGTATAGCCTGTTGTCCTGTCACAGAGCTTATACATCTTGACCCCATATCTGCCACGCTTGCTGGGAAGATACTGTTTGATAGCCAGAAAACGTAATCAGGGACTCATCAACACAGACAACTTGATCGGGAGTAAACAAGGCTGCAAACTGTTGGTTGAAGTGGTTTACGAGGGGGCAGACTCTGTGAATGCTGCAGTTATGTGTTTTGTAAGTGACAGTGATCGAATGATACTGCACTTGGGTGGGCTGGGCTGGGTGGAGGGGCTAAACGCAGGTGCTAGCAGGTGGGCTGATCCCGCTAACACTGCGTTTTTGGGAACCCTAAACTACTGGGGACGCTAATATAGTTCTGATCAGATAAAAGATATCGATCCGTTCAGACACTATACTACTAAGGGAGGTGTATGGTGCATGGTGTTAGCACTACTGGCACTAATCTGACGCTGCCTTGGGCAACGCAGACCCTAACTGATATCACCCGCTGAGTGATCAGGGGGTTAAACCTTTATTAAGGTAATATACGGCGGTTGCTCTGGCGCTATAAAAAAAAAATAACTAGCTAACCAGCGTCACCTGTGACACTAATACAGTGATCACTGGTGACAGTGGGTGATCAAGGGGTTAAACCTTTATTAGGGGAGTTTAGGGGGGTCTCTTCTAAGTACCTTAACAATGATTATTGTCACAAATGACACCAGTACAGTGATCAAAAAAAATATGAACACTGCACTTGGTGACACAGTGACAGGGCGTGAATGGGTTAACTGGAGGGGGGGCGATTGGGGGTTGATCGGGGGTGACAAGTGTGCCTATGTGTACTGTGTCAGTGTAGTGTTGGTGCAACTTACAACTTACTTGAGATGTCTTCTCTCCTCTCTCTGGAACCGAAAAGAGTTCCACGAGGGGAGATGACGTCACTTCCCCTGCCTGTGTTTACACTTACACAGGCAGGGGAGGATGTCATTCGCCAGAACCGATCACCAGGTCCAGGCCAGAAATCATTGGCCTGGGGCTAGAGACTGAACGGTTCTGAAGCGAATCCGATCATCGCGGCTGCCTAGGGGGCGCGTGCTCGCGATGTACAGCTACGACGCTTCGCCCAGCCGAGCCAACCTGCCTACTGCGGCGGCTGGTCCAGAACTGGTTAAGTTGACTCACAATAGCTTTCACTTTGTTCACTCTGTAAAGATATCTGGAGGAGGTTCTGCCAAATACAGGCTGTGTCACAGCCCTCCAGCCTCTGTCATGGTGTGTATATGCTTGGACTAAGCCTGTGTCTATGGTGTGTATGTGCTGGGAGTCAACCTGCCACAGTACAACTGCGACGGCTGGTCCAGAACTGGTTAAGTTGACTGGCAATAGCTTTCACTTTGTTCACTCTGTAAAGATATCTGGAGGAGGTTCTGCCAAATACAGGCTGTGTCACAGCCCTCCAGCCTCTGTCATGGTGTGTATATGCTGGGACTAAGCCTTTGTCTATGGTGTGTATGTGCTGTGACTAACAGGCAGTTGATGCCTCGATCAATCATCATCTTAGATCCCTGTCAGGAGCATTTAGTGCTCCTGTTCCTCATTCCAGCATCCGGGGTCTTGGCTATGGCACTCTCCTTGTCTGTCCATGTTCTGTCTCTCCAATCTAAGCATTGAAATTGTGATCTCTGTAACTTACAGTTAGTTGTGTTGAGATGTTGATAACCTCAATCTTATTTGGATAAACAGACAGTGACTCGATCCAGATGACACCTTGTTGATCTTGTGAAGTTCAATCTATAAACTGTGAGGATCTTACAACAATGCACATTGGATAGGTCAAAAGATCATAATGTGATCCAGTCCACATGTGTGCAGAAATGCATTACTGGGAGAAGGGTGGGGCTAACTATACAGAATAAGCTGAGATACAGGAAGGGGAGGAACTAGGGACAACATAATATATATAACATTTAAAGTCATATCACAAGGCATATGAAACATGACAGTCCATCTGCAGGCTAATTAATATGATTAGTCTCTGGGTGGAAACCAAGCCTTGTATAAGCCAGCTGAACCCTAATTTAGATGCTTGTGGTAGAGAGTAATACGTGTGTTGTTCCTGATCCAGTTCCCTGTCTGTCTGTCTGCCCTGCTCTGCTAGATTGGATTTCCCTGTGTATGACTTTGGATTGGATTTTGGACTATTCCTTGAACTCAGCCTGCCTTTTACCTAGACTGTCATAGAACCACGCTATCTGTCTGCTAACCGCAAGTATCTATTTGCTTTGCTCAGTTCGCATCTGCCCTGGCGTGGTGGCCAGACACTATAGCAGTGTGTATAAGTCCTGGGGGCAACCGAATACCGTAAGGCCTGCTTGCATTATGGGAAAAGTAGCTGCTATAGGTGAAGAACACAGTAGTAAGCTTTAGTGTCTGACCACCTGCGTTGGGGTAGACGTGACAATCCCACCACCATAGGTTTTAGCAATACAAGGGCATTGAGGAGGAGGGAGGGGCCTGTCATGCATCCACATGTGTGACTCTATAGTCACGGGGGTCTCACAGATAAGAAAAAGGAGGAAATTAACAGTTTAGAAGGGAACTGAAACTGGAGCATGCTCAGTAGATGTGGCAATGGCTAGTCTACACAATCTAAGCCTGCAGTGGGAAAAAGACAAGAAGGGAGGGTCAGTGAACAGCAGGATCAAATTAGAAGAAATGGCCGCACACCACTGTAGATTAAAATCCTTTTTATTTGGACATCCCAAAAATTACAGTCATCAGAATGCTGGGTAGATGCATTTCGCACACTTCACGTGCACTTAGTCATTACACAGACACAGTGTAATGACTAAGCGCACGTGAAGTGAGCGGAAACGCGTCTACCCAGCATTCTTATGCCTGTAATTTTTGAGATGTCCAAATAAAGAAGATTTTAATCTACAGTGGTGTGTGGCCATTTCTTCTAATTTCATTGTGTGTGGAGGCGAGCCGAGGTGAGCTGGATTATTAGGCTTCCTTATCTCAACTGGAGCGGCAGGTTTTCTTTTTCAATCGAACAGCAGGATCAACCAGGTTTTTACAATCTAGAGAAAACAAATGCTCTAGGGGCAAAGTGAGTATGAACACAATATAGCATGTATTGACAATTTATACTGAAAGATTTGGATTTATTGACATTTTAAGGACTGGAGTCACAATATAAACAATCAAATTACGGTACATGATGGTATTATATTGAGTAAAAGATACTGATGAAACAAAAAAAAAAAAAAATCCAATAAAAACTTTCTCCCAGATCTATAATAAACATATTGCAGTGTTGTGCCAACATCTGTACATTTATCAGAAATCTTAAACCATTGATAGACATGTGTAATTTGTTTCGTTCTGAATTTGTTTAACAAATTCAGACAAATTAGTTAATTCTGTAATATGCGAATTAACGAAAACCCGGTTAACAAATTTTTCCAAGTATTCGTAAATTCAAATATTCGAAAATTCGTAAATTTTAAAATTCGTAAATTAAAAAATTCATAAATTTCGAAATTGTAAATTGAAAACTCGAAAATTATAGGTATTGGAATTTCCTTTCAAATTTGTCTGTTGTGTGTAGTGTAGTAATGAATACGAATTTATCCGAAGTTACAAATTATCCGAAATAACAAATGCCATACCTAAACTAATGAAATGTAATGAATTAAGAATAATAAATAACAAAAAGTTTTTATTATTATTATTGTTATTAATTATTATTATTAATTTGTTCCGTTCCATTTGTTTAGATGTGGCATCCGTTATTTCGGATAATTCGTAATTGTTATGTTCACTAACAGCCAAATTTGAAAGGAAACTTCAATACCTATAACTTAATAGTTAGTTATTAGTTAGTTAGTCAGTTGTTATTCTTTTAAATTTTCTTTCTTATTTTCGGATTCTCAAATTTTCGAATTTACGAATTTATGAATTTTCAAATTGCGATCATAACGAACGACCCAAAAAATGAAAAAAAATAAAATAATGAAACGATAACGAACAAATTTTTTTCGGCAGTGCACATGTCTATAAACCAACATGAAAAAAAAAAATGAGAGAGAAGAAAGAAAAGAATACTGAAAATGTGTGCAAGTAGGCATAAATAACCATGTAATATCACAGTGATTGTAGGCACTATACAGCATATATAAAATGGTATATATTAAAGCATAATAGAGGATCATAAGAAATAATAACCATGCATAGGTACTCTGTTATTTCAATAAAAATGGTGGTTAGAAGAAAGTCCCCAAGGAATAATTTTACAACCAAAATCATACACTAAAAAACACATACTAGAAGTGAACAAATGTATGCAATAGGGTTGGTATACAACAAAATATTTCCTCATTGCATGAGGATTACTATATGAATGGATAAATGGTAGATCAACATTATACATAGTAGCGATTTCTGTATATACAAATAAAATGTGATAAACTGATCGAAAATCACCTAAAAACAATATGCACTAAAAATCAGAATAATATAATTGCAAACCCTGTGGGTAAAGGTATATGATCACTACTGAGAATACACATGTCAAAGGAACAAATCTATACAATAGTGTAGAAAAAAAGGTTGCGCTATGTATAGTAATAATAGTGAATCACAAATATGTGTATACCATGAATTAATAAGTGACAATCGCCGTCACCTATTGGAGGTTTGTACCAACAAATATTGTGCAATAAATGTTAAACAATAAGTTGGAAATAAAGAATATAATATCCTAAAAAATTGAAAAAACACCTATATATAACTATAAGGCAATAAGTGGTGATTAGAAACCATAAGTGTCAATATTAACCAAACAAACACAATAAACTGATGCTATACAGTCCATGGGTAGCCATATAGGGCTACAAGTATAGAAGTGGACATCCGTGCAGATGTCACTTCTATACTTGTAGCCCTATATGGCTACCCATGGACTGTATAGCATCAGTTTATTGTGTTTGTTTGGTTAATATTGACACTTATGGTTTCTAATCACCCACTTATTGCCTTATAGTTATATATAGGTGTTTTTTCCATTTTTTAGGATATTATATTCTTTATTTCCAACTTATTGTTTAACATTTATTGCACAATATTTGTTGGTACAAACCTCCAATAGGTGACGACGATTGTCACTTATTAATTCATGGTATACACATATTTGTGATTCACTATTATTACTATACATAGCGCAACCTTTTTTTCTACACTTCTATTTTTGTTTATCACATGTGGTTTGCTGCTTTCTAAACATACCTTTTTTGTCTAGCGCAGTTTTTTTCGTTTTTCAAAATCTATACAATAGACTGATAACTGCGTTGTGTAAAACATAATATAAAGGGAATATACTATTGTGACTATTGGGTTTGGATGGAGCTACTTAATGACGGTACTGATCTCTAGATCCTTGTATAGGCCCCCCTGAGGCCATATAATTAGAACAAAGATCCAGTATGACTCCCTGGCACAAGATTTTCAGCTCTTCCCATGTACAGGTAAATTTGATGGTATGGTTTCTATATCAAACAGGAAGGGGCCACTTGTATCTACACTATATTGTCAAAAGTATTGGGACGCCTGCCTTTACACGCACATGAACTTTAATGGCATCCCAGTCTTAGTCTTTAGTTTTCAATATTGAGTTGGCCCACCCTTTGCAGCTATAACAGCTTCAACTGTTCTGGGAATGCTGTCCACAAGGTTTAGGAGTGTGTCTATGGGAATGTTTGACCATTCTTCCAGAAGCGCATTCGTGAGGTCAGGCACTGATGTTGGATGGAACGCCTGGCTCACAGTCTCCACACTAATTCATCCCAAAGGTGTTCTATCGGGTTGAGGTCAGGACTCTGTGCAGGTCAGTTATGTTCCCCCACCCCAAACTCGCTCATCCATGTCTCTATGGACCTTGCTTTGTGTTAAAATATTTTTCACCAGAATTATATGAATGTTTACTATTATGACTTATTGTAAACTGTGATACGAGTGTGTAAACTGTGATATAAACTGCGATACCCTTTATGTCCTCTTCTTGTACGATTTTTATTTTCAGACAATACTGCTGTTCCGCCTTGAAATGGTATGTTGGATAAGTAAAGAATTAGCAAAAGAATTAGCAAAAAAAAACAGTGTTTACTGTAGATGAGACAATACTCACGGTACAAACCTCAGAGCAGGAATGTTATAGGCCAATAGAGACTAGGGCACCCTAGGCTGCCAGACCAACAGTATGTGAGTCAGCACCTGCAAGGGTTACTTATGGACTAACTGCAGGGCAAGAGGGATTAATTGCCATTTGTGACTGGGTATGCAACCCTATGCAAGTAAGATCCAGCAATGAGTACTCATGAACCAAATTCAGAGCAGATGACAGTTGAAGGTTATTTGTGGCTAGGATACATTGGCTACCGTACAACAGAATGCAAGTATGCCTATACCAGGAGAGAAACTCACAGACCAGGTGACCAGGTCACCATAGGCCGCCAAGCAACAGTATGCAAGTGAGCCAATGCCCTTATACTTATGACCCAATTGAAAATTAGGAGGGGATAATGGCTGTGGGAGACAATGTAATCATAGGCTGCTGTACAAACAGCATACAGTGAGACATTACCACAAAGGGAATTTTCCAACCAACTGTAGAGCATGGCCTTGCTCTTGGTTCCTTCCACCAACCCCTGTGTCACTACAGAATACAGTATTAATGTAGCAGCAGATAGATTGAACCACTCTGCACAGTGGAGGGCCAAGAATCAGGAACTCCTGGAAGTGTCGGATTCTGAAGATCCTTCAAGCTGCAATTTTTCTGTAATACAAATGAGATCAGTGCCATGCTTTGCAGGAGAGGTGAGTAGCTATCTTCTCTGCAGAAGGCATATTTTAGAACATTTTTATTTTAACAAAAAGTCGCTTTATCAGTCCTCAAGGATATACAGTGGATATAAAAAGTCTACACACCCCTGTTAAAATGTCAGGTTTATGTGATGTAAAAAAATGAGACAAAGATAAATCATTTCAGAACCTTTTCCACCTTTAATGTGACCTATAAACTGTATAACTCAGTCGAACAACAAACTGAAATCTTTTAGGTGGAGGGAAGTAAAAATAAATAACTAAAATAATATGGTTGCATAACTGTGCACACCCTTAAACTAATGCCGCGTACACACGAGCGGAATTTCTGTCGGAAAAATCTTGGATGTTTTTTCCGACGGAATTCTGCTCAAGTTTGGCTTGCATACACACGGTCACACAAGTTCTTTGAACTTTCAACCGTCAAGAACGCAGTGACGTACAACACTATGACGAGCCAAGAAAATGAAGTTCAATGCTTCCAAGCATGCGTCGAATTGTTTCCGAGCATGCGTAGGAATTTTGCACGTCGGAATAGGTACAGACGATCAGAATTTCCAATCGGAACTTTTTCCGACCGAAAAATTGAGAACATGCTCTAATTTTTTTGCTGGCTGGAATTCCACCAGCAAAAGTCTGATGGAGCATACACATGGTTGGAATTTCTGACCAAAAGCTCACATCGGACTTTTGCTGGCGGAATTTCAGTGCGCATGTGCCGATGACGTCGTCACATATGTATACAGTGAATATCTCCAAATCAATGCAAGTTTACGTTAGCTACAGGTAAGCCTTATTATAGGCTTGCCTGTAGTCAAAAGTTTACAACCACTTTAAGGGTTACGTGTCTTAACATGGAGGCTCCAAATCTTCCATGAAGTTATTTGAATTATTTTCTTTCACTTCAGCTATAAATGAGTGTCTGTTGAAGGCTATGTCTAAAAATTGGTGTTTAACCACTTCGGGACCACCTCCGGCACATTTACGTCGGCAGAATGGCACGGCTGGGCAAAAGCACGTACTGGTACGTCCCCTTTAATTGCCCAGCCGTGGGTCACGCACGCGCTCGCGACCCGGTCCTGAGCTCCCTGACCGTGGCCGCGGGACCAGCTGACCCGATCGCCACTGGTGTCCCGTGATCGGGTCACAGAGCTGAAGAACGGGGAGAGGTCTGTGTAAACAAACCTCTCCCTGTGCTTCCTACACTGCCTGTCACTGATCGGCTGTTCCCTGTCATCGGAAAAGCCGATCAGTGACATCAGACGTAAAGCCACGCCCCCCTACTGTAACAAAAACCCACACGTCACAGACCTAACCCCTCCCGCCCCCTAGTGGTTAACTCTTTCACTGCCAGTGTCATTTATACAGGAATCAATGCATTTAAATAACATTGATTGCTGTATAAATGACAATGGTCCCAAAAATGTGTCAAAAATGTCCGATGTGTCCGCCATAATGTCGCAGTCACAATAAAAATCGCTGATCGCTGCCATTACTAGTAAAAAAATAATATTAATAAAAATGCTATAAAACTATCCCCTATTTTGTAAACGCTATAACTTTTGCGCAAACCAATCAATAATTGCTAATTGCGATTTATTTTACCAAAAATATGTAGAAGAATACGTATCGGCCTAAACTGAGGAAAAAAATGTTTTTTTTATATATTTTTTGGGGATATTTATTATAGCAAAAAGTAAAAAATATTGAATTTTTTTCAAAATTGTCGCTCTATTTTTGTTTATAGCGCAAAAAATAAAAAACGCGTAGGCAATCAAATACCACCAAAAGAAAGCTCTATTTGTGGGAAAAAAAGGACGCCAATTTTGTTTGGGAGCCACGTCGCACGACTGCACAATTGTCAGTTAAAGCGGCGCAGTGCCGAATCGCAAAAAGAGGCCTGGTCCTTTGGCTGCAAATTGGTACGGGGCTTAAGTGGTTAAAGGACTGTGTAACATTTTTGCTTTATATGAGATACAGTACATGGGTGAATTCACAAAGAAGGTGCTAATTGTAGCCCAAACTAAAGAACGCTATGTTTTTATCAAGCTGAACATGAAATTGTAAATGTATCATTCTGAATATTTTAACTTTAAGGAGCACACGTTTTTTATTGCTAATTATTTTTCTACACAAACACTTCTTTTAATAAATGTGTGAATAAACGAATAATCTAACTAAAAGAAAACTTTTACTTGAACAGTTAATGAAATTCAGAAAATAATCATTTTCATTTAACAATATAATAAGGAGTGTTTTTGTTGGCTTTTTGTGCTTAGTCCCTACGGTGTCATAATAGCAGACTTAAATTGGCCATACATACATTAATTTCAGCCTGATTTAACCAAAATTTGATCCGTCTGGTGGCCCTGTCAGCACCACCCAGATCAAAAAAAGTAAATTTTTCAAATCAACTTTTCTCAAAGGGGCCAGATAGAAAATTGCGGGCTGGACAGTGCCTGCATCCAAACAGATGCATATGCCATTTGGCATTAGTGGATTCATCCATCCATGCTGCTGTTAGAGGAGGTTAGATTTTTTTTTTCGTTCAGCCCACGGGCTATACATAGGCCTTAAAACAAAGCAGAGCAGTATCAATGGAATTTTCCAAAGAGCAGCAACTTCCACTCATTCATACCTAGTGCATCAGATATTATATAACTGTTATAAATTTTTTAGGCTCCCAGACATGATTGTAATGCTGTACAACTAGACTGTAATGTATATGTCCAACTTTCAAGTCACCTTAATAATGTGGCAGGGACTCTAATAGGAAGAAACAGATGAATACACGTGAATTTAGACTTTATAAATCAATGCCAAGGGAATTAGTGAATCCAAATCACACTGCAGCCCAATATAATGACAAGTTTGAATGTCCGTAAGGACAAGAAGTATGTTTGTGGGACTTTAAAGGTGTGTCTTCTCTCAAAGAAATCAGTTACAACCCAGATTTTAAATCAAATAATTATGTTAATACATAATCAACATACAATTAAAACATTAAAAACATCACATGTAAAAACATGTAAAAAAAACTATGAGCCCATCCATAGCATAGAACAATCAGATGGGGCATATTATACTAAGACCGAAGTATAAAGTATAGAGTATACCAAACATGGGTGTACAATATCCACATGGAGAGATGTTAGCTATGCGAAAATTGTGTGTGGTCTCTATAAATGAATATCAACATGAAAATAAGTAAGCTTGTACCATCATCCAGGAATCTTGAGGATAGAATAGTGGGAACCTGGTCCCCAACCAGGTCACCACAGAGGACTTGTGGGCAGTGTTGGACTATCACGGTACGATAAAACAGTAGAATGTAAATGAGTAATAAGTATATACTAAACAAATAAAATGGTTTTATTGATACAAGGGTAATGATCAATTACAGAATAAAAACATAGCAAAAGTTCATATATGTCACCACGACAGTTAACCCCAGATTGGGGGGAGTCATGGTGGGACAATTCATCACAGAACACAGTTCAACTAGTTTCGCGGACAAAGCCGCTTCATCAGGAAAGTATCCTTGCCCCGACAGGCCCCGATTGCATAACCACAGGGTCATGCTCTGGACCTTGGATACACGGGAATACAAGCTACACCAAGCACCAGTGTCCGGCATGGGTGGACAGGCTCATTAATGCCTCCACCACATGCCCTCTGGCTATGATATTACCTACTGTAGGCGCAGGCTGACAATCTCTGTTTCAGCCACACCACTCCTCCCGGTATCCCTAAACTCTATACATTTTTACCATCAGAATTGGTCCATCATGCTGTATAGCTCCCCCGAGTCGCCGCGGGAGACACCCCTCTCCGTTTGGTGGTTATGCAATCGGGGCCTGTCGGGCAAGGATACTTTCCTGATGAAGCGGCTTTGTCCGCGAAACTAGTTGAACTGTGTTCTGTGATGAATTGTCCCACCATGACTCCCCCCAATCCGGGGTTAACTGTCGTGGTGACATATATGAACTTTTGCTATGTTTTTATTCTGTAATTGATCATTACCCTTGTATCAATAAAACCATTTTATTTGTTTAGTATATACTTATTACTCATTTACATTCTACTGTTTTATCGTACCGTGATAGTCCAACACTGCCCACAAGTCCTCTGTGGTGACCTGGTTGGGGACCAGGTTCCCACTATTATATCCAGATGTTAACTATGGTTGAGGCTTTTCTCAATGCATTTCGCTTGTCGCTTCCCCAGGACTGGGGTACTCTATAAACAACATTACATGTAAATAATTCAAAGAAAATACTAATGAAATGTTTTAATGCGACCAGAACATCATCTTATACTGTATATGACATAGTGTACATGACATACAGACATGACATACAGTATCTCACAAAAGTGAGTACACCCCTCACATTTTTGTAAATATTTTATTATATCTTTTCATGTGGCAACACTGAAGAAATTACACTTTGCTACAATGTAGTACTGAGTGAACAGCTTGTATAACAATGTAAATTTGCTGTCCCCTTGAAATAACTCAACAAACAGCCATTAATGTCTAAACTGCTGGCAACAAAAGTGAGTACACCCCTAAGTGAAGATTTACAGATTGGGCCCAAAGTGTCAATATTTTGTGTGGACACCATTATTTACCAGCACTGCCTTAACCCTCTTGGGCATGGACTTCACCAGAGCTTCACAGGTTGCCACTGGAGTTCTCTTCCACTCCTCCATGAGGACATCATGGAGCTGGTGGATGTTAGAGACCTTGCGCTCCTCCACCTCCTGTTTGAGGATGCCCCACAGATGCGCAATAGGGTTTAGGTCTGGAGACATGCTTTGCCAGTCCATCACCTTTACCCTCAGCTCCTTTAGTAAAGCAGTGGTCGTCTTGGAGATATGTTAATGAATGTTATGTTGGAATACTGCCCTGTGGCCCAGTCTCCGAAGGGAGGGGATCATGCTCTGCTTCAGTATGTCACAGTACATGTTGGCATTCATGGTTCCCTCAATGAACTGTAGCTCATCAGTGCCGGCAGCACTCATGGAGCCCCAGACCATGACACTCCCACCACCATGCTTGACTGTGGGCAAGACACACTTGTCTTTGAACTCCTCATCTGGTTGCCGCTAGACATGTGCAATCCGTTAGGCTACGAATTTGTTTAACGAACTTTGAAAAAATTGTTAATTCCAAAATTAACGAATTTACGAATTTTTACATTTCCGTAATTTCTGAATTTACGACATTATGAAATTTCCGAATTTCCAATTTTCGGATTTCCGAATTTCCAGTTTTTGGATTTACGAATTTCCAATTTCGGATTTCCAATTTTCAGATTTCTGAATTTCCAATTTTTGGATTTCCAAATTTTGAATTTTCAGATTTCCGAATTTCCGAATTATAGTAGCATGCAATCAGAAGTTATGTCATGTACGTGTGACCCCCTATGTTTGCCACTAAGGATGGGCCCGGTGCTCGATGCGAACCCACGTTCGCATCGAGCACCGGGCGTTCGCTCGCTCGGCGCGCCCAGAACTATTTTGGCCGCGCGCATCACGTTCGTGTGTTGCGCGCGGCCCCGCAATGCATTGCGGCCGGCGCGGCCGACGCAGTGCATTGCTGGCTGATGATTGGCCAAGCATGCACTGTGACCCCGCATGCTTGGCCAATCACAGCCCCGGAAACTCGAAGAGCCATAATTGGCTACAGGCAGGACGCCTGTAGCCAATTACAGCTCAGGGGCTGTAGTACACGCCCCCCCCTATAAAACGCCGCCACGCCGTCTGCGCCGGTCACATGCTGTTCCGGCGCAGATTGAGCAGGCTGTTTCTGTGACACTCTGCTCGATTTAGTTAGGTAGAGAGAGAGATTCACTTGCAGAGATTGAGTTAGATAGATTCAGTTACAAAGATTGATTGACAAAGAGGGGCTTGTAGTGTGCTCGTGGCAGGCAGGCAGAGCTCCTATATTTTGTTACCAGAAGCACCTATAGGACTTGTAGTGTGTTCGTGGCAGGCAGGCAGAGCTCCTATATTTTGTTACCAGAAGCACCTATAGGACTTGTAGTGTGTTAGTGACAGGCAGGCAGAGCTCCTATATTTTGTTACCAGAAGCACCTATAGGACTTGTAGTGTGTTAGTGACAGGCAGGCAGAGCTCCTATATTTTGTTACCAGAAGCACCTATAGGACTTGTAGTGTGTTAGTGGCAGGCAGGCAGAGCTCCTATATTTTGTTACCAGAAGCACCTATAGGACTTGTAGTGTGTTAGTGACAGGCAGGCAGAGCTCCTATATTTTGTTACCAGAAGCATCTATAGGACTTGTAGTGTGTTAGTGGCAGGCAGGCAGAGCTCCTATATTTTGTTACCAGAAGCACCTATAGGACTTGTAGTGTGTTAGTGACAGGCAGGCAGAGCTCCTATATTTTGTTACCAGAAGCACCTATAGGACTTGTAGTGTGTTAGTGGCAGGCAGGCAGAGCTCCTATATTTTGTTACCAGAAGCACCTATAGGACTTGTAGTGTGTTCGTGGCAGGCAGGCAGAGCTCCTATATTTTGTTCCCAGAGGCACCTATAGGACTTGAAGTGTGTTAGTCCCATTACACACACAGAGCTATATTTTGTTCCCAGAAGCACCTATAGGACTTGAAGTGTGTTAGTCCCATCACACACACAGAGCTATATTTTCTTCCCAGAAGCACCTATAGGACTTGAAGTGTGTTAGTCCCATTACACACAAAGAGCTATACTTTGTTCCCAGAAGCACCTATAGGACTTGAAGTGTGTTAGTCCCATTACACACACAGAGCTATATTTTCTTCCCAGAAGCACCTATAGGACTTGAAGTGTGTTAGTCCCATCACACACACAGAGCTATATTTTCTTCCCAGAAGCACCTATAGGACTTGAAGTGTGTTAGTCCCATTACACACAAAGAGCTATACTTTGTTCCCAGAAGCACCTATAGGACTTGAAGTGTGTTAGTCCCATTACACACACAGAGCTATATTTTCTTCCCAGAAGCACCTATAGGACTTGAAGTGTGTTAGTCCCATCACACACACAGAGCTATATTTTCTTCCCAGAAGCACCTATAGGACTTGAAGTGTGTTAGTCCCATCACACACACAGAGCTATATTTTCTTCCCAGAAGCACCTATAGGACTTGAAGTGTGTTAGTCCCATCACACACACAGAGCTATATTTTCTTCCCAGAAGCACCTATAGGACTTGAAGTGTGTTAGTCCCATTACACACAAAGAGCTATACTTTGTTCCCAGAAGCACCTATAGGACTTGAAGTGTGTTAGTCCCATCACACACACAGAGCTATATTTTCTTCCCAGAAGCACCTATAGGACTTGAAGTGTGTTAGTCCCATCACACACACAGAGCTATATTTTCTTCCCAGAAGCACCTATAGGACTTGAAGTGTGTTAGTCCCATTACACACAAAGAGCTATACTTTGTTCCCAGAAGCACCTATAGGACTTGAAGTGTGTTAGTCCCATCACACACACAGAGCTATATTTTCTTCCCAGAAGCACCTATAGGACTTGAAGTGTGTTAGTCCCATCACACACACAGAGCTATATTTTCTTCCCAGAAGCACCTATAGGACTTGAAGTGTGTTAGTCCCATTACACACACAGAGCTATATTTTCTTCCCAGAAGCACCTATAGGACTTGAAGTGTGTTAGTCCCATTACACACACAGAGCTATATTTTCTTCCCAGAAGCACCTATAGGACTTGAAGTGTGTTAGTCCCATTACACACACAGAGCTATATTTTCTTCCCAGAAGCACCTATAGGACTTGAAGTGTGTTAGTCCCATTACACACACAGAGCTATATTTTCTTCCCAGAAGCACCTATAGGACTTGAAGTGTGTTAGTCCCATCACACACACAGAGCAATATTTTCTTCCCAGAAGCACCTATAGGACTTGAAGTGTGTTAGTCCCATTACACACAAAGAGCTATACTTTGTTCCCAGAAGCACCTATAGGACTTGAAGTGTGTTAGTCCCATTACACACACAGAGCTATATTTTCTTCCCAGAAGCACCTATAGGACTTGAAGTGTGTTAGTCCCATCACACACACAGAGCTATATTTTCTTCCCAGAAGCACCTATAGGACTTGAAGTGTGTTAGTCCCATCACACACACAGAGCTATATTTTCTTCCCAGAAGCACCTATAGGACTTGAAGTGTGTTAGTCCCATCACACACACAGAGCTATATTTTCTTCCCAGAAGCACCTATAGGACTTGAAGTGTGTTAGTCCCATCACACACACAGAGCTATATTTTCTTCCCAGAAGCACCTATAGGACTTGAAGTGTGTTAGTCCCATTACACACACAGAGCTATATTTTCTTCCCAGAAGCACCTATAGGACTTGTAGTGTGTTAGTGGCAGGCAGGCAGAGCTCCTATATTTTGTTACCAGAAGCACCTATAGGACTTGTAGTGTGTTCGTGGCAGGCAGGCAGAGCTCCTATATTTTGTTCCCAGAAGCACCTATAGGACTTGAAGTGTGTTAGTCCCATTACACACACAGAGCTATATTTTCTTCCCAGAAGCACCTATAGGACTTGTAGTGTGTTAGTGGCAGGCAGGCAGAGCTCCTATATTTTGTTACCAGAAGCACCTATAGGACTTGTAGTGTGTTCGTGGCAGGCAGGCAGAGCTCCTATATTTTGTTCCCAGAGGCACCTATAGGACTTGAAGTGTGTTAGTCCCATTACACACACAGAGCTATATTTTGTTCCCAGAAGCACCTATAGGACTTGAAGTGTGTTAGTCCCATTACACACACAGAGCTATATTTTCTTCCCAGAAGCACCTATAGGACTTGAAGTGTGTTAGTCCCATTACACACACAGAGCTATATTTTCTTCCCAGAAGCACCTATAGGACTTGAAGTGTGTTAGTCCCATTACACACACAGAGCTATATTTTCTTCCCAGAAGCACCTATAGGACTTGAAGTGTGTTAGTCCCATTACACACACAGAGCTATATTTTCTTCCCAGAAGCACCTATAGGACTTGAAGTGTGTTAGTCCCATTACACACACAGAGCTATATTTTCTTCCCAGAAGCACCTATAGGACTTGAAGTGTGTTAGTCCCATTACACACACAGAGCTATATTTTCTTCCCAGAAGCACCTATAGGACTTCTAGTGTGTTAGTGGCATCACACAGAGCTCCTATATTTTCTTCTCAGCAGCACCCACAGGACTTCTAGTGTGTTAGTGGCATCACACAGAGCTCCTATTTTTTCTTTGCAGAAGCACCCATAGGACTTCTAGTGTGTTAGTGGCATCACACAGAGCTCCTATATTTTCTTCTCAGCAGCACCCACAGGACTTCTAGTGTGTTAGTGGCATCACACAGAGCTCCTATTTTTTCTTTGCAGAAGCACCCATAGGACTTCTAGTGTGTTAGTGGCATCACACAGAGCTCCTATATTTTCTTCTCAGCAGCACCCACAGGACTTCTAGTGTGTTAGTGGCATCACACAGAGCTCCTATTTTTTCTTTGCAGAAGCACCCATAGGACTTCTAGTGTGTTAGTGGCATCACACAGAGCTCCTATATTTTCTTCTCAGCAGCACCCACAGGACTTCTAGTGTGTTAGTGGCATCACACAGAGCTCCTATTTTTTCTTTGCAGAAGCACCCATAGGACTTCTAGTGTGTTAGTGGCATCACACAGAGCTCCTATATTTTCTTCTCAGCAGCACCCACAGGACTTCTAGTGTGTTAGTGGCATCACACAGAGCTCCTATTTTTTCTTTGCAGAAGCACCCATAGGACTTCTAGTGTGTTAGTGGCATCACACAGAGCTCCTATATTTTCTTCTCAGCAGCACCCACAGGACTTCTAGTGTGTTAGTGGCATCACACAGAGCTCCTATTTTTTCTTTGCAGAAGCACCCATAGGACTTCTAGTGTGTTAGTGGCATCACACAGAGCTCCTATATTTTCTTCTCAGCAGCACCCACAGGACTTCTAGTGTGTTAGTGGCATCACACAGAGCTCCTATTTTTTCTTTGCAGAAGCACCCATAGGACTTCTAGTGTGTTAGTGGCATCACACAGAGCTCCTATATTTTCTTCTCAGCAGCACCCACAGGACTTCTAGTGTGTTAGTGGCATCACACAGAGCTCCTATTTTTTCTTTGCAGAAGCACCCATAGGACTTCTAGTGTGTTAGTGGCATCACACAGAGCTCCTATATTTTCTTCTCAGCAGCACCCACAGGACTTCTAGTGTGTTAGTGGCATCACACAGAGCTCCTATTTTTTCTTTGCAGAAGCACCCATAGGACTTCTAGTGTGTTAGTGGCATCACACAGAGCTCCTATATTTTCTTCTCAGCAGCACCCACAGGACTTCTAGTGTGTTAGTGGCATCACACAGAGCTCCTATTTTTTCTTTGCAGAAGCACCCATAGGACTTCTAGTGTGTTAGTGGCATCACACAGAGCTCCTATATTTTCTTCTCAGCAGCACCCACAGGACTTCTAGTGTGTTAGTGGCATCACACAGAGCTCCTATTTTTTCTTTGCAGAAGCACCCATAGGACTTCTAGTGTGTTAGTGGCATCACACAGAGCTCCTATATTTTCTTCTCAGCAGCACCCACAGGACTTCTAGTGTGTTAGTGGCATCACACAGAGCTCCTATTTTTTCTTTGCAGAAGCACCCATAGGACTTCTAGTGTGTTAGTGGCATCACACAGAGCTCCTATATTTTCTTCTCAGCAGCACCCACAGGACTTCTAGTGTGTTAGTGGCATCACACAGAGCTCCTATTTTTTCTTTGCAGAAGCACCCATAGGACTTCTAGTGTGTTAGTGGCATCACACAGAGCTCCTATATTTTCTTCTCAGCAGCACCCACAGGACTTCTAGTGTGTTAGTGGCATCACACAGAGCTCCTATTTTTTCTTTGCAGAAGCACCCATAGGACTTCTAGTGTGTTAGTGGCATCACACAGAGCTCCTATATTTTCTTCTCAGCAGCACCCACAGGACTTCTAGTGTGTTAGTGGCATCACACAGAGCTCCTATTTTTTCTTTGCAGAAGCACCCATAGGACTTCTAGTGTGTTAGTGGCATCACACAGAGCTCCTATATTTTCTTCTCAGCAGCACCCACAGGACTTCTAGTGTGTTAGTGGCATCACACAGAGCTCCTATTTTTTCTTTGCAGAAGCACCCATAGGACTTCTAGTGTGTTAGTGGCATCACACAGAGCTCCTATATTTTCTTCTCAGCAGCACCCACAGGACTTCTAGTGTGTTAGTGGCATCACACAGAGCTCCTATTTTTTCTTTGCAGAAGCACCCATAGGACTTCTAGTGTGTTAGTGGCATCACACAGAGCTCCTATATTTTCTTCTCAGCAGCACCCACAGGACTTCTAGTGTGTTAGTGGCATCACACAGAGCTCCTATTTTTTCTTTGCAGAAGCACCCATAGGACTTCTAGTGTGTTAGTGGCATCACACAGAGCTCCTATATTTTCTTCTCAGCAGCACCCACAGGACTTCTAGTGTGTTAGTGGCATCACACAGAGCTCCTATTTTTTCTTTGCAGAAGCACCCATAGGACTTCTAGTGTGTTAGTGGCATCACACAGAGCTCCTATATTTTCTTCTCAGCAGCACCCACAGGACTTCTAGTGTGTTAGTGGCATCACACAGAGCTCCTATATTTTCTTCTCAGCAGCACCCACAGGACTTCTAGTGTGTTAGTGGCATCACACAGAGCTCCTATATTTTCTTTGCAGAAGCACCTATAGGACTTCTAGTGTGTTAGTGGCATCACACAGAGCTCCTATATTTTCTTCTCAGCAGCACCCACAGGACTACCGACTACAATGGCTGGAAGACCGCCAAGGGGAGGCAGAGCGTGCAGAGCCAAGAACACAGGGCAGGCAGGCTCTGTTTCTAGTGGACGTGGCCGTGGACGTGGACGTGGTCGTGCATCGTCATCAGCACGTGGCCATGGGACACGCGCGTCTTTGTTTTCGGCAGCTGGACATGTGGAGCCGCATCATGCTGAAGGCTTGGTAGAATGGATGACCAAGCCCTCCTCATCCTCCTCATCCTCTCTCACCCAGGCTCAGGGTACTGACAGAGCATCATCAGCCACCCCTTCCCTAGACCCACCATGTCCTCCTGAGGAGTCCCCCGAACTCTTTGAGCACAGTGTTGGGTACATGCTCCAGGAGGATGCCCAACGATTCGAAGGCTCGGATGACGATACCCAGCTTGAGGAATCTGGCAGTACAGTTCCACCAGCTGCAGCTTACTGCCAGGTTTGCTCTAGTGGTGAAGAGGGAGGGGATGATGAGGTCACTGACTCCACGTGGGTGCCTCAAGGGAGAGAGGATGAGGAGGAGGACGAGGAGGAGGAGGATGCGGCGTCACATGTCCAACGAGGCAGGATGCCCCCTGGAGGCCAGGTAGAGGCCAGCACAGCAACTGTACAACACCGCAGAGCTCCGCCTGTGCAGGGCGCTGCCTCTGCACGTTATCAGAAAAGTTCTTTGGTGTGGGCCTTTTTTGAGACGAGTGCAGCAGATCGCACCACTGCTATTTGCAATATTTGTCTCAAGCGTATCTCGCGTGGCCAAAACATCAGCCGCTTGGGCACGACAAGCATGACCAGACATATGGCGACCTGCCATGCAGCTCGTTGGCAGGCACACATAAAAGACCCACACCAAAGAACTAAGCGGACCTCTACTTGCTCCTCCTCAGCTGGGATCTCCATCCCCACTACACCTTCAGTCCTCTCTGAAAGCTGCTCTGAGAGGACTGAAGGTGTAGAATTCGGTGTGTCACAACCAAGTACTTGCAGTACACCGACGTCCGAATGCAGCAGGCAAATTTCCCTGCCCCAGCTGCTGGACCGTAGAAAGAAGTACACTCCCAGCCATCCACATGCCCAGCGGTTGAATGCTAGCCTTGCTAAATTGCTAGCACTTCAACTGCTGCCTTTTCAGTTGGTAGACTCGGCCCCCTTCCGTGAGTTTGTTCAATGTGCGGTTCCTCAGTGGCAGGTTCCCAAACGCCACTTTTTCTCGCGGAAGGCGATTCCGTCTCTCTACCGGCATGTGGAGGGCAATGTCCATGCCTCGCTGGACAGGGCGGTCAGCGGTAAGGTGCATATTACCGCTGACTCATGGTCCAGCAGGCATGGACAGGGACGGTACCTTTCTTTCACGGCCCATTGGGTCACTCTATTGGCAGCTGGGAGGGATGCAGGACAAGGTGCAGTAGTGTTGGAGGTTGTTCCGCCACCACGCCTCCAAAACGCGACTACTGCTACTGGTTGTGACACACCTCTCTCCTCCACCCCCTCCTCTTCTTCTTCCTCCAGTGCTCTGTCCTTGGAACCAGCGGTGCTCCGTAGGCGTACAAGGGGCTACGCAAGTACGCAGGCAAAAAGATGCCATGCCGTGCTTGCGCTGGTGTGTTTGGGGGACAGGAGCCACACTGGGCCAGAGGTTCTGGCAGCTCTGCAGGGGCAGGCCGAGAGGTGGTTGACGCCACGTCAGCTTAAGCCAGGAATGGTCGTTTCTGACAATGGCACCAACCTCCTCTCCGCCCTGCGACAGGGGCAGCTCACCCATGTGCCCTGCATGGCTCACGTCCTCAACCTGGTGGTGCAGCGGTTCTTGGGCAGGTTCCCAGGCTTACAGGATGTCCTGAGGCAGGCCAGGAAAGTCTGTGTGCATTTCCGCCGATCTTATAATGCCAGTGCTCGGCTGACTGAGCTGCAAAAGGAGCTGAACCTGCCCAAGAACCGCCTAATATCTGACATGCCCACCAGGTGGAACTCAACGTTGGCCATGCTGCAGCGACTGCACACGCAGCAGAGGGCCATCAATGAGTACCTTTGCGACTACGGCACCAGGACAGGGTCAGGGGAGCTTGGTTTTTTTTCCCCACGTCAGTGGAGCATGATCAGGGATGCATGCACTGTCCTCTCACCATTTGAGGAGGCCACGAGGATGGTGAGCAGTGACAGTGCATGCATCAGTGACACTGTCCCTCTTGTCCACCTGTTGGAGCATACGCTGCGTGGGATAATGGACAGGGCACTTGAGGCAGAACAGAGGCAGGAAGAGGAGGACTTCCTTGCCTCTCAAGGCCCCCTTTATCCGGACAGTGTTCCTTCTGTCCCACCCATCACACAGGAAGAGGATGAGGAGGAGGAGGAGGAGGAGGAGGAGGAGGATTGTGTGAGCATGGAGGTGGAGCCTGGCACTCAGCATCAGCAGCAGCAGTCTTTTAGGGATGATGTACAGTCCCAACAAGCCAGTGGACTTGTACGTGGCTGGGAGGAGGTGGCTGGCGATCATGTCATCCTCAGTGACCCAGAAGACTCCGGACCGAATGCCTCAGCTAACCTACGCTGCATGGCCTCCCTGATCCTGCAAAGCCTGCGGAAGGATCCTCGTGTTCTTCGGATCAAGGAGAGGGACCATTACTGGCTGGCCACTCTCCTTGATCCGCGGTACAAGGGTAAGGTTGCGGACCTTATCTTGCCGTCGCAGAGGGAGCAGAGGATGAGACATCTCAGGGAGGCCTTGCAGAAAGGTCTGTGCAACGCGTTCCCAGAAACTGGGAGGCTACAAACTCCTGGTCCTGGGCGACGAGTTGCTGAGGCTTCGGTCAGTGGCAGAAGGAGCGGTGGGGAAGGTGGACGTCTGACCGATGCGTTCAGACAATTTTTTAGTCCGCAGCCCCAAGGTATGATCGGTTCCAGCAACCATCGCCAGCGTCTGATATACATGGTGCAGGAATACCTTGGGGCAAGGTCAGACTTGGACACCTTTCCCACCGAAAATCCTCTGGCTTACTGGGTCCTGAGGATGGATCACTGGCCAGAGCTTGCACAGTATGCAATTGAGCTACTGGCCTGTCCTGCCTCCAGCGTTCTTTCCGAACGCACATTCAGTGCTGCTGGAGGATTTGTGACTGATCATAGGGTGCGCCTGTCCACCGCCTCGGTTGATCGACTGACATTCATCAAAATGAATCAGTCTTGGATCACCACCAGCTACCAGGCACCTGAGGCGGATATAACCGAATAATTTTTAATGTCACATCCCTTCAAGACTGCCTATGCTGATGCTGAGTGACTGTCCTCTTATGTTCACTGACTATCCTCTTCCTCCTCCTCAATGATCCATGCCACAGCACCAGTGCCTAAGGCACAATTTTTCAGCCCCTGTTTAACAGGGGCGTGTACTTACAATTTTTTAAAAAAATGCTTCGCAACACGTGTGACTGCTGTGCTCCAAGTACAGTCTCTGTGAGGGCCGTGTTGCAGTGTTGTGGCACCAGCACCAGTGCCTAAGGCACAATTTTTCAGCCCCTGTTTAACAGGGGCGTGTACTTACAATTTTTAAAAAAAATGCTTCGCAACACGTGTGACTGCTGTGCTCCAAGTACAGTCTCTGTGAGGGCCGTGTTGCAGTGTTGTGGCACCAGCACCAGTGCCTAAGGCACAATTTTTCAGCCCCTGTTTAACAGGGGCGTGTACTTACAATTTTTAAAAAAAAATGCTTCGCAACACGTGTGACTGCTGTGCTCCAAGTACAGTATCTGTGAGGGCCGGGTTGCAGTGTTGTGGCACCAGCACCAGTGCCTAAGGCACAATTTTTCAGCCCCTGTTTAACAGGGGCGTGTACTTACAATTTTTTAAAAAAATGCTTCGCAACACGTGTGACTGCTGTGCTCCAAGTACAGTCTCTGTGAGGGGTTGCAGTGTTGTGGCACCAGCACCAGTGCCTAAGGCACAATTTTTCAGCCCCTGTTTAACAGGGGCGGGTAATTACAAATCTTGATCTAATAGTTCACAGCAGGGCCCATTCCTGCGCCCACCAAGAGTAACTATGAGGGCCTGCAGTCTTGTGGCAACACCGTCCACCACCACCGCCAAAGGCCCAATTTTTCTGCCCTGTTCATCAGGTGCTTGCAATTACAAATCTTGATCTAATAACTCACAGCAGGGCCCATTCCTGCGCCCACCAAGAGTAACTATGAGGGCCTACAGTCTTGTGGCAACACCGTCCACCACCACCGCCAAAGGCCCAATTTTTCTGCCCTGTTCATCAGGTGCTTGCAATTACAAATCTTGATCTAATAACTCACAGCAGGGCCCATTCCTGCGCCCACCAAGAGTAACTGTGAGAGCTTACAGTCTTGTGGCAAAACCGTCCACCACCACCACCACCACCACCCCCAATTTTTCTGCCCTGTTCAACAGGTGCATGCAATTACAAATCTTGATCTATTAACTCACAGCAGGGCCCATTCCTGTGCCCACCAGTCTTGTGGCTACACCAACATCTAATAGGGCAAATTTCTGCAGAGTATATACGCCAGGCCCCTACTTTCAAACATCCAACTTACAAACGACTCCTACTTGCAAATGGAAAGAGAAAACAGGAAGTGAGAGGAAATCTACCCCTAGGAAGGGAAATTCTATCCTGTTAGATTTAATTTGGGAAAAAGGTATCTCCTCTCTACTGATACTTTATCACCAATCCTTGTTTCAATTAAAACCCCACTTTTCCAAAAACATTTGTCATTGGGACGGAAAGTGAGGTGACATGTTCTGAACAGATGTGCAAAGACAGCAAATGTTACAGGGGTGATAACCCCTCCCTATGTTCTCCAAAAAGCTTAAAAATAGATTTTTTTGGGATGGAGCTACACTTCATAATGTACCTGTTCAGATTCTACTTAAGATCAAACCTAAAGCCGCAAGTGGTTTTAAATGGCTTCTTTTTTTCCTTTACAAATGTCATTTTGTGCAAGGACAGTTCTAAACACGGGAAACACATGCCACTTCACAGGCATACTTTGGACACCCCCCAGGTACCATATTTAAAGGAAAATGTCACTTTTTTTTTTTCACTTTATGCATCATTAAAATGACTGCTCCCGAAAAAACGTTAGTTTTTAAAAGTTCTTTTTGCATTGATATATGTCCCCTGGGGCAGGACCCGGGTCCCCAAACCTGTTTTATGACATTAACATGCATATTGGCCGTTGTAATTAGCACTTTTGATTTCGAACGTTCGCGTCCATTATAACGTATAGGGTTCGAAAATTCGCGCGAACTTTCGGTCCGTTCGAAGGTTCTGGTTCGAACCGAACCCGGGGGTGTTCGGCTCATCCCTATTTGCCACCCATTTTAGCTATATCCATTCAGAGTGTCGTGGCATATCGTGCGTTTCTCTCCACACGTTGAATGATTCTCTTCACGTGTATTCAGTCATATTCAGTCATATATTCAGTCATATTTCAAATGGAGTTCTTGAAAGAAGAAATGTAGAAGTTGGCACTTCCAATTGCCATCACTGGGTATAAATCTTTTATGAGATCTGCAGATAATAAATAATAGCAATTCATTTTTATGTATTTATTACAGGTACTTATATAGCACCGTCAATTTATGCAACACTTTACATGTATATTGTACATTCACGTCAGTCCCTGCCCTCAGGGAGCTTACAATCTAAAGTCCCTAACGCACAATCATACCTACATATACTAGGGCCAATTTTGATGAGGGGCCAAATTTGACCAGGGGAAATTTTTCTTCTTTCTAATTCAACAGAAGATTCATCTGAAAAATCCACCTTCTGCCACTTTTCCAGAGTCCATCCTTTTAGCAGGCTGTGGCCCTTGGCAAATGCCACACGGTTTTTCAATTGTCTTTTGTTTAGTGCTGGCTTATGGGCACTGATTCGACTATGGAGGCCATTTCGAGACAGAATCCGACAAACTGTTCTGGTTGACACAGGGACTTCAGGTGACCAGGTCTTGTGGAGCTCTGCTGCAGTGGAAAATGGGCTGGCCTTGGATTTTTGAGCCAACAAACGGTCCTCTCGAGCAGTTGTCTTGCGGGGTCGGCCTGACCTGGCCTTGTCCAAAACGTCCCCAGTCTCTTCAAATCTTTTTTTTATCCTCTGAACTTGACGCTGAGACACATTGAAGGTGTCTGCCACATCAGCAGTGGATCTGGTCTTCAGTAGGGATGGGCCCGGTGTTCGATTCAAACCCATGTTTGAATCGAACATCGGCCGTTCGTCCGCTCGTCGAGTTCAGAACTCTGAGAGCCGTTCGCATCAAATTCATGTGGTGCGAACGGTCCACAATGCACTGTGCCAGTCGCAGTGCATTGCTGGCTGATGATTGGCCAAGCATGCACTGTGAACCCGCATGCTTGGCCAATCATAGAGCCAGCGGCGAGGAGAGAAATAATTGGCCACAGGCAGGATGTCTGTGGCCAATTATAGCTCAGGGGGTTTAGTACACGCCCCACACTATATAAGGCTGCCGCACCAGCGGCCTCGTGTAGTGTGGTCCAGCGTTGAGGGAAAGAGTATTGCTAGGCAGGGACAGTATACTGTACACTATATGTGAATCATTTCTGTGTGGGAAAAGTGTAGGGATAGAGGAAAAATAGGCAGGGATAGTGTGTTCTTCTCAGGCATTTGCGTGTAGGGAAAGTGCTGTTCTCTACCAATATAGCCATCTGCAGGAGTTAGTGTGTGTGCTGTGTGAGTCTAGCACAGCACAGTATACAACCTGCACCTGTATCTGCCCTTCTGCCCTGTTGTCATCTAATCCAGCCATCTGCGACATGACATTAAAGCCGCAAGCAGTTTTAAATGGCTTTTTTTTTTTCCTTTACAAATGTCATTTTGTGCAGGGACAGTTCTAAACACGGGAAACACATGCCACTTCACAGGCATACTTTAGACACCCCCCAGGTACCACATTTAAAGGAATATTTCACTTTTTTTTTTCACTTTTTTTTTCACTTTATGCATCATTAAAATGACTGCTCCAGAAAAAAACGTCAGTTTTTAAAACTTCTTTTTGCATTGATACACGTCCACTGGGGCAGGACCCGGGTCCCCAAACCTTTTTTATGACAATAACATGCATATTGGCCGTTATAATTAGCACTTTAGATTTCGAACGTTCGCGTCCATTGTAACTAATAGGGTTCTAACGTTAGTGCAAACTTTCGGTCCGTTCGCAGGTTCTGGTGCAAATCGAACTCGGGGGTGTTCGGCTCATCCCTAGTCTTCAGCCTCTTGATAATCAACACTTTAGTCTCCGGGTGAATCTTAGGCATGTTTGCAGAGGTCTAGTTGCAGTTGAGAAGGTCTAGTGTACTGGTGTTCTTTTTATACACACCTGAGACCTAATTGATCCATTATTAGTCACAGGTGAAGCTCATATAAAAAGGTGACAACACTTATGTCTTGGCAAAAATTGACTCAATGGGATTTACGAAGCTGTGAATATTAGAATACTTTTTGTCAGTTTCGTTTTGCACTGAAACATTATTACAAAAGCTGTTGGGATTAAAATGACCCATTTCTTATAACAAAATCTTGATTAGAAATATATTTTAGCGGCACTTCAGGTCAATTTGTACACAAGTGACCAGACTTTTGTCAGGGACTGTATGTTAGTGTCATCTTTCGGAGCATTTTCGCTGTTTATGAAGTTTGTTTTTGTTGCTCTTCCTAATCCTTCACTGATTATATGAAAATCGTTTGTTGAGTTATCTTATAAGAACATTTTTATGGGACTGTCCCTTTTAATATTTTCTTTTTAATTGTTATTTATTAGAATATAGCATTGCCACACAAAGTACAACAGTAGCATTGCATATGCTCAGAGATAGTAGTAGTAAGTTTACATTAACATTACCTGAGTATTTATCTTTTATTGAGAGGGTACTACTACACAATGTGGATGTCGCATCCCCATAAACACACTTGTCCCAGGTTAGCAATGAGATTACAACACAAACACGTTGTCGCCTGGGTTTGCAGACTACCATTGCATTATCTGTGATAATTGTACAAGTTAACAGAAAACACAAGTGTAGTGATCTAATATAATCGTCGTTCCTCGTAGATGGTATATGGTTATTAAAAGTATTGTCCGCAGCAAAACCCGATTCTCCCAGAGAGAGATTTTATTGACTTCCAAAACAGAACATTCTTACAGACGACAAAATCCAACAGAGTTCATGACAACGAATATTTCCTCTTGTACCTATGCCTTCATGGATATAGAACCTTCTCTCAGACCATCTTTCTCTAGACTCCCTCACATCCTGACTGTCTTCTCATATACTGATCTGACACTGGGTGGGGGTCAACCAAATGTTTTCCATGAATACCCCCCCCCGGGTTAGGCCTCAAGGTCTAATTACCATCAATAAATACTAGGTTAAAAGGCTATTCCTCACACACACACAACTTGCATAAGATTTACACATCAAAGGGTAACAGATAACATTGTCTTTGATGTGTGCGACTACTGATTAGATTAAGAGATGACACCTGGACACCCTTTTGAGGTGTAGAATAGACTTGAATCCCCAATCTATATTCTTGCATAATGAATTTGTCTTAGAATGCCTAAATAGAATGCCTATACGAACTACATAAAAAACACTACACATATATATATATTAGATACAATATACTACATATACCCCCACTTGGGTCGTTCTAACTACTAGAACTGACCCATAAATCAAGCAACAAACATATCATTATGATTTGAGGTATTGAATGCTTCACAATGGCTCATATGAAATATAAAGTTTTAAACTGGTTACATCTCTCTTCACCAGCCTCTAAAATATCCCCATGAAAAAGTCATTAGATAATATAGCTTTAGACCATGACTTGAAAAGTATTTGGTAAACATCCGTGGCCCATATAGCTGTTAGGCCTTATTATATCACATCAAGATCTTGAATATTGCACAAAAACGAGCGGATGTCACAGTTCATTCTTCAATTCTCAACTTCAACTTCATCACATCTCTCATTGAAAGTAAACTTGGTGTGCTTGGTGTGCTGGGAGCTCCGATCCACATAAATCCAGGATTCTCATCTCCAGGCTCAAGGTTTTCATTTTTTTTAAAGATGCTTTTGCACAAACACCAGCAAATCCCGAAATTCTACTTCCATCTTTATAGTAAGAAGAACCATCCATGTACCAGCATTCACTTTCAAGTTCAAAAGGTTTGGATACGGCAGAAAAAACTGCTATTGCTGTACTTTGTAATTTGCTGTAGGCCGACTCCTCATTTCCATCCTTAATAGAGCAGTTACTTGAATCATTCAGTCCATAATTCCACCTGAATGGTATACCAATCTATATACCAATCTATAATCCATATATCCATATAATCCATATATAATCCCCCACTTTCAGATAGAATCAGCTTGACATCAGCGTTTATCAGATCTTCTATCCAGACAAAGCAGCAGTGGAAAATCTTGCCAGTAAAGTTAGGTCTTTTTTCATCCATATGTCAATAATATTAATGACTGATTCAACAAAGTTTCAAATCATGACTGGAGTGATGAATTTCACTCACCCCTCTTATAAATTTAGGAAAACCACCCAACATTTATGCTATGCCAAGCCATTGTGCAGCATCTCACCTTAGATGTCAAATATATTGATCAATATGCAATATGTAATATGCAACATGTTATGTAACACGAAAATTATTTTAGGTTTAAATGTTTCGCTCTGGTTTTAAGATAAAGTTCAAGAAATAAAACATAATAAAATAAAAAATAAAAATAAAAATGGAAAAGGGTGAAAAATAAAAATAAAAAATAGGGCTTGATGAATAAAAATGGGAAAGGGTGAAAAATAAAAAATAAAATATAGGGAAAAGTCCATTGTCCAAGTCAAAAAGTAAAAAAAAAAAAAAAGTCAATTGCTTGATGAATATTGAGAGAGTCCATGATATTGTTTATTCAGTGTTTCTCCCCCACTAGCCAGAAATTTCAGCTTGCAGTTCACATGCTATGCAGATGCAGTATCTTCAATATATCTGAAAGACAAAAAAACAAACTCTCCAACAAAACTAATTAGCAAGATCCTTAAACATTCTTTGAAGTTAAAACAAAGGACTATTTACACATCCCCAGGTTGAAACTAAACCACCCCCACTGCTAGAGAAATGTCATTTGTATTCAAAAACAGATCTGGATAATGTAATCTGCTTAGCTGTCCCAGCAATGTGTTATGTTCCATTTTCATTTTATCGTACTCAATCTTCAAGTGGTCATATTTCTGTTTTAACTGAGAAAATGGTATCCAAGCCTTAGATACTTTTTTATTATGATTTTGGTCAGCTCTGCTTTTCATATTAATATCACCTATATTTGACCTGGTGTCTCCTCTTTGATTGTTATCATAAGACATTATCTTTTGATCTTTATGTTCAGTATTTGTCCTAAACAATGTGGCTAAATCAATCTTGACAGCTTGCTCATTTGACTTTCTCCATAAATTGTCTGCTTTCAACAATACATCTTTTAAATCATGGGGATTTGGGGTAACTAGTAAAATATTTTGTCTAATCTCTTCGTTCAAAGCATGTAGAAATATACTCATATGTAACAAGCCACCATGCTCAAATGCAAGATTATTACTGACCAATATTTCCATAATAGATTTTATCCTTTCTGACAGTTCGTAGGGAGATTCACTTTTCATTTGTTTGATCTTCCCATGAACAGTAACATCAGAACGTACACCATACAAAACACATAACAATTCCATCAATATGTCCCTTGTTCTCATTGGCTGAGTACAGATCTGCTTAATTCTCACCCAAAGACTATTTCCTATAGAATGTTGCATAACTCTGTCTAAATCAGATGGGTTGAGATTGTACATATCTCTGACATTCTGCAAGTCACAAAACCATTTTAAAAATCTGTTTAAATCATGGCAGGGAATCATTCCTATTTCTTTAAGAATTGCATCTAATTCTTTTGGTTTCAAAGGCTTCATTACAAGCTGAACTTCACCTGCATTATTATTATTGTTATAAACTGTGGTGGTCACAGTGGGTGCAGCTGGCAATGAATTATCAGATTTAATATGAGGTTCTGTTTCATTTGATAGAATGTTTGTATTTGCATTTTGCTGCAGATTGCTGAATCCACGATTCGATGCATATCTGCATTCCTGAGATCTCTTCTCTAATTCCATAATTCTTAATTTCAATCTCTCATTTTCCTCTGATAATTCATTACAACGTTTAGACTTCTCAAGCAGAGCTTCCCCAATGGTGACTGCATGCAATTTTAAATTTACAGTCTCAGATTCTGATTGGTTTTGTAACCTCTGACAAACCTTGTTGCTATTATCAACTGCACTCTGTAACTGGGTAATTTCCTCAACCTTATCCTTCAACGAACTTTCCATTGTTAAACAGCAAGATAACAAGCCCTGTACAATACAACCTTTTCTTTTACCTTCTGAAATTTTACTATCAAAAACAGTTTTTTCTAAAAATTCATTCATCATAGTCCATGTCTGCTTATATTTTTCTGGCACTTCATAAGGACCGCCATGACGCTTAATACATTTTAACACCCATCTGTTAACTTTATCAGAACTGACACTAGCTTCACACTGAGTAAGCATTTTTACTATATTATTAATAATTTAAAAAGAGAAATATTTTACTCACCGCATTAATTACTCCTTCAGCTTCCAGCTCAGGTCTTCTGGTACACGATACAGTCCTTTTTCTTCGTTTCCAGTCTCCAGAGAATAATTCTGGGGTTCCAAACTTGTTTGATTTTGTAGATCAGACTCTCTTATGTCACAACCAGACGTTAGAGTCACAGCACAGGTCTTGGGTCTCCATCAGACTTCTGTCCAACTCACAGGATTGTTTTCATTGTTTTCACCACCGACTTCTGTTAAGTCCTGAAAATGCTCTTCTGGTCGCTTGAACGGCACCAATGTAGTGATCTAATATAATCGTCGTTCCTCGTAGATGGTATATGGTTATTAAAAGTATTGTCCGCAGCAAAACCCGATTCTCCCAGAGAGAGATTTTATTGACTTCCAAAACAGAACATTCTTACAGACGACAAAATCCAACAGAGTTCATGACAACGAATATTTCCTCTTGTACCTATGCCTTCATGGATATAGAACCTTCTCTCAGACCATCTTTCTCTAGACTCCCTCACATCCTGACTGTCTTCTCATATACTGATCTGACACTGGGTGGGGGTCAACCAAATGTTTTCCATGAATACCCCCCCGGGTTAGGCCTCAAGGTCTAATTACCATCAATAAATACTAGGTTAAAAGGCTATTCCTCACACACACACAACTTGCATAAGATTTACACATCAAAGGGTAACAGATAACATTGTCTTTGATGTGTGCGACTACTGATTAGATTAAGAGATGACACCTGGACACCCTTTTGAGGTGTAGAATAGACTTGAATCCCCAATCTATATTCTTGCATAATGAATTTGTCTTAGAATGCCTAAATAGAATGCCTATACGAACTACATAAAAAACACTACACATATATATATATTAGATACAATATACTACAACAAGTATAAAGAATAGAACAAAAATAAAAGAAAAAAAAGGAAATACGAACACTGTACCGGAAACCTATGAGTAGTTCTTTTAATACCTATTAGTGAGGTTTTTACTAATGGGGTCAATCAATATCAAGAAATGCTGATGTCCATGGTGCCCATTGGTTATTGAAGGAACTCAGATTATTTGTTTGGGTGGCAAAGTATTTTTCATAGGAGTGTTGAATTTTAACCCTGCATATTACTTCTTCAGTGTTAGGGGATAGGGCGGGTTTCAATTTGGCAGTGATAGTTATTCGGGCTGCTATTAGTATGTGTTACAATACTTCTAAGTTGGGGTGGGATAGTGTCTATAAAAAGATTAAGAAGAGCCAATTGAGGTGTAGGTTTAATAATTAATCCAGTTACTGTGGTTATTAGTTTGAAGATTGTGTACCAAAAGCTGCGTATGTTTTTGCAATCCCAAAGTATGTAAATAATACTACCTTTGGACCCACATTGCCTCCAACAGGTATTCTTTTCAGAGGGAAATATTAAAGATAGTCTAGTTGGGGGTGAGATAAGATCTGTGAAGAGTTTTGTCATTATGTTATCTTGTAACCATGGTTGGACTCTGAGATTAGGAAACAAATATTCAAATATTCATACACCTGCAGAGGCAGTAGTTTAAACTAAATATTGGGCGTGGCTTAAATGGGGTGTGGTTAGAGTCTGAGATGAAAGAGGGATGGGGGAGAAGGAAGAGAGGGATAAAGAGAAAGAGAGAAATAAAGGGAGAAATAAAGGGAGAAAGAGGGAGAGAGAAAGAAAGAAAGAAAGGAAGGGAGGGAAGGAGAGAGAAGGAAGGAAAGAAAGAGTGATGGAGCGACAGCAGGTCCAGATCCTACACCACAATAGCAATATGTGAATTCCAGAAAGTTTAACAATCAGCAGATAAAGATACTCCAAACACCTTTCCCCCAGGCAGATCCTATCAGATACAAGAGATGGTCAAAGACTGCAGATGTGATACAAGAGATGGTCAGAGAGTGTGAGGACATGATACAAGAGATGGTCAGAGAGTGTGCGGACATGGTGCAGGAGACAGTCAGAGAGTGTGCGGACATGATACAAGAAATGGTCAGATCGTGTGCAGACATGGTTCAGGAGACAGTCAGAGAGTGTGCAGACATGATACAAGAGACAGTCAGAGAGTGTGCGGACATGATACAAGAGACGGTCAGAGAGTGTGTGGACATGGTACAGAAGACTGTCAGAGAGGGTGCTGACATGGTACAGGAGACAGTCAGAGAGTGTGCGGACATGATACAAGAGATGGTCAGATAGTGTGCAGACATGGTTCAGGAGACAGTCAGAGAGTGTGCGGACATGATACAAGAGACCGTCAGAGAGTGTGCAGACATGATACAAGAGACAGTCAGAGAGTGTGCGGACATGATACAAGAGACGGTCAGAGAGTGTGTGGACATGGTACAGAAGACTGTCAGAGAGGGTGCGGACATGGTACAGGAGACGGTAAGAGAGTGTGCAGACATGATACAAGAGATGGTCAGAGAGTGTGCGGACATGGTACAGGAGACTGTCAGAGAGGGTGCAGACATGGTACAGGAGACTGTCAGAGAGGGTGCGGGCATGGTACAGGAGACTGTCAGAGAGTGTGCAGACTTGGTACAGGAGACTATCAAAGAGGGTGCACACATGGTACAGGAGACGGTCAGAGAGGGTGCGTACATGGTACAGGAGACTGCCAGAGATGGTGCGTACATGGTACAGGAGACTGTCAGAGAGGGTACAGACATGGTACAGGAGACTGTCAGAGAGGGTGCAGACATGGCACAAGACTTGATGTTCACCTCCAACCCAGCTCTGTACCCCCCCCCCCAACACAGAGAACGTCCAGCAGATCACCCCATGGCCACTCACCTGCAACTATGGTGCCTGTAGCATCTCCCCCTGCACCTCTGGCTGTCAGCTAAGAATTGAGGGGGAGGGGGGTGGACAGCAGCTCTGTGGTGCCCGTGGGATCGCCCGGTATTCAGTAGGCAACCCGTCACCAGCCGACCACCGTCCGCAGCTTCTGGCTATAAAAACATGGCCGCAGGATCTTCCTCCAGCTAGCAGGACTCTTCCCTGTGTCCAGTGGAGAGGGGAGGGACCTCTGACCTGGGCAGCTAACCCGCTGCCATGTTTTCATAGCCAGAAGCTGTGGCCGGTGGTCGGCCAGTATCCGGTTGCCTACCGCATACTGGGACAAAGCCGATTTGGGAAAATCTGTACTGTTTGCAGCTATGGGAGATGTGAACAGGGCCTGGCAGCTGAGTGTATCCATCCGCTCCCTCCTAAGTACTTGTTGAAAAATTGGCCATATACTATGAAATCTGATTTTTCCTGTCTCCTTTACCAGAACTATGGAATAGGATGACCCACCTGAACAATCCTATCAATTTGTATCAAATATGACAGGCCCTTTCTGGGCTTTCTGCCTATGCTTTTCAGTGTTTGATTGAAAGACAGAATTGGCTTGCTTTATGTGATTTTTCTTATATCCTCTGCATTCTTCTTTTCCTTCTGAGCAGGTATGGCTTTTTTCACTATTTCCATGCAATGAGATTACAACACAAACACGTTGTCGCCTGGGTTTGCAGACTACCATTGCATTTTTTTTTTTTAAACGGACGTTTTTTTTCAGGAGAAGTGATTTTAATAATGCTTAATGTGAAACAATAAAAGTGTAATATTCCTTTAAATTTCGTACCTGGGGGTTGTCTATAGTATGCATGTGAAGGGGCGCATGTTTCCCATGCTTAGAACTGTCCCTGCACAAAGTGTCATTTTTGCAGGAAAAAAAGCTATTTAAAATCACTCGCGGCTAATGAATTGCCGGCTCCCGTAACACAGAGAACAGTCATTCATTGACAGTCATTGATAAAAAAAAGTCATTGATAAAAAATAAATAAATAAAAAAGCGTGGGGTTTCCCCCAAATTCAATTACCAGGCCCTTCAGGTCTGCTATGGATATTAAGGGGAACCCCGCTTCAAATTAAAAAAAAAAAAATGATGTAGGGGTCCCCCTAAATATCCATACCAGACCCTTCAGCTTGTTTACAATGCATGTACTTATTTTGCTATGTCATGTTTTTTAATGTAGTGTATAAAACTAGGGATGAGCCGAACACCCCCCTGTTCGGTTCGCACCAAAACCTGCGAACAGACCTAAAGCTCTTGCGAACTTTAGAACCCTACTAAAGTCTATGGGACGCGAACGTTCAAAATCAAAAGTGCTAATTTTAAAGGCTAATATGCATGTTATTGTCATAAAAAGTGTTTGGGAACTGGGTCCTGCCCCAGGGGACATGTATCAATGCAAAAATATTTTTTAAAAACTGCAGTTTTTTCAGGAGCAGTGATTTTAATACATGCTTAATGTGAAACAATAAAAGTGTAATATTCCTTTAAATTTCGTACCTGGGGGGTGTCTATAGTATGCCTGTGAAGGGGCGCATGTTTCCCATGCTTAGAACTGTCCCTGCACAAAGTGTCATTTTTGCAGGAAAAAAAGCTATTTAAAATCACTCGCGGCTAATGAATTGCCGGCTCCCGTAACACAGAGAACAGTCATTCATTGAAAGTCATTGATAAAAAAAAAGTCATTGATAAAAAAAAAGTCATTGATAAAAAAAAAAAAAAAAAAAAAGCGTGGGGTTTCCCCCAAATTCAATTACCAGGCCCTTCAGGTCTGCTATGGATATTAAGGGGAACCCCGCTTCAAATTTAAAAAAAAATTACGTAGGGGTCCCCCTAAATATCCATACCAGACCCTTCAGGTCTGGGATGGATTTTAAGGGGAACCCCGGCCAAAAAAATAAAAAAATGGCGTGGGGTCCCCCTCAAAATCCATACCAGACCCTTATCCGAGCACGCAACCTGGCAGGCCGCAGGAAAAGAGGGGGGGACGAGAGCGCCCCCCCTCCCTCCTGAACCGTACCAGGCCACATGCCCTCAACATTGGGAGGGTGCTTTGGGGGTCTGAGACCCCCAAAGCACCTTGTCCCCATGTTGATGGGGACAAGGGCCTCATCCCCACAACCCTGGCCATTGGTTGTGGGGGTCTGTGGGCGGGGGGCTTATTGGAATCTGGAAGCCCCCTTTAACAAGGGGACCCCCAGATCCCGCCCCCCCCCCCTGTGTGAAATGGTAAGGGGGTACAAAAGTACCCCTACCATTTCACCAAAAAAGTGACAAAAATGTTAAAAATGACAGGAGACGGTCTTTGACAATTCCTTTTTTAAAATCTTCAGACCCCCAAAGCACCCTCCCAATGTTGAGGGCATGTGGCCTGGTACGGTTCAGGAGGGAGGGGGGGTGCTCTCGTCCCCCCCTCTTTTCCTGCGGCCTGCCAGGTTGCGTGCTCGGATAAGGGTCTGGTATGGATTTTGAGGGGGACCCCACGCCATTTTTTTTTTTTGGCCGGGGTTCCCCTTAAAATCCATCCCAGACCTGAAGGATCTGGTATGGATATTTAGGGGGACCCCTACGTCATTTTTATTTAAATTTGAAGCGGGGTTCCCCTTAATATCCATAGCAGACCTGAAGGGCCTGGTAATTGAATTTGGGGGAAACCCCACGCTTTTTTTATTTTTTATTTTTTATCAATGACTTTTTTTTTATCAATGACTTTCAATGAATGACTGTTCTCTGTGTTACGGGAGCCGGCAATTCATTAGCCGCGAGTGATTTTAAATAGCTTTTTTTCCTGCAAAAATGACACTTTGTGCAGGGACAGTTCTAAGCACGGGAAACATGCGCCCCTTCATACTATAGACACCACCCAGGTACGAAATTTAAAGGAATGTTACACTTTTATTGTTTCACTTTAAGCATTATTAAAATCACTGCTCCTGAAAAAACTTCAGTTTTTAAAAAAAATAATTGCATTGATACATGTCCCCTGGGGCAGGACCCAGGTCCCCAAACACTTTTTATGACAATAACTTGCATATAGGCTTTTAAAATTAGCACTTAAGATTTCTCCCATAGACTTTTACAGGGTGCTCGCGGCTTTTCGAATTTGCCGCGAACACCCCAAATTGTTTGCTGTTCGCTGAACAGGCGAACAGGCAATGTTCGAGTCGAACATGAGTTTGACTCGAACTCGAAGCTCATCCCTATATAAAACATGTCTTCTTACATTGACTCATCTTTTAGCCATGCTAGACCTACCTCAAACCTACCTACCTTAAAGTCCCAAACCCTTTTTTTCTTGCATATAGATAGGGAAGGACATGTGTGATCCCACACACCTCATTTAAAGTCCCAAACCCCTTTTTTTGTTCCATCTAAGGGGGATTGTGCAATCATATTGTACATAAAATGGTTGGAAGGTGGTATAGTAATGAGGGAGGTGTGGTCCAACGTGGTGAACACGGCCTAATATGCCCTTTTCTGAGATACAGAAAGTCTGTGCATTCTGGTATTCCAAGCTTTGTGGATGTCACATAACCTAAAGAAAGTGATGACAGCAAAAAAAAAAAAAAAAAAAAAAAATTCAAACACATATGAAATTTCAAACCTTCTGTGAAAGAGCTAAGTGATAGATAAGCACACTGTGATGGCTGGGCCAGAAATAACAATAGAAAAGGCTTCTATTAATTATGAAAAGTAAAATTCTGCCCAAAAAGGTGAACAAAGCCTTTAAACAAGAAACCGTAAAAGATTGCAGGATACTTTTGCTTTATGCGAACAATATTGATTCCCTGATGTTGCTCAAAGAATGGTAGAAGAGAGATAATGCTGTTATATTACACTGAGATTGTATTTACATATCACGCCTCCTTAAAGATTGCTGTCATTTAACAGATGCTCTTTTATCCACAGTATTCACTGTAAGAAACTACCATGTGCTAATTCTAAAGTTCACACATTCACTATATCTACATAATTACTTTTCTGCCATAACACTTAATTTTGATTTATTTTTCATGATATTCAAAGATATTTTTCTTTCTGTTGTATTTTCTTACAGTGTGTACCAGTTAAGAGCATTTGCACAGCTGTGTGTGGCAAAAGCAAAGGGATAACCTTAGAAATCACAGAAGCCCCAATCTGATTAGGGTTTCGGCAAGGCTGCTCAGAGACTTCTTCATTACAAGTCTCTGCTGAGTCTGCTGTGTACCAAAGGACAGGTAAAAAGGAAGCAGGCTCAATATGTGACCTATACACAGAAAAGTCTGCACTTCTCCAGCCCAGAGCCAGCACCCCAAGCCAACCACCCCACCCCCGCAGTTGGTCAGTCATTTAGCCCTGCACTTACCCCATCTAGGTCATGGGTGGGCAGCGCTCCTGCCGGCAGCTGCTTCCATTGCATCTCCTCTTCCTCTGCATCACGGCGGCTTCCACCGTGCGTCTCCTCCCTCCTCCTCCTAGACGTCCAATAGGATCTCCTGTGCTTTCAGCCAATCGGGTGACACGCTTCCTGATTGGCCAGGAGAGAAATCAGTGTAACAATAAAAAAAGATTGGAATCCATGCGTCCGGGGCCCCCGCATATAGATTAGAGGGATGGACGCATGGATGGGGCCCCTACGCCCCTTATGGAAGGACTGCCGGTGTTCACCAGGTAAATCTCAGTAATGCACTTCAGGTATTTGTATGAACACATTCACTTGCTTTTCTGTATGAGTGTAACAGAAACAAGATAGGGCTATGAAACCCCACCCCTCTCCTATTGTCCATAATATAGATGGGCAGGGTCATGCAGTCCTCAAAGAACACCGGTAATGTTAGGGGCCAGCACAGGCAGAGAGCTTGGGCAGTTATCAGCTCATAAGATTTCAGGCAAGATCAACGGGTATTTTTTTTAACTTTTAAATTGTCTGTTTTATCTGTTTTCCAGAGGAGTAACAATTCCATGAGGAGAAAAGGAGTTAATTTCACATCCCCATTCTGCAGATGATGGGGCATGGGACTTGTGCCAAGCCCTGGCTATCACAGCATGTGCAGAGATCAGAAAATGCCGAAGTAAACTTTTTTTTATTTTTTTTATAGGAACTGGGTAGCATGGATAGCACAATGAAGGGAGTTATTTAATCTCCCACTAACTTGAATTATTAAAGCTTAAAAAGGAGTTAAAGCGGAGTTCCGCCTGCAAAAAAATAAAAAATTTAAAGTCAGCAGTAGGGTTGAGCAAACCCAAAACTGTTTGGGTTTTTGGGTCCCAGACCCGAACCCGAACAATTTACTGTATGTTCGGGTTTGAGTTCGGTGTTCGGCAATGTAATGCAGCTTTTTAAAAAGCTGCAGGGCAGCCAATCAACATTTGTTTAACTTGTGTGCCCTTAGAAGCCATCACAACCATGCCTACTAATGCTAAGGCTGTGATTGGCCAGTGCAGCATGTGACCCAGCCTCTATATAAGCTAGAGGCACATAGAACAGCACGTCACTCTGCTTTAGATAGTGTAGGGAAAGGCTGCTGCTGCTTTGAGGGAGAGAATTAGATAGGAGTCCTGATTCAGAAATCTAATTACTCAGCGATCTACCTTGATTTTCTTGTGTGGGTGCAGTGCACAATCTTGTTACACTGCGCTGAGCCCAGTGCCAGAGAAAAGATAACTTTTATCTGTCTGTTAGTTAGGTTGGCGTCGGCGGGCATTTTATGCAAGATCACTGCACCAGCACTGCATATGTTACTGTGAGATACACCCTTTAGATACTGTTGGTCTATTCTGCTATTCAAAAAACACCCATTTAGGGCAAAAAAAAATATTTTGCAGTGTTTTCTGCATATCTGTACGTGTGAGATACACACTTTAGATACTGTTCTTTTGTCACAGGTACTCACCCGGGCCGATATGCTGAGAGCTGCTCCCCTTGCGACTAGGCGCACCGTGCCTCTGGAGTGGGTACAGAGGACACCGGGCACAAAGATGCAGGGGTTGCCAGCAGGAGTGTTGCAGGTGGTGTGCAGTAGCGTCGTTGACCAGGAGAGGCTGATGCTGCACTGGAAGTAGACACCTGGCAGGGCTGTGATCAGGCAGAGGTTGAAGAGGTACCAGAGCATATGCTGAAGGAGGACCCTCGGGAGCATGAGAGAACTGAAAGTCCAGAACACCGAGCAGGGGGTCAAGCACAAGGAGCAAGAAATAGTCCAGTAAGCAGGCCGAGGGTCAAACACAGGTGATCCGGCATCAGGAGTATCCAGGGAGCAAGCCAGGGGTCAAACACAGGTAAGTAACTCAGAGAATGTCCAGTAGGCAGGCCGAGGGTCAAACACAGTTAATCAGGCAGTAGAGGTATCCAGGAAGCAAGCCAGGGGTCAAACACAGGTAAGTAACTCAGAGAATGTCCAGTAGGCAGGCCGAGGGTCAAGCACAGGTGATCAGGCAGTAGAAGTATCCAGGAAGCAAGCCAGGGGTCAAACACAGGTAAGTAACTCAGAGAATGTCCAGTAGGCAGGCCGAGGGTCAAGCACAGGTAATCAGGCAGTAGAAGTATCCAGGAAGCAAGCCAGGGGTCAAACACAGGTAAGTAACTCAGAGAATGTCCAGTAGGCAGGCCGAGGGTCAAACACAGGTAATCAGGCAGTAGAAGTATCCAGGAAGCAAGCCAGGGGTCAAACACAGGTAAGTAACGGCAGCGGTGGTCAGACAGATTCCGGGTCGGCACAGGGAGTCAAGCAGGTACAGGGTACAGGGTACTGGATACAGGATACAGGATACAGGATACAGGACTGGAGCCAGGACTCAGAAAGAGACAACAAACCAGCAATTTGTGAGCAAACAGGGGAAGCCTTTTATAGGCCAGGTGAGTAGTCAGGTGGGATACCCGGACGAGTGCGCATGCGCACTCGTCTTCTGTCAGCGCCGCGCACAGCGGTGAGCCGCACTGGCTGGGCTGTGTCAGATACCCGAGTGCCGCGGACCCGCGCATGCGCACCCGTTACCCGGCGTACCTGTACCATTCGTTGCGCTGCTCTACCGCGCGTGCGCAACCCTGGAACCCGGCGGTGAGACACGGTATTTCCCTGACAGTGCCCCCCTCCTAGGGGCAGCCTCCGGATGCCCACTTCAGGATGTCTTTGGTGATATTCTCGTATTAAACGAGGGGCGTGGATGTTTTCAGATGGCTCCCAGGAGCAGTCTTCCGGGGGATAACCCTTCCATTTGACTAGGTACTGAACCTGACCTCTTCTTTTTCGGAGATCCAGAATCTTTTCAACCTCGAATTCTTCCTCTCCTTGGATGGTGATGGGTGGAGGAAGTGGCATCTGCCTGTCAGGGAAAGAATTGGCAATTACAGGTTTCAGCAAAGAAGCATGGAAAACTGGGTGGATCCTATAGGAACTGGGGAGATCTAGTTCAAAGGCCACTGGGTTGATCACCCTCTTGACCTCAAAGGGGCCGATGAACCTGGGACCAAGTTTCCGAGAAGGACAGGGGAGTTTCAAATTAGCGGTTGATAACCAAACTTTCTCACCAATCTGGAAAGGCGGGCATTCTTTCCTGCCCCGATTGTACTGTACCTCATACCCCCTTTGTGCTTCCTTCATGGCCTGCTGGATCTGGAGAAAGTTGTCCTGGATATGTTTGACTAAATCCTGTGCAGCTGGAGTAGGGACGTCTGGAATGGAATCTGGAAGAAAAGAAGGGTGATAGCCGTAGTTTGCCCAGAAGGGCGTTTGGTTAATGGCAGAATGCAGGGAATTATTATAGGCAAACTCCGCGTAGGGTAGCAGGCCTGACCAGTCATCTTGGGAGTATGAACAAAAACATCTCAGATACTGTTCGAGGGTCTGATTGGTGCGTTCAGTTTGGCCGTTGGATTGTGGGTGGTATGCTGAAGACATGGAAGTCCTGATTTCAAGGGATTTGCAGAGATCTCTCCAGAATCTGGAGGTGAACTGTACCCCCCGGTCTGAGGTGATGTTAGCTGGTACTCCATGTAATCTTATAACTTCTTTGATGAAGATGTCTGTGGTAGCGGAAGCCGAAGGGGTACCTTTCATGGGCAGGAAGTGGGCCATCTTTGAAAGACAGTGTATGACAACCAGAATTGTGGTAAAGGAATCTGAGGGAGGTAAGTCTACGATGAAGTCCATGGAGATCTCCTTCCATGGACGTTCCTGGACGGGTAGCGGTCGTAACAGACCCCAGGACTTGATGTTGGCCCCCTTGTTCCTCTGACAAGTGTTACAAGAAAGTACATATTCTTGGCAGTCCTTTCTCCAGCCCGGCCACCAGTAAGACCGACCTACCAAGTCCACTGTCTTCTGTATTCCGAAGTGGCCGGACATCTTGTGGTCGTGAAGGGTCTGCAGGACTTGGAGTCTGACAGGAGGAGGAACAAATATTCGGGCATGGGCCCAAAGTAAGTCCTGTTTCCTTTCAAGAAAAGGTAATGTAGGAGAGGAGAACTGGTTGGAGGCTTGTTTAAGGGCTGCAGTCAAGTCAGGTTGAATAGCATGGAGGAAATTGTGGGCGGACAAGATGGTAGCAGGTTCCTTAAGGGATTCAGTGTCCAGGAACATACGGGATAAGGCATCCGCCTTGCCATTCTTGGAGCCGGGAGGGTAAGTGATGTGGAAGTTAAATCGGGAAAAGAACAAGGCCCAGCGGGCCTGTCTGGGTCTAAGGCGTTTTTCAGCCCTGAGGTACTCCAAGTTGCGATGGTCTGTGAAGATAAGAATGGGTTGGGAGGCTCCTTCTAGCATGTATCTCCATTCTTCAAGAGCGAACTTAATCGCAAGTAATTCCCGGTCGCCTACGTCGTAATTCCTTTCAATTTTCGGGAGGCAAAGGCGACCGGGTGGAGTAGGGCCTTTGGGCCACTTCTCTGCGATAGGATTGCTCCCATAGCAGAATCTGAAGCGTCCACTTCTAGGACGTAAGGAAGTTCAGGGTCAGGGTGCTGTAAGATGGGTGCAGAGGAGAAAAGTTCCTTGAGCTTCTCAAATGCGCCTTGCGCTTGGGGTGTCCATTGGAACTTGACTTGCTGACGGGTAAGTTGGGTGATTGGGGACACAATAGCAGAAAACCCCTGAATGAACCGTCTATAAAAGTTAGCAAAGCCGATAAAACGTTGGACTGACCTTTTGTCTGTGGGGGCAGGCCAATCCTGGATAGCCTTCACCTTTTGCGGGTCCATCAGTACTCCTCCGGTGGTTATGATAAAGCCCAGGAACTGGATGGTGTCGGTCTCGAACTCGCATTTTTCTCCTTTGACGTAGAGCCCGTGTTTACGTAGAATGAGAAGAACTTTCCGGACATGTTGACGATGAGCTTCTAGAGAGTCGGAGAAAATCAAAATATCGTCAAGATATACAATGAGGAAGTTATCCAGATACTCACGGAAAATGTCATTGACAAGGTGCTGGAAGGTAGCTGGGTCATTACAAAGTCCAAACGGCATGACCAGGTACTCGAAATGGCCGAATCTGGACCTAAAAGCCGTCTTCCACTCATCCCCAGAGCGTATTCTAACCAAGTTGTAGGCCCCACGGAGATCAAGCTTGGTGAAAACCTTGGCAGTCCTGAGCCGCTGGAAAAGTTCGGGGATGAGTTGGAGTGGGTACCTGTTCTTGATAGTAATTTTGTTGAGTTCCCTGTAATCCACACAGGGTCTGAGGGAACCGTCTTTTTTTTCAACAAAGAAAATCCCAGCCCCTGCTGGCGAAGAAGATGGCTGAATGAACCCTTTAGCGAGATTTTCATCAATATACACCCGTAGGGCTTCAAGCTCAGTTTCAGACAAGGGGAAAATTCTTCCGAAGGGGATCTCAGCCCCTGGTAGGAGATCAATCGGACAATCATATGAGCGATGAGGGGGAAGGACTTCGGCCTTTCTTTCATCGAAAATGTCCATGAAATCTCGGTAGGGTGTTGGAACATGTTGCAGGTCCTTGGTACTGGGTTGCATGGCAAGATGAGTAAGAGGTCCTGCGGACTTATCCGGAAAGCAGTGCTGCAGGCAGTAAGGGGAGGAGAACTCCACTTCTCTGTTGACCCAATCGATCCGAGGATTGTGGGCCAGTAACCAGGGGTACCCCAGGATGATGGGGAACATAGGAGAGTGGATTACATCAAAACGTAAAAGTTCGTGATGGCCCGACTTGGTGCAGGTCAGGATGGGAGCGGTTTCCTGGGTGACCGGTCCTGAGCAGGGTGGAGAGCCATCAGCCAGCTGGATTTGAAGAGGTTGCTTCTTGGTAGTTAAAGAAAGGTTCAAGTGTCGTGCCAGGGTCAGGTCCATAAAGCAACTGCAGGCTCCAGAGTCAAGGATGGCTCCCAACTGGAAGGCCTCTCCCGCTACCTGTAGGGAGAGTGGAACAGTCAAGTGAAAATGCGGAATTCCAGCAGTGTGTGAGCTCGAGAGGGACCGAGAAGGGCACTTACTGGATCTTACGGGACATTTCTGTAGGTAGTGACCTGTGCCTCCGCAGTAGAGACAGAGGTTAGCTTGTCGACGGCGGAGCCTTTCTTCAGCAGATAGGGGGGACCGTGCCAGGCCCAACTGCATAGGTTCCCCATGAGGAGGAGAGCGGGAGTTCCAAGAAGGAGCAGGTGCTGGAGGAACCCGGGGCATCATCCAGGTGGGCCAGGGGCTCTGAAGTTTCTCTGCCCGTCGTTCCCGCAACCGACGATCAAGTTTAATGACAAGTTGGCAGAGGTCTGCGAAAGTGGTTGGGATCTCTCCTCGGGCCAGTTCATCCTTCAATACTTCGGATAGCCCCAAACGGAATTGGTACTTTAGAGCAGACTCATTCCAATCTGTATCTGCAGCCCATTTGCGAAAATCTACTACATAGTCCTCTACGGGCCTTCTCCCCTGGGATAGGGTGTGCAGGGTAGATTCTGCCGTACCTGTGCGTTGGGAGTCCTCGTAGAGTGCTGCCATAGCGGAAAAGAAAGTCTCTACAGAATTCAGCTGCGGGCTCTTTTGTTCCATCAAATGGTATGCCCAGGATTGAGGGTCATCTGAAAGCAGGGAGATAATAAAACCCACCTTGGTGGATTCCAACTGGAAAGTCCTGGGTTGTAGTGCCAAGTGTAGTAAACAAGAATTTTTAAAAGAGCGAAATTTCCTTCGGTCCCCGGAAAAACGTTCTGGTGTGGGGACCCTGCGATCAGGATTAGACATGTCATAGGTAGGAAGAGCACCTCCAGGTGTTGGTGGGAGAGTGGAGGTGCTGGCTGCAGGGGGTGACTGGTCTGCTTGGTTTGGAGACAAGGTCAAGTGCTGAAGACGTCCTTTGATCTGGAAGTACCCATCCTGGAGGCGTTGTACAGCCTGAGTAAGGGCTGTCACCTACTGGCATAAGGCCTCAAGGGGTGAACCAGCTCTGTCGGCCTCGGACATTGGCTGGTTTGTACTGTCACAGGTACTCACCCGGGCCGATATGCTGAGAGCTGCTCCCCTTGCGACTAGGCGCACGGTGCCTCTGGAGTGGGTACAGAGGACACCGGGCACAAAGATGCACGGGTTGCCAGCAGGAGTGTTGCAGGTGGTGTGCAGTAGCGTCGTTGACCAGGAGAGGCTGATGCTGCACTGGAAGTAGACACCTGGCAGAGCTGTGATCAGGCAGAGGTTGAAGAGGTACCAGAGCATATGCTGAAGGAGGACCCTCGGGAGCATGAGAGAACTGAAAGTCCAGAACACCAAGCAGGGGGTCAAGCACAAGGAGCAAGAAATAGTCCAGTAAGCAGGCCGAGGGTCAAACACAGGTGATCCGGCAGCAGGAGTATCCAGGGAGCAAGCCAGGGGTCAAACACAGGTAAGTAACTCAGAGAATGTCCAGTAGGCAGGCCGAGGGTCAAACACAGGTAATCAGGCAGTAGAGGTATCCAGGAAGCAAGCCAGGGTCAAACACAGGTAAGTAACTCAGAGAATGTCCAGTAGGCAGGCCGAGGGTCAAGCACAGGTGATCAGGCAGTAGAAGTATCCAGGAAGCAAGCCAGGGGTCAAACACAGGTAAGTAACTCAGAGAATGTCCAGTAGGCAGGCCGAGGGTCAAGCACAGGTAATCAGGCAGTAGAAGTATCCAGGAAGCAAGCCAGGGGTCAAACACAGGTAAGTAACTCAGAGAATGTCCAGTAGGCAGGCCGAGGGTCAAACACAGGTAATCAGGCAGTAGAAGTATCCAGGAAGCAAGCCAGGGGTCAAACACAGGTAAGTAACGGCAGCGGTGGTCAGACAGATTCCGGGTCGGCACAGGGAGTCAAGCAGGTACAGGGTACAGGGTACTGGATACAGGATACAGGATACAGGATACAGGATACAGGACTGGAGCCAGGACTCAGAAAGAGACAACAAACCAGCAATTTGTGAGCAAACAGAGGAAGCCTTTTATAGGCCAGGTGAGTGGTCAGGTGGGATACCCGGACGAGTGCACATGCGCACTCGTCTTCTGTCAGCGCCGCGCACAGCGGTGAGCCGCACTGGCTGGGCTGTGTCAGATACCCGAGTGCCGCGGACCCGCGCATGCGCACCCGTTACCCGGCGTACCTGTACCATTCGTTGCGCTGCTCTACCGCGCGTGCGCAACCCTGGAACCCGGCGGTGAGACACGGTATTTCCCTGACATCTTCTATTCTGCTATTCCAAAAAATAATAAATTAGGGCAAAAAAAAAATTTTGGTGCGTTTTCTGCATATCTGTATGTGTGAGATACACCCTTTAGATACTGTTGTTCTATTCTGCTTTTCAAAAAACACCCATTTAGGGCAAGATCCTAAATTTGAGAAATATGAGGAGAATGTCAAATAAGGGACGTGGCTCTGGTCGTGGTGCTGCTGGTGGAGCTCCTGTTGCAGGGAGATGACGTGGTCGATCTGTGCCAGCTACACGCACAAGTGAAACACCTTCCGCAGGTGCAAGTAGGTGACAGAGCCTGTGGCGGTATTTGGTCGGGCCTAATGCAGCTCTATGAATGTTGAGGCCAGGACAAGTACAGGTGATAGTAGAATGGGTTGCTGACAGTGCCTCCAGTTCCTTCACATTGTCTCCCACCCAGTCTCCTGCTGTACTCAGGAAAGGACAAGTTGTGCCCTCAGTGACCAGTATGCCACTAATAAAGCCACGTCCAGACCTGTTCAAAGCTGACTTCACCTATAAAGTGCAGTTAAGTATAGAAATGGGGTTTGGAGATAACAATGAGTGGATAGAATGGGTAAGATGGACAACCAAGACCAAGGAGCTAGGGAATTGTATCTGTGCCAACTCATGACCCCAGCTAGCGACTGTTCCTTTCCTACCTGACGAAACAAACCCGACTTGTATAATAAGAATGTTCAAAGAAAATGTCATAAATACTGAAAGTACAAAAGAGCAGAAATTATATTCAACCACCAAGATGCAAAGTATACCCCCCTCTGTTAGAGCGGTCCCAGGGAATTTTACCTACTTTGTCAGCACCATGGATAGTGGACAGCAGGTAGGAGACTTACCCCCGACGTACGGCATAGAAAATATATCAACTAGTGACCCACCATACCAGCAGGATTGGTTTCAAAATCAAAAGAAACAATTAGCTGACGTGTGGTGGATGTGCGGGGATATGAAACTTAAGACCAAACTCCCTCCTAAATGGAAAGGGAGCTGTGCATTAACCCATTTGCTTATTCCCTTTTATATCATACCTGTAGGTGATGAGATAAAGTTGCCACAGTGGAAGAAACAACACTTCCGAATGAAAAGGAAAGCACCGCAAGGATCGTTTGACAATCGAGTCTACATTGATTCCATCGGAGTACCACGGGGAGTTCCTATTGAATTCAAAGCACAAGACCAGATATCCACCGGATTCACCTCCATCTTTTTGTGGATTCAACCTAACAAGAATGTTGATTGGAATAACTACATCTACTATAACCAGCAAAGGTTTGTGAACTATACCAGAGATGCCCTTAAAGGAGTAGCCAGCCAACTGGATGCTACCTCATTGACAGCCTGGCACAATCGTATTGCTCTTGATATGCTGTTAGCAAAGAAGGGAGGGGTGTGCAAGATGTTCGGAACCTTTTATTGCACTTTCATTTCTAACAATACAGCCCCCGATGGTAGCATTACGAAGGCCTTGCAAGGATTGCAGATGCTGTCCGAGGAATTGGCAGAAAACTCTGGTGTTGAAGATCCCCTATCTGGACTCCTTGAGATATGGTTTGGTAAATGGGGTGAACTGGTGAGAAATATGTTAATCTTAATAGTGATGGCAGCCACAGTACTGACCCTGTGTGGTTGCTGTTGCATTCCCTGTGTCCGAGGACTCCTTCAACGGTTCATTGACACATCCTTGACAAAGACTATGTTTCTCCAAAAAGTTATAAAAGTTCTATTCTGGGCTTCATTCTGAAACAGATGAGGATGAGTATAAGAACTTTACCCCTGGCTTTCATGTGTGAACTATATGATGGACCTTGGTGAAATCCTGAAAGCTGAAGTGCTGAAAGAACTGTCATAAATGAGTATAAACAGGGGGGAAATGTTAGAGAAATTAGATTCCTTTTTTATAATCATTTAAAAAATGCTTACATGAGATTGTTTAGAAGTAGTAGAATTTCATATTAAGCAATATATATTATTCCGTAGATATAGAAAATGTCTTAATTTTTAAGTGCTGAACTTTAGATGACCTCTCTGTTTCATGCTGATATTTTTTATGACAGTCATAAGTTTACACAGGTGTTCTTAAAAGTGTATTGGGATAGTTCATTTTAAGTGTACTAATTAGAGAAAAAAACATTTTGACAACAGTTAAATTATAGCCCGATCAGATAAGATCTTCAAGCATAAGTGAAAAAAACTTCTTATAACAGGTGGTTAAAATAATTATGTGGAATATGGGAAAGTTATCTACAGTACATTAATTAAGTTTGACGGGGTCCGACAAAGGTCTGCTTGAGCCCTCATTAAAACTGTTAAAATACATTGAATGAGATAACACTGATGTGTGTGTAAGTATATATATATATGTTTATTTATTACGTGGATAATACAGTTTGTGAAGCTAATGTATGTATACATGCACATAGAATTGTATATTGAAAAACAATGAGACATATAACACATTTGGTGGGGTTATTGAAAGTTCATTCTCCCAAAGTCGTAAATCTGTCTTATGAGGACAAGGAAGGTTTGATCTGACACAGCTGGGTGCCAGACTGTCTCTATACAGGTGTTTTATAATTGGACAAAAACAGTTATAAATCACTTTAAGGAACATATAGGAATTCTGGGAATAATTAGGTTTATCTGGTTGTAGAACAGGTGTCAGATTTATGGATAGTTACATTGACGTAGATTTTAGCAACCAATCATATCCAGGAGACATGGTTAAGATAAGGCTTGTAAAAGGGTATATAAATACAAGTTCTACAATTGTTAGAAAGACAAGTCAGATAGGAGCTCATAAGGCTGAACTCTATTGCATGGGTCATAGAGGTCAGAACCAGTGGGCAATTATCTGTTCTAATATGCGTCTATCAGGCTGACTGCTTGTCTATGCAGCACTATTGCACGGGTGACAGGTGATCAGAACAAATAGGCAAATATCTGTCCTTTTGTTGTAACTTGTCTCCTTGTACGAGTCAAATAAAGAAAACGTCTTGACTTGATTCAGAGTGTGGCCTCACGTGAATTTCGCTCACAAGACAATATTGAGGAATTTGAAAAAAGCTCTCCAAAAACGAGAGGTAAATTTAACGCCCCTGTCGGAAACAATATGAGAAAGAACCCCATGGAGGCGGAAGATTTATCGAACAAAAATGGGAAGCAAAGCAGAGGCAGAAGGGAGACCAGGAAGAGGAACAAAATGAGCCATCTTGGAGAACCGATCGATTACCACCCAAATGACCTTATTATTCTCAGACAGTGGGAGATTGGTGATAAAATCCATGGCAATGTGAGACCAGAGCTTCTTAGGAATGGGCAAGGGCATGAGAAGACCAACAGGGGCTTGTGTGGAGAATTTAGAGTGAAAACAGACATGACAAGCCTTGACTTAGTCTTTGACATCTGAGCGGAGATTAGGCCACCAGTAGTGGCGACTGATGAGCAGGAAGGATCGGAGAAACCCAGCATGACCTGCCACCTTGGAATCATGTCCCAAATGGAGCATCTTAGCTCTTAGTTCCATGGGGAGGAAGGTCTTGTCAGGAGGAATATATGATTCCAGGGTGGTAGAATGGGCAGCAAGGCATGAGGTCGGAATGATTGGCTCAGGTTCAGGGGTGGACTCCTTGTCCAGAGTATCAAATGACCTAGAGAGTGCATCAGCCTGACCGTTGCAGGAACCAGGTTTGTACGTAATCATGAAATTAAAACGGGAAAAGAAAAGACTCCACCTGGCCTTTCTGGGATTCAGATGTTTAGTATTCTGTAAGTACTGTAGATTCTTATGATCAGTAAAAATCGTTATGGAGTGAGGGGAAACCTCCAAGAGATGACGCCACTCCTCTAATGCCATTTTAATTGCAAGAAGCTCCTGGTTCTGTAGTGAGGGGCGAAAGGGTAAGCTTCATGGAAGAAGCCGTTCTCCAGTCCATAAAATTTCAAGCAGCCCCGGAATCCAGGTATGCAAATTACGATTGAGGGGAAGCGCCTACATGAAGGAACACCGGAAGAAGAAGATGATAAGGGGATGTTTTTGGGACCAATACTCCACCTTCCAGATGTATTAGACCCGAGTGTTTCCCGAATGAAGTGAGCAGGAGTCACAAAAATGACCCTTGCCCCCACAATAGAGACACAAGCCCAGAGTTCTGCGACTAGCACGTTCATCGGGGGTTAGCCTGGTCCGACCCAGCTGCATAGGATCCTCATCAGGCAGAAGATGCGCCACGGGATGAAGGGAGGGGAGCTCAGACTGGCTAGGACCCAGGGAGTGCTGGTGTCCTTTTTCTAGGGACCTCTCCTGAAAACAAATATTGATCTGGTTACACAAGGAAATTACATCGTCCAGATTGGCGGGGATGGCTCTTCCTGCTAATTCATCTTTCACTTGGTCAAAGAGGACATGTAAAAAGGTTGCAACTAGGGCCTCATTGTTCCAGCTCAGCTGTGAGTATACAAAACTGAAGAGCATATTGTCCCACTGAAGAAGATTCTTGGCGAAGACGTAAAAGAGCACTGGCCGCTGAAGGAACCCGAGCCGGTTCCTCTCAGATGTTTTGAAAGAGCTTCAAGAAGTCGGACAGGCTGGAAATCACATGATCATTCTTCTCCCACTGGGGAGCAGCCCCGGCTAAAGCCAGAGAGAAGGGAAATAATATAGGCTACCTTTGTCCAATCAGACGGAAAGTTTTGACACTGGAGCTCAAAATGAGTGGTGCATTGGCTGAGGAACCCCCTGCAGGCCTTGGAGTCCCCAGAGAAACGGGACAGAGCTGGCAGTTGTAGTGAATGTGTGGCTGTGACTGCGACCGGAATAGGTACAGCTGCCGATTGTAATTGAGGTTGCTGACCTGGGGTTCCCAAGGAGGCCTGAAGCTGCTCGAAGTGGGAAGCCAGATCCTGGAGGAATCTGTTTAGAGTCTGATTAGATTCCTGGGTCCCGAGTCTGCGGACTATGCCCTGCAATGGATCATCTGCGGGTAGTGGCACGTCAGCCGGGTCTATGGCTGTTCAAACTGTCAGGTCACCTGAGTCCAGATGACAGATGCACCCCATTGGGGTCAGGAGTGCACCGCAAGGTAGTGGACCCTACGGCTGACTGCTGCGGATGGAGCTCTAGAAGATTCAGGAGATCAGGTATTCTGGAGCACCAACATGGATCACACTGGGAGCTAGAGCATGAGATTTCCCAGGGCGCGGAATCTAAGAGCCAGCGGGTGTTCACCAGAGGCCCCTAGTGGTGGAGGTTGATTTAGCTGCAGTCTGGCTCCAGGTCACGACCCCCAGGGCCTCCCAGCTCAAGCTCACGGTAGACTACAGGAAGCTAGATAGGAAGCAGCAGACTCCGACAACAAAGGATAGTCAGGAGATAGCCAAAGGTCAGGGCCACAATATTAATCAGCAGGACTGGCTTGCAGTGCACAGGTTAATATAGAGTTCCCTGATAGGGGCTGGGGTGGAGCCATGATTTGAGGAGAGATTACTTAAGCAACCAGTGAAGAGCGGCTGGTCTTTAAGCTGAACACATGGAGAGTTAAGCTCACAGACAAACATTACTGCGGATCCATGACAATTTTAACTCTTTCTGCAGCACTTAGTGTTAAAAAAATGATTGCTGTATATGCAGCCTTGTAGGCAGCTGCCTACATTATATTGTATTAATGCTGTTAATGCATATTAGCAGAAAAAAAGAGGTATAGATCAGGGATTTTTAAGGTGCTTCTAATGATATTTAACTGCTTACCGACCGCCCACTGCATATATACGTCAGCAGAATGGCACGGGCAGGCAAAATCACGTACGGGTACGTGGCCCTTTAATTGCCTGGTTGTGGGTCGCGCGCGCGCCGCCAGAGGCGCGCTCGCGACCCAGTCGGGAGCTCCGTGACCCCGGCCGCTGGACCAGTGGACCTGATCGCCGCTGGTGTCCTGCGATCGGGTCACAGAGCTGAAGAACGGGGAGAGGTCTGTGTAAACAAACCTCTCCCTGCGCTTCCTACTCTGCCTGTCATTGATCGGCTGTTCCCTGTCATCGGTAAAGCCGATCAATGACGTCAGACGTCAGCCCCGCCCCCTAATGTAAAAAAACACACACACGTCACAGCCCATAACCCCTCCCCTCCCCCTAGTGGTTAACTCTTTCACTGCATGTGTCATTTATACAGGAATCAATGCATTTAAATAGCATTGATTGCTGTATAAATTACAATGGTCCCAAAAATGTGTCAAAAATGTCCGATGTGTCCGCCATAATGTCGCAGTCACAATAAAAATCGCTGATCGCCGCCATTACTAGTAAAAAAAAAATATTAATAAAAATGCTATAAAACTATCCCCTATTTTGTAAACGCTATAACTTTTGCGTAAACCAATCAATAATCGCTAATTGCGATTTTGTTTACCAAAAATATGTAGAAGAATAGGTATCGGCCTAAACTGAGGAAAAAAATGTTTTTTTATATATTTTTTGGGGGTTTTTATTATAGCAAAAAGCAAAAAATATTGCATTTTTTTCAAAATTGTCGCTCTATTTTTGTTTATAGCGCAAAAAATAAAAACCGCAGGGGCGATCAAATACCACCAAAAGAAAGCTCTATTTGTGGGAAAAAAAGGACGCCAATTTTGTTTGGGAGCCACGTCGCACAACCGCACAATTGTCAGTTAAAACGACGCAGTGCCGAATCGCAAAAAGGGGCCTGGTCCTTTGGCTGACAATTGGTCCGGGGCTGAAGTGGTTAAGCTAACAACCAGGGCAATCAGTTAAAAAACATACAAAATGTATTGAATTATTTTTGATAAAATACTCCAAATAAAAACATTATTGTATATTGCATGGTCTGATTGTCTTCATTTCATAGTAGTAAAGGTATTTATTAGTCCCAACATGTTTTTCTAGAATTGGCTTCTTCAGGGTAAAAGGAATCACTAGTATCTTGAAGCATGCCTCTGACCAATCTTAATGTAGGCAATTAATCTTTAACGTGTTACTAAAATTCAGGACCCTGCATTCACTATATCTGGTCTCATACAGTACACAGAACATGGACATGCAATTATTTTAGGAAATATAAATGGCTAAATACCTTTTCTCATCAGCAGTTAGAGCAGTCTTGTAACTTTTATCAGTGTCTGGTTAAAGCTTGTAGGAGGAGTTTTCATTCTGCCCTGATTGTCCTATGAGGTTGCAGGACCTCTGACCCTCTGTGTGGACAGTGCTGATTAGCTCTGTGCTGATCACATGCACCCTCCCAAGAAAAGTAAAAAGAAACTCTAGCAATACACACCAAATGTGAGCATGTGCAGGGTCACTCCAAAGGCTGCCTTATCAGGAGATGGATTAGGGACTGTTGAAGAAGGGGAGGATCAGAGAAGACAGGATCAAACAGCCTTTTTACACAATGCAGAGGATTAACCCCTTAGGTTCCACAGTGAGTATAACAAGCAAGCTTTACTGCATATACAGACTGATTTTACTGTTGTGGGTTCAGTAACACTTTCAAGTTGCAATAGTAAATGTCATTAAGATGGACATTTTGCCCAAATTGCTCTATACTTTTCAGACAGTCCCGATAGCTCTCCCTTCAGGGTTGTTTTCTCATATTAACACACCTATACAAAACTATATCTGGCAACACAATAAATCTCAAAATCATCGTTCCACGCTCTTTTTGCCTAACTCTAGAGATGGAGTGGCGCTACCTAACCTACTAACCTAACCTTCTGGTAACTGATACGTACTGTATTCAGTGCCCATCAACACAGCCTGTTCAGTGCCCATAAATGCAGCCTGTTCAGTGCGCATAAATGCAGCCTGTTCAGTGTCCATCAATCCAGCCTGTTCAGCGCACATCAATGCAGCCTGTTTAGTGCCCATCAATGTAGCCAGTTCAGTGCCCATCAATGCAACCTGTTCAGTGCCCATCAATGCAGCCTGTTTAGTGCCCATCAGCTCAGACTGTTTAGTGCTCATAAATGCAGCCTGTTCAGCACCCATCAATGCAGTTTGTTCAGTGCCCATCAATGCAGTCTATTCAGTGCCCATCAATGCAGCCTGTTCCGTGCCAATAAATGCATCCTGTTCAGTGGCCATCAATGCAGCCTGTTCAGTGCCCATCAATGCAACCTGTTCAGTGCCCATCAATGCAGCCTGTTTAGTGCCCATCAGCTCAGACTGTTTAGTGCTCATAAATGCAGCCTGTTCAGCACCCATCAATGCAGTTTGTTCAGTGCCCATCAATGCAGTCTATTCAGTGCCCATCAATGCAGCCTGTTCCGTGCCAATAAATGCATCCTGTTCAGTGGCCATCAATGCAGCCTGTTCAGTGCCCATCAATGCAACCTGTTCAGTGCCCATCAATGCAGCCTGTTTAGTGCCCATCAATGCAGTCTGTTTAGTGCCCATAAATGCAGCCTGTTCAGCACCCATCAATGCAGCTTGTTCAGTGCCCATCAATGTAGTCTATTCAGTGCCCATCAATGCAGCCTGTTCAGTGCCCATCAGCTCAGCCTTTTCAGTGCCCCTCAATGCAGCCCATCAGTGCCCAGCAGCTCAGCCTGTTCAGTGCCCCTCAATGCAGCCTGTCAGTGCCCAGCAGCCCAGCCTGTTAAGTGCCCATCAGATCAGCCTGTTATGTGCCCTTCAATGCAGCCTGTTTAGGCCCCAGCAGCTCAGCCTGTTCAGTGCCCATCAGCTCAGCCTGTTTAGTGCCCATCAGCTCAGCCTGTTCAGTGCCCATCAGCTCAGCCTGTTCAGTGCCCATCAATGCAGCCTGTTCAGTGCCCATAAGATTAGCCTGTTCAGTGCCCATCAATGGAACCTGTTCAGTACCCATCAATGGAGCCTACTCAGTGCCCTTCAGCTCAGCCTATTCAGTGCCCATCAGCTCAGCCTGTTCAGTGCCCATCAGCTCAGCATGTTCAGGGCCCATCAATGCAGCCTGTTCAGTGCCCTTCAATGCAGGCTGTCAGTGCCCATCAGCTCAGTCTGTATTTTATGTGCAGCAGTGTTTTAAACGTAACTTTTTGGGAAAAAGACACTTTCATGAATTTTAAAAAAACGAAACAGTAAAGTTTTTTGTATAATGTGAAAGATGATGTTACGCCGAGTAATTTTATATAATTAAATTGTGTTTTCAGAAAAAAAATTGATAATTTTTATTGCTGTCACAAGGAATGTAAACATCCCTTGTGACAGTAATATGTGGTGACAGGTACTCTTTATGGAGGGATCAGGGGTCTAAAAGACCTCCAATCCCTCCTTTGCACTTCAAAGTATTCAGATCACCAAAAACGGCGAATCTGAATACTGTATTTTTTTTTAAAACTGGCGCCATTGGCAGCCGTGTAAACCGGAAGTGTCGTTGTGACGACACTTCCGTGTTTACATTCAGGAGCCTGGAACAAAGCCATTTCCAGCTTCGTCCCAGTCTGTCTCTAGGTGCCAGAAGTGATGCATCGCAGATTGGGACTCCCAGTGGGACGGGAGGCCCGGTAAGAGTGGCGGGAGGCGGCGGGAGGGGGTATAACAGCCGAGTGGCTTTCAGCCGCATCGGTTGTTATACCTGGAAAGCCGATCGCCGGCTCTAAAAAAACAGTACCAGGATGATGCCTGCAGCTGCAGGCATCATCCCTGTATAACCCCCGAAAGCCGAGTACGCACATCTGCGTACGCTCGGCGGGAAAGGGTTAAACAATAATATATATTTACTTGATCAGCAAAATTATACTTAAAGGAGCAGTTGAGCCTTAGATTACAAAACACAATATGAATATAAGGGGGTCTTTTTATATGCCCCTTTCAATCCTCTCTTTTGTCACAAACGTGACAATTACAAACCCTGTTGCCCCCAATATGCCCCCGACATTCACCTGGACTACTTTTCCATAAATGTACCACTATCTTAAGCATGTGAAAATAGAGAACAATAAACACATCAGAATTCAGTGTAACTATGTAACTAGTAGATATCAAAATCTCAGATGCAAAGCAATTGTCCATAAAATATAAAGGGGAAGGGACGTGACAGTCCATAAAAGCAAGTGGGAGGGGCATGACCACCTTTAGGCTAAATGAAAAATAGTCACGAAGAAGAACACAAAAAAAGTCTGTTGCATGTCCATAAAATTCAGAAAAAGGAAAAGGAAAATGTGCAGTGCACATTATAATTTTCATTCTCCTAAACTCTTCCCAAAATTTTCCCAAACGTTTGGTTTGATTTTTTGTTCATCCATATTTACAGAAATTCTCCACCACAAATCCTGCCTCCTTGTAAGGACAGAACTCGATATCCACAGGCAGACTGGAACTGATGCATTGGGCTAGACTTGGGTTTTGGGCTGGCATCTGGATCTCTCCCTTGTGATGCTCACCGGAATTCGAAGACCTTGGGCGTGCGTCATTAGCTAGGTGTCATTCCCAGGAACATTTTCCAGCAGTCCGCCTTTACTCATCTCAGCACCTCCCATGGCAGTAGAACCACAAAGATAAACAACAAAGATTTCCATGTAAAAGCTGTAGTAATTTATTCAAGTAACTTGACATCCGGATAGGGTATAGGGTAAGGTATTAATGGGCATGAATGGGGGGGGGGGCATTTCTTCATGTGCATGGGGCTGGGGGTGAATACTGGCTGGGGTGGATACTCCTCATCCAACATGAATAACCACAGACTCTACCTGATTAATTCAGGCCTTAACCATTGGAGGTATTAAAAATAAATATTTCTCGTTAATTCAAACATATGTCCATAAAGCATGCAGAAATATAATGTTTCAATATTTTTAACTATATTTAACTAAACATTTTTCCCAAATACAGTATTACAGCAGGATTTCAACAAAACATAAACACCTTTAGTTCTTTCTATCCCTGGGACCCAAGTGGACCCGAGGGTCTCAGAACAGAACTTTTTACCCAAACACATATTCTGACTCAGAAGTCAGCCTCCCAACTTTGCAAATATATCTGACCATCAGCAACAAACAAAGCATTGATGAATAAACAACATTACATCATTAATACTTTACAATTGAAATTCTGGGAATTCAAAAAGTAATATATACAGAATAGTCACCCTAATGCCTCGTACACACGAAGGGACTTTCCCGCGAGATTGTCTGCTGGACTCGAGTCCGCCGGACAATCACCCCGTGTGTGGGCGCCGGCGGACTTTTTGGCGCCAAAAGTCCGGCGGACTAGGTTTTAAGTTTTGTTTTAAAATTATCTGCTGGACTTGGCAGTCCGGCGGACAATCCCGCCGTTAGTATGCTAGTCCGCCGGACTTTTGGAATGAACGGACTTTTCGATCATCGGAAAGTCCGTTTATTTAGCAAGTGACTTCAGGTAGACGGAGCATCCTCCGGGACTGTGACATCACAGGGGGACGGGGTCACCATATGGCATGAGCATGTGACCCTGTCCCTATATAAGTCCCAGCACAGTGCGGCTCTGGCATTCCGGCCAGAGAGAGCGACGGGTCAACATCGGAAGAGGAAGAAGAAGAAGAAGAAGAAGAACAAGGCAGCGGCGGCGGCGCAGAAAGCGGCGACAGCGGCAAGAACAGAAGAGACCCCGGAAGACCCCGGAAGACCCCCGAAGGCGGATCGAGACCCCCAGACGACGGCATCGACGACGAAGAAGGTAGCTGGCCTCCTCTGCTCGGTAAAAGAGCTAGGTAAATAGTGGAGGAGAGAAGACCCCCCAAGATGGAAGAAGACCCCCGGAGCAGTGCAATAAAATATTTTTTCAAAATTGTGGTTTTTTTTCTTTACATTTTACACCTTAGGTGAATGGGTAGGGGTACCCCATACTCATTCACATAGGGTGGGGGGTCGGGATCTGGGGGCCCCCTTTTTAAAGGGGGCTCCCGGATTCCGATAAGCCCCCGCCCGCAGACCCCGCCAACCAACGGCCAGGGTTGTCGGGAAGAGGCCCTTGTCCTCATCAACATGGGGACAAGGTGCTTTGGGGTGGGGGGGCCGCACGGCCCCCCTTTCCCCAGGGCACCTCCCATGTTGAGGGCACGCGGCCTGGTATGGCTCAGGAGGGGGGGACGCTCGCTCGTCCCAACCCCTTTCCTGGCCTGCCGGGCTGCGTGCTCGGATAAGGGTCTGAGATGGATTTGGGGGGGATTTTTTCGGCGTGGGGATTCACTTTAAATCCATGCCAGGTGACGGGGCTAGCGCGGCGGCATTCACTGCCTTCGCTAGCCCCGTCTACCTTCAGTTACGTTCTAAATGAACGGACTGCTCCGTGTGTGGGCAAGTCCGTTCATTTTCAAAAGTCCTGCAGACTTTTTACTGCGGATTGTCCGCCGGAGAAGTCCGGGCGTGTGTGGGCAAGTCACACGTTCGAAAGTCCGGGCGTGTGTGGGCAAGTCCCCCCTCGGAAAGTCCGGCGGTTTGTCCGCTGGACTAGGTCCGGCGGACAAAGTCCGAACGTGTGTACGCGGCATAACTGTTATTCAAACAAACTTTGCCCTCAAATTTTAGCATTTCACGTACTCAATATATACAGCAATTACTTAATTTCAGCACTCTTTTACTTAACATTTATAATTTCACCCTTTTTTTGTACCAAAATCTCATTTTAATTTAACCCCAAACTTTTAAGGAAATCTTTTGTAATTATCAGCAACATGGGCCTAGTAACCTTTACTCCTAAAATAAGAGAACACAGTATCCAATGAGATAACCATCTCTTTTTTTACATTTAAAAACAAACTTAGATACTTTACTAATCAAATAGTACCTTGTGCATTCATTAAACAGAATACAATACTACTTTCTCATTCCACATTCATTGGCCATTTCATTCATTCTCCATTTAGAAATTTTTCATATTTTCCCTAAACCACCTTTTCAACTAGCAAATACATATATCCAAATGTATATTTTTTCTTTTGTTACTTAATACATACAATTACACAACCTTAAGTTACCTTTTTCTTTCTTAACCACAATTCCTTTGGCATAGCGCCTGAAACACATAGCCTGGAACACTTACCCCTTTTCTTTTTTTTTAATAATAATCTTAAACTTGTGTTAACCGAAAAGGTAAAAATCCAAACATTTTAAAATCCCCAAGCATTGTTAAACAGCTTAAACACAATTAAAACATTTGCACAAACAAACATTCCCTTTTTTTGTAACAGGTAATGTCCTTGTGCAATGCCAAGTTCCCATTTCTTTCATTTCAATATTAACAAATGGGCCCATCTGCACAATTACTTCAAAGATACAATCAATTTTGTCATAATTAATCGTGAACAATGTATTTTCTTCTACATAAAACACCACTCTAGTCTCTTCTATAAAAACGATAATGTCATTTATTGAACACTTTGGAGCCCAGGGCAATTATCTCAATCTGAAATATAGTACATTTGTTGATATTGAAAAATACCTTCCAAACCTTCAACAATGTGAGGATAGGCAATTGCACAATTAAAAACATTTCTTAAAATCAGACTCTAACTGGAATAATTAAAATGCCCCAGCTACAGTGCCTTGCAAAAGTATTCACACCCCCCCCGGCATTTTTCGTGTTTTGTTGCCTCACAACCTGCCATTAACATGGATTGTTTGAGGATTTGCATCATTTAATTTACAGAACATGCCCACAACTTTGAAGATGTTTTTTTTTATTGTGAAGCAAACAACAAATAGGACAAAATAACAGAAAAAGTCAATGTGCATAACTATTGACCCCCCTAAAGTCAATACTTTGTAGAGCCACATTTTGTGGCTATCACAGCTCCAAGTTGCTTTGGAAAAGTCTCTATGAGCTTGCCACATCTTACCACTGGGATTTTTGCCCATTTCTCCTTGCAAAACTGCTCCAGCTCCTTCAAGTTGGATGGTTTGCGCTTGTGAACAGCAATCTTTAAGTCTGACAGATTTTCTATTGGATTGAGGTCTGGGCTTTGACTAGGCCATTCCAACACATTTACATGTTTCCTCTTAAACCACTCAAGTGTTGCTTTAGCAGTGTCTTTGGGGTCATTGTCCTGCTGGAAGGTGAACCTCTGTCCTAGCCTCAAAGCAAACACAGAGTGGTACAGGTTTTGCTCAAGAATATCCCTGTATTTAGCACCATCCATCTTTCCCTCAACTCTGACCAGTTTTCCAGTCCCGACTGCTGAAAAACATCCCCACAGCATGATGCTGCCACCATCATGTTTCACTGTGGGGATGGTGTTCTTTGGGTGATGTGATGTGTTGGGTTTGTGCCAGGCATAGCATTTTCTTTGATGGCCAAAAAGTTCTCTTTTAGTCTCATCAGACCAGAGCAACTTCCTTCATACATTATGGGAGTCTCCCACATGCTTTTTCGCAAACTCAGAACATGCCATTTAGTTTTTTGTTAAAAGTAATGGTTTTCTTCTGGCTCCTCTGCCATAAAGCCCAACTCTATGGAGTGTATGGCTTATTGTGGTCTTATGTACAGATGCTTCAGTCTCTGCTGTGGAACTCTGCAGCTCCTCCATGTTTACCATAGGTCTTTGTGCTGCCTCTCTGATTAATGCCCTCCTTGCCCGGTCCATGAGTTTTGGTGTGCGGCCGTCTCTTGGCAGGTTTGTTGTTGTGCCATGTTTTTTCCATTTGGTTATGATAGATTTGCTCCTAGGGATCATCAAAGACTTGGATATTTTTTTTATAACCTAACCCTGACTTGTAATTCTCAACAACATTGTCCCTTGTTTGGAGAGTTCCTTGGTCTTCATGGCAGTGTTTTGTTAGTGTTGCCTCTTGCTTAGGTGTTGCAGCCTCTGGGTCCTTTCAAAAAGGTGTGAATATGTAATGACAGATCATGTGACACTTAGATTGCACACAGGTGGACATCATTTCACTAATTATGTGACTTTTTAAGGTAATTGGTTGCATCGGAGATTTTTTATGGGCTTCATAACAAAGGGGTTGAATACATACGCACATGCCAATTATCAGTTTTTTATTTCTGAAAAATTGTTTTATGTATATTATTTTCTAATTTTACTTCACCAACTAAGACTATTGTGTTCTGATCCATCACATATAATTTAGATTAAGAAAACATTGAACTAATGTAACAAATAGGTAAAAAGCCAAGGGGGGGGGGGTTAATGACAGTGCTCAGTGGGGTATAAGCTTGAGGCCTGCTTGAACTCAGTCTAATAGTGTGACCTCCTCTGTGGGACTACAGGTCCCAGCAACACTGTGTTCTGAGTCTAAGTGTGTAAAAGTGCGTTAAGAATTATGGGCGGCAGCCCTCTCACCAAACCAGGCCTGGAAGAATAGGAAACCTCCGCTCCAGTTGTCTCAGTCTTGCTTTAAGCCAGCACCGTCGTGATGCTTCTTTTCCGCAAGATGACCGGGACCCTCCTAATGGCTCCATCAGGTGTCACTGGATCCTTTCCGATCCGGTCACACTGTCTACTCAGTGTACAGGTATGAGGCAGAGTCGCTGGTTGTTCTGCTCCTCAGTTGTTGCAGGCCGCGCTCTCTGGAACACCTCCTCACAGATCCTTGTAGGCAGGCCACGTGTCCAGAAGAGAGAGAAAATAGCCACGCTGGGTCTTTTATATCCTACCCAGCATTCAATTCAGTACTGAGTGTTCATGGGTAGGTCACTTGGCATTGTGGGTAGGTAGGCCTGGCAGAAATATATATACATATATATCTCAAAATTTCTCAATATCTACTGCGTAGTTTAAGACTGTCTGTAAAAAAATAACTTCCTCATATTAAACTTAAAGCTTTTAAACTTAATTATTCTCAACCCTGGGTAGTTTTAATTGCTAAGACATTTCCTGTTTTTCCATACTTCAAGCAGAAATTTTAATGCGAGCATACAAACAAATATATCTTTTTCAATGCACCCATATCGTGCAACTATAAATTGCACATTCCCCTAACTCCAGCTAACTTAATCCTTGGATCTGGACAGTCCTTGACAATATCATGTAATTACTGACCATACCTTGGTTCAAGTATACTTCATAATCAATAAATACATCAAAATTAATATTCGAGGAGCTACAGCAAACATGGACACTTGCCAGGAATGGCTCCCCCATTAATGTTTCCAATGTCCCCTTTAACCACTTCAGCCCCGGACCAATTGGCAGCCAAAGGACCAGGCCCCTTTTTGCGATTCGGCACTGTGACGCTTTAACTGACAATTGCGCGGTCGTGCGACGTGGCTCCCAAACAAAATTGGCGTGCTTTTTTTCTCACAAATAGAGCTTTCTTTTGGTGGTATTTGATTGCCCCTGCGGTTTTTATTTTTTGCGCTATAAACAAAAATAGAGCGACAATTTTGAAAACAATGCAATATTTTTTGCTTTTTGCTATAATAAATATCCCCAAAAAATATATAAAAAAACATTTTTTTTCCTCAGTTTAGGCCGATACGTATTCTTCTACATATTTTTGGTAAAAAAAATCGCAATTAGCGATTATTGATTGGTTTGCGCAAAAGTTATAGCGTTTACAAAATAGGGGATAGTTTTATAGCATTTTTATTAATATTTTTTTTTACTAGTAATGGCGGCGATCAGCGATTTTTATTGTGACTGCGACATTATGGCGGACACATCGGACATTTTTGACACATTTTTGGGACCATTGTCATTTGTACAGCAATCAATGCTATTTAAATGCATTGATTCCTGTATAAATGACAGTTGTAGTGAAAGAGTTAACCACTAGGGGGAGGGGAGGGGTTATGGGCTGTGACGTGTGTGTGTTTTTACACATTAATGGGCGGGGCTGACATCTGACGTCATTGATCGGCTTTCCCGATGACCGGGAACAGCCGATCAATGACAGGCAGAGTAGGAAGCATGGGGGAGAGGTTTGTTTACACAAACCTCTCCCCGTTCGTCAGCTCTGTTACCTGATCGCGGGACACCAGCGCCGATCGGGTCCGCTGGTCCCGCGGCCAGGGTCACGGAGCTCCCGACCGGGTCGCGGGCGGGCATTTAAAGGGCCATGTACAGGTACGTGATTTTGCCTGCCCGTGCCATTCTGCCGCAGTATATCTGCGTGAGGCGGTCGGGAAGCGGTTAAACCTCGAAGCTCTGTAATGTCAATTCCCGCTTTTAAAACTATTATAGTTTAAAACTGCGTTATACTGCGTGTCTTGACTCTGAACTGTATAGGGTTGACTTGTAGAATGAAAATTTTCATCAAACATATCGGTAGCATACTCAGTTACCTTCGATAATGGATTTAGCTGGAGACACAGTGTTCCTAAGCTTCTAGATGTGAGCTCTACCAGGCCTAGGAGTGGTAAGTTCCATTAACTTTTCCACTCCAATCCTAAGACCTTAATACTCCCTAAGTTTTCTTGGCTGCTCTTTTTTAATTTAATTTAACTTTCATTAATAACTCCTCTCTTACTTTTCCTTCAAATCTTAACTTACTTTACCCTCTACAATGTAGGGTGTGTTCATTAAAAACACCTTTAAACTCACTTACTTTATCCTTAAACTCTGGTTAAACTCTCCCCCCTTGGGGATGCACTTACCAGAACCTAGAATAATCTGAGCCTTAAACCTCCAAAGCCAAATTCACTTCTCCAGTGCTCTTCTCCCATCTACCACCAGGTGTCAGAGTGTCTGGTCATGGTTCACCGCATACATGCAAAAATAATATTCACATAGCGTAGCACCGTTTGATGTATTTTATTATGATAATCCAGCCAACTCCCCCCTTAGTACATACATGCATACCAGAAATAAAATGTAATAGAGCCTTGAGAATAAAAGTGCACTGTGCCTGTGTGTAGAGCTCCGCCGGAACATCAGATGCGCATCCGCTGTATAGAACAGCCGCTTCACTTCCTGGTTGTAATCGGCTGGAGCACACGTTGAGGCGCAAGCGTCACTTCCGGTAGGTCATGACACTGACGCGTTTCGTCATATCCTGACTTCGTCTGAGGGCGTGACCTATCTACCGGAAGTCAGCATATATTGTGTTAGACTGCTAAATTGGCCAATGGCGTTTTTAGTCCTGTTGACAGACAATAGCGACAGTCAATCGGAGTAGTTACCTCCATCATTGATGTAGTGCTATGTCTGCTATACGTTTTTTAGATCATGGATGTATAAAAATATGTATGCCACCACATACTTCATATTGCTATTAGCCCAGTGTACACGATCTTGCCGCGATATACCGGATAATGTTTGATATGAATTCTAAAGTATTTACATCTACTATATTGTGTGCCGCTATTTCCATACAACATTACATAGGTGCATGAGCCCTCGCTCTAAACGCGCCAGTGTACAAGCATAATCCTTTGCTTTCTATGTCAGATATCTAGATAATAGATCACTGTCTGGATTGCTCAGTTTACTTATTTCTACTACATTTGCGGATCATACGATCTGATCAGCATTGCGATCGTCTCCGCGTGTATGGCCTCATAATGCTAATGCTATGTGTTGGAACCTTGCTGTGTTTAATATATGTGCTACAGGTAGTCCGTTGGTCACATTCACCATGATAGTTACATACATTTGAGCACATACAACATAAGATACTATTATTGCGATTATAATTGAATTTAATTCATATAGATGTAAATATATATATAAAATATTTTATTAAAGCATAGACTGGGATTTGAAACCCACTAGCCTAATCAATATATATATAAGACCAAAAAATCGATTAGGGGATCTACATATCTCTAATCGATTTTTTGGTCTTATATATATATTGACTAATAGCAATATGAAGTATGTGGTGGCATACATATTTTTATACATCCATGATCTAAAAAACGTATAGCAGACATAGCACTAGATCAATGATGGAGGTAACTACTCCGATTGACTGTTGCTATTGTCTGTCAACAGGACTAAAAATGCCATTGGCCAATTTAGCAGTCTAACACAATATAAGCTGACTTCCGGTAGGTAGGTCAGGTCATGCCCTCAGACGAGTTCAGGATATGACGAAGCACATCAGGGTCGTGACCTACTGGAAGTGACGCTTGCGCCTCAACGTGCGCTCCAGCCGATTACAACCAGGAAGTGAAGCGGCTGTTCTATACAGTGGATGCGCATCTGATGTTCCGGCGGAGCTCTACACACAGGCACAGTGCACTTTTATTCTCAAGGCTCTATTAGATTTTATTTCTGGTACGCATTTATGTACTAAGGGGGGAGTGGGCTGGATTATCATAATAAAATACATCAAACGGTGCTACGCTATGTGAATATTTTTTTTGCAAGTATGCGGTGAACCATGACCAGACACTCTGACACCTGGTGGTAGATGGGAGAAGAGCACTGGAGAAGTGGATCTGGCTTTGGAGGTTTAAGGCTCAGATTATTCTAGGTTCTGGTGAGTGCATCCCCAAGGGGGGAGAGTTTAACCACACGTGGTGCTTTATTGTGGTGGAAGCTAGAACACACAGAACACAGGAAATTTCTCTGCTATTTTTTCCATTGGATCTAAATGAACTGATTAAATTCGTTATCCTTAGTGGATAAAGGACATTTAAGCGCTGCTGCAATCTTTTAATGGACCTTTTAATAAGTGCTTACATTATTGCCATATTTTAATATAATTTTTTTTTATGGTAGTTAAAGCTTTAAGTTTTAATTGCATAGCTAAAACCCCCTTTGTCCCAAATGCACCACAGCAACAATATTTTTCTTAATTTCTTTAGTCTTTTTAACACCTTAGGTAATGACCTACAGACATTTGAATTAGGCCACTTTCACACTGAAGCGCTTCTACACTGCCAGTAAAAACACTGAGCGCTTTTGAAGAGCTTTTCAAGGGGCTTTTGAAGAGCTTTCCATTCATTTAAATGGGGAGAGGAGTTTTTCACAGCCCTGCCAGCACACTGCCCCAGTGTGAAAGCGTTCATTGATTTTAATGGAAATACGTTTTCGTGAGCTTTTTAGGCGATGTTTTTAGCGTGAAAGCGCCTGAAAAGCGCCTCAGTGTGAATGTGGTCATACCCTCTTTCATTCTTTAACTAGTTGCCGCCCGCCCACTGTCAAATGAAGGCGGTGCGGCTCTCGTTCTGGAACAACGTCATATGATGGCATCCGAGAACGGCCGCTCTCGCGTGACCCTGATCTCTGTAAAGAGCAGCGTCCACGGCTCTTTAACCATGTGATCAGCTGTGATTGGACACATGTAAACATGGAGATGCCGGTAATCGTCACTCCTCGCCTCACGCTGACAGAGTGTGTGGCGAGGAGAGCCGATTAGTGGCATCTCCACGCAGGGGGACATCTACACATGTAATCAGGGCACTGATCTTCAGTGCCCTGATTACAATATAGCAACAACTGTGTCACCAATCGATTGCCCACCAGTGGCAGCAGTAAGTGCAGCAATCAGTGCCCACCACTGCCCACAAGTGTCCCCAATCAGTGCCCATTAGCGATGTCAGTCAGTGCTGCTATCAGTGCCGCCTATCAGTGCTGCCCATCAATACCCATCACTGCTGCCGATCAATGCCCATCAGTGTCGCCCATCAGTGCCACCCCTCAATGCCCATCCGTGCCCATCAGTAAAGCCTATCCGTGCCCTCTATCAGTGCCCACCAGTGCTGCCTATCAGTGCCCACCAGTGCCGCCTATTAGTGCCCATCAGTGCCGCCTATCAGTGCTCATCAATGCCACATATAAGTGTCACCTATCAGTGCCCATAAGTGCGGCATATTAGTGCCTCCACATCAGTGCCGCCTCATCAGTGCCCATGAGTGCCACCTCATCAATAGCCACCAGTTCAGCCTATCAGTGCACATCAGTGCTGCCTCATCAGCGCACATCAGTGAAGGAGTAAAATTACTAAGTTACAAAATTTACTGACAGAAACTAAGTAAAACATTTTTTTTCAAAAAAAAATTGAAAAAAAAAAAAAAAGCAGTGATTAAATACCATCAAAAGAAAGCTCTATTTGTGAGAAGAAAATGATAAAACATGTGTTTGGATAAAGTGTAGCATGACCGCGCAATTGTCATTTAAAGTGCGACAGCGCTGAAAGCTAAAAAATGGCCTGGGCAGGAAGGGGGTGTAAGTGCCCTGTAGGCAAGTGGTTAAAAAAAATTAGCAGATTATATAAACATACAAAAGTAATTAACACGCTCACAATATTTGGCTGTGAGCAAGGGAGATTCCAAATTTACTTTGTTCCTATTTCTGACTAAAAATCAACCTGCTCAAGCGTCTCACCTTTCCCACGAGCTTCAAAAGCATTCCCAGAACGCTTAAAGCCAACCTGGGCACAACATCATAGAAACCCCAGGCTGCTACAACAAACAGGATGCACATAATCTCTACCAACCACTAATCACAAGTTTCTACAATGCCACCAGTAAAGTAATTCTAACTATGTGCATACACTTCAAGTATTTCCAAAACACCTAACCTGAGGCGTTTGTCCTATAAGGGTGGGCAACCCATGTGAAACTTAGGAATTAACCAATTCTATCACCAAAGCGGCCTACACCCGCCCCAACAAAAATACTCAAAAAAAAAGCAATTCTCCTCTATTAATCTAATGCCCCGTACACACGGTCGGGAATTCCGACCACAAAATCCGTCGGATTTTTTTTTTTTTTTCCGACGGATTTTGTCCGACACTGGTGTTGCATACACACGGTCGGACAAAGTTGTCGGAAAATCCGATCATTCTGAACATGGTGACGTTCGTTGCGTACGATGGGACTACGTAGAGGCTAGTAGCCAATAGCTTTGGTCTTGTAATGTGATCTGAGCATGCGTGGCACTTTGTCCGTCGGAATTCGCTACACACTATCGGAAAAAGTCCGATAGGACTTTGTTGTCGGAAAATTTGAGAGCAGGATCTCAAACTTTTTCCGTCGGAAATTCCGATGGAAAAAGTCCGATGGAGCCCACACACGGTCGGAATTTCCGACAACATGGTCCGATAGGACATTTTCCGTTGGAAAATCCAACCGTGTGTACGGGGCATAAGTCCCTATGAAATTTAATCTATAAAAAATATTATTATCTGAGTATTTAAAATTCTGACACCACTGAAAGGTACAACTTCACCTTTAATCACTAGTTCTGACTATTATCGTATTATCTAATAATAATTACCTTACCGATTCTGTTGTTTTAATACTCAAATATATCTCTATGCATAGGGGACGGCGTATATAAGTAATTGACACAACACGGTGCTTCATACACTGTTCCGATTTATTATCCCAGACAGGGTGTTAAGTATAAATTAAAGATGGGCATCACTACCCATTTTCTACCAATAAGGGGTACATGTTCAAATTACATATTTCCTTGAACAATGTATTCAACCAATCATAATCATTAAAGCAGAGTTCCACCCAAAAGTGGAACTTCCGCTCATTTGTCTCCTCTCCCCCTCCTCCTCTCCCTGATGCCAGGCCAGTAGGAGAGAGGAGCTGGGCCTCGCGCATGCGCAGTAGGTTTCCCGGCATGAAGCCGTAAGGCTACACTTCTGGGTACCCTTACCCACAATGGCAGCTGTAGCACCCAACAGCTGATGGAAACATCAGCTGCGGTGCCGACATCGCTGGACTCTAGGACAGGTAAGTGTACTATTGTTAAAAGCCAGCAGCTGCAGTATGTGTAGCTGCTGGCTTTTAATTATTTTTTTGGGGGTGGAACACTGCTTTAAGTCTTTATCATTATAACTTATTATGTCACCCTATATTACGTCACATTATATTATGTCACCCAGACATATATAACTGCAGACCATCTCATGACACACGCGTATTTTCCCGATGTCTGGTTTAAATTTCAACAAAAACTCACTTCTTAAACAACAATATATATTTACTTGATGATCAATATGATACTTAAAGGAGCAGTTGAGCCTTAGATTACAAAACACAATATGAACATAAGGGTGTATTTTTACATGCCCCTTTCAGTGCCCATCAGTTCAGCCTGTTTAGTGCCCATCAGCTCAGCCTGTTCAGTGCCCGTCAATGCAGTCTGTTCAGTACCCATTAATGCAGCCTGTTCAGTGCCCATCAGCTCAGCCTGTTCTGTGCCCATCAATGCAGCCTGTTCAGTGCCCATCAATGCAGCCTGTTCAGGGGGCACCTTTGAACAGTGGCATAGTTAATCTGGAAGGAGGGTAGTGTTAGATGCACTAGCAGAAACTTAAATACAATAAGAAATTAAAGCCGAACTCCAGCTAACACTTCAGATAAGCAGTTACAACAAACAGTTGTTTTATCGTCTGTAAATGGTATAGTCCAGCTCAACTGCATATTTGAGCTTGTTGGTTTAGTCCTTAGATAGACCCCTCCCTTCACCTTCATGTTTCCTCAGTTACCATAATTCATAGTGGGCACAATGCTTAGAAGATTTTTGTCACTTTACATTTCAAATGACCGGTGAACATCTCATGTACTGCATTTTAACAAGTAAAATGATATTGCTGTGCCTTAGTGGAGAGTTGGGCTGTATGTAGAGGGTGCCAACTCAGCAGGTGACCATCCTGGGTGGATAGACCAAGGTCTAAAGGAGTTACTGTATGGTGTGTCAGTGCATAAAGCTGTGCTTGAAACAGAACACATATCAATTTGTTAATAAGATATTTGAAGTGGCCTTACACCCTATATATCTGCTTCTTAATTGAAGAAATGACCCAGAATGACAAAGTATTTAGAAATATGTTATCAAAGATATTTGAAACATGTCCGCTGACATCCGACCCGGTCCGATCCGCCAAAAGCAGACGGATGGCTCTACGTCCAGATCCGTCGCTGGCGGATCGGATCGGGTGAGATCTGACGGACACGCTGTCCGTTTTCATCCGATCTCTCCATAGAGACCAGCGGTGCTGGGCAAGCCCCTCCCCGCTCAGTGAGCAGAGAGGGACCTGTCATCCGCCGGCTCAGCGGAGATCAACGGAGAGATCTCCTGCTGAGCTGGCGGACAGTGGCGGACTCCGTGAAAGCAGAGTCCGCCTCGTGTGAAAGGGGCCTAAAGCTACAGTAAAGTTGTAAAGATTAATTTAAAACAATTTATAGAATAAGCAAGATGCAATCTATTTATAGAAAAAACAGGTGCAATCTATATACAGTATATAGAACAAACTGCATGCAATCTATTTATAGTACAAGTGAGTGCAATATATTTATAGAACTGGCAGATGCAATCTAATTATAGAACAAACTGGGTGCAATCTATTTATTGAACAAGCTGGGAGTAATCTATTTATAGAACAAGTAGATGCAATCTATTTATAAAACCAACTGGGTGCAATCTATTTATAGAAAAAAATGGCTGTGATCTTTTTTTAGAACAAACAAAATAATTAATACTTGTATATAAATACATTTTGCAATTGATCATTTGATTTTTCCTGCCCTACACTAATAAAGCAGAATTTCTTAAAAAAATTCTTAAAAATTTTGAGTTTTCTACTTCAGTAAAGGTAATCTACAGTTTTCCTCGGGCCCTTAACAATAGTGTGAACAAGCCAGTGTAAAAAGCTAGTATCTAATGACGGCCACTCATTAGGGGTGCACCGGCACTGCCCCCCCCCCCCCAATCCATGCACCTGGCCCCCTAATCTACATGCAGGGTGCTGGACGCATGGATTATTATTATTTTTTTATAAAGCACATGATTAGAGCCTGAGGCTCTAATTGGCTTAAAAAAAGGGTGGGCTGAGGCGCAGAACACTTTGCCCTGAGCCCACCCTGTTGTGTGACATTAGTGAATTATTATGCGCTAATGTCTTCCTGTTTCGGAGACCTGATTGGCCAGGAGGAGAAGCAAGGGCCGGGACACGGAAGAGACGAAGGGGGAAAGCCGCCGCAGCCCTGACCTGCATTGGGTAAGTGCAGGGCTGACAGGGAGCCTGGTGGGCCAGAGAGAGCGAGAAAGCCGGTGACCGAAGGGCGAGGGGGTGTGGCTATGTGCGGTGGCGGGCTCGAGCATCATCGAGGGGGAGAGGGTTAGTGTGGGGCGACGGGGGGGTCTGTGGTCAGGTATGTCTGCTCCCCCCCCTAAACGATGGAGCACCAGCCGCCACTGCTAGTATCACACATAATGAAAGTGCACATCTGGGCAATACAAAAAACATTCAGCACATGTCTGTAAGACATTCATATCTCTATGTTTTAGACATTTAATAACTCTGCAAGTACAGAACAATACCTGTTGACCTGCCTGAAATCCTGTGAACTTCTAACTTCCCATTTGGGCTGACAACACAGTACCTCTGCTTTATTATTTATGCAGCACTGTGATTTTAGTAATAGCATAGTTCCCAACAGTCCCTTTCAGGGACTATCCCTCATTCAGGAAAAAAGTCCCTCTGTCCCTCTTCCCTCCTTAATTGGTCCTCATTTTGGTCTGATCTATATAGTGTAAAAAAAATGCACTACTTATCAATCAACAAATGTTTTACAGGGCTAAACCTTTCATCCAATTTATAAATTTGTAAATCCCAAAAGCCAAATACTAAGTATAATACTATTTTTTTTTGTACAATCAAGAGCCTGCCCCCACATTAGGATTACTAAAGGCAAATAGGCTGTTCCCTTTGAAAGGTAAATTTCACAGGAGCTTAGTGAATAAGGTGAAATTTCAATCAGATGATGGAAGTCAGCATATGCGCCTTATTCACTAAGCCCTAAGAATAAATACCATGCAATGTGCAACTTGTAAAGTGAACAGTCTATTTGCCTTTAGTAAATCATCCCCATTGCGTTAAGTAAAATGGCTCTTGAGAGATGTAGTTCTGGGAACGTGCCTACAGCAGTAGAAACTGAGCTCCCAGCAGCTGCCACTGCAGGAATTGTTATAGGCCTGGTGATCATGTTATGTCACAGGGATAAATAAAAGAGTTTCTTGCTACAGGAACATGGAAAAGTAAAAAAATAAATACTGGAACTAGAAGGGGGAAGGAGGTTTGGCCCATATTCTTTAAACAAACCTATTGCGTGGGCTAATGCAGTATTAAAACACATACACACATACATCGTCATCTACACAGGTTGAACTGGATGGACCTTACCTACCTACTATGAAAATATGAGGTTGCATGATATATCCCAAACTATGGCTTTACTGGATGTTTTGTGTCATATGTAATTACTAATGTGCCTTAGTTGTTAAACCATGGCCTGTACATGCTTTCCACTCCCATTGCTTTCCTAATTAATTCCACTTTACAATTTAGTGAACTGCCAACAACCTGGAAAAGTGCCAGACATCACTGTTAACAAAAGGTGTTGATAAAGACTGGGTTTCTAAATACAGACCAATTTCATGTCCCTTTCTCATTTTATAAGAAAATGTGCCTTTATACAATTATGTAATTATCTCAAGAATTTAATTTTGTTTTCACTGAACATGGGTCTGCCACTCAATCATTACATTGGATATATTAACTCTTTTAGGCGAATGTACAGTCAGGTCCATAAATATTGGGACATCGACACAATTCTAATCTTTTTGGCTCTATACACCACCACAATGGATTTGAAATGAAACAAACAAGATGTGTTTAACTGCAGACTTTCAGCTTTAATTTGAGGGTATTTACATCCAAATCAGGTGAACAGTGTAGGACCAAAAGTAATAGGACAATTGGCTGCTCAGCTGTTCCATGGCCAGGTGTGTGTTATTCCCTCATTATCCCATTTACAAAAAGCAGATAAAAGGTCCAGAGTTCATTTCAAGTGTTCTATTTGCATTTGAAATCTGTTGCTGTCAACTCTCAATATGAGATCCAAAGAGTTGTCACTATCAGTGAAGCAAGCCATCATTAGGCTGAAAAAACAAAACAAACCCATCAGAGAGATAGCAAAAACATTAGGTGTGGCCAAATCAACTGTTTGGAACTTACTTAAAAAGAAAGAACGGGTGAGCTCAGCAACACCAAAAGACCCAGAAGACCACGGAAAACAACTGTGGTGGATGACCGAAGAATTCTTTCCCTGGTGAAGAAAACACCCTTCACAACAGTTGGTCAGATCAAGAACACTCTCCAGGAGGTAGGTGTATGTGTGTCAAGGTCAACAATCAAGAGAAGACTTCACCAGAATGAATACAGAGGGTTCCCCACAAGATGTAAACCATTGGTGAGCCTCAAAAACAGGAAGGCCAGATTAGAGTTTGCCAAACAACATTTAAAAAAGCCTTCACAGTTCTGGAACAACATCCTATGGACAGATGAGACCAAGATCAACTTGTACCAGAGTGATGGGAAGAGAAGAGTATGGAGAAGGAAAGGAACTGCTCATGATCCACCTCATCAGTGAAGCATGGTGGTGGTAGTGTCATGGCGTGGGCATGTATGGCTGCCAATGGAACTGGTTCTCTTGTATTTATTGATGATGTGACTGCTGACAAAAGCAGAAGGATGAATTCTGAAGTGTTTCAGGCAATATTATCTGCACATATTTAGCAAAATGCTTCAAAACTCATTGGACGGCGCTTTACAGTGCAGATGGACAATGACCCGAAGTATACTGCGAAAGCAACCAAAGAGTTTTTTAACCGCTTCAGCACCGGGCCATTTTTTACCCTTCCTTTCCAGAGCACTTTTTGCGATTCGGCACTGCGTCGCTTTAACTAACAATTGCGCGGTCGTGCGACGTAACACCCAAACAAAATTGACGTCCTTTTTTCCCACAAATAGAGCTTTCTTTTGGTGGTATTTGATCACCTCTGCGTTTTTTTTTTTTTTTTTTGCGCTATAAACAAAAGAAGAGCGACAATTTTGAAAAAAAACACAATATTTTTTACTTTTTGCTATAATAAATATCCCATTTTTTTTTAAAAAAAAAAACTATTTTTTTACTCAGTTTAGGCCGATACGTATTCTTCTACATATTTTTGGTAAAAAAATCGCAATAAGCGTATATTGATTGGTTTGCGCAAAAGTTATAGCGTCTACAAAATAGGGGATAGATTTATTGAATTTTTTTTTTTTTTTTACTAGTAATGGCGGCGATCTGCAATTTTTTTTTCGTGACTGCGACATTGCGGCGGACACTTCGGACACTTTTGACACATTTTTGGAACCATTCACATTTACACAGCGATCGTTGCTATAAAATTGCATTGATTACTGTGTAAATGTGACTGGCAGGGAAGGGGTTAACACTAGGGGCGCTGTAGGGGTTAATGTGTTCCCTAATAGAAGTGATTCTAACTGTGGGGGGAGGGGACTCAAGGGGAGAAGACCGATCATGTGTTCCTCTGTACTGGGATCACATGATCGGTCTCCTCTCTGCTGACAGGACGTGGAGCTGTGTGTTTACACACACAACTCCACGTTCCCGCCCGGTCCCGTTGTTTTAACGGGCAATCGCGGGTGCCCGGCGGACATCGCGGCCGCCGGGCACTCGCACCGGGTCCCGAGCGATGCCGCCGGCAGCGCGCGCGCGCCCCCCAGGCGGCCGGGAATCCGAGGACGTCATATGACGCCCACCCAAGATGGGAGATCCACCTTGTGGGCGTCATATGACGGCGGGCGGTGTTGAAGTGGTTAAGGGAAGGAAGTGGAATGTTATGCAATGGCCAAGTCAATCACCTGACCTGCATCCGTTGAGCATGCATTTCACTTGCTGAAGACAAAACTGAAGGGAAAATGCCCCAAGAACAAGTAGGAACTCAAGACATTTGATGTAGAGGCCTGGCAGAGCATCACCAGGGATGAAACCCAGCATCTGATGATGTCTATGCGTTCCAGACTTCAGGCTGTAATTGACTGCAAAGGATTTGCAACCAAGTATTAAAAAGTGAAAGTTTGATGGATGATTGTTAATCTGTCCCATTACTTTTGGTCCCTTAAAAAGTGGGAGGCACATATAAAAACTGTTGTAATTCCTACACCGTTCACCTGATTTGGATGTAAATACCCTCAAATTAAAGCTGAAAGTCTGCAGTTAAAGCACATGGTGTCATTTCATTTCAAATCCATTGTGGTGTTGTATAGAGCCAAAAAGATTATAATTGTGTCAATGTCCCAATATTTATGGACCTGACATCAGTATGCTCTAGCAGAGGCTGCCTAAGTTTTCCATCTGTATCCCCGGTTAGGTGAACTTACGGGTTATTTTTTTACACCAGAGATGCTGTTTTGAGATTCATTGATTATGATTGAACTCATTATTGTTAGGCCACATCTATTTACCTACACCTATATTTTGTCATGAAATCCCATTTACGTACATACACACTGCTGTCCCACATTATTAACATTATCTGGATTGCAAGCATCCAAATAGCCATTGCACTGGCAGAAAGGGTTTTTCCTTCCTCTTTTTCTCATAGAATGTTTTTTTAGGATCTCCATTGATCTATCTCTCCCAAGACATATGCAAATCCATGTCATCTGCCCACACAATTATAGAATCTCAGGTTTATGGTGTATAATACGTTAATGTGTTGTATATACATTGCATAGAAACATATTTTTCCCTGTTAACTTAATTGCCTGACTAAAGATCTATGTTTGTCCCAAGCATGTTTGAAGCCATTTACTGTCCCACTACCTCTGCCGTTAGTTTATTCCAAGTACACACCCTGTTCCAAATTATTATGCAAATTCTATTTCAGTGTCGTAAAAGATTAAATATTTTGTTTTTTCAGTTTAACTCATGGACGGCATTGTGTCTCAGGGCTTTTTTGATCACTGAAAACAATCTCGGACACCTGTGAGAATTAGATTGGCAGGTGAGCCCAATTAAAGGAAAAACTAAAGAAGGGTGTTCCACATTATTAAGCAGAGCACAATTTTCAAGAAATATGGGTAAGAAAAAGGATCTGTCTGCTGCCGAAAAGAGTGAAATAGTTCAATGCCTTGGACGAGGTATGAAAACATTAGATAGTTCATGAAAACTTAAGCATGATTATCGCACTATTAAGAGATTTGTGGCTGATTCAGAGCACAGACGGGTTTCATGCAGATAAAGGCACATTGAGGAAGATTTCTGCCAGATCCATGCATCAGATCAAGAGAGCAGCTGCTAAAACACCATTACATAGCAGCAAACAGATATTTGAAGCTGCTGGTGCCTCTGGAGTCCCACGGACATCAAGGTGTAGAGTCCTCCAGAGTCTTGTAACTGTGCATAAACCTTCCATTCGGCCACCACTAACCAATGCTCACAAGCAGGAACGGCTGCATTGGGCAGAAAAATACATGAAGACTAATTTTCAAACAGTCCTGTTCACTGATGAGTGTCGTGCAACCCTGGATAGTCCAGATGGATGGAGTAGTGGATGGTTGGTGGATGGTCACCCTGTTCCAACAAGGCTGCGATGTCAGCAAGGCGGTGGTGGAGTCATGTTTTGGGCCAGAATCATGGGAAGAGAGCTGGTCGGCCCCTTTAGGGTCCCCGAAGGTGTAAAGATGACCTCTGCAAAGTATGTGGAGTTCCTGACTGACCACTTCCTTCCCTGGTACAGAAGGAAGAACTATGCTTTCCATAATAAAATCATCTTCATGCATTACAATGCACCATCTCATGCTGCAAAGAATACCTCTGCATCAATGGCTGCTATGGGGATAAAAGGAGAGAAAGTCTTGGTGTGGCCTCCATCCTACCCTGACCTCAATCTTATTGAGAACCTTTGGAGCATCCTCAAGCAAAAAATCTATGAGGGTGGGAGGCAGTTTACATCCAAACAGCAGCTCTGGGAGGCTACTGTCAGGGATCCACCAGTGCTAGATGTGCGAATATGCGTGCGCCGCAGACCGATATAAGCATCGGCGCGTGTGTGTGCGCCGCAGGCACACGCACGTGCGCGATGGGTGCGGGCGCGTGCACAATGGGTGCACACGCGTTCGCGCTAGCGCTGTTTGGAGCCAGTGGCCTTAAAAGGATCTCAGCTACACTTATGCGGCACTGTTCGTCTGCAGCTCTGTGCCCAAGTTCCTGATTTCTGCTCGTTTTTGATCCTGTGTTTACCAACCCGGCTCCTGTCTGACCGCTCTGACCTCTCCTGTCCCTGTCCTGGCTTGTTTGACCCTGCTTATGGACTTCTGCCTGATCTCTGTTGCCGAACCCCTGCCTGCCATCTGAGCTTGCTCCAGTCTGCTGCACCTGCCTATTTGTCTACCCGTCTGAACCGGCTTGCCTGACTACTCTTCTGCCTTGCCTCAAGTGTGCTGTATCCTATGCAGGTTCTGTAGTCGCTGCTCCAGCATCCTCCGGACCTCTGGTCGCTGATCCGCTGTCATCCCAGCCAGCTCCTGCAGTTCCCGCCTTCCTGGAGAATCTTCACTCTGCTTCACGTCAGCTGCTGCAACCTGCTCAGACCCTCCTACCCCGCTGTGCTCATGGGACCACTGTCTCCATTCCAGTAGCCCCTGAACCAGAGTATTAAGAGAGGTCTTCTCCTACCAAGTCAGGCTCACCACCAGTTACCTAACAGCTATTCTGACATCTTGCAAACAAATTCAAGCAGAAACTGTCTAAAAACTCACAAGCTCAATAGATGCAAGACTTGGGAAGATGAAAAAATAATAATATGTTAAAATGTAACGTGACCTGTTAAAATGTTTAAAAAGTTAAAATGTTGTTCAAAGTTTGATTGAATTAGCTTTTCATTTCAGTAAATATGCTGCAAATACAACAAATGACAATTTTCAGTCCTTTACAACCTATAAAGTGTTTTGAAACTTACTGTGAGTGGCCACCATTATTTTCCAGCACTGCCTTAACCCTCTTGGGCATGGAGTTCATCAGAGCTTCACAGGTTGCCACTGGTGTCCTCTTCCACTCCTCCATGACAACATCACAGAGCTGGTGGATGTTAGAGACCTTGTGCCCCTCCACCTTCTGTTTGAAGATGCCCCACAGATGCTCAATAGGGTTTAGGTCTGGAGACATGCTTGACCAGTCCATCACCTTTACTCTCAGCTTCTTTAGCAAGGCAGTGGTCCTCTTGGAGGTGTGTTTGGGGTCGTTATTATGTTGGAATACTGCCCTGCGGCCCAGTCTCCGATGGGAGGGGTCATGCTCTGCTTCAGTATGTAGCAGTACGTGTTGGCATTCATGGTTCCCTCAATGAGATGTAGCTCCCCAATGCCGGCAGCACTCATAGAGCCCCAGACCATGACACTCCAACCACCATGCTTGACTGTAGACAAGACACACTTGTCTTTGTACTTCTCACCTGGTTGCTGCCACACACTTGACACCATCTGAACCAAATAAGTTTATCTTGTTCTCATCAGACCACAGGACATGGTTCCAGTAATCCATGTCCTTAGTCTGCTTGTCTTCAGCAAACTGTTTGCGGGCTTTCTTGTGCATCATCTTTAGAAGAGACTTGTTTCTGGGACAACAGCCATGCAGACCAATTTGATGCAGTGTGTGGCGTATGGTCTGAGCACTAACAGGCTGACCCCCCACCCCTTCAACCTCTGTAGCAATGCTTGCAGCACTCATACGTCTATTTCCCAAAGACAACCTCTGTATATGATGCTGAGCACGTGCACTCAACTTCTTTGGTCGACCATGGCGTGGCCTGTTCTGAGTGGAACCTGTCCTGTTAAACCACTGTATGGTCTTGGCCACCGTGCTACACCTAAGTTTCATGGTCTTGGCAATCTTCTTATAGTCTAGGCCAGTGATGGCGAACCTATAGCACGCGTGCCACAGCCGGCACGCTGAGCCCTCACTGTGGGCACGTGAGAAAATCCTGTATGGAGGTGTATTTTGTGCATAGAACTAAATCTCCCACAAATCTCTGGGGCAGGGGTGATGTGTCTAGGATGGGCATGGATGAGATGAAGGGTTGCTCTGGGTTGGATGGCAGGCGGAACATGTTGTGGGGATTGAGCCAATGGGGGGCCGTGTCTAGGATGGGCGTGGACTAGATGAAGAGTCGCTCCGGGTTGGATTGCAGGTGGAACATATGGTGGGGAAGATGCCCAATCACAGGCCGTTCTTGTGCCCGGGAACTGAGTCGGCTGATGGGTGTATTATTGAAGTGCTGTGGCAAGCGTTGTTAAAGTAAGTGTACATGGTGTGGGGAATAAATGTGTTTAGCTGTGTACACTGTTTATGTGCCTCTTCAAATAAAATCTATTTCTTGGGGACCTTTCTTTTTTTTCTTCTTGTTCCCAACATTTCCACAAAATATGGAAGGGTATGGTCAGAATAATGTTGTGTATATGCTGTCTGTGTTACTCTCTATCAAAGCTGTCAGAAGCATTTCTGACGTTTATCTGGCAGGGAATGCCTGCTAGATTTAGCAGAGACCACTTCAGTACAGTGAGATGTAAATACATATAGTTTTTGTCCCTTCCATCCCCCTGTATTTCATGACACAATTCACATGACAGACAGTTCAGAATCACTGGCATTATAGAGGGAGGAGGTGTAGAGCTGCTGCTGCTGGGAGTTTGCATTCGAAATGCACTGAACTACACAGGCATTGTGAGTGAACTTCATTGGTAAAGAATTATTGCTACAGTTGTCCTTGAGTGTTCACGTTCAGAAGGATGTTTCCTGGACATATAGGACTGTGAAAATAGTCAGAAATTAGAGATTTTTCTAGTAGTCTTCTGCTACAGCAATGCAGAGCAACCAGTACATCTTCAGCTGAAGTAGAACTACAGATCTCAACATACCTTGGCAACCAAAGAGTGCATAATGTGTGCCAGCAGGGCATGGGGGGATGGGGGGACTGGAAGTTCTGCTGCAGGTGGAGAGTTGCTGGTTGCATGTCACCCCTGTAACAGGATTTATTTATCATCCAGCCGGTGCTTCTACTGAACAGCTAGTAATTTAAAGTGCACCTGTCATGCAACTTGACTGTATTGAATATTAATGTATAGTTAGTAGAATAGTGATACTGGAATTTGATTGCACAATGCTAGGACAGCTTCCAAAAAATTTAACTTTTGTCAAAATGTGTTCTAGTTTTAGATCTTCTTGCACAAAACACTATGGCTACATAGTGAATACACAACGATTTCTGATGTGTCCCATGTTCACCCCCAGACATCACAGCACACGCTCATCAAGTTCTGTATACGTTGACACTTTGAAATGAATACGTTGGTTTTGTGTTGCAGTTTGGGCACTCAGGCTCAAAAAGGTTCGCCATCACTGGTCTAGGCCATCTTTATGTAGAGCAACAATTTTTTTTTTTCAGCTCCTCAGAGAGTTCTTTGCCATGAGGTGCCATGTTGAACTTCCAGTGACCAGTATGAGAGAATGAGTGCGATAACACCAAGTTTAACATACCTGCTCCCCATTCACACCTGAGACCTTGTAACACGAATGAGTCACATGACACCGGGGGAGGGAAAATGGCTAATTGGGCCCAATTTGGACATTTTCACTTAGGGGTGTACTCACTTTTTTTGCCAGCGGTTTAGACATTAATGGCTGTGTGTTGAGTTATTTTGAGGGGGCAGCAAATGTACACTGTTATACAAGCTGTACACTCACTACTTTACATTGTAGCAAAGTGTAATTTCTTCATTGTTGTCACATGAAAAGATATAATAAAATATTTACAAAAATGTGAGGGGTGTACTCACTTTTGTGAGATACTGTATATATATATATATATACAGTGTATATATATATATATATAAAAAACGATATGCATTGAGTCCATAATCGATCAAAATAAAATTATAATAATAAATAAATTGCAAAGGGGAAACAATGAAAATGAGAGGTGTGCAATGTATATATATTGCATTATATAATGTGTTTATATGTTGCACTGAATGATGATACATAAATGACTGGATGTATAAGGAACAGACATAAATAAATACTTTGGCCGCTGCTATCAAGTGGGGGGGAGGGAAAGGTGAAGGAAATTAAAAACCGGGGGGGGGGTGGGGGGGGGTAAGCGAAAGAAAGTGAAAGAGGGGAGGGGGGAACTGAGAAAGGGACTAGACAAAACTGCATGCTTTTAATTCCTCGTTTAACCCTTTAGGGGCGAGAAAATTGAACATGTAAATCCAAAATACTTCCCTTTTGCATAATAGGAAAAATCTCTCATTTGTAGTCAGGGTCCCTTTGGAGATGGTCTCTATGACAAAAACTTCCAAGCATTTAAGAGGAATTAGAAAGAAAAAAGCCCCACAATTCCAGTATTAAGGGAAGTCTTTTTTTATTCATTCCTTGCACTTTTAAATGTCTCCCGGATTTCTTACCATTGGTGGATGTGAAGAGTCATCAGTGAATTTTGTTTAATCAATTATTAATTAATTATATACTCATTTAATGGACTGGTATCGACTAAGGGATCAATATATTAATTAATCGGTGGCTATTAATTATTTAATTATTTAATCGGCTACTTTATCAGGTTAAGCCTGTATTGGTTTCTGGGATTTACATATCTCCATATGCATCATTGGCATACACTGGAAATCCTTTTTTGAAACATTATAGCACATTAAGGATTACTTCTTTTTACTCACACTTTGAAGCACTTTATTTACTTTATTTGAAACACATTGTATCTATTTTGAAACACATTGTGTATTTATTTATTCATTTATAAATTGGTTACAACCTTATTGTAACTTGAAGTATATATTTTTGCACTTGGGATTGTCACTTATATACTGTATTAGATTTTATCACAACACCTGTCATATTTATTCTTTTAACATCACCTATTTGATCTAAATAGATTAAGGTTGATATTGCGCACTATTTATACTCTATTATTTATTTTCATATTCTTTTAAGTGTAGGACACACTTCAATGGTGCAGCATATCATTTGGTCATCTTATCTATTTTATTTGGTTTTCTAAGTTTTAATATTTTAATATCCTATCAGCGCTTTAGTATTTACTTTACATATTCTATATCTGACACCACACTCCACTTGAGCAGCAGATATGAAGATATTTAAATTTTTTGAAAACATTTAGGAGGTTTGGTCATCTGATGGAGAAGAAAGTGAGTTTATGGTGGGATATAACCAGCCATGAGCAATATGTAAAAGAAAAAATTGTACCAAGGCGTCTAAGGTGGGATGTTCCCATAAATGATGGCTTACTTGACCCAGAATCTATAGACGAATGGTACAAGTTTTTTAATGGCAAGGGTATGGAAATCCTGCAATTCCTAATAAAAAGGAAACAAAGAAAAGTAGCATTAATCAACCAACAGATTGAAGAGAGTAAAATCGCACTGGAAGTACATAAAGAATCAGCTTCCTTTGCGACTCTGACCAAACAACTCAATAGAGTGTTAGAACAGAAAGACATAGAGATTAAACAAAGAAAAAAGAGGAAATACATGAGAGACACAAACGATTATAAACTCCAACAGGCATATAAGTGGCAATTAAATTTAAAGGATGGACACCTAGGATCAACCACCTCATCCCCTATAAGGGAAGTAAGGATTAGATCACCTTTTAGGGACTATGAATATAGATCCCCAGATCACCATAGACAGATGGCACCAGCACAGAGAACTTATAGAGAGGAGCAAAATGGACCACAGAGAGGATATAGAGAAGAACAAAATGGACCAAGAACACCAAAACCATGGTGGAAAAACAAGAACAACAACCCTAAACCCTGGACCAAATCCCCCAAAAAGCCGTTTTGGAAAAATGGAGGAAACAAAAATCAGAGACCTCAGAACCAACAATATGCACAAGGGAGGAATGATAACCAAGGGTATAATGAACGAGGACACCAGGATAACTATGATAGGAGGGACATGAGAGACTATAATCATCAACAACCACAATATCACCGGGACCAATATTATAAAGAAAACAGAAACAGCCCCAATTACCCCACTAACAGATACGAAGTACTGAGAGATTACAAAGAGGGTGATAATAGGTCTTTTTTAGACCAACGCAGGAGGGACAGGACCCCTCCCCGGAACAGAACACCACCCAGGGGCGAGAGATCCCCAAAACCAAGAGAGGAAATAGAGGAGGACGGAAGGTCCAAAAGAAAAAGAACGTAGTGGGAAAAGGTATTTATAACTTGAGTGGAATCGAACTAACCAAAACTGAACTTTTAACACTGGACAAAGGACTCAAATACGCACCCAAAAGGAACTTGAACAAATTTGACACCTATGTAGACATACAGAAATACACAAGGAGACTTAACATTAAAAATTACATGCTTAATAAAGCTCCACACATTGGGAATAATAAGGTGGATAACCCAGGTAGAATTTAACATTTATCACTAAGGAACAAATCTATTTTTAATCCCTAGATCTCTAATAATGAACATGTGCACATTTTTAATAAAATGGTTACACAAGATATTGAGAAACTCAGGATAAAAAGAGTGCAAAACACTCAACAAATCAAAAATGGAATAAAAGAGTTGGAAGAAAACAAAAAAGTGGTCATCAGACCAGCAGATAAAGGTGGAGCAATTGTGGTAATGTCTAAAGACTACTATAACAATGAAATAATGGGCCAACTGAATGACACCAGCACATATATAAAGTTAAAAGGTAACCCTACAAAGGAGTATAAAGGGGAACTCCAAGATCTGATTGTGCGTGGTACCCTAAAAAACATTTTAAATAAAAAGGAGGAGAAATATCTAGTACCGGACACATTTAGATAGATGTAGATGTAAAAATCAGACAAATCCACCGGGTAGACCAATAATAAACGGTATACAATCAATCAATTCAAGGATTGGAGAGTATGTGGACAGTTTTATACAACCTCTAGTACCAAAAACGAAATCTTACTTACGAGATACTAAACACTTGATACAAATATTACAACAAGTGAAAATTAACGAAAATGAGAAGTATTTAATTGCAACGGCAGATGTAACATCATTATACACTATTATCGATCATAATGAGGCAATAACCGCGACAAGATGGGCCATGGACCAATGGAGCAACTTAATATCGAAGCAAAAAAGATTTATTCTGAGGTGTCTAGCTTATGGTATCCAACATAACTATTTTTGGTTCAACAAAGAATACTATAGGCAATTAAATGGTATAGGAATGGGAGCTAAATATGTCGAGTATTGCTAATATTTTTATGTCCCACTGGGAGGAGGAAGTCCTATACTCGAACTATCCCCCAGATTTGATACTTTTTAAACGATTCATTGATGACTGTATCATCATCTGGAAAGGAGATAAGAAAAGCCTGGAGGAATTCTTTGAAGAAAGTAAACAGTAATCAAAAAAATATTAAACTAACATTTGATATTAGCAACAAAAATATTAAATTCTTGGACCTGGACATCACCCTAGAGGAAAATGGTTTTAGTACACAAACTTTTTTTAAAGCAGTTGAACGGAATAGTTATATACCATCAGATAGTTGCCATTACAGCCCATGATTGATAAACATACCCAAGGGCCAATTAATCCGGATTAGACGCAATTGCAGTGATAAAAAGGGATATCTGGAACAAGCCAATGCAATCGGAGGAAAGTTTTTGGAAAAGGGTTACAATGAAGAGTTCATTGAACAAAAAATACAGGAAGTACTAGAAATACAGAGAAAACACCTCATACAGGATAAGGAAAAAATCGCCACATAAAAATATACAGAAATACCCTTGATTTTTAATTTCAACATTCAACATAAAAAGATTGAATGTATCATCAAAAAACATTGGCCCTTGCTACAGGCAGATAAGCAACTGAAGGGTATTCTGCCTGACAAACCAAGATTCATATACCGAAAAGCCCCTACACTGAGAGATCTGCTGGTAAAAAATTTACCAGACCCCCCTAAATCAAACCAAATGCTATCATTTTTTCAAGGAAAAGGTTTCTTTCCGTGCAAACAATGCTACGCATGCAGACAAACCAAACAAAAAGGAGTACAGGGGAATAAATTTGTATCTTCAACAACCAAAAAGGAATATGAGATTAAAGACTTAATTTCATGCAGAACAGAGGGTGTTGTGTACATGCTAGAGTGTTCTTGCTCATTGCAATACGTAGGCAGAACTAAGAGACCACTATGGAAACGTTTACGAGAACACGTACAAAATATAAAATCTGGATTCCCGAAACATAGTGTGTCCAGACATTTTGCACAATGCCATGATAAAAATCCATGTGAACTCAAATTCTGGGCTATAGATAAATACAAACCAAACTGGAGGGGTAGCCATAAGATTAGAGAGCTCAGTAAAAGTGAATCCAGATGGATTTATGAAATAAACAGTTTTGCTCCAGCAGGATTAAATATTGATTTTGATCTTAACTGTTTTATATCAGATTTCTAATATTTTAGAGTGGTGTCATATCCTTTTTTATCGTTTTTAACCCCTTATATATTTTTATATGGTTTTATATATGTGTAATTTCTTATTGGAGATTTTTATATATATATATATATATATATATATTTACCTGGGGTATATCATAGAATCCTTTTAAACATTGTTTTTAAACATTGTTTTACACATTGTTCCTCTCTTGATATTTATAATTATACGCTATTTCTCTCAATTTCCTCTCTATTTGATGGTTATTCCATTACCCATCTGGCTAGATCAGAAGGGGTTAGCTCTGATTTAGCTAAATTAAAATATTGGTCCTAACACTTGTTCTATAACCTATTGCATGGATGACATACATAGTGTACGGGTAGTATACCCGCTTAGGCTAGCTATTTTCAAATACATCGTGGTGCTCTATTATATATATACAATTATTGGTCCTGTTATATTGCCTATTGATGCATCAAACTTTATGCATTAAAGGCGTATAGGACAAAATCTGGTATTCACAGCATTATGCTAGTGTGAAGAGCCTAAATTTGGTCCCTACCACTGCTTTCAACCAGCCGGACTGTACTAGTTTCCCACCCACTCCCGGGTGTTTCCTCTTGTCTTAATCCACAATGCATCCCGGTTTTTTAATATATCTATGGTCATCTTATCATCTTTTTATTTATTTCTTTCATATATATACATTTTTATATATATTGGTATTGCTTGTTTTATTTTTATTTTTATTTATTATTTTTTATCATTATATATTTTTTTATTTTATTTTTTTGTATTTTCATCTTTATTTTTATTTTTATTTCTATTCATTTTTATTTTTATTCTTATTTTTATTTTTATTTTTATTTTAATTTTATACATTTTTAACATTTTTATACTTGATTAAAGAGAGAGATCTCTCTGACATCCGGAACACATTAAAGTTTATTTTAAATGCAGGCTTAATTCAAGCGGCTTTCCCTTTTGTTTTTGCTCTGCATATTAGTGCCTATTTTTTCTATTTTTTCTTTAGCTGTGTAGGCTGCAATGCAAGCATGATTATTTGTAGTCCAAACCAGCAGCAAACGAGTTAAATGCATCTCCATATGGGTCCGAGGTGCGGCAGGTCAAATCAATGGGATGATGACTCAAACTAATTTGTCACTGTGGCAACCCGATTGCTAAACAGCTGCTATATATTCCTCCACACGTTGTCACTGGGCTATTCCCTTGAGAAAGTCACGTGACCTGTGACGATACGCGTCGGGAGGAGGAGCCCAAGTGACGCTGCTAAGCACAGCACAGTGAGGAGGAAAGGGCTGACAGCCCCGTCTTTGAGCCTGACCATTAGCGGGATTTGAATGCGCCAATACCCACAGGGTAAATGTGAGTTGAATAGCTGTAGGCAACCCCCTGAGATCTTTTTTGATTTTTGAGTAGAGCGATGCGCAATGGTTCTGGTTGTGTCATTTTCTTTTTCATGTCATACCGGAGCAAGACATCAGGAGGAATTATAAAGAAAAAAGCCCCACATTTCCAGCATTAAGGGAAGTCTTTTTTTTATTCATTCCTTGCACTTTTAAATGTCTCCCGGATTTCTTACCATTGGTGGATGTGAAGAGTCATCAGTGAATTTTGTTTAATCAATTATTAATTAATTATATACTCATTTAATGGACTGGTATCAACTAAGGGATCAATATATTCATTAATCGGCGGCTATTAATTATTTAATTATTTAATCGGCCACTTTATCAGGTTAAGCCTGTATTGGTTTCTGGGATTTACATATCTCCATATGCATCATTGGCATTACTTGTTTTTACTCACACTTTAAAGCACTTTATTTACTTTATTTGAAACACATTGTATCTATTTTGAAACACATTGTGTATCCGGTGTCCTCCGGTGTGGGGATGGCGTGGGGTCCAGCTCTACTGCGGGCTTCCTTGTCTTCGCCGTTACCATCTATGGTCATTTCCTCATCGCATTGGAATCTGTTTGGGCACCCGAGGGCTGCGATTTCACATTTGCAGCCCGCTTAGCCTCCTAGCCTTCAAACTCCCCTCTTGCTTCTTTTTTCCATCTGGTATTTATTAGCTCTGCCTCCATCTCTCTCCCTTGAAATATTTGGTCTTTTCCACTTCTTTCATTGGATCAGCGCATTAGGTCCTACGGACCTATGTTAGCTGGTTTACCCTCAGTAGCCATCTTGTCCTCAGGGTGGCTCCTGAGATAGGATCTCTTTGTGTGCACGCGCGGTGAGCGGCGCGCGCATCCACTGATCCTTCAGCACTATGGGTGTTGTAGGCAAACGCGCCTCTGCCTTGCGCGAGAGGCCCATTTGCCCGCCGCCCGATCACGGATCACCATGATCAGGTGTGGAGGACCTATAAAGCCTGCTTAATCCACACCATTCAAGGTGGTGGATACTGGAGCGCCAGTTCGTTTGGATCTTCGTCATTTCAGGTCTGACATTTTTGCTTTTTATCCTTCCTCTCTACATAATCTTTGAATTGTAAATTCAGAACTCTGAACCAGCATATATATCTCCATTTTTCCTCCTTAGCCACGGGCTCATATCCATTGCCTTTTCAAATAGCCCTGTCTGAGGCTCTCTGTGCTCAGTTTAAATTATACAGGTATATTATTCCCAGGTGAGTTTTCTCACTCTCTATCATATATATGCACTTTCAGCCCTCTTTTCTCCTATGACTTTCTCAAACTTTTTTTCTTTCTCTTTGCCCTAATCAGTGGCTCATCAATTAAGCTATACAGATTTCACTATGATTCCCATTGTCTGGCGCTCCACACTCATGATTAACTTCTTCATATACATTGGTGAGTTTTGGTAATTTTAGGCTATGTTAGCCACGCATGGCAATCAATTCAGTTTGATGCCATTGTATAATACGTATCTTCTTTACTCATTGCTCTTTACCAGGCTCCCTTTAGGCCCTCGGCAGTTCCTCGCTTTTTTGGAATATTTACATGACCATATCCGTGACTTGACTTGGTGCTTTAGCTGCTTTGCGGTACGTATCGTTATCCTCTACCGGGACTGGGTGGTTCAGCCCTGAGTGTGTGTACTGGTTGGGTTATGGCCTTGAGGTGACATGTCTTTAGAGTTCCTGCAGACCATAATGATATGCTTATGCTGTCTTATATAATTAACTCTTTGTTCTCCTGTATTCTAATAGACTTACTCCTTACCGGTACAAAGTGACTCAGTGACCCTGAAGAAGCCATTGTATGGCGAAACATGTCGGTCAGCTCTCTCTAACAGCTCCATTGTACCCATGATCTATACATACAGTATAGATCTTTTTTAACTCACTCTAGCCAATACTGCATATGTTCGGTTCCTCAGTCACCTCAGAGTCCTCCTTCCCCATTTCCAAATGGGACTCGATCTGACTAACGGACTTATTTTTTAGAATGTTTCTATGTATTTATAGTTCTTTTTGTTTTTGTCTTTATGTCTGTAAACATGTTGAATAAATTGCTTTGTTAAAATTTCTTTACAAACAGTTGCAAGTGTTTTTCTCATTAATGATTACCGCTATAGTCCCCTGTCTCTATCCCTGTCCACTCACTTAACATTGTGTATTTATTTATTCATTTATAAATTGGTTACAACCTTATTGTAACTTAAAGTATATTTTTTTGCACTTGGGATTGTCACGCAAGCACTTACTGTATTAGATTTTATCACAACACTTGTCATATTTATTCTTTTAACATCACCTATTTGATCTAAATAGATTAAGGTTGATATTGCGCACTATTTATACTCTAGTATTTATTTTCAAGCATTTAATGTCGTCGTTATGCATGCAATGAAAATGCCGTGGGAAGCTGTGTTCATCACATCCTTTCTTGATGAACCTGCGGTGATCACCAATTCTTACTCGGGACACCGTAAGTCATATATATGACAAAATCTGTAGAGCATGTGATGAACCGTTTAATTAGGAAAGTTTTGCCTTTATTCGTGGTAATTCTGTTACTGCCATGAGTGATGAATTGACAGGTCAGGCATCCTCTTTTTTTGCACTGAAAAATGCCTGTCCTGTTGTCAAAGTACGTTCTAGAGGGGATCTAGTGGACTTGGTAACCACTTTTCTCAGTGCTAGTATGTTTTTCATAGTCTGTGCTTTTCTAAAGGTTACATGCGGAGCTTCTGGCAACTCTGGTGCCAGACGCTGGTCTAGTAATAGGACATTGTAATGTTTTTTTTTTTTTATTATTCTGGAAACTGACCTGAATTTATCATTGAAAGTTGACACAAATTTTACTGTATGGTTGTCATTAGCCTCAGCTGAGATTTTCTTTTTGGGGAGAGGATTTGTGACACGAAAGCCTCTTGAACTAATTCCTATGGGTAGCCTTTTTCCTCAAAGAAGGATAGGCTGGTGTAACGACAACTCTTGACTGGTGGAGAAGAGTCCGTTAACGTCCCTGTCAGTTGGGAAATTGCATCCGCATTAGCATTGGCATCATGACCGCGATACTAGATTTTGTAGCTGTATGCTCCCAAGAATAGGGCATAGTGTTGAAGGCGGGCTGCAGTAGTCTGAGAGATGCCTATGTCAGTTCTAAAGATCTGAAGGAGTGGTTTATGGTCCGTCAGTATAGTGAATTCCCTATCATACATGTAAAGATGAAACTTCTTAATTGCCCATCAGTGCCAGAGCCTCTTTGTCAATGTGTGACTAATTTCTTTCTGCTTTTGTCAAGGACCTGGAGGCGAATGCCACTGTTTTTTCTGACCCATCTGGTAAGATGTGAGATAGTACAGCCCCCAGACCATAGGGTAAGGCATCACAAGCCAAGGTGAGAGGATCCTGGAGGTCATAGTGCACAAACATGCGTGACGCCAACAGCTTCCCCTTAGAAACTTCAAAAGCACGTTGGCATGCAGCCGACCAGTCCCATCTGGAGTGTTTCTCCAAAAGCTTGTTCAACCGAAACAAGGTGTGTGCAAGATCTGGCAGGAATTTGTGGTAATAGCTCAGCAAGCCAAGGTATGATCGCAGCTGCTGGATGTTGGTTGGGCTGGAGCTTTGACTAAAGCATCAACCTTGGCTTCCGTGGTGTGTAGACCCTCCGCATCCACAAGGTGGCCAAAAAACTCAAATTTAGGCACCATGAATTGTCATTTCGCTAAGTTTACCTTTAGACCCTGCTCTTGGAGTCTTGTCAACACAAGCTCCACATTCCACTTGTGTTCCTGGTCTGTCAGTCACGTGATGAGCATATCATCTAGCAGGCACTGTGTTCCAGTCTCTTAACCCAGGGTGTCTTTTCTCCACCAAATTCATTTAATGTCCCGATCAATTAAATTTTCCTGCTGGGCTCTGTGAGTGCTTTTATCCAGGTGACAATCCACACTGCCTTTGTCTCTCTCTCTCTCTCAGACTGATAGCAACTTTGTAAATCCAACCCTCATCACCACTGTTATATTCTCTGAGTTGTAAGAGACACAAAACTCTGGTCTGTAACAACTGATGTTTATTTTTTAGTACTCACTGTACACTCCAACATGCATCTCAGGACAGGTATATATTAGTGTCCTTACATGTGCCCTAAGATGGCTAACATGCCCCTTGACCCTTGTCATCACTCATGGGCGGAACCAGCCTTAAACTGACAGTACATGTGGAGCCCTTCAGGTACAACAGACATAGTCATCAATTCTCAAACAGTTTCTACTAAGTCTGTTAAACTGTCCACTGGGAATGTTCTGCTTCCATGGGGTGATGACAGCTGTTAAAATTGAGGTAGCAGTTCCCACTGGTGGGCTTAACATTATTTTTGGTAAGACCGCTGCCTCCCCCTCCTCCATCACAAGCAGGCCTAGCTGCCCGCTACCCGCTGGTGAGCCGGTCCTTCGTCTGGTAGCCGGGATTTTGGCGCCTCCCTCACTGTCAGGTTCTTTCCATCGGTGGATGAGGTCAGCTCCTCGTTGCTCTAGGGACCTCCAGTGACACGGTAAGCCTTTTAATTTACCTTCCATTCCTCCCCACTTCCTTTTGCATTGACAATTGGATTGATTTATTTCATATGAAAACCATTGAATAAACTGTTCATGTTCACGCTGCTAATTGTGAGACTGTTCTCCCCATTATCCCATTGAGCGCTGGATCCTTTTGTTGTGTACTTCATTAAATGTAATCATATTGCTACACTTAGAGTCGGATCTTCTCTTTTATACTCAATTGTGATATGATACTACTTGTTTATCAAGTCAAAAAATTAAAAAGAATTTTGCTTGTCTTGCAAAGCGCTCTCAAACCAAGGTTTTACTGCATTTATTTTCTTATAGTACAATATAGTACTCATATTCTTTTAATCAAAAACAGGAAATGCTATATTGTACCGCCACTTTAAGTTTTAAATTGCTGGGCATGTCTGCAGACAGCAATCTTCTATTCAGCAGAGGAAATTAGACAAATTATGAAAACGAGATATACATGTAAAAATACATAAAGTATTACATTGGTGAAAATAATGACCGTGCTTAATTATTCCTAAAATGTAGTCAAATGTAGAATTATGAGTTGCTAAAACAATAAATTTTTATGGTATGTCAATCGATGGCTGCAAGAACAGCTAGTTTTCAACTTCAAATGCTGAGCAATACATGTTTCTGTATTCACTTGGTTAGTGCATGCTTTCATCTGGATTGGCTCAGGGAAGAGTCACATCATGGCATTAAAGAACCTTTTAATGAGATCATTATTGGATACAGACAATTCTGTCAGGTCACACAAAGCTGACACCTGAACTTTTGGCGTGCTAAATCTGAGACCTTGAATATATCTGAGATTTTGTATTTTATTTTATCTAGATCGGGATCATCATTATCTTTTTGCTTCTCTTTTATATTAATACGTTTTTGAAGTTGATTCCTTACTGGGTGCCAGCATAATGTTAATTAATAATAATTGCATTTGTCCAACTCCCCTAACTGCAAATGCAAAAAGAACCACAACATGAAATACAGCAGTGTGACTAAGGTAGAACAATTGTCCCCAACCACTTCCCTTTACACGCTAGGCCATTCCCACCAACCCACCAAGATACCAGCAAATAACCAGACCACACAATAAATATGGAATCAAATTGGCCATAGCGGCCATGTTATTAACAACCTACAAGCACACCAAAATATTCCTTTAAAACAGAAACATGTTAAAGGTTGCAGTTCTTTGAAAGCACTAAGCACATATGCTGTTTCTGTATCTGTGGAACCACTTAAATATACTAGTCCCCTGCCTTGTGGACAATCTCCCAAGGACACTTTAGTGGCACACATTTCCAGCTAACCAACCATTGACCAAAATGAGACGAAGACATCATACTTAAGATGGGTCCCCAGTCATTAAACTAGCACCAGTTTACTCCAAAGACCCCCAAACTGGCAGGTTAGTGTGACTTTCAAACGGTGGATAATACTGAATCCAGGATGGGTGTGTGGGAAATGTTTTTTCAGTCAATCGACCTCCAAGTGAAATTGCAACTCTCCAATCCTTCCTACCTTATCCAAAGCCCCCATGAACTTGTACCTTAACCAGTCAGTTAAGTAATCTCTTTCCATAACCTGAACTTAACCCTCTTCAGCCTTTTCTCCCCTTTTTCACCTAGTTCTGTGTGCTCTTCACTTTTTATATATTTTTTTTCTTCAGGCCTGTGTTTTTTCTGGTCATGGGAACAGTCAAAAAAATATATTAGTACCGTCAAACTCCAGCCAAATATGTTTTAGTTTTTTTTGGTTTGTATATAACAAGGAAATATTAGAACCTCTGTCAAGATTTGATTGCTTTGTCCACCCTTTACCTCCTTTCTATTTTATGGGTGTCAGACAGAAAAGGGACTTGAGCAAAGCTTCACAGATTGAATTTACAACCTGACAGAGGTTCTAAACTATTCCTATACTATCTAAAGCAGAATATACATTCTGGTTGGGGTTGGACTAGGGTTGGCAAGGGTGTAAACACATGATTAAAAATAACTACTACTTCACTTATTTAGCTTTATACTAAAATGTCAGTCCCAAGCATGTTGTTTTTTGTTTATATCTGAATATCCTAATGGTGCAATATGTGTATTGTGGGTGAATTTTTTCTTTCTTTTTAGGTAATTTAAAGTTTACATATTTTTTCTTCTTTCCACTACTACATTTAAATGTAGTTTAAATTATAAGGGGGTTAGCTCAATTTTACAGTACACAAATGGTAACAGGATCACCTGATAGAAACATCAAGGATAGATGGGATCAGGCAGGCATCACAGCAAAACAGGAGATTTGTGAACATAAATATCTTATGTTCACTGCTAAATCCACTTGTCAATCTGAATCTAAAAGCTGCAGAATAAATCCAGGATCAATGGCAACAGGAGAGAACAAGAGGTGTAATGAAAAGTAAAATAGCTTATCTGGCCTAGTGGTTAATTGGGAGAAATCAGAAACGTTGAATATTAACCTGGATGAGGATGTTCTACAGAGCCTTATGCCGTGTACACACGGTCAGACTTTCCGATGTAAAATGTGCGATTGGAGCTTGTTGTGGGAAATTCCGACCGTGTGCTGGCTCCATGGGACAGTTTCCATCGAAATTTCCGTGGCACAAAATTTGAGATCTGGTTCTCAAATTTTCCGACAACAAAATCTGTTTGCGTAAATTCCGATCGTGTGTACACAATTCCGACAAACAAAGTGGCACGCATGCTCAGAATCAAGCAGAAGAGCTTCATTTTTCTCGGCTCGTCATAAGTGTTGTACGTCGCCACGTTCTTGACGTTCGGAATTTCCAACAAGATTTTTGTGACTGTGTGTATGCAAGACAAGTTTGAGCCAACATCCGTCGGAAAAAAATCCATGGATTTGGTTGTCAGAATGTCCGATCAATGTCCGATCATGTGTACGGGGCATAAGGCTGGGTTCACACTTATGCTAATTGGATGTGGGTTCACACATCTTCTGGGCGGCCACAGAGCGCACTGCAGAAGGGTCCTGTGCGTCTTTGGTTCCGTTTCAGGTCCGAACTCAGGCAAAAATTCTGACCTGATTCGCCCCTGAAACGGTGAACAAGGACGCATCGGACACCCTGCTGCGAGCCACTCTTCAAATAGTGTGAACCCAGCCTAAAAGAGCATTATAGTTTCATATGGCAAACAACCACTCTAGCTATGTTGAGGGTCAATTTAATTCCGAGATAAGGTACTCTTTATTAGTCTAATTACTCATGTCTTTTTGCCCAGCTTTTAGGGAATATGGAAAAATGTTTTTCTGGTGATCTTTTTTGGATGGGTAGAATCCCCTCAATAAAAATGGTTGTGCTCTCCAAAGTCTTATATTATTTATAGCTTCAGAAATTCCAGGCCAAGTTGTTGAAGTCCATTTCAGGCACCAAGGGACACATTTTAGCTTGACATACATTGTATACTTTTAGAGAATTTGGAGGGCTGGGGGTTCCAGACATTTCAATGCTGTATAAACTATTTGTTAATTCTACTACAAAATTACCTTATAAGCAGGGGTGGACTGACAACACTCAGGGACCCCGGACGAAATAAATCAAGGGCCCCCTGTCAGGCTCCGCCCCTGACCCACTCCTGATCCCACCCCTACATTTTGCACAAAGTACCACTTCTGCCTTTTTTTAATGGGACCTGCAGGTGGGTCTCTTTCTAACAGTAACCATTAGACAGTCTGTTAGAAAGCACCCCCTACAGGCCCCATTAGAGACTACAAAGAAGTATAATGGGACCTGGAGGGTATCCTCTTTCTAACAGAGTGTACAGTGAACACCTTCATTCACTCTGGCCCTCACAGGACCCCCTCCTTGTGCCATGGCTCTCACCCCTGCTCAAACCTCTCACAAAGTAGAAATAAAATTGGCACTGTGTAGTGCTCCTCTTATCTTAACTATGGGTACTGTAGCTGTGGCTGGTTCCTGTGTCCTCTGTGGCTGGCTCCCATGTCCTCTGTGGGTGGCTGGCTGGCACCCTTCTGTGGATGGCTCCCTGGTGTGGGTGGGTCACTGTGGGTGGCTGGCTGGCACCCTGGCCCTGCTGTGTGTGGGTTACCGTGGGTGGCTAACTAGCACCCTGGCCCTGCTGTTGGTGGATCACAGGTGGTGGTGGCTAGTTGGCTGGCACCCTGGTCCTGCTATGGCTGGCTGGTGTGTCCTCTCCTCTTCCGCTGTTCCGGGCACTGCTTGGCGAGGGAGGGACTTGGAGGGAGGCAGCAGCGTTTGCCCTATCCAGGACAGTAGAACTAGGTTTGCAGCAGGCCCAGTGTGTGGAGGTGTGTGGCGCAACACATAGTAACGTTGTGTGCGTATGTGGGTCCTCTCTGTGTCCATTTGAGAGTCTATGCCCATTAATGCAGCCTGATCAGTGCCCATTAATGCAGCCTTACCAGTGCCTATGAATGCAGCCTCACCAGTGCCCCTCAATACAGCCTCACCAGTGCCCATCATGCAGCCTCACCAGTGCCCCTCAATGCAGCCTCATCAGTGCCCATTAATGCAGCCTAAGAAGTACCTATGAGCGCAGCCTCAGCAGTGCCTGCCCCTCAATGCAGCCTCATCAGTGCCCCTCAATGCAGCCTCATCAGTGTCCCCTCAATGCAGCCAGATCAGTGTCCCCTCAATGCAGCCAGATCAGTGTCCCCTGTCAGGGCTGGGCTCAGCCCTTCCTTCTCTGAGCTGGCCGCTCAGCTGTCGGCTAATTGCCAGCTCCCATCTCTCTCCACAGTTACTCAGCTGTTGTTCATATCCTGCTCGTCAGTCCTGCCTACTTAAGCCATCCAGTCCAGAGGGTCTCTGCCTTCGCCTTGGTCAACATCACAAGAAACACCTCCTGCGTTCCTGTTTAAAGACTGACTTTGCTGACATCCCTTCTGGCTCTAGATCCTGCTTGCTGTTCCACTACTTTGATCCCTGACTTCTGGTTGGCTGACTATCCTTTGCGGTTACTGAACTCTGGCTATGTTTTGACTACGTTTGTTCTTTTTTACTTTTATTATTAGACAAGTGTGATTTAACTGTACTTCTGTCTCTCTCTGATTTCATGGTTACTGACATCACCTTAGTGCAGCCAGATTAGTGTCCCCTCAGTGCAGCCAGATCGGTGTCCCCTCAATGCAGCCAGATCAGTGTCCCTTCAGTGCAGCCAGATCAGTGTCCCTTCAGTGCAGCCAGATCAGTGTCCCCTCAGTGCAGCCAGATCAGTGTGCCCTCAATGCAGCCAGATCAGTGTCCCCTCAGAGCAGCCAGATCAGTGTCCCCTCAGTGCAACCAGATCAGTGTCCCCTCAGTGCAGCCAGATCAGTGTCCCCTCAGTGCAGCCAGATCAGTTTCCCCTCAATGCAGCCAGATCAGTGTCCCCTCAGTGCAGGCAGATCAATGTCCCCTCAGTGCAGCCAGATCAGTGTCCTCTCAGTGCAGCCAGATCAGTGTCCCCTCAGTGCAGCCAGATTAGTGTCCCCTCAGTGCAGCCAGATCAGTGTCCCCTCAATGCAGCCAGATCAGTGTCCCCTCGGTGCATGAGGGTTAGCGAAGAGAGCCGCTGGATCACACAGAGCAGGTACCTCCCTCTGTGACACCTGGCAACCACTGTCATCTGATGTCCCACCTCCTTCACCAGCACCTTAGATAGACATCACACATCCCAGGATTGGACCAGTGTGATGCCTATCAAAAGAGCGAGTGCAAGAGGTGGGTCATCGGATGACAGCAGTAAGCAGGACATCCCCGCTCTGTATGATACATCTGCGCTCGCCCTCTCCCCTTACCCTCCAAGACAGCGCTGGGGCCCAGATGGGCCTGAAAAGATGGTCGCTGGGGGCCCGCAGCCACAAGTGTTTTGTCCCTGGGCCCCAGACCAGCCCTGAGAGTCCCTGCAGGTGGCACTGGTGGGCCCCCTTCAGTGGCCGGGCCCTCAGACCACGTCCAAATGGACCGACTGGTCAGTCTGCCCCTGCTTATATGTTAGCTTGGGAGCAGGACCTAGGGGAAGATAATGACCAGGCCGTTTTGGGGGATTTGGTCTCCTCGGCAGTACACACCTTGATTCATACAGTGACAATAGTAAATATAGTAAAAGGAACAAAGTCACTCTTCTTAATGAGCCTATTGATGATGTTCCTAAACACACTCAGATCTTGATATTTTGCATGGAAGAAACCAATAGTAGACCTGCGTAATGAAAAGATGGTTACTATCTTGAATGATAAGTCCTCAAGGTTTGAACAGGTTTGGGTTTCTTGGATACGATATCTCCAGCTTCCTACTGACTGAGGTGGGATGGCGGGCAGAGCAGGCCTTTCGTACACGCCGATGGCTCAGTTCTCTCACCTCCCCGAGTGGAGAGCTGCTGCCTGTCAGTCAGCATCTCTCCTGATCTGCTCCTCCACGCTCATTGGAGCACTGAGCTGTGGAGGGGCGGGGGAGGTCGTCTCAGCGGGGAGTGGCCATCTCAAAGGCTCGCTGAGAGGCTGAGACTGCCATCAGTCCAGGCACCTGGCGGATCCAGACTTCCGAAGTCTGGATGACGTGGTGCCTGGACTGATTCTGGTGACGTCAGGAGAGAGTGGACTTTAGACCGCTCTCTGCTGAAAACAGGTCACAGGAGTGCAAAAGAATTGCACTCCTGTGACCCATAAGAGAATCCCAGCCAAAGGAGCCCAGGCTGGACTTTTCTTTTGGTCTTTTACTTTTGGTCTTTATTAGTTCTCACTTTATATACTGTACCTAACATAAAAGGTAGATTTCAGGTCTTCATACTATCTATTTTTAAAAATATGTTTGATTTTGTTTATGAAATTAAAACAGGATTAGGATAGATTCGCCTTTGTAACATGTTACAACCGTATTTAGATTTAGGGTGTAACATGTTACAATAATGCACCTGCCTGCACCCCCCTTCCCGACCCCGCATTGTGACAGCGGGTGGGCTATCCTCTCCCAGCACCTGCTGTCACAATTTGAAAACTGTGGTTGTGCAGGGCTCTGTCTGCACTATTCATTGACAGAGATCTGTGAATGAATGAACTACAGCTACCACCTTCCACTGTGGCCGATGGCTTGTAGTTCTCAATAAACTGTGAGGACACCAGTGAATTCTCTCATAGTTCATTGAGTCTTCCTGCTCTTCTTTTACTGTCTACCTATACTGGAGGTACGGCAGATAGCTGACTGAGAATCTGCAGGATCCTGGCATTGCACCTGTGTTTTGCTGATCGTGCACTCAATGCTTTACAGGCTGCAGTGTAAAAAAAAAAAAAAAAAAAATTGCACATTTTTGGTTCCTGCATAATGAAGTGCATTTATATATATATATGAAGCAAAATTATAGTATAAAATATAACAGCCCAGTTCCTGTAAAATGAGATACTAAAAACAGCGCTAAAAAAAAAAAAAAAAAAACAAGTAATAGATAATATTGTGTCCAAAACCAGAAAACAATATGTAAACAGTCCTTTGTGTGGTAGTGATAGGGTTAACAGTTCAACCGGCATAAAAGGTGATTTTCTGTAGATATATTCAGGGTGTCTATCCAAGCACCATCTATCATGAAATCTTCTAGTTTCACCACGTGAGGCACACTCCCCCTAGTGGGTTAAACTCACCAGATAAATCTAGTACATAAGCCTTTTCAACAAAAGTGTCATCACAGGGGTTAAAACTGCATCCTCATCAGCTGGGATCCAATAGGCAAAGGTTCTCCAAATAAACCGTCATAAAACAGAGAAAATATTGCACATAGCGTAATTCTGTTTTATTGAGTTAAAAATCCACAAATGCCCATAAATAAATCCCCTAAAGTAATAAACGTACATAACAAAAGGATTGAATCAGCATAACAGAATCAATGACTTGCTTTTGCCTCCGTATCCTCTCCAGCGCGTCCAGTGCGTCTGCATGTGTCTCCCTGCAGACACTCAAGGCACTTCCTGGTGGTGGATAGCGTTGGTGGAGCGCAAAACGTCACTTCCGGCGAGTGTCGTGTAGGTCACGACCTTGCGCGTTTCGTCATTTCCGACTTCAACAGTCACGGAGCTCAGACAGGTTTAAATAATCCTGCCCCATAACGTATCAGCCAATCAGGTAGCGGCGGCCACAAGCGAAGCCGCTTATCGATATGGCAACCGCGTTCCCAGGCTCTGTACTTTCTTTCAAGCAACAGGAAATAGAATCACACGCACTGATCATGATATGTGATTAGTAAACAATATTACAAATATGCAGGAGAACGTAGTGATGGTATAATTGCACCATAGAACATCAATTAAAAAACAAAGGGCATAACAGACCTTATGAGCGAATAAGGTGACAGGAACATAATGAATAGATTATAAATAGAGTAACAAATTATTTATTAGTGAAGAGTGGGGCGCATACCTTCATATATTAAAGAGGCACATCTGTAAACCCACGTTCGCATCGAGCAACGGGCGTTCGCTCGCTCGGCGAGCCCAGAACTATTTGGGCCGTTCGCATCACATTCGTGTGATGCGAGCGGCCCCGCAATGCATTTCGCCGGAGCGGCCAGCGCAGTGCATTGCTGGCTGATGATTGGCCAAGCATGCACTGTGACCCCGCATGCTTGGCCAATCACAGCGCCGGAAACTCGGAGAGCAATAATTGGCTACAGGCAGGACGCCTGTAGCCAATTAAAGCTCAGGGGCTTTAGTACACGCCCCACCATTTAAAAGGCCGCCACGCCGTCGGCGCCAGTCACATGAGTTCCGGCTTTAGGAGAGATCAGTCTGCTGATTCTGTCTTTGCTTGATTCATTGCTCCAGAAAGATTTGCTCTTCTTTGCTAAACCATTGGCTAGTTCTTTGCTAAACCATTGCTACCTAAGTCATTGATCGTTCATTGCTGCTGATTGCACAGTTAGTGTGTTTTTAGCTGCTGCTGGGGATTAGTCTGGTGCGTGCTTACTGTTAGTACAGTATTGCAGTAGTACCAACCGCAGTGCTGTTAGCACAGCATTGCACCCCAAAGGCACCCATAGGACTTCTAGTGTGTTAGTGGCAGCAAACAGAGCTCCTATATTTTCTTCTCAGCAGCACCCATAGGACTTCTAGTGTGTTAGTGGCATCACACAGAGCTCCCATATTTTCTTCCCAGAAGCACCCATAGGACTTCTAGTGTGTTAGTGGCATCACACAGAGCTCCCATATTTTCTTCCCAGAAGCACCCATAGGACTTCTAGTGTGTTAGTGGCATCACACAGAGCTCCCATATTTTCTTCCCAGAAGCACCCATAGGACTTCTAGTGTGTTAGTGGCATCACACAGAGCTCCTATATTTTCTTCCCAGAAGCACCCATAGGATTCTAGTGTGTTAGTGGCATCACACAGAGCTCCTATATTTTCTTCTCAGCAGCACCCATAGGACTTCTAGTGTGTTAGTGGCATCACACAGAGCTCCTATATTTTCTTCTCAACAGCACCCATAGGACTTCTAGTGTGTTAGTGGCATCACACAGAGCTCCTATATTTTCTTCCCAGAAGCACCCATAGGACTTCTAGTGTGTTAGTGGCATCACACAGAGCTCCCATATTTTCTTCCCAGAAGCACCCATAGGACTTCTAGTGTGTTAGTGACATCACACAGAGCTCCCATATTTTCTTCCCAGAAGCACCCATAGGACTTCTAGTGTGTTAGTGGCATCACACAGAGCTCCCATATTTTCTTCCCAGAAGCACCCATAGGACTTCTAGTGTGTTAGTGGCATCACACAGAGCTCCTATATTTTCTTCCCAGAAGCACCCATAGGACTTCTAGTGTGTTAGTGGCATCACACAGAGCTCCTATATTTTCTTCTCAGCAGCACCCATAGGACTTCTAGTGTGTTAGTGGCATCACACAGAGCTCCTATATTTTCTTCTCAGCAGCACCCATAGGACTTCTAGTGTGTTAGTGGCATCACACAGAGCTCCTATATTTTCTTCCCAGAAGCACCCATAGGACTTCTAGTGTGTTAGTGGCATCACACAGAGCTCCTATATTTTCTTCCCAGAAGCACCCATAGGACTTCTAGTGTGTTAGTGGCATCACACAGAGCTCCTATATTTTCATCCCAGAAGCACCCATAGGACTTCTAGTGTGTTTGTGGCATCACACAGAGCTCCTATATTTTCTTCTGAGCAGCACACATAGGACTTCTAGTGTGTTAGTGGCATCACACAGAGCTCCTATATTTTCTTCCCAGAAGCACCCATAGGACTTCTAGTGTGTTAGTGGCATCACACAGAGCTCCTATATTTTCTTCCCAGAAGCACCCATAGGACTTCTAGTGTGTTAGTGGCATCACACAGAGCTCCTATATTTTCTTCCCAGAAGCACCCATAGGACTTCTAGTGTGTTAGTGGCATCACACAGAGCTCCTATATTTTCTTCTCAGCAGCACCCATAGGACTTCTAGTGTGTTAGTGGCATCACACAGAGCTCCTATATTTTCTTCCCAGAAGCACCCATAGGACTTCTAGTGTGTTAGTGGCATCACACAGAGCTCCTATATTTTCTTCCCAGAAGCACCCATAGGACTTCTAGTGTGTTAGTGGCATCACACAGAGCTCTTATATTTTCTTCTCAGAAGCACCCATAGGACTTCTAGTGTGTTAGTGGCATCACACAGAGCTCCTATATTTTCTTCTCAGCAGCACCCATAGGACTTCTAGTGTGTTAGTGGCATCACACAGAGCTCCTATATTTTCTTCCCAGAAGCACCCATAGGACTTCTAGTGTGTTAGTGGCATCACACAGAGCTCCTATATTTTCTTCCCAGAAGCACCCATAGGACTTCTAGTGTGTTAGTGGCATCACACAGAGCTCCTATATTTTCTTCCCAGAAGCACCCATAGGACTTCTAGTGTGTTAGTGGCATCACACAGAGCTCCTATATTTTCTTCCCAGAAGCACCCATAGGACTTCTAGTGTGTTAGTGGCATCACACAGAGCTCCTATATTTTCTTCTCAGCAGCACCCATAGGACTTCTAGTGTGTTAGTGGCATCACACAGAGCTCCTATATTTTCTTCCCAGAAGCACCCATAGGACTTCTAGTGTGTTAGTGGCATCACACAGAGCTCCTATATTTTCTTCCCAGAAGCACCCATAGGACTTCTAGTGTGTTAGTGGCATCACACAGAGCTCCTATATTTTCTTCCCAGAAGCACCCATAGGACTTCTAGTGTGTTAGTGGCATCACACAGAGCTCCTATATTTTCTTCTCAGCAGCACCCATAGGACTTCTAGTGTGTTAGTGGCATCATACAGAGCTCCTATATTTTCTTCCCAGAAGCACCCATAGGACTTCTAGTGTGTTAGTGGCAGCACACAGAGCTCCTATATTTTCTTCTCAGCAGCACCCATTTTTTATACTATATACACTACCGACTACAATGGCTGGAAGACCGCCAAGGAGAGGCAGAGTGTGCCGAGGCAAGAACACAGGGCAGGCAGGCTCTGTTTCTAGAGACAACAGTGCTAGCCGTGGACGTGGTCGTGCATCGTCATCAGCACGTGGCCATGGGACACGCTTGTCTTTGTTTTCGGCAGCTGGACATGTGGAGCCGCATCATGCCGAAGGCTTGGTAGAATGGATGACCAAGCCCTCCTCATCCTCCTCATCCTCTCTCACCCAGGCTCAGGGTACTGGCAGAGCAGCTGCCAACGCGTACTCAATGGCATCATCAGCCACCCCTTCCCTAGACCCACCATGTCCTCCCTAGGAGTCCCCCGAACTCTTTGAGCACAGTGTTGGGTACATGCTCCAGGAGGATGCCCAACGATTCGAAGGCTCGGATGATGATACCCAGCTTGAGGAAGGCAGTAGTGTGCGCGCAGAGAGAGGGGATGCTGAAGGACAGCAATCTGGCAGTACTGTTCCACCAGCTGCAGCTTACTGCCAGGTTTGCTCTAGTGGTGAAGAGGGAGGGGATGATGAGGTCACTGACTCCACGTGGGTGCCTGAAGGGAGAGAGGAGGAGGAGGAGGAGGAGGAGGATGCGGCGTCACATGTCCAACGAGGCAGGATGCCCCCTGGAGGCCAGCTAGAGGCCAGCACAGCAACTGTACCACACCGCAGAGCTCCGCCTGTGCAGGGCGCTGCCTCTGCACGTTATCACAAAAGTTCTTTGATGTGGGCCTTTTTTGAGACGAGTGCATCAGATCGCACCACTGCTATTTGCAATATTTGTCTCAAGCGTATCTCGCGTGGCCAAAACATCAGCCGCTTGGGCACCACAAGTACGAGCAGACATATGTCGACCTGCCATGCAGCTCGTCGGCAAGCACACATAAAAGACCCACACCAAAGAACAAAGCGGACCTCTCCTTGCTCCTCATCAGCTGGGATCTCCATCCCCACTATATCTTCAGTCCTCTCTGAAAGCTGCTCTGAGAGGACTGAAGGTGTAGAATTAGGTGTGTCACAACCAAGTACTTGCAGTACACCGACGTCCGATTGTAGCAGGCAAATTTCCCTGCCCCAGCTGCTGGACCGTCAAAAGAAGTATAATCCCAGACATCCACATGCCCAGCGGTTGAATGCTAGCTTGGCTAAATTGCTAGCACTTCAACTGCTGCCTTTTCAGTTGGTAGACTCGGCCCCCTTCCGTGAGTTTGTTCAATGTGCGGTTCCTCAGTGGCAGGTTCCCAAACGCCACTTTTTCTCACGGAAGGCGATTCCGTCTCTCTACCGGCATGTGGAAGGCAATGTCCATGCCTTGCTGGACAGGGCGGTCAGCGGTAAGGTGCATATTACCGCTGACTCATGGTCCAGCAGGCATGGACAGGGACGTTATCTTTCTTTCACGGCCCATTGGGTCACTCTATTGGCAGCTGGGAGGGATGCAGGACAAGGTGCAGTAGTGTTGGAGGTTGTTCCGCCACCACGCCTCCAAAATGCTACTACTGGTTGTGACACACCTCTCTCCTCCACCCCCTCCTCTTCTTCTTCCTCCAGTGCTCTGTCCTCGGAACCAGCGGTGCTCCGTAGGCGTACAAGGAGCTACGCGAGTACGCAGGCAAAAAGATGCCATGCCGTGCTTGCGCTGGTGTGTTTGGGGGACAGGAGCCACACTGGGCCAGAGGTTCTGGCAGCTCTGCAGGGGCAGGCCGAGAGGTGGTTGACGCCACTCCTGCTTAAGCCAGGAATGGTCGTTTCTGACAATGGCACCAACCTCCTCTCCGCCCTGCGACAGGGGCAGCTCACCCATGTGCCCTGTATGGCTCACGTCCTCAACCTGGTGGTGTAGCGGTTCTTGGGCAGGTTCCCAGGCTTACAGGATGTCCTGAGGCAGGCCAGGAAAGTCTGTGTGCATTTCCGCCGATCTTATAATGCCAGTGCTCGGCTGACTGAGCTGCAAAAGGAGCTGAACCTGCCCAAGAACCGCCTAATATGTGACATGCCCACCAGGTGGAACGCAACGTTGGCCATGCTGCAGCGACTGCACACGCAGCAGAGGGCCATCAATGAGTACCTTCGCGACTACGGCACCAGGACAGGGTCAGGGGAGCTTGGCTTTTTTTCCCCACGCCAGTGGAGCATGATCAGGGATGCATGCACTGTCCTCTCACCATTTGAGGAGGCCACGAGGATGGTGAGCAGTGACAGTGCATGCATCAGTGACACTGTACCTCTTGTCCACCTGTTGGAGCATACGCTGCGTTAGATAATGGACAGGGCACTTGAGGCAGAACAGAGGCAGGAAGAGGAGGACTTCCTTGCCTCTCAAGGCCCCCTTTATCCAGACAGTGTTCCTTCTCTCCCACCCATCACACAGGAAGAGGATGAGGATGAGGAGGAGGAGGAGGAGGAGGATTGTGTGAGCATGGAGGTGGAGCCTGGCACTCAGCATCAGCAGCAGCAGTCTTTTAGGGATGATGTACAGTCCCAACAAACCAGTGGACTTGTACGTGGCTGGGAGGAGGTGGCTGGCGATCATGTCATCCTTAGTGACCCAGAAGACTCCGGACCGAATGCCTCAGCTAACCTACGCTGCATGGCCTCCCTGATCCTGCAAAGCCTGCGGAAGGATCTTCGTGTTCTTCGGATCAAGGAGAGGGACCATTACTGGCTGGCCACTCTCCTTGATCCACGGTACAAGGGTAAGGTTGCGGACCTTATCTTGCCGTCGCAGAGGGAGCAGAGGATGAGACATCTCAGGGAGGCCTTGCAGAAAGGTCTGTGCAACGCGTTCCCAGAAACTGAGAGGTTACAAACTCCTGGTCCTGGACGACGAGTTGCTGAGGCTTCGGTCAGTAGCAGAAGGAGCGGTGGGGAAGGTGGACGTCTGACCGATGCGTTCAGACAATTTTTTAGTCCGCAGCCCCAAGGTATGATCGGTTCCAGCAACCATCGCCAGCGTCTGATATACATGGTGCAGGAATACCTAGGGGCAATGTCAGACTTGGACACCTTTCCCACCGAAAATCCTCTGGCTTACTGGGTCCTGAGGATGGATCACTGGCCAGAGCTTGCACAGTATGCAATTGAGCTACTGGCCTGTCCTGCATCCAGCGTTCTTTCCGAACGCACATTCAGTGCTGCTGGAGGATTTGTCACCGATCATAGGGTGCGCCTGTCCACCGACTCGGTTGATCGACTGACCTTCATAAAAATGAATCAGTCTTGGATCACCACCAGCTACCAGGCACCTGAAGCGGATATAACGGAATCATTTATAATGTCACATCCCTTCAAGACTGCCTATGCTGATGCTGAGTGACTGTCCTGTTATGTTCACTGACTATCCTCTTCCTCCTCCTCAATGATCCATGCCACCACACCAGTGCCTAAGGCACAATTTTTTAAGCCCCTGTATAACAGGGGCGTGTACTTACAATTTTTTTTTTTTTGAAATGCTTCGCAACAAGTGTGACTGCTGTGCTCCAAGTACAGTATCTGTGAGGGGTTGCAGTGTTGTGGCACCAGCACCAGTGCCTGAGGCACAATTTTTCAGCCCCTGTTGGGGCGTGTAATTACAATTTTTAGGCAATACTTTGCAACAGGCCTCATTGCTGTGCTCAGAGTACAGTATCTGTGAGGGGTTGCAGTGTTGTGGCACCAGCACCAGTGCCTAAGGCACAATTTTTCAGCCCCTGTATAACAGGGGCGTGTAATTACAATTTTTTAAAAAGATGCTTCGCAACAGGTGTGACTGCTGTGCTCCAAGTACAGTATCTGTGAGGGGTTGCAGTGTTGTGGCACCAGCACCAGTGCCTAAGGCACAATTTTTCAGCCCCTGTTGGGGCGTGTAATTACAATTTTTAGGCAATGCTTTGCAACAGGATTCATTGCTGTGCTCAGAGTACAGTATCGGTGAGGGGTTGCAGTGTTGTGGCACCAGCACCAGTGCCTAAGGCACAATTTTTCAGCCCCTGTATAACAGGGGTGTGTAATTACAATTTTTTAAAAAGATGCTTCGCCACAGTTGTGACTGCTGTGCTCCAAGTACAGTATCTGTGAGGGGTTGCAGTGTTGTGGCACCAGCACCAGTGCCTAAGGCACAATTTTTCAGCCCCTGTTGGGGCGTGTAATTACAATTTTTAGGCAATGCTTTGCAACAGGTCTCATTGCTGTGCTCAGAGTACAGTATCTGTGAGGGGTTGCAGTGTTGTGGCACCAGCACCAGTGCCTAAGGCACAATTTTTCAGCCCCTGTATAACAGGGGCGTGTAATTACAATTTTTTTAAAAAGATGCTTCGCAACAGGTGTGACTGCTGTGCTCCAAGTACAGTATCTGTGAGGGGTTGCAGTGTTGTGGCACCAGCACCAGTGCCTAAGGCACAATTTTTCAGCCCCTGTTGGGGCGTGTAATTACAATTTTTAGGCAATGCTTTGCAACAGGATTCATTGCTGTGCTCAGAGTACAGTATCTGTGAGGGGTTGCAGTGTTGTGGCACCAGCACCAGTGCCTAAGGCACAATTTTTCAGCCCCTGTATAACAGGGGCGTGTAATTACAATTTTTTAAAAAGATGCTTCGCCACAGTTGTGACTGCTGTGCTCCAAGTACAGTATCTGTGAGGGGTTGCAGTGTTGTGGCACCAGCACCAGTGCCTAAGGCACAATTTTTCAGCCCCTGTTGGGGCGTGTAATTACAATTTTTAGGCAATGCTTTGCAACAGGTCTCATTGCTGTGCTCAGAGTACAGTATCTGTGAGGGGTTGCAGTGTTGTGGCACCAGCACCAGTGCCTAAGGCACAATTTTTCAGCCCCTGTATAACAGGGGCGTGTAATTACAATTTTTTAAAAAGATGCTTCGCAACAGGTGTGACTGCTGTGCTCCAAGTACAGTATCTGTGAGGGGTTGCAGTGTTGTGGCACCAGCACCAGTGCCTAAGGCACAATTTTTCAGCCCCTGTTGGGGCGTGTAATTACAATTTTTAGGCAATGCTTTGCAACAGGATTCATTGCTGTGCTCAGAGTACAGTATCTGTGAGGGGTTGCAGTGTTGTGGCACCAGCACCAGTGCCTAAGGCACAATTTTTCAGCCCCTGTATAACAGGGGCGTGTAATTACAATTTTTTAAAAAGATGCTTCGCCACAGTTGTGACTGCTGTGCTCCAAGTACAGTATCTGTGAGGGGTTGCAGTGTTGTGGCACCAGCACCAGTGCCTAAGGCACAATTTTTCAGCCCCTGTTGGGGCGTGTAATTACAATTTTTAGGCAATGCTTTGCAACAGGTCTCATTGCTGTGCTCAGAGTACAGTATCTGTGAGGGGTTGCAGTGTTGTGGCACCAGCACCAGTGCCTAAGGCACAATTTTTCAGCCCCTGTATAACAGGGGCGTGTAATTACAATTTTTTAAAAAGATGCTTCGCAACAGGTGTGACTGCTGTGCTCCAAGTACAGTATCTGTGAGGGGTTGCAGTGTTGTGGCACCAGCACCAGTGCCTAAGGCACAATTTTTCAGCCCCTGTTGGGGCGTGTAATTACAATTTTTAGGCAATGCTTTGCAACAGGTCTCATTGCTGTGCTAAGAGTACAGTATCTGTGAGGGGTTGCAGTGTTGTGGCACCAGCACCAATGCCTAAGGCACAATTTTTCAGCCCCTGTTTAACAGGTGCATGCAATTACAAATCTTGATGTAATAACTCACAGCAGGGCCCATTCCTGCACCCACCAAGAGTAACTGTGAGGGCTTACAGTCTTGTGGCAACACCGTCCACTACCACCACCACCACCACCAAAGGCCCAATTTTTCTGCCCGGTTCAACAGGTGCATGCAAGTACAAATCTTGATCTATTAACTCACAGCAGGGCCCATTCCTGTGCCCACCAGTCTTGTGGCTACACCAACATCTAATAGGGCAAATTTCTGCAGAGTATATACGGCAGGCCCCTACTTTCAAACATCCAACTTACAAACGACTCCTACTTGCAAACGGAAAGAGAAAACAGGAAGTGAGAGGAAATCTACCCCTAGGAAGGGAAATTCTATCCTGTTAGATTTAATTTGGGAAAAAGGTATCTCCTCTCTACTGATGCTTTATCACCAATCCTTGTTTCAATTAAAACCCCACTTTTCCAAAAACATTTGTCATTGGGACGGAAAGTGAGGTGACATGTTCTGAACAGATGTGCAAAGACAGCAAATGTTACAGGGGTGATAACCCCTCCCTATGTTCTCCAAAAAGCTTAAAAATAGATTTTTTTGGGATGGAGCTACACTTCATAATGTACCTGTTCAGATTCTACTTAAGAACAAACCTACAGTCCGTGTCTTGTTTGCACCACCTATATAGTGCTGTTCAGAGTATATAGGGTTGTAGGTATAGGGTTTTATTTTGGGTGCGGGGTCCCCCTTAATATCCATACAAGACCCAAAGGGACTGGGGTTGGGGGGGGATTGATGGGGTAGCCATGCCATTTTTCTCAAGGATTTTCAGCCATATGGCGGCCAGGACAAGACATGACATTAAAGCCGCAAGTGGTTTTAAATGGCTTCTTTTTTTCCTTTACAAATGTCATTTTGTGCAAGGACAGTTCTAAACACGGGAAACTCATGCCACTTCACAGGCATACTTTAGACACCCCCAGGTACCATATTTAAAGGAAAATTTAACTTTTTTTTTTTCACTTTATGCATCGTTAAAATGACTGCTCCCGAAAAAACTTTAGTTTTTAAAAGTTCTTTTTGCATTGATATATGTCCCCTGGGGCAGGACCCGGGTCCCCAAACCTGTTTTATGACATTAACATGCATATTGGCCGTTGTAATTAGCAATTTTGATTTCGAACGTTCGCGTCCATTATAACGAATAGGGTTCGAAAATTTGCGCGAACTTTCGGTCCGTTCGAAGGTTCTGGTGCGAACCGAACCCGGGGGTGTTCGGCTCATCCCTACCTACACATATAAAAAAATATATAAATATATATGTGTATAAAAACCTCTATACATACGAATAGGGGATATATATATGAAAAAAACTGCAGCGCACAAACTTTCATAAAAAATAAATAAAATATATATTAAAATATGTCAATATATATTAAAAATGAGCAGAGATGTGTTAATAGCCATAACGAGGGAATGTGATGAAAACAGTATGTAAAATAGCGTAAAAAGGAATATATACATAGAAAAAGGTTATATTTCTATAGAACTCACACATACAAATTAATATGTGTCTGGGATTCAAACGCATGATACGCAGTAGTATAGATACATGGCACGTATATATATATATATGTATATTGATATATATATATATACACATACATATATATACCAAAAGTGACATGTTAATAGTATATATCTGCAGTGGCCACGATCATGGTAGTGGAAACTCCAGTATATGTATATATATTTATCAACACTCAGAGAGACTGAATAACTTATATTAAATGTTAAAAACCCTGATATCAGATATAGGTCATCGGCGACATAGTGTTATTGGAACGCCACAAGGGGGTATTGTTGCTGTTCAGTAGGAAAACCTTGGAATATTAATAATCGCTAATAAAGCAGTTAATATCTAGATCTACATTCAGCCCTTTAGGAGTGAATGTGTCTACCAGGTATATCCACTTTGTCTCACGCTTGGACAATTCTCGTACCAAGTTTAAGCCTCTCCAAAATGGTTTGAGATGGTCAATGCCCCAAAATTTTAACCCAAAGGGATCTTGATTGTGATCATTTTTAAAATGCAATGACACATTATGATCCTTAAAACCCAACTTAATATTAGCTATATGCACAGCAATTCTGATTCTTAGTAGTCTTTTTGTGCGGCCTATATATATTAACCCACATGGGCACTGGATCGCGTACGCGACATAAACAGTATTACATGTGATGAATTCTTTGATCCTAAATTCTTTATTGTTGGATGTAGATGTAAACCTCTCCAGAGCTCTTAGTGGTTGGTTGACTTCTCTACAGGCCCGGCATTTCCTGCATGCATAAAAGCCATCTTTGTCCCAAAAGGACGGGTGTTTAGATGGTGGATCTAATACTTTCTTCACAATTTTATCGGCATAACTGGGGGCTCTTCTATAGATGAAGCCAGGTTTTGTTGGAAGTGTTGGTTTCAAGACCTTATCCAGCAATAAAATGTGCCAGTGAGACGCGAAAATAGCTTCAACCTCTTTATACTGTGCATGGAAACCCGTGATAAAACTCCATTCTTGGGTGTTCCCATTTTTGATGGTAATTTTATCTTGCAGGAGTGTTTCTCTCGGTATTAGAGTTATTTCTTCAATGATTTTATCCAAATGTATTTCCTTATATCCTTTTTCTTCAAATTTATTTTTAATGACCATGGCTTGAGAGTTGAAATCCGCATCCCTAAAGCAGTTTCTTCTTATTTCAGTGAGTTGTCCTTTAGGGATGTTCTTAAGCCACATGGGGTGGTGTCCACTTTGTGTGGGTAGATAGCTGTTTGAGTCCGTTGGCTTAAAAAAGACTTTAGTGCATAATTTATTTACTTCTCTATAGATATTGACATCCAAAAAATTGATGCTGTGTATACTTATTTCTCTTGTCAGTACAATATTGCTTGTTTTGCAATTTAATTCCTCCATGAATTTTTGTAATGATGGAAGAGGTCCTGACCAAATAAAAAACAGATCATCAATGTATCTTCTCTAGAGTAGCAAGTGTTCTCTTTTTACTGAAAAAATCTCTTTATCCTCCCACTATCCCATAAATAGGTTTACTATGCTTGGAGCAAATTTAGCGCCCATAGCCACACCCCTTTTTTTGAGAGTAGAAATTTCCGTTATACCAGAAATAATTGTGGCCTAAGCAGAAATCCAATGCATTCCTTATAAAAACTTTCTGGTTATGCGTTAAGTCATCACTTTGACATAGGGCCCAATTAAGGGCTAATAGAGCATCGTCATGCGGTATAATTGTATAGAGGGATGATACATCAGCCGTCACTAGATAAATGTCATCTTTGCCACTTGAATCCATTTTCTCCAATAGTTGTAGTAGACTTTTAGTATCCCGTAAATATGCTTTTGTTTTGTATTACACTTTTCTGTAGGAACAGGTCCAGAAATTGGCCCATTCGTGAAGCGTCGGATCCGATACCATTTACGATTGGTCTTCCTGGGGGACACTGTGTGTCCTTATGAATTTTAGGTAAAGTGTAAATGGTAGGGATTCTACTACTACTGGGATTGAGGTATTTAATTTCTTTACTGGATAAAACTCCCATTGAGCCCCCCAATTCAACTAGCTTGTCAAGTTCTCTCTCGTATTGCATGGTTGGGTCTCTCTCCAATTTTTTATAGGTGTCTTCATCAGCTAACATCTCTGTAAGTTGATTGTGATAGAACTCCTTTGTTAGAATCACCACACCACCGCCCTTGTCGGCAGGTCTAATAATTAAATCCTTTCTTTTTTCCAGCAGTTTAATTCCTTCTTGTATATGTCATGGGTTTACATCTCTCTTAGGTATTATCTCTTCTAAATCTCTTAAAACAAGTCCTTTAAAAACATCAATCTGAAAAGCTGAACTTATCCTTTAAAGGAAGACTTTTATCTATTTTTGCAGATCCACTTTAACCACTTGCTGACCACCCTATAGCAGTTTTGCTGCTAAAGGGCGGCAGATGTGGGCAATATATAAATGTGATTCTGCATTTCCGCCTGCAGAGGGTGTGTATGTCACTGGCGGGCCGCTTCTGCTGTGAGTCTTAAAAGCAGAAGCCGGTCTGCAGGTGTCAAGCACTCTATGGCCTCTGGCACCCACGATCATCGGTAAAGAACGCAGATCGCCGTCCTGACAGGGTGGAAGAAATGGATTCTGTTTTCCTGCAAAGCAGGGACTAGAATACATTTCTTCCCCTAGAAAGCAGCACATACAGTACACATAAACACTGATTAACACTGTTTTTTGGTTCCTGCATAATGATGTGCATTTATATATATATATATATATATATATATATATATATATATATATATATATATATATATATGAAGCAAAATTATAGTATAAAATATAACAGCCCAGTTCCTGTAAAATGAGATACTAAAAACAGCACTAAAAAAAAAAAAAAAAAAACAAGTAATAGATAATATTGTGTCCAAAACCAGAAAACAATATGTAAACAGTCCTTTGTGTGGTAGTGATAGGGTTAACAGTTCAACCGGCATAAAAGGTGATTTTCTGTAAATATATTCAGGGTGTCTATCCAAGCACCATCTATCATGAAATCTTCTAGTTTCACCACGTGAGGCACACTCCCCCTAGTGGGTTAAACTCACCAGATAAATCTAGTACATAAGCCTTTTCAATAAAAGTGTCATCACAGGGGTTAAAACTGCATCCTCATCAGCTGGGATCCAATAGGCAAAGGTTCTCCAAATAAATCGTCATAAAACAGAGAAAGTATTGCACATAGCGTAATTCTGTTTTATTGAGTTAAAAATCCACAAATGCCCATAAATAAATCCCCTAAAGTAATAAACGTACATAACAAAAGGATTGAATCAGCATAACAGAATCAATGACTTGCTTTTGCCTCCATATCCTGTCCAGCGCGTCCAGTGCGTCTGCATGTGTCTCCCTGCAGACACTCTAGGCACTTCCTGGTGGTGGATAGCATTGGTGGAGCGCAAAACGTCACTTCCGGCGAGTGTCGTGTAGGTCACGACCTTGCGCGTTTCGTCATTTCCGACTTCAACAGTCACGGCGCTCAGACAGGTTTAAATAATCCTGCCCCATAACGTATCAGCCAATCAGGTAGCGGCAGCCACAAGCGAAGCCGCTTATCGATATGGCAACCGCGTTCCCAGGCTCTGTACGTTCTTTCAAGCAACAGGAAATAGAATCACACGCACTGATCATGATATGTGATTAGTAAACAATATTACAAATATGCAGGAGAACGTAGTGATGGTATAATTGCACCATAGAACATCAATTAAAAAACAAAGGGCATAACAGACCTTATGAGCGAATAAGGTGACAGGAACATAATGAATAGATTATAAATAGAGTAACAAATTAGTTATTAGTGAAGAGTGGGGCGCATACCTTCATATATCAAAGAGGCACATCTGTAAATGCTGCTGTTACATCGTAATAGATACCGCACATATTATGTATTCTGTATATATTCATTACAGCTTAACAATGACCTATATATGATATCGGATATATTTATAAAGCAGTGTGTCCAGCTTCACCAATAAAACAACCGAAAATAAAATATTGGTTGAGGAGAGAGAAAACTAAAGTGGATATATATAATCAATATTTTTAAAAAAACAGTATTTTTCAAAAAATAAGATCATAATAATTAACAAAAGGATAAGGGTAATGATTATAAAATATATTTTTAAAAAATATATTTTAAAAAATTGTATATATTCAAAATATATATAAATATATGTATATAAACGTACAGCCTACACATATAAAAAAATATATAAATATATATGTGTATAAAAACCTCTATACATACGAATAGGGGATATATATATGAGAAAAACTGCAGCGCACAAACTTTCATAAAAAATAAATAAAATATATATTAAAATATGTCAATATATATTAAAAATGAGCAGAGATGTGTTAATAGCCATAACGAGGGAATGTGATGAAAACAGTATGTAAAATAGCGTAAAAAGGAATATATACATAGAAAAAGGTTATATTTCTATAGAACTCACACATACAAATTAATATGTGTCTGGGATTCAAACGCATGATACGCAGTAGTATAGATACATGGCACGTATATATATATATATATATATATATATATATATATATATATATATATATATATATATATATATATCGATATATATATATAGATATATATATATATATACACATACATATATATACCAAAAGTGACATGTTAATAGTATATATCTGCAGTGGCCACGATCATGGTAGTGGAAACTCCAGTATATGTATATATATTTATCAACACCCAGAGAGACTGAATAACTTATATTAAATGTTAAAAACCCTGATATCAGATATAGGTCATCGGCGACATAGTGTTATTGGAACGCCACAAGGGGGTATTGTTGCTGTACAGTAGGAAAACCTTGGAATATTAATAATCGCTAATAAAGCAGTTAATATCTAGATCTACATTCAGCCCTTTAGGAGTGAATGTGTCTACCAGGTATATCCACTCTGTCTCACGCTTGGACAATTCTCGTACCAAGTTTAAGCCTCTCCAAAATGGTTTGAGATGGTCAATGCCCCATCTACCTTCAGCATGAGGGAGTTTAAAGCGTTACGCGACCTCACCTTATTATTTCAGGAGAACAATACTCTTGATTTGATAGACGAAATAGATCTAGACAGCCTATTGGATAGTGTTAACCAACCCATATCCAAATATGATATAAAATTCAAGAAACCTTCCTCGAAATTTCCCCCTCTTAGTCTCAGTTCTAGTATTGATACATTTGTCAAACAAACCATCCGTGATATATCTAAAATTCCACGTAAGAAAATATACCCCCACAATCTAACCAAAAAAGAATTCAAAGCTCTTGAGTCATTAGGACGTAATACGAGTATCACTATAAAATCCTCTGACAAGGGGGGCAACGTAGTTGTCATGGACAATGCTAACTATGTAGAGATGTGCCAAAGGATTCTGGACAATAAGGACTGGTATAAACCAATCCCACTTAAGCAAATACAAACATACTATAGTAAATTTTATGATCTAGTTGACTCGGCATTGGATAGAGGAGCCATCACTCAGAACACATACGAATTTATCAGGACCAAATACCCTAAAATAGCAACTTTTTACAGCCTGCCAAAAATACACAAATGCATGGCCCAACCCCCCGGACGTCCCATTGTTTCCGGTAAAGGTAATATCTCGGAAAATCTAAGTAAAGTCATAGATTCCTATCTCCAACCCTTTGTTACGTCTTTGCCCTCTTTTCTGAAGGACACCATACATCTATTACAGATCATTAGCACTATAACCCTATCCACCAAATCTATTCTGGTGGCTATTGATGTTGAAGCTCTTTATAGCTCAATTCCCCATAATAAGGGAATTGCTGCTATACGTAGAACTCTAACACTGAATCCGAAATACGAGGATTCACTGAACGAGTTCATCATTGACGGATTGGAATACATATTACATCATAATTTTTTCCTATTCAATGGTTCCCACTTCCTCCAGGTGCAGGGCGTGGCCATGGGCACTTGTTGTGCCCCGGCCTACGCCAATCTGTACCTGGGGGAGTGGGAACAACTACTTCTGGGCGACAGGGACCTGGTCATGTACACTAGCCATATTTCCTTATGGCTACGGTACATTGACGATGTCCTTGTCGTCTGGGATGGATCTGAGGATCTACTATTAGAATTTTTGTCTCATCTTAACCATAATGAGTATAATCTTAAATTCACTATGACATATGACCGGAACCAACTCACTTTTCTTGATGTTCTGATTGGTCGCTCCTCCGACAATTCCCCCTACACTACCCTCTATCGGAAAGATACGGCGGGAAATACAATTCTCCACGCGGAGAGTTTCCACCCGCCCATACTAAAACGATCGATTCCTTATGGCCAATACTTACGCCTACGTAGGAACTGCTCTAATGATGTACTCTTCAACACTGAGGCCGGTCAACTCCAGTCCAGATTACTAGCACGGGGATATAGTAGATCGTGCCTGCGCAGGGCCTACAACCGTACCCTTGCGCAGTCCCGACCAAGCCTCCTCGCGCCAAAGAGGGCCACTAATGACTCTGATGTGGAACCTACTAGGATTATCATGAGATTTTCCAAACAGCACGACATTATTAGAAAAATTATCGCACGGCATTGGTCCATTCTTAAGGACGATACCAAAATCAGCCAATTCCTTTCTGATAGCCCTGCAATAACTTTTAGACGGGCCATCTCCCTACGCGATCGACTCGTACAGAGTGAGTACAAAAATGAGACCAAAAGGCTTAAACATTGCTCTACTTTAGGCATTTTTCCATGCAGTCACTGCTCAGTATGCAAATATGTTAAACGTGATAAAACGTTTCTTCTTCCCAATGGGGAAACGTTTCGTCCATTCCACTTTGTGAACTGTCAAACGAAAGGGATTGTTTATATCATGCTATGTGAGTGTGGTGCATTTTATATAGGGAAGACGAAACAGGAGCTCCATAAACGTATATCTAAACACATTTATTGCATGCAGATTGGCAACCACTATCTACCTTTAGGACGACATGTGGTAACTACACACAATTATGTAATGCCCTCTGTTGCATTCGCCGCCCTCGATCGGATCCACATACCCGACCGAGGCGGCGATTGGAACAAAAAACTCCTTCAGTGCGAACAAAGGTGGATCCACAGACTCGGTGCCACATCGGCGCCGGGCCTCAATGAGTCCATCTCTTTCGCCCCTTTTCTAAAAGGTTTTGTTTCCGGAAAAACCCAATAAGGGCACTTATTTGTAAATTACCCTTTGTGGACCACTTTTGTCCACTAAATCCCGTTTCTGCAGCTCCTGTTTCGCCTCCCCTATGTCACCATTCCCCTTCTTCTTCTTCTCCTTATGTGCCCCCATGACAGCCCATAAATAATTAATTATATAGATAGATTTCGTTATTAATTAAGATATAGCGAATTCTTTCTTTTCCCCTGGATGTACTCTTTATATTATACTATATTATATTTTTACAACTTCGTTCATATATTGAATTGAACTTTAATGCAATACAGTACTATGTTTACAACCACCTACCCGCACTATGTTCCCCATGTGGATGGGGACAGAATGCGAGATTATACTAAGTCAGACACAGTCAGAGTGACAGTTTTCAACCGGAGTTTCATGTATACATATGATGTACATTTAATTAATGTTTCCTATGTATGTTTTTGTACAAACCCAAGTATGTAATATATTGATACAACCCGTGAAAATATTGCTGTTTTCATGCTCTCATACTTGAATAAGTCGAGTTATCTGGGCTCCATTACAATAACAGAGCTACCTGTTAATGATCCCCCTGTGGTCTGGTTGATGTTGGGATTTACCTGCCATCACTATTTCCTTCTTTTTTTCTTTTTTTTTTTTTTTTTTTTTTTTTTTTTTTTTTTTTTTTTATTTTTATTTTTCACACTCCTTGGCTGTCATCCCAGCTCATCATTTTTATACCATCTCTCCACCGCAGGGTGACCAGATTGGGGCGGGGGGGATGGCTGCCCCCCACTGGGGACCGCCTGGCTCCGCCGTGCCGTTTGGGCCCCTGGGTGACGCCATCACGCCTTCCCGACGAGGGTAAGGAGCGACGCCACACTTAACAACAGGCGCCTCCCTTTTCTCCATGATCGACGCACCTGGGCTGGTCCCGTGCGATCGACCATTGGAACACCCTCGTCGGCGGCATTCCTGGACATCCCTGGACGGCGCCCGCCACTGCGCACGCGCGGGACGCCGCTGGTGCGCATGACGGGCGCACGTCACGTGGTTTACGTCAGGGATGACGTCAGATGCGGGCCTAAGATGGCCGCCAGGAACGCCGGGGACGCCACACGAGGCCGACCTGTTTGGCGGCCATTTCCACCTGAGGGAGGGCCCATTTCAGGCAGAACACCCCCTTACCAATGGAGTCAGCTACAGAAGACTACTTCCGGGGACACACCCCCGGATATCAGCAATTACCCCCCAACCCATATAAGGATCAACCAATAGCAGATCACATTACTGCCTCCACAATAGGACCAGATCACCACTTTGAACAACACACGGTAAGCTTAGATATCATGCGAGGGGTATGCTACCACCCCAGTTTTGCAGACCCCCCCGTGCTTCCCATAGGACAGTCCCTTGGCATAACTGACAAATGGACTTCCTGTTTGATCTCACTGATCATCATTATAATTTTCTTTTGCTTACAGCTAATTCACTTACCAGTCCCCATAGGCTATCACTACACTAGTGATTTGAATTTGGGGGCTCTTCTGAGAACGTATCATCGGCCATTGTGGGCCAGCAACCTGTGGCACCACTTTCAACAACCCCTTTTTATCCCAGGTAGGATTATAATTCCAGTCCATGCACATATACTTCACTCTAGTAACATTACCCCACATTTCAACACAAGTACAGATGTCACTATCCACTTCCTCACACCCCATCCCTACACTTCCCATCCCACACTTTCCCTTCCTCCCCCCCTTGTTCCTCACCCCCCTCTTTTTCCCCTTCAACCTTTCCTCTTCCACTTTTCTTCCCCCCCCCCCTTTCCCCCTTTTCCCCCCTTTCCCCCCCCCCCTCCTTTCCCCCTTCACCTCCCCCCCCCCCCACCCGGCCCCCCCCCCCTTTTTCCCCCTTCTCCCTCCCCCCCCCCCCCCCCCCCCCCTTTTCCCTGCCACCCCACCCTTCCCACTTCCCTCCCCTTCCTTCCCCTTCCCCCTCCGTGTTTTTCTCTTTTTTCTTCTTTTTTTATTTTTTATTTTTTCTCCCTTGTATGCCCTTCTGTCACTCACCCAACCTCACACTATTTAGTTTCCTCCCCCCTCCGTTTTTCCCCATTCCCTCCCCTGTATGCCCTTCTGTCACTCACCTAACCTCACACCATTTAGTTTCCTCCCCCACAAATCACACCCTCCCTTACCTCTTCACTCCTCGACCCATCACTCACCCATGCCCCACCACAATTTTCTAATTTTGCACTTTAGATTTTCCCCCACCCCCTTCCCCCCTCTTTTTCTTTTCCCCCTAAGGGGAACCCCGGCCCTCCCGGCCGGCTACGCAGCTTTATGTGGTTTCACGTGGTCTTGTGTGTTTTGTTGTCTTTTGGTCTTTGACATATGTCTGTTGTCCCTCAATATGTTCTTCCTTTCTCCTTTCCTTTTTCCATCCCCCTCCCCTCCCTCACTTTCCCCCCCCGGCACCTCTCAACCACACCCCACCTCCTCACTCCCAGGGCACACCCCACTCAATACATGTTCTGGTCACTCCACCCGGTTTTTAATAACTATATTTAGGTGCGTAACCAATCACCAAAAACATTTCCCTTATAGTTGCCATATACCGCCCCACTAGCCAAGATACTATATTCTCAATAGATTAATAATCTTTATTCCCTTATAGACTCCGCTATTGGTGGTACTTGCGTGCTCTTGGGCTCTTCCCGGGTTCTGTTCCCTCCCTCTCTCTGGTATCCCTGCTTGAACAGCAGGACCAGTGGGAGTGGAACGTCAATTGTGTGACCTCCCGTAAGACGTGTGACGCCCCGGGGGCCCCTTGGCATTGGTGGAATCTGTCTGGCGTGCTCCGGTTGGGTGGACGGCATCCTTCCCGCTCCAAAACAAGTCCCCAGTGGGACCAACACCTATACCCCTTACCCTCAGGATATACATCAATGTGGTAAATATAAATCCAAATGTGTTTTGTCGCATACAAACTCCACATAACCTATGAGCCTTTTTACTTTGTAAACTGTAAATTGCCATTAACACTGACATCTTACTCCTCTTTGCCTAGCAGACCCTCTTTTCCCTCTGAGGAAGACCCTGTTTGGGTTGAAACGCGTCAGGGATACTTTCATGCTTACGACAGATTATGTACTGCCGTTTTGTGAACATTAGTCTGCACACTGTATATCCATGTTTTTTCTGTACCCTAATGTAATGTAATGTATAGCATTTTCCTGTTTCCCATTGGAGCTCATGTTTTCAATTTAATGATTTTTACAATTTTTTAATAAAAAAGATTTTTACCCAGAAACTTTGACCCTTTCTCATTGTACGCTGCCTAAAAACCCCAACGTAGGGGATTGTCCCTTTTTCCTTATGCCCCAAAATTTTAACCCAAAGGGATCTTGATTGTGATCATTTTTAAAATGCAATGACACATTATGATCCTTAAAACCCAACTTAATATTAGCTATATGCACAGCAATTCTGATTCTTAGTAGTCTTTTTGTGCGGCCTATATATATTAACCCACATGGGCACTGGATCGCGTACGCGACATAAACAGTATTACATGTGATGAATTCTTTGATCCTAAATTCTTTATTGTTGGATGTAGATGTAAACCTCTCCAGAGCTCTTAGTGGTTGGTTGACTTCTCTACAGGCCCGGCATTTCCTGCATGCATAAAAGCCATCTTTGTCCCAAAAGGACGGGTGTTTAGATGGTGGATCTAATACTTTCTTCACAATTTTATCGGCATAACTGGGGGCTCTTCTATAGATGAAGCCAGGTTTTGTTGGAAGTGTTGGTTTCAAGACCTTATCCATCAATAAAATGTGCCAGTGAGACGTGAAGATAGCTTCAACCTCTTTATACTGTGCATGGAAACCTGTGATAAAACTCCATTCTTGGGTGTTCCCATTTTTGATGGTAATTTTATCTTGCAGGAGTGTTTCTCTCGGTATTAGAGTTATTTCTTCAATGATTTTATCCAAATGTATTTCCTTATATCCTTTTTCTTCAAATTTATTTTTAATGACCATGGCTTGAGAGTTGAAATCCGCATCCCTAAAGCAGTTTCTTCTTATTTCAGTGAGTTGTCCTTTAGGGATGTTCTTAAGCCACATGGGGTGGTGTCCACTTTGTGTGGGTAGATAGCTGTTTGAGTCCGTTGGCTTAAAAAAGACTTTAGTGAATAAATTATTTACTTCTCTATAGATATTGACATCCAAAAAATTGATGCTGTGTATACTTATTTCTCTTGTCAGTACAATATTGCTTGTGTTGCAATTTAATTCCTCCATGAATTTTTGTAATGATGGAAGAGGTCCTGACCAAATAAAAAACAGATCATCAATGTATCTTCTCTAGAGTAGCAAGTGTTCTCTTTTTACTGAAAAAATCTCTTTATCCTCCCACTCTCCCATAAATAGGTTTACTATGCTTGGAGCAAATTTAGCGCCCATAGCCACACCCCTTTTTTGAGAGTAGAAATTTCCGTTATACCAGAAATAATTGTGGCCTAAGCAGAAATCCAATGCATTCCTTATAAAAACTTTCTGGTTATGCGTTAAGTCATCACTTTGACATAGGGCCCAATTAAGGGCTAATAGAGCATCGTCATGCGGTATAATTGTATAGAGGGATGATACATCAGCCGTCACTAGATAAATGTCATCTTTGCCACTTGAATCCATTTTCTCCAATAGTTGTAGTAGACTTTTAGTATCCCGTAAATATGCTTTTGTTTTGTATTACACTTTTCTGTAGGAACAGGTCCAGAAATTGGCCCATTCGTGAAGCGTCGGATCCGATACCATTTACGATTGGTCTTCCTGGGGGACACTGTGTGTCCTTATGAATTTTAGGTAAAGTGTAAATGGTAGGGATTCTACTACTACTGGGATTGAGGTATTTAATTTCTTTACTGGATAAAACTCCCATTGAGCCCCCCAATTCAACTAGCTTGTCAAGTTCTCTCTCGTATTGCATGGTTGGGTCTCTCTCCAATTTTTTATAGGTGTCTTCATCAGCTAACATCTCTGTAAGTTGATTGTGATAGAACTCCTTTGTTAGAATCACCACACCACCGCCCTTGTCGGCAGGTCTAATAATTAAATCCTTTCTTTTTTCCAGCAGTTTAATTCCTTCTTGTATATGTCATGGGTTTACATCTCTCTTAGGTATTATCTCTTCTAAATCTCTTAAAACAAGTCCTTTAAAAACATCAATCTGAAAAGCTGAACTTATCCTTTAAAGGAAGACTTTTATCTATTTTTGCAGATCCACTTTAACCACTTGCTGACCACCCTATAGCAGTTTTGCTGCTAAAGGGCGGCAGATGTGGGCAATATATAAATGTGATTCTGCATTTCCGCCTGCAGAGGGTGTGTATGCCACTGGCGGGCCGCTTCTGCTGTGAGTCTTAAAAGCAGAAGCCGGTCTGCAGGTGTCAAGCACTCTATGGCCTCTGGCACCCACCAATCATCGGTAAAGAACGCAGATCGCCGTCCTGACAGGGTGAAAGGAATGGATTCTGTTTTCCTGCAAAGCAGGGACTAGAATCCATTTCTTCCCCTAGAAAGCAGCACATACAGAACACATAAAAACTGGTTAGGCACACAGGTAACCCTTTGATTGCCCTAGATGTTAAACCCCTTTCCAGCCAGTGTCATTAGGACAATGGCAGTGCATATTTCTACACTGATCTCTGTATTAGTATCACTGGTTCAAAGTGTCAAAAGTGTCAGGTAGTATCCAATTGTCTGCCACAATATTGCAGTCCTGCTATAAGTCACTGATCGCTGCCATTACTGATATAAAAAATAAATAACAATTCCATAAATATATCCCATAGTTTTTAGACGTTATAACATGTAAACCAATCAATATATGCTTATTGGGATTTTTTTAACCAAAAACATGTAGCAGAATACATATCCTAAATTTATGAAGAAATTTGATTTTTTTTAATTCTTTTATTGGATAGGTTTTATAGCAGAAAGTAAAAACTATTGTTTTATTTTTCAAAATTGGCACTTTTATTTTGTTTATAGCGCAAAAAATAAAAAACGCAGTGGTGATCAAATACCACCAAAAGAAAACTCTATTTGTGGATAAAAAAGAACATACATTTTATTTGGATACAGTGTTGCATGACCGCACAGTTGTCAGTTAAAATAATGCAGTGCCATATAGCAAAAAGTGGCCTGGTCATTAGGGGGGTAAATCTTCCGGAGGTCAAGTGGTGAATAATGTTTGGGATTTTAATTCATACTTTAGTACTCATATACCACTAGAGTTGGGACGAACACCCACCCGGTTCACGTCAGAACTCTCGAACATCGCAAAAGTTCCAACCTCGAACCACAAACCCTATTAAAGTCTATGGGACCCGAACTTGAAAGATCAAAAGTGCCCATTTTGAACGCTTGTATGAAAGTTATTGGCCTTAAAAAGGGTATGGGGGCCTGGGTACTGCCCTGGGGCATATCTTTGTTATGTTTTTAAAAAAGATTGATTTTATAGGAGTAGTGATTTTATTGATACTTAAAGAGGTTGTAAACCTTTAAAAAAAAAGCAAAAAAAACTAAAACAAACCCTGCAAGAAAAAGGAATAATGAGCTAATATGCATTGCATACTAATTGGAAGTGTGGTTGGAGATCAATTGACCTATTATCGGTTCATATGAAGGTACCAACATCCCTTTAAATTAAATGATAACACGAGTGAGGATATGGGATTTTATGGGTACGTTTTAAAGACAGTCAAATCACTTATTCTGATAAACAGACTAATTTTTATAAATACTTTTATTGAAAAATAGAAGAGTGAATAAAAATAAAAATAAATGAAAATACATATATGTACAGTCCTGGGTACATACACCTGTTCCTATAACAGACAGAGATAATACGACATTCATTTATATATGATCAAATGTTCAATGAGCTTCTACATGTTTCGCCTAAATGGCTTCATCAGGAAAGTTGACATGATCGAGTGAATTAAAACATCAAAGCAAGTATTTTTGCAGTTTACTGAACCTTGGGTGTATGAAAATAAAGGACATAAGGAACATAGTATAACATAATCGGAGAGATGATATATATCATTTTATTTAACATAAATTAAGGCACTGGACATGACGAAAATGATAAAAGAAAGTTATATAAAAAACAAAAAAAAACCCACCCAAACCTAAACCCCACCAACACCCCCCTCACCCCACCCCTGTTTTATTTTTTTTTATTTTTTTTTTCCAATAACATTTTTTTTTAGAAAGTAAGCAAAAACAGATACAGATAAAAGCAATCTGAAGGTAAACAGTGCAATACAGACTGTAATGTTAACAGATAATGCAAACGTTTGCCATCATAAACACAGTACAGTAGGTACAGGTAATACTTAGTAGTCTAACAATCTACATAAAGCTCAAAATTAAACAATAGAAACAGTAAGCATGGTAACGTGAAAGATAACCACCGGCCTAAAGAGGGACTCATCAGTCCGGAACATGAATTGTGGGTTAGCATGAGAAGGTAGTGGTATGTAACTGGCAACCGTAAGTTGGGAACAGAAAAGGACAGTCATGGCATATACGGTCCACTGCGTCCTCAGGTTGGTCCGTGAAGGAGCCCGCATCACCCTTGCACCCCTAATGGGAGCATACTGTGCAAAGGGAGCGAGCAAAATAAAAGCTACACATTAAATATATAGTGAAGACCTATACAGAGGAGTAAGACGTATCAAAAAACTGGGAGGTGGGATTGGTGCCATTTTAGGTTAGAGACAGTAAATGAAACCAGGCATAAAATGATAGTATGAGAAGATATCACACGGGAAGGGGATAAACAGGGGGAGGTTAGGTAAGATCTGAGAGCGTCGGGTTAGAGCATCGCTTTGATGTTTTAATTCACTCGATCATGTCAACTTTCCTGATGAAGCCATTTAGGGCGAAACATGTAGAAGCTCGTTGAACATTTGATCATATATAAATGAATGTCGTATTATCTCTGACTGTTATAGGAACAGGTGTATGTACCCAGGACTGTAGATATATGTATTTTCATTTATTTTTATTTTTATTTTTTATTTATTTTTTATTCACTTTTCTATTTTTCAATAAAAGTATTTATAAAAATTTGTCTGTTTATCAGAATAAGTAATTTGACTGTCTTTAAACGTACCCATAAAATCCCATGTCCTCACTTGTGTTATCATGCATTGCATACTAGTTCATTATGAAATACTTACCTTAGAACGATGCCCTGGATCGAGTACAGCGTGGACATCTTCCACCAGAGTAACGTCTGGGTTCTGGGCCTCCGGCGCTGTGATTGGCCGAAGCCGCAATGACGTTACTCATGGGAGCTGCCGGTCACGGCACGACTCCTGAAGAAACGGCACCAGTGGCCAGTGTGCATGCGCCGCTGATGTCGGCAGCAGCACATATACTGAATATCTACTAAACTGTGGTTTAGGAGATATTCAATGTACCTACAGGTAAGCCTTGGTATAGGCTTACCTGTAGGTAAAAGTGGTGTAACAGGGTTTAAAACCACTTTGAAGTGAAACAATAAAAATGAAAAATTCCTTTAAATATAGCACCTGGGGATCCTCTTAGTCTGTCGGAGAATGCAGCTTTGCAGGTCAGAAAAGGGGGGAAGAGCGAGCATCCCCCTCCTGAACCATACCAGGCCACATGCCCTCCTGCGAGGGGGGGCGAAAATGCTGGGTCGTGACGTCACAAGGGGGTGGTGCCACCAGGTGATGTCACCAGGTGGCCCTGCCCCTTACCTATTTAAGAACTGTCAAACGGCAGAGCAGGCATTCAGCAGTTAGCCTTCGTGCGGTGGGCTTCATAATTGACGATGGATCTACATCAGGGGTCATTGTTATTTTAATTTTTTTTTAATACAGGAACTGTCAAAAACTGCCTTCTGTCTATTTATTTATTTTTTGGTGAAGCCAGGATATGGAGGCACCATTGTTAAAGGAGGTTTCCAGATTCTGATAAGCCTCCTGCCCGCAGACCCCCACAGCCACCACCCCTGGTTGTCGGGAAGAGGCACTTGTCCCCATTAATTGCTTTGTCTAACATCTTGTAATGATGAGGGAAACAGGTATTTCCATCCTGTCAGATACTTGCAGCAAGTATCCAATCAAGTGCCTGTCTTGAGTCTGTATTTGTTGTTCACTCTATTTGAATCTTTGGCGTTACCAGTGAGGAATGCAGTCAGGAAGCACCAGGCTCACAACTTCATCTTTACCATCAAGGTTTTAAAGTAAGCCTGTGCTTATAAAAATAGGCATTGTTGCACTTTCCTTCTGAAAATTCTAGTTACCTTTCTTCCAGGCTGATCCAATACTGTGAATAGTTTCAAAGACACAAGACAAAAATGTAATTAGACTTTCACTAGATGCATACATGTACCAAGTTAGTGACACAAAGTATTGCAGCCATTGGACCAGCATGACAATACAATTAAATTATTCTTTATTTCTTTATTCTATATGTTCTTGTTGATCTCTCATGTGACAAATACTTTAGTCTATGACATGTGTAGATAGGTGCTTTGAAGAAAAGTATTTTGAAAAATACTACGGTAGAGAACTGTCTCAGACCTGGCAGCCATGGCATTTGACTGGACCTCCAAATCTAGTTGCCCCAGTCTAAGGATCCCCAATAAAATAAAGATATTGTTTTAAACTGAAGATGCAGCTAAAATATTTTTACTTTCATATCTTTCTTCACATGTCTGGGCTATTAATATTCCTGGCTATGTTCTCTTTTGGAAAGGCACCTATACCAGTCCTTAAAAGGACTTTTGTGGACCCAATAGCAACCTCTCCCTACACTGACAAAAGACAGCTGCAGAATCGCTCAGCACTGCAGTCACAATGCTGCACAATAGAAATGAACTATAATATGCTTTCTATATTTGAAAACATATTATAAGTGTATTACACCCCTATATACTGCACACCAAACAATAGTACACATATACCAGTCCTTAAAAGGACTTTTGTGGACCTAATGGCTAGTGATTACAGACTGTCCCTACTCCACATAGCAACCTCTCCCTACACTGACAAAAGACAGAATGTAAAATGGCAGCCAGATCAGGTCTATTTATAAGGTAGGGGGTATGTTCATGTGCTGAAATGTCTCAATTGGCTGTCCTGTACCACATGATGGATGTGTCATGAGTCAAAGTTATTCACAATGTAAAAGAATATGGCGGCCGCGAACAGCGCCATATGTCCGCCGGTTTGGCGAATAGCGAACGCCCAAAGTTCACGACGAACCGACCGCGGGGCGAACCGCAAGGCCATCTCTATTCCCTGATATGCCACCTACCTATGTGGTGGAGAGGGCCCATAGGGTCCCCCCCACTCCTCCTATCCTGGGGAACCCCTGCAGCCTTTTCTGCTCAGGCTACTCAATTATAGAGATCGGGATCGAATACTGTCAGCCACCAGGATGAAGCAAGATCTACGGTATGAGGGCGCCAAGATTCTTCTTTTCCCTGAGTACTCGCCTGAGATCCAACAAAGACACCGCTCCTTCACTGAGGTCCACAAGTGGCTCCGGGAACAAGGCCTCAAGTTTAGTCTTCTTTTTTACAGCAAGCTCCGAGTGGCGGATGGAGACTGCTCCAAGTTTTTTGAAACCCCTGAGGCTGCGGGGTCCTGGCTTGATGGTCGCTAGTATGGCTGCTGACAGACCCCTTGCGTGAAGTGCATCTTGGATATTGCAAATCTGCAAGTATATGGGCCATTGCACTCATGGTCTATTCTCTGTTATGGTTTGGGTTCCTCACCTTGGTTGACAGGTAATTTGCTATATCCCTATTAGGGACATCCGTTTACAAGTGCCCAATATACTCTAATCTCATTATCCGGAGCCAGATTTCCAGCTTCAGAATATGATGGGGCCCGATATAAGGGGCCAGGCGGTTTAGGCACCGGGTAATTCCTTTTTTGTGACTACTTGCCAACAGACGACTGCCTATCTGGGTTTGTATCTGTCCCCCAGACCAAAGGAGTTCACAATGCCAGTAGTTACTGGTGAACGCTTCTAGATTTGTTGCCCCAAGTTTTTTTTTCTCCCCCACTTGATGCCCCAGAAACTGCAAGACCATTTGTTTTTTTGTACTGACTCGAGGTAGTCAGACCAAGTTTCGCTGATGTTCACAGTGATCTGTGTTCTCAGGATTAGCAAATGAGCAATGTTATGTTCAGTTTTTGGTACAGACCGTTTCCCGACCCTTCCCATATGTTTTTGGGGGGGCGTCAGGTACCGGTAGGATAAGCACATCATTCGTGCTTGGGAAGTTGTATTTTTGTTGTGTGTTACTAAATATTTTATGCAAATTGGCTCGTGCTCCAATACTGCTCATTTGGTGGAGTCTATTCCGGACTCTGATCTCCTGTTCTCAATTCCCTGCCAATATGGCCATGGCATCACGTGATCGGGACACAAATGTCAGTGATATCCTGGAATGTGAGGGGCCTCAATTCTAGATTCAATAGAGCACTCGTATTCCAGTATGTTAAAGCGTATAACAGTCAAGTTTTAATTCTTCAGGAGACACATCTGATGGGCTGTTAGCTCTGAAAAAATCCTGGGTGCAGAAAGCTTTCCATGCATCATACTCTATATATAGCGTGGAGGGGTCTCAATTTTGATTCATAAAACTCTTCCCTGTGTTGTTGAAGCAGTTCATACAGACCCCCATGACAGATATGTGTTGTTGGTACTAACAATTTGGCAGCAACATTATATTATTGCTGGTATTTATATTCCGCCGCCTCAAATCTGAGATATTATATACAATTCTGGAGAGGATAACCCCGTACTGCCCAGCAAAACTGCTACTGCTAGGTTATTTTAATACTATCCTGTCCCCAGATTTAGACAAACCCACTCCACCTAAGTCTTTTGATGGAGACTTTCCAGGCTGGGCCCTTTCAGCAGGAGTTACAGGGGTATGGAGGTGGAAGCACCCCTCCACTAGAGCTAATTCTTGTTTCTCTACCTCATATAAAACCTCCTCTAGAATAGATTAAGCATTTGCCAACCCCTCTATGTTGAATGATATTGTAGATGCAACATACCTACCTAGTGGTCTCTCATATCATAGCCCCCTGGCAGTTACAGTAAGCACCCATGCCTCGCGTAGCAGCTCCATGTGGCGCCTCAGCGCTCACTGGATTTTCCACAATGAAATCTCAGAGCAAACTCATCAAGTTCTACGTGACTTTTGGTGAGATAGGAATGGCAATGATGTCCCATCATAATACCCCTCTCACCTTGATCCCCAAACTTAGGTTCACCCTTGGGAGATACATCTCCTCCCCGGAGGATTTATTGAAAGAATTTCAGTGTTTCTACCAGAAGCTATACACCACCACGCTGCCACCAGACATGGACGCAGACATGTTGGCATCTCTCTTAGACCCGCTGGCCCTTGGGTGGCTCTCAGACTCGGAGAGATACCACCTAGTCAATCCTATCACTGCTGATGAGGTTCATACAATAATTGACTCCCTAGCTACAGGCAAGGCCCCGGGTCCTCACGGGCTGCCAGTTGAGTTTTACAGGGTGCACGGCGATATCCTGGCTCCCCTTCTGGCCTCCCTGTATACCTATTGCCTGGAGGTTGGCACACTGCCACCCATCATGGCAGATGCACATATTATTCTTATCCCTAATCCTAACAAAGATCCCAAATTGTATGTCTCTTATAGACCTATAGCACTCCTCAACATCGATTTCAAGATTCTGTCTAAACTTATCACTGTTAGACTTAACCCCCTTTGCCCCTTAATTATTGACCCAGATCAAACTGGGTTTTTGGCCCATAAGTCCACAGACATTAATCTTCGAAGACCCTACACCAATTTACATGCACATCATGAGAACCTGGGCACTAGAGTGGTCGCCTCTCTTGATATCGAGAAGGCATTTGATTCAATTGAATGGCCTTTCCTGTGGGAGAACCTGCAGAGGATAGAATTTCCTCTGGTATCAGTGGCTTCAAACTCTATATCGGTCGACACAGGTTGCCATTTGATTGGGAGGTTGTGTGTCTACATCATTTTTTATTATCTAGGAGTACTAGGCAGGGCTGCCCTCTCTCCCCGGCACTCTTTGCCATAGCCACGGAACCAGTGTTGGAGGCACTACGCGTCTCACCACATATTAAAGGACTAAAATTGGCTTGGTGGAAGGAGAGGGTAGCCCTGTATGCGGACGGCCTCTTGCCCTTTTAAAAAGATGCGGACTGCTCCTTACAAGGGGCATTACAAGTTCTGACTGAGTTCTCAAGAGTGACAGGACTTATGGCGCATACACATGATCGGAATTCTCGTCGGAAAAAACTGTGTCGGTTTTTCCGACGGAATTCCGACGGAATTCCGCTCAAGCTGTGTTGCCTACACACGATCACACCAAATTCTGACCGCCCAGAATGCGGTGACGTACACCACGTACGACGAGACCATAAAAGGAAAGTTCAGCACCATCTCCGGCACCCGTTGGGCTCCTTCTGCTGATCTCGTGTTTATCGCGTGTTAGTAGGAGTTTCGCTATAGACGATTCGTGTCTTTTCAGACTTGTGCTTCAGATCGTTCCTGCTCTACAGTTTGTGCTTGTCGGTGCGTATTTGCTTATCAGTGCGTGTAGTCAGTTCGCATTTGTTTGTCTTTGCGGCCTATATATTTATATATAGTACACTTTGATTTTCAGTGCTTATTGCCCGCTCGTTGCTTGATTTGCATTTCGTTCTTTCAGGCCTTGCTGTTTATCAGTGCTTTCTTTAGTCCGTTCTGATCAGCCGACCGTTTAGAAGCGATGTTACGTGTACGTACTCGTCGTAGAGTTCGTGCTGTGCGGGGGCTTGGTGTTGGGGTTATTACTTTGACACAAGCCCGGTCCATGAACAGGGCGAGGAGGAGTTCATGGACCAAGAATTGGTTGCTCCAGCATGACCAATTCTCGCACATGCCTCTGCTTCGTGAGATCCGTGAGAATAATCCTGATGATTTCAGGAATTATCTCAGGATGACGGACCCCGTTTTTCACCGTCTGTTGGCTTTGCTGTCCCCTTATATTACCAGGCAGGATACCTGCATGCGGCAAGCCATCACTGCGGAGCAGAGGTTAGTTGCCACGTTGAGATACTTGGCGACAGGGAGAAGCCTGCAGGACCTCAAGTTCTCGACAGGCATCTCCCCCCAGGCTCTGGGGATCATCATTCCAGAGACCTGTTCTGCCATCATCCAGGTCCCCCGCCCCCCCCAGCATGCTATCTGGGGCCCATATATACCTATAGTCTAGTCATTTAACAATGTATTTTGTCAGCTCCATTGTAATGCTTTACCCTAAACACCCCCTAAAATGTGTACAAATGATATAGTTGTCCTTAAATTCCTACAGAGGGCCTGAGGCTTTGTTTTGTGGTGCCCCAAATCTTTTTTGAACCTCCCCTCCCCCAACTGCTCAGTCAGATGATACCAATCCTCTATGTTCTGACTTTGCCAAACCCACTACACACTATACCTACCTCTATAGTGGTTATATTTATGAGTTAATTTTTCCAAGCATGTAGTGCCAGGGCCTGCCTCAATACTTTCAAATGCTACTGTTTTAATTCTTCTCCTCCTATTATTATTGTGATAGGTAATAGCAGAATCCAAAAATGTGCTTCCATTTTCCTTTTTTTTACCTGTCCAGTGGGCTGCCAATAGTGTAATGAAGGAGGGGCTGGCCAAACTATCACACATTACTTTGTTACTCCATTACGTAGTGGAGAGGGTGGTTACCTGTCCAAAACATACCCCCCCTAAAATATTTACAAGGGGCCATCAGGGGGGGGAGGAATCTGATAAGTGGACCTTATATTTTTAGCCTTTAAATACTACAAGAAATGTTATACTGATGTTTGCCAACAATGTTTGTGTAGAATCTGCTTGTAATGTTTATTATCAAATGTACTAATTATATTTTTCTTGTTTGACTCCACAGTTTCCTTCCACGCCACAGGAATGGCAGACTGTGGCCTCCCAGTTTGCCCAGCGGTCGGATTTCCCGAACTGCGGAGGGGCAATCGATGGGAAGCACGTCCACATCGTCCCACCACCCCATTCGGGGTCATACTATTTCAACTATAAGGGGTTCAATAGTATCGTGTTGATGGCGGTGGTGGGGGCGAACTATGAGTTCCTATATGTGGACGTGGGGCGGAATGGTCGGATGTCGGATGGAGGAGTGTTTTGCCGGACGGAGTTCTATCGACGTCTCGAGAGTGGTGGCTTGGGATTGCCACCCCCGGAGGAGAATGTCAAGGGACTCCCGTTTGTCTTCGTGGCAGATGAGGCGTTTGGTTTGGCAAACCATTTGATGCGACCGTTCCCCCAGAGGACCCTCACCCCGGAGAAGAGGGTATTTAATTACCGGCTGGCCAGAGCCAGAAGAGTCGTGGAGAATGCGTTTGGTATTCTGGCTAGCCGGTTCCGCCTGTTCCAAACGGCCATAAATATTGCGGAATATAAACTGAACACCATCGTGGTATCATATTGCATCTTGCACAATTTTTTAAACGGACAAACCCAAATTATGTGGTAACACTTGGGCCTGACGCTGGGCTCTCACGTCCTTGTAAGCGGCCCGTCCTGGCTTGCCCCCCCAAAGCGCCTGTGAAGTGCGGGAAAATTATTCTGAATATTTTTCGGGGAGGGGGGCCATTGCTTTGCCAGCAGTGCTTCAATAAATTTTACCTTGAATTATCTAGAAAAATTTTGCTTTGAATTTCCTGCTTGTGTTTCTTTTTTGGGTCTCCTAGTGCACTTGTAGTGCCAAGTGGTTTGCACATTATTATCTAAACACCCATTGTCACTGTAAACACCAATTTAAACACCAAGAAATGGTATTGAAAGAAGAAGGCACACATTGTTGAGCAAAAAATATTTTTTTTACTCCGTACACATTCACGTGTTTTTTTTTTTTTTTTTTATACAAAAATAACAAGTTTTGCATTTTCACCCCCAAAAATTGGGGTTACGGTACATAAACAGCCATGTTTCCAAAAATAAAATACACAACTCTGGTGCAAAACAAAGTTCTACGTAGAAAAACTTTGGAAGCCAAGATCACACATTACATTGTCCAAAATGTGTGGATCTTGCCTTCATCAGATGGGGTGCAGTCACCCCTGTAAAAGCCTAATTTTGAAGATGCACACAAATTTTCAGGCAAACTGGGGATTTACATCCTGATCCCATGCCTAATGTCAACATGTGCTATCTCCCATCATGGGGGATCAATGTCTGTGTTTTGGGGGTGCAAACCCTTCCTCTCACCGACTTGAGTTTGGAGGAAGGGGTTGCAGGCACAAAACGCGCACATTGATATCCCCTGATGGCAGATAGCACATGTTGACATACTGTGTGCATCTTCAAAATTAGGCTTTTGAAAATGTTGTAAACTTTTAAGAAAACAGCAAAAAGAAAAGGTTGGACATTTTGGGAAAAATTAGATTCTCCCAAGGACATCAATCATGTTTTTAAGTTTCACTTCAATATCCCTAGTTTTTTTGCAAATTATCTCTAAATCCTGACTACAAAACATTATGTCCTGGATTAACCTTTGGGCACTGTCAGTGGTGAAATGATGTGACTGTGACTGTTCTTCCACAACCTGTACTTCACCTAAAAATAAAAAAAACACACCATGTATTATAAATATGCAGGCATACATGTCTGATTACCTGAATCTGGGGTGTCAGACACTCACCTGTTGTGGTCTCAATCTCGATCACCTCTCCTTCCTCCACATCCTCATATTCTGGTGGTGACCTCTGTTCCCTTCGTTCCGGAGATGGCCGGTCCCTGGGGACATGATATTTCCCGATTCTTTGCTCCCCTATGAGAATAAAATAAAAGGTATACTTAGCACACAGATATTTGAGCCAACAAATATGAATGATAAACATTGCTTGGAAGTGGGGGCAATTGTCTGTTTGGGCAGAATTCCAAGCTGAACACATGATTTATTCCCTTAATTCCTCAGGCTGGAATACTTACCTTTTTTGGATAAACGTCAGGGGCGGGTGGAGATTCACGCATGCGCAGTGTATATAAAGCTTCAAACACGTGTGTGTCGTAACTACGTTCTGTGTGCACTGGAAGGAGGAACGGATGCCACGAAGAACGTCGAACAACGACGAACGTTAGAACGAAGGTAAGATTAGAAACTTTTTGGAGTCATGTGCGGCCTATACTGAATCTAGATCGATGCCTATATTGTGTTGAAAGATTATCCTGAGATTTTTATTTTTGTATTTTGTTTGGTCTTGCAGAGAAAATGCTCCCATTTAAGGACCCCGAATTCCTGGGGGAATTCATAGATAAGTACAGGGATATGAGAAATCTCTGGGAGGTGAAAAAACCCCTGTACCACAATAAGACAGCTAGGAGGGCAACGCTGGAGAAATTGCTTCAATTTGTGAAGACCCGGGTCCCCGATGCAGACATCAAATTTGTTGAGGCAAAAATAGGTAGCTTGAGAAGCACCTATAAGAAGGAGTACCAGACGGTCCAGAAGTCCCTGAGGTCCGGAGTAGCAGCAGATAAGGTGTATGTGCCCAGTCTGTGGTACTACAACAGGATGAGGTTCATAGATGACCAGATGGAGGGCAGGGAATCACTTTCTACCCTTCCGGCACCCCTTCCCTCCAGCCTTCCAACCAGCCTTCCCTCCAGCCTTCCCTCTACCCAAGCTGAGGCATCTGTGGACCAACCTGGGCCTGCCATACAGGAGGAGATTGAGGAGCCCAGATGGAGTCAGGTATAGGTTTTTTAAACATAATTTATCTGTGCAAAAAAAAGATTGTTGGTAAGTAGATGTTATTATTGCTAATAAATGAAAGTAACAAAAAGTGTTTCACATATTTATGGACAGAAGTGGGCAAAAAAGATTAGGACAAGAAGGAAAAATGCTGGGCTCACAATGATAGTCTTTTCTATTTATTAACATTAAATTTGCAACAGTCATGAGCTGAAAATTGTGTGTGTTTGATGAACAAAAAACTAAAACTATGTCCCTTTTTCATACACAGGATGACCTCAGCCAGGACGAGGCTCTGGCTAGTGGCACACAGGAGGAGGCAGGGGGAAGTGTCACCCAGGAGGTGGCAGGGCCCAGTCACACACAATCGCAGATTCCTCCCCTCATCCTTCCCTACAAACGCCAGAGGAGGGGAACAAAAGCAGAGGAGGCAGCACTGGCCCTGATCAGGGAGGCTAACGAGTCCCTCAGATCCCCCATTGATACTACGGAGGCCTATGGCATCTATATTGCCTCTAATTTGCAACAATGGCGAAAGTGTGAAAGAATCATTTTTGACACTATACAGAAGGGGTTAAGTGGGGAAATGTCGGACAACCAACACCTCTGTTCTCTTCCCCATCCTCCTCCTCCTCCTGCCACAATGCCACCTCCAGAGCCACAGCCTCCAGGGAAGGCTGCAGGGAAGGCTGCACGGAAGGCTGCAGGGAAGGCTCTACGGAAGACCAGGAAGTGATCCCCTGCCTTCACGTCTCAAAGAACCAACATCCTGTTGTAGGACCACAGACTGGGTACATATACCATCTGCTGCTGCTCCGGTTCTCTGGGACTCTTGGACCTCATTGTCCTCCTTTTTGTATGTACTTCTCAGCTACCAGTTTATTTGATGTCTGCCTTGGGGACCCGGGTCTTCACCAATTGAAGCAATTTCTCCTGCGTTGCCTTTATCTTTATTTTGTAATTATGATGGGAAATACATTTTTATTTTGTTTTCAGAAAATACTTGCCTATGTGTTTTAATACAAATAGCAAATCAATTTATTTTGGGGGAGTAGGCAGGTACATTTCAAGAATACAATGTCAGAATTAACAAGGGACACCAATAACAAACAGGTTTACAAATAATACAGAATAATGGTGTTGTGGAAACATAACATTAAAAAAAGGAGAGCACAAGAAAATAATACAATAATACAAATATTCTTATTAAAGAAAAAAAAACACTTTAAAAAATTATATCTATTTCATGCAGATCTGGCTTAAATTCTAATATAAATATTATTCTGGAGAGACCTAGAAATAATAAAGAAATACGTTTGTAAAAACTCTGTGTGAATATAAGCAGCAAAACCACTTCATTCTTCTAGCATTATAAAGAAGAGAATGAGCGGCGCATTGAAGAATTAAAAAAAAAACAGTGTGTAGAATCTGCTAGCTCCATTACAAACGCTAGTTTTACCAGACCGACCGTCTCGTAGTGGATTCTGAGCATGCGTGATTTTTGGTGTGTCGGAATTGCCTACACACGATCGGAAAATCCGATAGAAAGGTTTTCCGTCGGATAAATTGAGAACAGGTTCTCAATTCAAAGTCCGTCGGAAATTCCGACAGAAAAAGACCGTTGACCATAC